>CANSZD010000412.1:5167500-5898594 GCA_947648045.1 Beta corolliflora | reverse complement strand
AATAGAGATTAGATATCAATTATTAATTAAATGTCATTTTTATGCTTCAAAACCTATGTGCGTAGATAAATCTTAAGGATATTATACTTTTCAAATTTTATTTCTCGTGTTATCTCTCATCCTTGCCAATCATCACATTACACTGAGACTTCTCTCTCCTCCCTCTTACTTTCAAGTTTCCAACAATGGCGTTGCCTAATAACAATAAAGAGCACAAATTACATTATTGTTTTCCAATCTTTCTCTCTGCTGGTTGTCAACAAATTTCTCTTGTTCATCTAACTGATGGTAGTAATCAACTGTCAATGAGAAGACTACAAGAGGTGGTGATGTTTGTTAATTTACCTTCTCGGTTTTGGAGAACCCAAATCTTGTGACTTTTTTAACAAATTATCTTTACAGTTTCGAAGTTCTTGATACAATTGTGTTAAGTTTCATATCTTGTGTTGTTTGCACTGTTTCTTAGATGAAATTTTGGCTATATCGTGAAATTGTCAAGATTTGTTTAACGGAAAAAAATTAAAATCAAAGTATAACCTAATTACTACACCCTCCTTTTTTTAGTTCTACCATTTTAATTTTGACACTATTATTCTATATTTTACTTTAACAATCTTGTGGTAATTATCAGTAAGAAAAACATAGTCGCGTTACATTCGTATCGATATATGATTTCAAAATATCAGCTCTTTATAATTTTCTTTACCTTGTAATTAAATATATTAATGTTTAAAGTTTTGCTTTGTTAAGCGTGCAAAGTAGAAATGGTAGAACTAAAATAATGTATAACTACGAAATATGAGACCGATAAAGTAGCGTTTAATATCTATATCTTTACTATATTTTTGAAAATTACTACTTCATAGTTTCGAGCTTTAAATGCAACAAAGGAGTCTTTTACGAGATATAAAATATTCGCTTTGTTGCGTTTAAAAGCGAAACGGAGGAATATATTTTTGAAATTGTCAATGCGGTTTGAGGAGGAGATCAATTAATTTTGAAGAGTATGATATTCTTAATATGTCAAATTAGGAATAAAGTAAAGTAAGTAACGAAGGATGATATGGACGAGGGGGAGAGAGTGGCACAAATTTTGGCTCAAGGACAGGATAGGATAATCATAGGATAATCGGTTTTTCGCAAAATCTCTTGTAGTTTTTTAAAAATTCATGGGCTACCTGGACTTTTTAAAAAAATGCACCGAGAATGCACTTCTTATTTCAATAAAATTCACGAAATGCCCTTAATGATTAACGGTGTCAAGTTTTCGTTAGCCATTAACTCTAATTTTCTATTTTAAACCCTAATTAACCCCTAGTCTTAACCCCACCCTAACCTAAATGTAACACCCCCCAAATTTCTCTCTTTTTAAAGAATATATTTTAATATAAAAACACTTGAGAAAATTGAGAGTATTCTTGTAGCCGCGTGATAACGTTAAAGGGCTAAAACTACTAACTACTAATTTAACAATGCGGCGGAAACTAATAATAATAACTTCTCTTTATTGATAATATAAAAAACTTTATTATTCAACTATGACAATAATAGAATCTATAATAAATAAAAATAGCAACTCTTAAGCTTAAGTATTATTCATCTTTAGGCTCACAAAAAATGTAGTATGCACGAATCGGCGTGTAAAGTGCTCCTTGAAAGGGTCATCACGGGAACAAAGCCATAAAACAAACAACCAAAACGCGTGTCGGTAAAAATGCTGAGTGCATGTAACATGCGGAAATTTAAATACTTTATTAAATATTCAAAATATTTCTATAAACCTTCCTTGGATACTTGTAATACTTGTATAAAATAAAGTATATAACTTTAATAAAATTCGCTTTCCTTCCCAGAGTGCGCTTTCACAAAAGTGTGTGCGGCGCCGAGTTTAGTATTCATGTGAGTGCAATGACGGGGGGCTACCTTGTCCACGTGACTTATACAAAGAAATACATGGGTAAAATATTCGCAAATCTGGATTAACTGGCAATAAATAGCAATGGATTCTTTCTTTATAATTGCGATCATAAAGGATCATATAACTAATAAAATCTTTCGGAAATAATACTCCTTTAAACGATTAATAACTCTTATATAAAACTTTAGCCATATAAAAGGCATAAAACTAATAACTTAATCATGAAATAATCTTGAACTTCTAATTAATTATAGAGATAGAACTATATACATTAATAATATTTGGTAACGTATTACGGTACTAGTAACCAATAAGACATGCAAATTTTGTCTAACATACTGGCGCATGAATTAGCACTCTAGCAATTTAGATTACTGACATGTATGATTGTGACTTAATAATAGTGACTAAGGATTTTAGGTGGAGTTATTCACAGTACTAAATCACGCACGGCACTTTATACGAGCATATTATTTCGCTCAACTTTGAACAATCGAACCTACGATTAACCGTAAACTACTAGCATGTTCATAGTAAGTCATAAATTTTAACATACTCATGTAAACTCATAATATTCATAATAAGGTTCATAAAGTTCATAGTAAAACTCGTATAAACATGCGTTTGAATTTAAAATAAGAACCACGGGAAACGTGATCTACTACGCATCTTGAACAATATTTAAAGATCTACGTATACACGCACTCGAAAATTAATAGCTACTAGGGAGAAGAGAGAAGGTAGGCTAAGAGGAGAGAGAGAGTTTAAAGCTTGAGAAAAGAGATGTATTCACTCCAAATTTGGTGTGAAGAATATGATGGGTGGAAGCACTTTTATCTTAGTTGGATAGGTAAGAGTCGTCTTGGGGACTGTGAAACTAAAAGATGGGTTTTTGAGAAAAGATAAATAATTTTAGCTAGGATACAATATTTCTTTATGATCATATAGCTAGAATAGAGGAATATTCCATAAGATAAATAGTCTAGATGCTAATTAACCAAAAGATAAAAAAAAAAAAAACAAAGTAACCATTTTGGGTACAACTCACTCTCCGTGAGTTTGCACCCGAAACAAACTTAATTTTTTTTTTTTTTTAAATCTTTTCTCTTTATTTTGTAAATCCTTTCTTTTTGAATTTTCTTTCTAAAAATATTTTTTTAATTTTATTAATCAACTACTTGGATTAGAATTGTGAACTTAGGCCCAATATTTAATTTGGGCTAGAGTCTATTCGAAAAACCCATAATCTATTATAAAATCCTATTTAGAATATTAATAAAAAGCCTTTTTAGTATATAAAACCTTTTAAAAATTATAACTAATAACTTACTAAAAATACGGAGTATTACGGATTACACCCCAAAAGTTTAGGTCCTCGAAACTTAAAGCAAGCAATGCAAGAGACAAAGCAAGTAAAACATATATACCACCAACTTCCTATAAAAGTAAGTTGGCTCACATAATAACTCATAAATAAGTCAAAATTAGGTCAAAAATAGGATTCTAAGTCAAACGCGCGAAACTCTATCGCATTCTACCCCCCTTAAAAGGAGTTACGCCCCCGTAACTCTACTACTAACCTCTGCAAACAACTCTGGATATTTCTTTCGCATCTCGACCTCTTCGTCCCATGTTGCTTCTTCGGACTTCGATTAGACCGAGCACCTTAACGATTTTAACATCCTTATTCCGGGTACTTCTAACCTTCTTGTCTAAAATCTTAATCGGCCTTTCTTCATAAGATAAGTTCTCATCAATTTGGGTCACGCCGGGTTGCAATACATGTGATTTATGCGGGATATACCGTCTCAAGCGAGATATATGGAACACATTATGAACACGGCTTAATTTCGAGGGTAGGGCTAGTCTATAGGCCACCTTTCCAACTCTATCCAAGATCTCATATGGGCCTATAAACTTAGGGCTAAGCTTCCCTTTCTTTCCAAACCTCATCACACCCTTCATTGGTGAAACTTTCAAAAGCACTTTTTCTCCCACTTCATATTCTTCTTCCCCTACGCTTGGATCGGCGTAGCTTTTCCACGATCTTGGGCTGCCTTAATCTTTCCTTGGATCATCTTGACTTGTTGTACGGTTTCTTCAATCAATTGAGGCCCCAGTATAAGCTGTTTCCACTTATATCGTTCCAACATAGTGGGCTTCTACATTTCCTACCATACAAAGCCTCGAATGGTGCCATGCCTATACTTGAATGATAAGCTGTTGTTATAGGAGAACTCCATCGGATCTAGATGATCTTCCCATGAACCCCTGATATTCCATGACACAAGCTCTTAACATATCTTCTAAGGTTTGGATGGTCCTTTCGGTCGACCATCGGTGGGTGGGTGAAAAGCGTACTCATTAATAGCTTCGAACCAAAGGCTTGTTGTAGCCACGCCAAAAGTTAGACAAAAATCTAGAATCTCGATCGGACACAATATCCTTCGGTACTCCATGTAGTCTCAACACATGCTTGATGTAAGCCTTAGCTAATTGATCCATAGACCATGTTGCCTTCATAGGTATGAACAACTGCAGACTTGGTCATCTATCGACAATTACCCATATCGTATCATTCTCGGATTTACCCCTAGGTAAAGCAACAACAAAATCCATCGAAATAGAATCCCACTTCCATCCTGGCACATCTAAGGGTTGGACTTTCCCTTGGGGTCTTTTATGTTCACTCTTCACCTTCTGACACGTTAAACACTTGGAAACAAATTCAGCTATGTCCAACTTCATACGAGCCCACCAGAAATTCTTCTTTAAGTCCTTATACAACTTATCACCCCCTGGGTGCATCGAATATGGAGAATTATGGCCTTCTTCCATGATTTTCAATTTCAAATCTTCGCAAGCTTCAGGTATACACCACCTTCCTTCCACTCTTAAACTTCCATCTTCATGGATTTCGAAATCTCCAGCATGGCCCTCCCTCACCTTCTCTTTTATCTTTTCCATTTTCTCATCTTTCAATTGAGCTTGTTTAATTTGTTCGAACATAGATGGTCGAATGGTCATTGCACTAAACATTTTCTCTACTTCTCCATATTGCATTACTTCAAGATTCATCTTCTGAAAGTCTAAACACAGTTGATCTGCCACCACCATAGTACTTAAGGTATGACTTGTCTTCCTACTCAAGGCATCTGCCACTACATTGGTTTTCCCTTCATGGTATTGGATATCCAAATCGTAATCTTTTATGAATTCTAACCATCTCCTTTGCCTCATATTCAAGTCCTTTTGGGTGAAAATGTATTTCAAACTTTTGTGATCTGTATATATCTTACATGTCACCCCATACAAATAATGACGCCAAATCTTTAAAGCAAAGACTATTGCGGCCAACTCTAGGTCATGAGTAGGGTAGTTGACTTCATATGGCTTCAGTTGCCTTGACGCATAAGCAATGACTTTCCTATTTTGCATTAGGACGCACCCTAGACCATGTTTAGATGCATCACTATATACTTCATAAGTATCGCTCCCATCAGGTAAGGATAACACAGGGGCTGTGGTTAGTCTTTCTTTTAGGATGGTGAAGGCTTTCTCACATTCTGGGCTCCAAATAAACTTGGACTCTTTCTTCATAAGTTTGGTCATGGGTCGGGCTATTTTGGAGAAATCCTTAACAAAACGTCTGTAGTAACCTGCCAGGCCTAGGAAACTTCTTATATCAGTCACATTCCTTGGAGTAGGCCATTCACTGACGGCTTCAATCTTCGCTGGATCAACGGCAACACCTTCCTTAGAAATGACGTGGCCTAGAAATGCCACTTTTTCCAGCCAAAACTCACACTTCGAAAACTTTGCATACAATTGCTTCTGTTGGAGTGTTGACAAAATTATTTGGAGATGTTCCTCATGCTCTTCTCTATTCTTAGAGTAAACCAATATATCATCTATAAATACCACCACAAATTGGTCTAAGTATGGTTTGAAAATTCGGTGCATGAGATCCATAAATACTGCTGGCGCGTTAGTCAATCCAAAAGGCATCACTATAAACTCATAATGACCATAACGCGTTCTAAAAGCGGTCTTAGCAATGTCCTTATCAGCAATTCTTAATTGATGATACCCTGACCTTAAGTCAATCTTTGAGAAAATTCCGGCCCCCTTCAGTTGGTCAAACAAATCATCGATCCTTGGAAGAGGATACTTATTCTTGATGGTCACTTGGTTTAACTCACGGTAGTCGATACACAACCTTAGACTACCATCCTTCTTATTCACAAACAAGACAGGCGCACCCCATGGGGATACACTGGGCCTTACGTAACCCTTTTCTAATAACTCTTCCAATTGGGTCTTCAGCTCATTCATTTCTGCTGGAGCCATACGATACGGGGCTTTGGATATTGGGCCAGCTCCAGGCATTAAGTCTATAGTGAACTCCACTTCTCTTTTTGGAGGCATTCCAGGGATTTCTTCTGGAAAGACATCCTGAAATTCATTAACTACGGGAATATTCTCCATCTTCTCTTCCTCTACCTCCAACTTGTACACTACACAAATACAATGGATACCCTTTTCTTATACAAGTTCTTGAGTTGCATAGCGGAAATCATCCTTGGGTGGGCTTCGACCGATTTTTCACGTAGGTTACTTTGACTCCTTTTGGACCTTTCAAGGTCACTTTTTGGGCTCTGCAGTCTATTTGGGCTTTGAATTTCCCTAACCAATCCATTCCCAGAACAACATCTAGGTCATCTAATTCAAATTCAATTAAGTCTGAAGGAAAATTTGCCCCTACTATGGTCACTAAAACATCTATATATAATTTAGAAACATCAATGACTTCTCCAGAAGGTATAACTATATCCATGCTTATAGGTTCGGGTTTTCCCAACTTAAGTTTTTCCACTAAGGTTTTGGAAATAAAAGAGTGAGAAGCTCCCGAATCAAATAAAATCTTAATCGGAATAGAAGAGATGAAGAAAGTACCGGTCACTACGCTGCAATCGTTTCGGTCTCACGATTGCTCATGACAAACACTCGACCTTGATTGTTCGCCTTAGCCTGATTGTCTCCTCCATTCCCATTCTTAAGAGGAACACGATGATTGGTCACTGACTGCTGCTGGGGTCCTTTGCTCCCATTACCTCCCTGATTCTGGGTCGGTTTAGGATTTGCTGATGTTGAGTCTTTTTGGAAGCACTCATACTCTCTATGACCTAACTTGTTACAGACCCTACAAGTTACCAGATTTCCTTCACAATCCTTCCCTGGATGGTTTCTTGGGCATCTTTTACAGTAGTAGACTCTCTTGGACTTTCCATTTTCAGACTGACTACGATTGTTGTTATTCCCATTGCTTTTGTCATCTTTTCCTTGCTTGAATCCCCCATTAGTCTTTTGTCGCTTGTCTCCACCTTGGAACCCATTACTAGACCCTTTCCTTTTATCTCCAGGATTTGCTTCTATATCTCTTCCTTTGATCCCGAATAGATGGGCAGCTCTCCCATACACTTCATCTAGGCTATCAAAGTTAGCCCCTCCTAATTTCCCTTGAATGGACAAGGTCAACCCTTGCTCAAATCGTTGAGCCTTCAAAACTTCAGTTGGAACCACTTCGGGTGCAAACCTCATTAACTCTATGAACTTAGAGTAGTACTCATGTGACAAGTCATGGTCCCCATCCTAAGGTTTGTAAACTCTAGGCACTTCTTTTTCCTTAAGTGAGGTGGGTAAAACTTAGTTCTCAAAGCTTCCTTAAATTGTTCCCATCCAAAATCTCCTTGAGTCGTTAAAGACTCCTTCCTTTGAGACCACCATAAATCGGCTTCCTCTCTTAGGTAGTATGTAGCATTGTTGATCTTTAACTCATCGGTGCCTTTGGACAACGATAAACAACTTATCAAACTCTCTAATCCAGTTCTCAAGACTAGGTTTGGGTCCTCTTTTCCATCATAGACAATTGGATTCCTAGAGGCTAATTTCTTACACACATCACTAGCTAGGTCGGGTTCTTGTTGACGGTTCAGTGAGTAGTCATAGCCTTAGCCAAATTCTTGGTCGAGAGAAGTCAACTCCTTAAGAGTTGCTCGAGTCTTAGATCTACTTCGGGTCTACTTGCCATTTCTTCTGGGTAAGAAACAAATAGGTACTACTTATTAAGTCATCCTACTAAATTTGTATATCATACAACAATCATGATTCATAATATGATTGACATCAAGCACATAACATGAAAAAGGAAACTAAAATTTCATTTATTAAACTTCCTTAAAAAGGAATGCTAACATATTTAAAGAGTAGTAGTCTAATTCCAGAACTACTAATTATTTAAACTACTAACAACTACTAAAATATCTAAACATTTTCCTAAAAATTTATAAATAAAAAAAATCGAGATGAATCGAAGTCCGAGTCATTTTGATCTTACGCTTCAACAAGAGCTTGGTGTCTAAACCATTCATCTTCGGACATAGGGTGATATCCGGAGATGATGAACTACCCTCGAGCTTGGCGAGGTTGCTCGAATATTGGGGGTTCGGGACTAGTAGAAGATTCATGATAGGAGTGGCTCGGAGTTTGATATGCATTAATCATGTCTTGTGCTTCTTGTTGCTCTTTCCACAATTCAGCATATCGGAGGTCAATTATGAAATAAGGTACGGTAGCTAGCCAAATTCCTTCTTGGTAATGATCCCTCATGTTGGGCATTCCATTCGATAATTGCAATACATTATAATACTTATTGAATAACCAATGATAAGCTTCAATGTAGGGTAAGTGTTCTAAAAGCAGAGCTATTGTTGGTCCATGATAGTAAAATTGATGGTATCCTTGCTTTATTAGAAAGTTTGCATACTTCAGAATAGCACGCACATAATCAGTCACAGTTTCTGCATCTCTTTTGACTAGAATGGGTATGAAAAATGGACTATGACTTGCCATAATGAAACTGTGGTAAAAATTATAAATAGTAAGTACCACGCATATTGTCATCAAGACAATTAAATCTCCTTCCTTATGAAAATTTAATAACATTCTCACATTTAGCTAGACAAAAATGTCATACAATTATTCATAATAATAATGCGAGTGTAAATAAGAAAACAAAAATTCAAACTATTAATGCGATGCACATAAAATGCTAAAACTTTTCTTGCCAAAATTATTTTTTCAACCCTTTTTTTTTCCAAATATGTTTTATAATGAGTACTTGATTCATGACAAAGAATAGTCGGGCCAATGAATTTCCCAGGAAAGGGTTGGTTACACGCAACGTTGGTGAGAGCCCAAGCCTTTCCTTGCCAGAAACATTGCCAACCCAACTTATCCAAATCAATCGTTTTTCCTCAAATAATAAAATAAATTTTTATGCATATTTAATATAAATATGAAAAGAAATGCGAAACTCTCTAACCTATATGCCCATCCTTAAGTCTACCCATTAATTTTAGATTCCAGTTTCATATTCCTAGGCTTTTAAACTGATACCACTTTGTAACACCCCCAAATTTCTCTCTTTTTAAAGAATATATTTTAATATAAAACACTTGAGAAACTTGAGAGTATTACTGCCACGTGATAACGTAAAGGCTAAAACTACTAACTACTAATTTAACAATGCAGCGGAAACTAATAATAATAACTTCTCTTTATTGATAATATAAAAAACTTTATTATTCAACTATGACAATAATAGAATCTATAATAAATAAAAATAGCAACTCCTAGCTTAAGTATTATTCCTCACTAGCTCCCCCATGTGAAGTATGCATCAAATCAACCTGTAAATTCTGCTCACCAAAAGGGTCATCACAGGGACAAAGCCATAAAGCAAACAACCAAAACGCGTGTCAGTAAAAATACTGAGTACATGTATATGCGGAAATTTAAATACTTTATTAAACATTCAAAATATTTCTATAAACCTTCCTTGGATACTTGTAATACTTGTATAAAATAAAGTATATAACTTTAATAAAATTCGCTTTCATTGCTTGTACAGCTTTCCTAAAGTGTACACCCCCTAAGTTTAGTATTCCTTAACGAGTCTACGAGGGGGACTACCTTGTCACACGACTTATACAAAAGTACATGGGTAAAATATCATAGTTCTTAGTTCTTGTAATAAATAAATGCGCGTTCTTTCTTTATAATTGCGATCATAAAGGATCATATAACTAATAAAATCTTTCGGAAATAATACTCCTTTAAACGATTAATAACTCTTATATAAAACTTTAGCCATATAAAAGGCATAAAACTAATAACTTAATCATGAAATAATCTTGAACTTCTAATTAATTATAGAGATAGAACTATATACATTAATAATATTTGGTAACGTATTACGGTACTAGTAACCAATAAGACATGCAAATTTTGTCTAACATACTGGCGCATGAATTAGCACTCTAGCAATTTAGATTACTGACATGTATGATTGTGACTTAATAATAGTGACTAAGGATTTTAGGTGGAGTTATTCACAGTACTAAATCACGCACGGCACTTTATACGAGCATATTATTTCGCTCAACTTTGAACAATCGAACCTACGATTAACCGTAAACTACTAGCATGTTCATAGTAAGTCATAAATTTTAACATACTCATGTAAACTCATAATATTCATAATAAGGTTCATAAAGTTCATAGTAAAACTCATATAAACATGCGTTTTAATTTAAAATAATAGCACGAAAACACGATACTACGTACGCGAACAATATTTAAAGATCTACATATACACGCACCTTGAAAATTAATAACTACTAGGGAGAAGAGAGAGAGAAGGTAGGCTAAGAGGGAGAGAGAGTTTAAACTTGAGAAAAGAGATGTATTCCTCAAATTTGGTGTGAAGAATATGATGGGTGGAAGCCCCTATTTATACTAGTTGGATAGGTAGAGTCGTACTAGGACTAGGAAACTAAAAGATGGGTTTTTGAGAAAAGATAAATAATTTTAGCTAGGATACAATATTTCTTTATGATCATATAGCTAGAATAGAGGAATATTCCATAAGATAAATAGTCTAGATGCTTAATTAACCAAAAGATAAAAAAAAAAAACAAAGTAACCATTTTGGGTACAACTCACTCTCCGTGAGTTTGCACCGAAACAAACTTAATTTTTTTTTTTTAAAAAAAAAAATCTTTTCTCTTTATTTTGTAAATCCTTTCTTTTTGAATTTTCTTTTTAAAAATATTTTTTTAATTTTATTAATCAACTACTTGGATTAGAATTGTGAACTTAGGCCCAATATTTAATTTGGGCTAGAGTCTATTCGAAAAACCCATAATCTATTATAAAATCCTATTTAGAATATTAATAAAAAGCCTTTTTAGTATATAAAACCTTTTAAAAATTATAACTAATAACTTACTAAAAATACGGAGTATTACACTAAACTCTAACCTTAACCCTAACCCTAACCCTAACCCTAACCCTAACCACCACCCCTCCCCCACCCTCCCACCACCCCAGCCCCCCTCTCCTGCCCCGCCGCCCCCCCATGATTTCCCATTCTCTCACTCGCATCTCGTCCCCTTGCTCGCTTGTTGCTCCTCGCCGGTCGCATAGCTCGTCGGAGTTGCGCCGCAACTCGCGTTTTCTCTCTCTTCTATTCGTGTGTGTGCCCCGTGGTTCCCCCTCCTCTATATCTCTCGATCTCCTCTGTTTCGGCCGCCCGCCAAGGCTTCCTTCGCCGGTCTTGAAGCAAAGGAGGCAATCGAAGAGCCGCAAGAGAAAGAAGGCATGAAGCGAGAGCAAGATAAGAGAGAGAAGCAGAGCCGCAAGCTCCTCGCCGCTACCGTGCTCCGGTAGTTGGTGCGGACGGGGAAAGCGTCGGTGGTTGGGTTTTTTTGCGGGGCCGAGAGGGGAAGGGAGGGGGTTGCGGGGTTGCGGGGGGGGGAGGGGGAGGGGGAGGGGGAGGGGGTGTTGCGGGGGTGGGAGGGAGGGGGTGTGGGGGGTCTTTGCGGGGCGGGGGGGAGGGGGAGGGGGTGTTACGGGGCTACGGGGAGGGGGGAGGTGGTGGTGGTGGTTGGGTGGGTGGTGGGGTGGTGGTGGTTGGATGGGTGGTGGGGGTGGTGGTGGTTGGGTGATGGTGGGGTTAGGGTTTGAAGTTAGGGGGTAAGGTTAGGTTAGGGTTTGAAGTTAAGGGGCTAGGGTTATGGTAGGGTTAGAAGTTAGGGTTTAGTTAGTTAATTAGGGCTAATTAGGGTTTAATTAGGGTTAGAGGGGTTAATTAACCCTAAGGACTAACGGAAACTTGACGCCGTTAGTCATTAAGCGCATTTCGTGAATTTTATTGAAATAGTAAAGTGCACTGTGTATTTTTAAAAAGTAGGGGGTCTTGCATGAGTTTTGAAAAACACAAAGATACCTGAAAAAAACCAGTAAAATAATTATATTTTTTGACATATTAGTTGATTGAAATGGCATCATTAGTTAACCAATGGTTAGGATTATTATATTGAATGTCCCACAACAATGGGAAAGAAACTCAACAAAGACCACGAGAAGCATGTGTAGCATACTTGCATCAGAACGGTCTATTAGGAAGTATTAGGACTGTAGGAGCAATCAGCATCAACAATGATGGTAGATACATACTCCTTCCACACAAATTACACCACAAGAATTTAATATTCGTGGCATATTTTGATTCGCGAATTTTAAATTCTACCATAATTTAAAAGATGGCAAATTATTATATCCCATGGCCCATGGGTTAAAATAATTTGTGGTAAATTAATATTTGCAACTAATTATGCCACGATTAGTTATTATTCATGGCCAACTAATGCTCGTATCACGCATTGTGCCTCATGGTCTATGGATAATTTTTCGTGGCAAATCAGTACTCGTACCTAAGATAATTCATGGTAGGAGTACTTTTATACACGAGTATTTTTTTCTTTGGGACAAACAAATACATAGCTTTAAATCCATCATGGGGATGTAAATATCAGGTTGAAAAAAAAAGAAGCTAATTGTAAGAAAAGCTAAACATGGTAAAATATATATGCAATCATTTGTTTATTTTTTACCTATAAGAATATGTACGTATTGCTATAAATTTTTGCAACTAAATTAATAATATTTTATCTAAAGTACTTTTTATACCATCGATCACCTTTGTATAAACTATTTTAAAAATAGTTTGATATAGGCAGAATGTTTATTATTTTAGAATGCGAATTGTGACTTCTTACAATATTTATATATTGTTTTTAAAATAATTTTTAGAAACCAGATCTAGTTTGTATGATAGATAATAAAATGATTGTTAAGCATCATGCAATGATAGTACTCCATTTAAGCAGATTTTCTCATGACAATAATTAACTCTAACTAGCCAAATGCAAACTTCACGATCTTCTTTATGTCTATAAGGTTAACGTTGCTTATAAAATATTGACAAGTTATCCTCGAGTAGTAATAAAAAAGCTAAAAAGAAAAGCAGACATGTGAATTAAAAATTTGTTAAAAACATCTTATATTTTTTATCGTTTGTGAAAAAAATAACTTTTAATTTTTTTTTGTGTCGCCTTAATCATATTATACTTTTTTTATCCAAATATACCTTCCTTTTTTATCCCATCTAAAAAGTATAATTTCTATTCATTGAGCTTCACTTTTTTCCTCCCTTTTTGTGCATGTAAGTCACATACATCTACAAATAATTGTTTATCCGAATCATATGCATAGAAAGAGAGGGAAACAAAGAGTATTGATCATTCTATAATTTTGATCAAATGTGTCCTACAAGAACTTTTATTACAAATTTTCGTTTTTAAAAAACCAAATTTTCTATAATTCATATTTGACATTAAGGCCTTGTTTGCTGCAAGCTTTTAATGTAGCATTTAGTGTTTTGATTGTTTGGTTAGGTAGTGGTGTAGGTAACGTTTAGTGGTTCAAGTAGGGTTCTAATAGTGATTGTCAAAAGCTAAATTTTGTAGCTTTTGGGATACTGTTTAGTGGTGTATAAATTTTGCATTAAAGATTTGTTTGAGTTACATTATCTAATTATTTGTAAACAACTAATTTAACAACTTCTTTCACCGAACATCAATGTTTTCACCGATTCATTATGTATCACATACACACCACCATTAACAAATTCTCTACTCTCACAACTAAAATATACTTCCTCCTTTCTTTTACTTACAACATATTCCTTTTATGGAAATAATACTTGCAACCAAGCTTAAAATGACAACTTTTTATAACCAAATACCACAAGTACCCTTACTTAACTAATTAATCTAAATAATTTATACTCACAAGTCATAACACACCCTCCCCAATTATTTTCCACCCTCTCTCCACACCCCTTCAAACCCCTCCCAACCCCATGCAACCCAACCCCAACACTGCACCAACACCAACCGCCACCCACCATTGCAGCCTCTTTCTTAATTAAAGGGGTTAGATGTCCTTTAGAACACACTCTCTCCTCTTTCTTATTAATAAGTGTGCAAAACAACTACTCCCTCCGTTTTTTTAATTGCCACATTTTCTTTAAATGTTTGTTTCTTTTTAATTGCTACATTGTTTAAACTTTCTTATTTGGGATACTTGGCCCACTATAAAGTAATACTATTATATTTGTTTTTCTCTTTTTCCACCCAAAAGTACTAGTTTTTCACCTTTTTCCATTATTTTACATTAATTGGGTCAAAAAGTACTACAAAAAGTTGAAAGTGGCGTTACTTTTAAATTGTTGTGCATACAATAATGTAGTAATTAAAAAGAAAGCGGAGGGAAGTATGTTGCAGAAAAAAAAAAATGCGGGAAGTATAATTATAGCTACAATTACCGAACAAGCAATACCAATAAATTAAACCAACCCCTAGTTGTATTCATCTCTCACCACTCCTCTGTCAGTGGTCCAGTTGCCGACAACTAACACCACCATTTGGAACACTTTGTCACCACTATAGTCGCTTTCACCACTAAGCCTATCGAGTGGATAAGATTTAATAAGTACGTTTCAAGAAGTTATAATATTTTGTATGATAAGATGATTTTTCAACAACCAGGGCCGTCTCGTACAGTTTTAAATTATAAGGATTGAAAATTCTTGGTGAATAGGAAGAGATGGAAGAGTTATTAATGGTTTTTTTTGGAGAAAAGTGAGAGAAAAAGTTGAACACTAGATAGAAATTAACCTATTTGAATCTACATCCAACATTACACTCGATAAATTAGAAAGGAACAAGCAAAATGTAATTAGATTTAGTTACTATTTTTTTTTACTTAGAGAGGACAACTAATTGAAATAGGCCTTTATATTTTAAGGGCCCTGTGTATTTGTTCACCTCTCTGCCACCACCACCAACAACAACAATAAGAAAAATAAACGATGAAGAAGACGAAAAAGAAGGAAGAGAGTAGGAAGCGCGACAATTGTAGTGAAATATATTGGGCTACTTCAGTTGTGAAAATTGTTATTTGGTTACTACCATGAGATGTTTGATATGGGCCTTTAGTTACAAGAGCTTGAGTAGCCCGTTGATAATAATTGATAAGTTGAGTACTGGACATACGTTTAATATAGTCTTTGGTAAAGTGTACATTAAACAAAAATTAACTTAAAAGAGTACATTTGACTAATTAATCCATCATTTATAGCATTTGGTTAGATCATAGAACATATTTAGAATATTAAAAAAAAGAAGTAAATTTGTATGTTAATATCACATATATGATCCTTTTGAATACCATTTACTTATTTAATCGTCAAGATGTCAACTCTACTTCCTATATCGACATTATATCCTATTACCATCAACTAAATGAAACAATCAATATCGAGTTCATTCATCATACAACTGGGTGTACCATGCACCCTTTTGAATACCATTTACTTCTTTAATCGTCAAGACGTCAACTCTACTTCCTAAATCGATATTTGATCCTATTGCCATCAACTAAATGAAACAGTCGATATCGAGTTCATTATTCATCATATATTTGGGTTTATCATGTGCATGGTACACCCAATAGTAATTCTTGCTCATTTACTCATTTGAAACTCCCTTATTTTAGTACATTTTGTTTATTTGGATAATTTCAAATGAGCAATGAGCAAAAAAATAGCTTTGGATGTACCATACTCACGGTACAGGCGTACAGCTGGGTGTATGATAAAATCAGATCGGAGTACCCATAAGAACGGGTGCTTACTGTTTGCTGATCCCCACGCAAACTCCTGTAATTTCTCCTTGGTTTATATGGCTCGGCTTTCATAGGTAACATAGATGACCGATCTTGGACATCTTTTGTCTAACCATTCTAAGCAATTAGTGTATTCCTTCCATAAGTTCGATCTAATAGAGAGAAGTTTCGTTCACTTGGCGGTAGAGTAGCGAAAGAGGGCAAATGGTGTAGATATTGGGTATCTTGGTGTTGATTGCCTTCAAAACTTCACCTTCAAGAGCATCAAATGTATTAAGAATCATGACGTCGGCAACTAAAGCATTTCTAGCTGCCTCTGTCATATAGTTGAACATTTATGTCACCTGGATTTGTGGTTCGGATAAATGAAGGAAGGTGCCTCATTTTAGCTCCTTTGATCATTCTTGGCACCCAGTTAACTGGTGTGTTAAGGTATCCATTTGCATTGTAAAGGGCAGCTTTCATCTACCTAAACATATTTAGAAGAGAGATTAGTATTTGGAAGCGTTTGATTATCACAACAAATACCGGATTTTGAAGCGGAATGTCCATTTTATACTCGGGTTCATTTTTTATACCCTGACATATTCTCATCAATTAGTCATGTGCAGTGCACATGAGTTAATTCATCGGGTAGAAAATATGTGGTGATATAAAAGTTTAACCCCGTTGTAGGATTAATATTCTAGAAATAGAAAAGAGACTTACACATTTAATAAGTCGCGCATCTCAAATGATTATGCATGGAATATAACTTATTAGTAATGTCATTAAGATATGTTTAGCAATCCCTCTATAGCTTTTCATAAGTAATCTCATTCAAGTATTGACAACGAACCTATTGTAAACATGCAAATGGTTATATACGATTTTGTTGACTATGCAAAAGCCGAAAAGAACTTCAAAGCTATGAGTATTCTCCAATATGGAATTGGACCTGATGAATACTCAAGGATCTCCGGTTGCACTACAGCAAAAGAGATATGGGACACTCTAGAATTGGCCCATGAAGGTACGAATGAGGTAAAACAATCTCGAATTGATTTACTTGTGCAACAATATGAATTGTTTACTATGAATAAGGAAGAATCTATTAAAGAGATGTTCACTCGATTTACACTAATCACCAATGAATTGCGTTCTCTAGGCAAAACCTATACTTCTGAAGATTTAGTGAGAAAGGTGTTAAGAAGTTTAACAAATCGTTGGCTCCCTAAAATAACCGCTATTCAAGAAGCGAAAGATTTGACAAAACTCTCACTAGAACAACTTATTGGATCATTAATGACTCATGAACTTGTTTTAGATTCTAAAACTAATGAACCAAAAAATTATGGTCTAGCCTTGAGAACTAAATTGGAAATCGAAGATAGTGATAGTGATGATGATGTTGCACTTCTTACTAGGAGATTTCAAAATTTTCTCAAAAAGAACAAAAATTACAATCCTTGAAAAAGTGGAAATTTCAAAGGTAAGAGCACTACCTCTAACTCTAAGAAAAGTGCTACTAACTCCGGTTGTTTCAAGTGTGGAGAGTTCAATCACAGGATTAAGGAATGTCCCATATGCGATGATGAGAAGCCCAAAGAAAGAAGGGAGCAATCCAAGAAAGAATTTAAAAATAAAGGCTATGATAGCTACCGTTTGTGGAGATTTGGATTCGATGAAGAACCGTCGAGACACAGTGTCATGAAGCAAAAATTATGTCCGAATCTTTGTACGGACATCACGAGAGAAGGGCACGGTGCCGGGACGACTCTCACTTGTGTCTAATGGCGAAAAGTTCGAACTCCCGGGATGAACGAAGACAAGTGAGGTAAGTCTTCTTTCCCTAAAACCTTCAATTCATCTCCTTTCAAAAAGCCAACTTGTTACTTTGCTTGGTAATGTCATTAATTTAGTTGCAAAAATATATAGCAATACGTACATATTCTTATAGGTAAAAAATAAACAAATGATTGCATATATATTTTACCATGTTTAGCTTTTCTTACAACTAGCTTTATATGCACGCTATGCGTGCAAAAGCATATAAAAAATTATATTAATTCTAAAATTACATATAATAACATGAAATTATTTGTTTAAAGTTTCATTAAAAAAAAGTCTTAGGTGCAACGGTATAATAACAAAAAAACGTAAATAAGCATCTAAAATAGTAATATCATCTAGATTGTTAATTTTAAAATGTACATCAAACCAAAAGAAAATAAACTCAAAGTTAAATAAACACCTCTTAAAGCACAATACGCTCAATTTGTTCACAAAGTTTTGGTAAAAAAAAATTGACATCATTCGTATATTTAGCGAACATCTTAATAATGCAACAAATGTAACACCAAACTAAGGAAAATAAACATAAAATTTGATTTATTTGATGTTTTTCTTAAGGGCAGAGTAAGATGATGGAGTAGTCTCTTAATTTCATTCCTGATGGATTAGTTTGTAGTGCTGAATTTTTTGATTTAGAGAATTAATTTCTTCTCTTTCTACTAAATTATTAGGATATATAGTAATGTCTAAATTTTGTGTTGACAATATTTTTTTCTCAAACTAATGAGATCGCAAATCGAACCAAATTATTATCGGACTCCCTGCATATTAAACTTAAAAATAAATAATGAATTTGTATTCAACTTATTTATTAACAACACCCAATAAAATCAAACTTCTAGCCAATCTGAACTGTTTGTAAGCAACTAACTCTATTTGCGGCTATAATTGTTCACTTGACCCTTTGATCACCAATAACAAATGGACCAAAACAATACCCACCAAATCAAAATAAGTTCACCTTAGCTTAACATTTACCACCCTGAATGACAATAGCCTTAATCTAGGGGTGTCAAACGGGTTCTCAAACGAGGTTAAGGTATACCCACGGCGTGACCGCAGTCGGACCTGTCGGGTTCGATTGTCGGTGCCCTGGTCATGATTGGTCAGGTTTGTTCAACTGGGTCGAACACATTTGAATCATTGGATTCCCGGGTGTCGGACAGGTCTGAGCGTTTCATTTACAGGTCGATCCATTCCCGGGTATGATCGTCCATTGACATTTTTTTTGTCGGGTTTGCGCAGGTCGTATTGAGGTTTCATGTACGGTTGAGTCAAGTCAAATGTACTCGGGTTGAATTAGTGATGACCTTAGTTCGATCATTGTGAAACATCGGGTCCATTCACTATTGAACGTCAATTCGAGCCGGGTAACTCTGATCGAGCCATCTTGATTTTGTTATGGATTTTGTAAACGAATCATATTAATAAAAGTATTAAGATCGACATATATATACATATGTGTGTGGGCGATACACTCTAACGAGTAAAGGAGTAGAACGACTCTTCATATGTTTTAATATTATATATTATAACCAACGACAATAATAACGAGTAGACGATCAATTCCAAACTTTATATAAATGATTTATTATTATAATCATTATGATCGGTATATAAGTTTGTAAATAGCTATGATAGTAATGAGAATAATAATACTAATAAACATAAAGCGACAAAGATAATAGGTAAAAATACAAATAATAATATTAATAGTAACAAGGCTAACAATAGCAATAGTAATACAAATAAGAACAGGAATACTATGAATAACAATATAAATACTAATATGTTGAATCATTTTAATATAAGATTGATATCAAAATAATTGTAAAACCAATCTAATACTCTATTGATTATAAATTAGTATAACGACTCTTAATATGTTATAATACTATAACAAATGACAATCATACATTCATATGTTTACAACGACGGTTTATATGAGGCCTAAGTGATTATAACGAGGGTTCATATGTTGCACAATAATAATAATAATAAATTATACCCCCAAATCATTATCCCCTATAAAAGCTAACCATAACTTATTAAAATAAGTTAACTGTTAACAAGTAACAACTATAAGTTAAGTAAAATAGTTAACAAGTACTTACTAGTTACTAAATAGTAACTTGTTAACAACCATATAGTTTAATACTAGTATAAGATTAACAACCATAACACTCCCATATCTTTATAAGTTATAAGATTATTTAAGTTAATTGTTTTTATGTTATACTATAGTTTAATACTAGTATAGTATTTATGGTCTTCTCTTAACTTTGTATATATATGTGACTATAAAGAAACTATTTTATCAGTAGGCTTATATATGTTAGTACGATATAATAATATTGGATTCATTCTAGCTAATACGTGAATGATTATTAATGAGTATCGACTCTTAGTTCTTTAGTTCTTTCTAAAATCCTAACTTTTTAAAAATCAAAATCAAGAAGTTAACTGTTAACAAGGTTGATCTACCATAAGCCTATAAGTTAATAAGTACTTACTACATAATAACTTGTTAACAACTATATATTAACTTAGCACTTAGTCATTTACTCACCTAGACCTATTAACTTACTAATTCACAAACTTATTAGTTGTTAATTGTTACTATTGACTAATTGTTATTGTGTTACTAATCGGTTAAGCTCATTATTGTGTTACGTCTTATATGTTAGCATTAAATTAAACCCTAATCACCACATGTAACACGTTCACATATTTCTAATATATGATAAAGTATAAACAAACTACTATATCAATATGTTTAAACATTTTAGTATAAATTTGGTATCAAAATAATCGTAAAACCAATATAATACTCTATTGATTATAAATTAGTATAATGACTCTTGATATGTTATAATATTATAACAAATGACAATCATATGTTTATAACAATGGTTCATATGAGGCATAAGTGATTATAAAGAGGGTTCATATGTTGTACAATAATAATCATCATATTAACATTTTATATAAACGAGTAAAGTCATTAGTGATCAATCATCAAACGATTAAGTGAAATCAACTTGTGTGAACATTAAGTTACGAGTTTATCTTACTAAAATCCCAACATCTTTGATTCTTTCTAAAATTCTAACTTGTTAAAAATCAAAATCAATAAGTTAACTGTTAACAAGATTAATTTAACTCTAATTAAATAATAATAATAATGGTTATATTATGCTAATTAATAAATGATAGTTATACTTAAATACTAATCATTATAATTTCAATAAAAATAACCAAAATTTCAAATTATAATAAAATAATTAACTAATAATTTTAGTTAGTAAAAGTTACTAAACCAAGACAAGAATTAGTAAGATTATAGGAATATAAGGTCATCAATCCATGTACTAGGTCATCAATCCATGTACTAGGTCATTCTCTTTTCCTATTGGCCAAAAAATAATATTGTGGATCATGAATTAGAACCCTTGATTTGAGAATGATCAAAATCTTACCATCAATCTCTCAAACCCATCTCCCCCATTTCCATCGTCTCTCTCATCACTCCTCTTTAAAACCCCCAACTTTGTTTTTTTTTTGTTTGAGGTAAACAAAACCCTGGACTTGATCTTCTCTAATTTCATTCAAGAGAACCTCCAATTCAAGTTATCTAATCACTCATCTTTTGGCAAGTGAATAGTGATGGCTACCAACTCTAGTCACGAAGATCCGACCACCACACCAATGCCAACACCAACACCAACAACTACTCCCTCACCTCCGACCCAACAAAGAATCCCGTCACAACAACTACTACACTTACCTCTTCTACTCGGTCGTCCATCCCAAGTGTTCAAAAATTATAACCAATATCTCAACCTAGAACCCCACAATTTCTCTAACATCATCCACAAATTCACCACTCTTTCCAACATCATCGGCATCAAGATCAACCCGTGCCATTTTCAGCACCAACTTCAATTCAAACCCATCCTATTCGGTATCCATTAGCTTCCTCTTCTAATTTGCCGTGAAGAAAAATCTCCGCTACTGCAGCTAACCGACCATATTCTCGAGCATAGCTAGCATAGTTTGAGCAAGTAGTTGTATTCAACCACCATCTTCGTCGAAGACTCCGGACACGATGTTCGTCTCAACCTAAAGCCGTTGTGTTTTCGCACCAACACCCTCTCGTTTTCGTCGTCGTTCAGCTACGATTTTTGAAGCTCCGGTCAAGCTAGGGTTTTGGATCTCTAATTTCATTTTAATTCTTGAATGATTTTCGATTTTTATTTTTGTAGTTTTTGTTAGATCTGTTCTTATGATGAATTAATTTGGTAGAACAGAGACATTGATTCTCTTCTCAAACGCCGTCCCTCGATTCCCACGGATCTAGTTTTCGTTCAAGATTTTTTTTCCATTTTTTAGTTTAATTTGTTAATTTTTGTGTTGATTAATTTTGTTTTTGTGTAATATCGTTCAATTTTGTCCCCAGATTTATTGACTTTTGTGTAATTTCATATAATTCCACATTTATTCTTTTTGTGTGATTTTTATGTAATTTCACTAAATCTTGATTTTTTGTATAATTCATTATAATTGCAGATTTTTTATAGGCTCATATGTTGTTGTTTAGTATAGTGTTACGAGAATTTGAGATATTATTTGGTAGAATATTAAAATGGGATAATTTGGTAGAATATTTGGTAGAAAAATGAGGAAAATTTAGTAGAATATTAAAATGGGGTAATAAATTTGGAGTATAGGGTTTCATAAGATATTTTTTAATATTATTTGAAAATGAGGACATTAGGTAATTATAGAAAATATAAACAAGTACATGATATTTAAAGTTTAACTCTTAAATTAAATGTAATTTATTTTTTATTTAATTAATTATTAAATGTAAGAAAGTTTATAAATTTATATATTTAAATGATTTTATGGATATAAAAAATAATTAAATTTTAGTAATATCTAGTTGAGTATGGTCGGGTTCGAGTTTGAATGCAGGTCTGTCTGGTCAGGTCAGCATATAATCTTCTGGGTCTTAGGTCAGTGCAGGTATCCTGGTCGAGGGTTTCAATGCAGGCCCACCCTCACAGAGTGAGGTTAGTCGGATCGAATCGGGTTGGCCCGGTGCAAGTCTGTTTCTGACACCCCTACCTTAATCCAAGATAACAACACCTACCACACCCAAAAATAAGCCCACCTCAACTTAACATGATTTTTCCCAAACCACCAAACCTTATAATTTTTGTGGAGGCCACACATTTCCTTCTTCTAGACTTTCCATACGCCAAATTCCAAGTCCAATACTTATCTTCGTACAACCAAACTCAAGGAGTAGCATTTACAAATCTACAATTGTTGAAAAAAAAAACTAAAAATCATATCTAATGACAGTATATATAATATTCTTTTTTAATGGTATATAATTCACCTCCTGAATCCCATGGTGCAATTTATATTCTTTTTCCCTCTACTGTTTCTCATACACACGGCTGCCGCCCCAAAAGTCGGAGTCGAGTCGCCTTCCGACAGACGCAACTCTAATCCTCTCATTGCTGCAACTCTGGAATAAAGATGTAGTTGATTTTTTTTGGGTTTCTTCAAATTTCGGGCTTTCGACCAATTTGTGTGGGTTTTCCTATAAATTTTTATACGGGTTTGTATAAGCATTGTTGAGAAATAAGCAAGATAAGTGACGAACTTTATGAATTTTTCTATAATTTTTAATATAGGTTTCTTTAATTTGTTCTGAATTTTAATATCCCCAGTTTTGATACTCATACTTGCTTTTTTTGTCTGAATTATGATTAGGTATTCTCTAGCCTTCTTTTTCTATTATCTTACTTCATTAGTTGATACAAACACATTATAGAGTAAAACATATTAGAAAGTTAGAATTACCTTTTGACTGTGATTTCTCTTGTTACTCCTCATGGTTTGTTTTTGCTCTTCGCCTCTTAAATGGGAAATTTTAGTGAAGTTCTTCTGTTGCTTTGAATTCCTTGCTCTTGGCTTTTTAAAAATGGTGTTTCAGTTATTTAACTTGTCATTTTTTTTGCAATTGATGGGAGAGAGAAAATAAAGAAATGAAAAGAATTCAAATGGAAGCAGGAAATTTAGGAAGTAGAAGTAGTTGATTTTTGAGTATTTGTTAAAACTGTCATTTTAATAATAGCGATCTTTAAATCTTCAATCTCGTTTCTTTATTTGTCAAAAACTGCCATTTTGGTCTGGCCGTTTTTTTTTCCTTTTTATATGTTAAAAACTGCCATTTCAGTTAAACTATTTATTTTTTTCTATTTTTTGGTATAATAAAGATTGCTGTAATTTTCTTGATGTAATAAGGGCAAAATAGGAGTCTTAATATTTTGGTGTCCCCCTAGTTACCTTATATAATAGAGACTAGCCTTATATGCACGCTATGCGTGCGAAATCGTCTTTAAAGTTAAATTAATTGCATGCTTATATCTAGTAATAATTTTCATAAAAAAATATTTATAAAATTCTATTAAAGGGAGACATCTTTATAGTTCAGCGGTGTGTTAACTAAGAAATTATATGAACATTTGAAATAGTTTTTTTTATTGTATAATTTACTTTCAGGGTACTTACATAAAAAGACAATTTATAGGAATTTGACTAACTATATGAAAACAACCCTAAAGTATAGTGCAGCACACATATTGTTCAAGACTTCAAGTCTTCAAGTAAATAAGAGAATACAACTCTAGAGTCTAATACAGCACACATATTTGTTCGAAATTCAAGTAAATAAGAGGAGAGACATATAGGTTAACAAAGCTGAGTTTATCTCTCTCCTCCTCCACGCTCTCTTTCTCTCTATGTAATGTGTGTCTATCTCTCTCCTAGCCCCGCCGGAGACTACATCGACGACGGTCCCCGATTGAGACGGGCTGTCGGCCTCTCTATTTCATATCTCTCTTACTTCCATCTGATGCGTGGTCTCACAGCATGGCGACTTCATCGGTGTCGATGCCGTTTCGTCGGCGTTGGTTCACCTCCCCATCATGGTGTTCATGACATTGTCTAATTCATTCTTTAAATTGGACTTCTGGGAAAATTGGAAGAAAATATGAAAATCATAAGCAAAATTGAAGAATTTTAAAGCCACTTTACCGGCAACATTGCCACGGCGTTAAATGAAGAAGTAAAGTTTCTATTATAGCATTGTCGGTGAGTATGAATTTCTTACTTTAATTTTCTTGCATGTGAGAAATCCATTTAAATTTTTAGTTTTTGATATTTATACATATGGGGAATCTATTTTAGCTTTCAAAAGAATGGTGATTTTTGTTGTAAAAAAAAGGATGGTGATTTCGTTATAAGGAAAAAAATTGCCGTTGGAAAAAAAAATGTCGATTAGTAGAAACGAAATGATATACTTGTGTGTTGTTATGAGTTATTGAATAAACCAAGTTAGGATCTTTGAAAAAAATGTGTGAAAAAAGGTAGAAAGTTCAGTTGAAGGGACTCGGTATGTGAAAAACTGAAAATCAAAAACTGATTATTAACCTTATAGAATTGAAATTTGACACTCAAAATACGCGCACACACAAATTAACATTGAAAATCAAAAACTGGTTTTTTTATTGTTTTAAAACTGAATTTTGGTTCTTTATTGAAGTTGACAGTGAAAATGTCTCAAACTTTACTTTTCTTGATTGTATCCAATTTTTCTTTGAGGAATTCAAATTACAAATTGTTTTCCTTCCCCATGTTGATCAGTGTATAACTACTTTCTCCATTCTCACCTAGAGTTATAATTAAAAAGAAAGGGATCAAAAGGAAAAAAAAACAGAGCACATAAATACCTTTAGAGAAGCATTGGTTGAACTTGATATTGCCTGCTATGTGGTTGGATTACAATGATTGCTTGCGGAAGTACCTTAAATAAAATTATAAAAAAATTAATGTTGCATAATGATGAAGAACAACCCACTATTTTTATGCTTTGTTATTACCTGTATTTCCAGATGAATGCAAGTTACGCAAGTTACCTGTATTTTCAGATTATGGAAGGAAGAAGGGAAGAAGAGAATAGAGATTGTGGAATAACTGTATCTTGTGTTTCATTTTTTTTTGTTTTAACAAAAAAAATGGAAACTGTAGAATGTGTGTAGTACAATTATTCACCATTAAATTAGGGATTTCTTTCAATTCAAAATTTTAGACAAAGATCACAAACTAATGAAGTAGAATGATTAAAGATATGATATCCGTCTTTTGATGCAATTTATTTACGTAACATCTCTATTATATTTGATTCAATTTATTACTCTACTTTATATCCCTCAACACATTATCAGCAAAAATCCCCCAACTATTGAAATTAATCGAAGTGTACGCAATTTCTAGGTCTTTCAGCGTATAATTTCTAGTTTTTAATCACCAAAAAAAAATGAAGGAAAAAAATACAAAATCCGAAAAAATTACCGATTGAACAGAGTGTATTCCAAGAATTTCATTTTTTAGCGGAGAATGAAATGAAATACAGAAATTTGCAGTAGCGGTGCGGCGGTCTAAAAGCTCCACAGAAATCGTCGACGAATCCTTAGGAAATTAATGAACATAATCAGAAATTTTGAACGAAAACAAATTGAACTCAAAATTTCGAATCAAAAAACTTAAAGTAAAGAGCACTGCATTTTCTGCAAATCAACATACCTGCTTCGAATAACAAAATAATGATGATGAGGAACCTAGTCGAATTTGTGAAATCTCTATCCTCTGAGATCTCTCCTCTCTCTTCTATTGCTTTGGAGTTTGGGAATTGTTTTCCGCTTAAAGATGCCGTATCACGTTCCAACTATATATTTAGGGATGTAACTGCTTTGCAGTTATTTTTTCCTTTTTTTAACGGAGATAATAGAATTAATAATTTTTTAAAGTTAAATGCAATTAGTAATTTTAAATAAAAGTAATTTTTTTTTGAAAATGTTTGTGATAGTGGGCAGTTGAGAATTCAGAATTACAGTTCTTTTTTTTTTTCTTTCTCTTCTTGTATTCTTTTGGTTGTAATTTGTTTAATTTATCAAGGGTAGAATGGGGGTTTTTAATATTTTGGTGTCCCAATCTCTTCCCATATGAGAATGGAGATAAAAAAAAGAAAAAGAGAGAGAAAAGAAAGTGCAGCACGCTGAAGACAGAAAGGAAGAACATAATACCTAAAACTTCCTCTAACCTTCTCCGTACTTTCAGGCTTTCAGCCACTAAATTTTCTACCATTCTCACTCAAAAAAAAATTATACTTCTACCCATAACCCAGTGTCAAGTAACCACCCCCAAAAATTCAGTTGCAAAAATGAAAAGTATGATCCTTGATTCAATGACAATTCTTCATGTATCTATATTTTTCCGAGTTTTTTCTCCCTAAAATCTCTTGCAAATATCTCAAATTAACTGAAAATATGTTATTCCCCATTTATAACCTTGAAAATTCAACGGGAAGAAGAAAAAATGTGACAATATATGAGGTTTGTAATTCTATTTTTGATTACTCTTAATTAGTATTTTATTTGGGTTTCTGAATTTTATTGATTCGCAATTGCATTATATGAAATTATACCCAGTACGATAATTTCTTGATTGATTATGTGCAATACGGTATTTGATTTCATTCAACAACTCTTTTTTTGTCAAATTATAGACTGTAATCAGTAATTATGTGAAGTTTCATTGTTTCAAGTATGTCTGCAAAATGTGGTAATTTGAGTATTTGACGAATGATGATTGAATTGGGTTTCTGTCTTTATGAATTGGATATGAGTGTATATGATTAGTTTGTCAATTGAAGAACTCAGAGACTTGTTTGAAAGGAAGAGATTTGACTTTTTGTCTTCTGTTATGTATTTGCCTTTCAACGATAAGACGAAAAATTATGTGCTTTATCCTTTTAACAAACTCTGAATATCTTCAATTAGAACTTAAAGTATTGTAGACGATTGCGCGGAGACCATGTTTTTTGTAAGAATTTGTATTTTTAAATTTGATTTTCAATTGTAATAACACTCTTTTGTTTAATTTAATGAAATTAGAATTTTATATTGTATACATATAATTATATATCCTCTAGATTCTTGAGCATTAGGGGCCCATTTTTTAATGTCGCCCAGGCTAATAATATTCAGGAACGGCCCTGGTTGGAGCAGGCCTGATATGAGAGGAACCCTGTTGAAAGACGACACCCAGACAATCTTCAGAAGTAGATTGGCGCGACTCAGCTAGTAGACCCCAATGTCTACTAGCCACAAAATCCCAAGGTCCTTGAAACTGAATACCTTCCTGGGATTCGACTGATAGAAGTAACCAAGAAGTCACCTCCTTTGGTGACTTCTGACCGTTTGCCAAGGGTAACCAGAGTTTTGTCTCGCAAATACTACTATCTTGAGGAGAAACTATAGTTTTGTAGTAGTTCTAGTTAAATGGTTGTTTGAAGTAGATAATTTCCTCTATCTTTTAAAAATTACAACACTTTGACCATTAGATTTGTTAACATGCAGCTTGAACTATTAAAATATATAAATTATACGTTATTAGTAAAAAGAACAAATTACAAAAGTTAACATTGAGATAATATATATTGAGGCAAATCTAATAACTTACCATATACTCTATTTTTTTCCCTGCAGGCTGGTAAGATTAAATACCTTGCTAGATTGAAACTTCTCACAAGTGATTTCAACTTACTTGTACAAGTAAAGGCTATTTGAACGTAGAGGAGAAAGGAGAATCCTGCATCTTCAAAGGAGAAAGTAACAAATAATCACGGTGATAAGTGAATAGTGCATAACACAATGACAGTTTTATATTTTTTTTAAAAGAGAAAGATACTACCAAATTTAAACACCCCTATATTTTATGAAAATCCCTAAATACCCATAATTTTTTCCCAAATTACACAAAATGACATTATGATTACTATATATCATCGTAATTGTTTAGGACAACATGTGAATAAAGGAGTGCCTCTAGTTAAGTTTTATTTCCACAAAACCATGATATTAAACTTGTAAAATACAAGCCATTACCTAAATACTCAATAAGTGGTCAATACTCATATACAACTTGTGAAACCAAGCTTGCTTGGTAGAGGTTGTGGGGGACTCACCTTGTGATTTTGAGCTTGTTACAAGTTCGAACCCAGCTACCTACTTGTACTCAGGGGCGGAGCTACGTGGTCACAAGGGGTAGCACGTGCTACCCCTGCTTTTTTTAAAAAAAAAAAAAAAAATTTCAAAAAAATCGAAAAACCTAAGCATCAGTTCTACGCCGTTTCACTCTCAAACCAAAGCTTTACTCTTACTTTCTCTCTCTCTCTCTCTCTCTCTCCTCTCGGTTTGTTCTTCTCTCTGCTTCTCACCTGGTCCGATCTCGTCGCCTCCGCCACTAGTAGTCGGTCGGTTGTCTTCGCCAGGTGAACTCCAAGTCTCCAACTCTCCAAGTGTGGTTCGGTGGTTGTGTCTTCGTGTTTCTCTCGGAGTCTCTGCTACCGTTTCTCTCGGAGTCTCCTCTCGGACGCCGGGACATCGGAGGACTGGAGGTTGTGAATAAGTCGTCGGTCGAGTCGAGGTTGTGCTTGTGGACGTGTGTGGGGCAGCTGGGCTCGTCGCCTCGTCCCGAACATTGCTCATTGTTCTTTTGCCTTGCCGTCCGTCCGAACTGTCGTCTTCTCGCTTATGATTCCACCACCACTACCACTGCTTAGGGTCTACCCGTATGTGGCTTGTAGATCTCAGGTAATTTTCTTCACATTTTTATGGGATGGTTTAGTTGGAACTTGGAAAGGGGTAGTTTGGATTTTGGATGTGTGAATTTTAATTTTTAGTGAATGAATTATGAAGTTTTGATTGTTAGTTATAAATTTTGATTGTTAGTAAATTTGTGAATGATATGTTATTGTCTTATTGAATTTGTGGAAATTGTTACTTGTTAGTGCATTGTGGAAATTGTTATAGCCTTATAGGAAGCGATTGAAATTTGTTATTGAATTTGTGGAAATTGTTATTGAATTTGTGGAATTTGTTGAATTTGTGTGTGGAAATTGTGGGAATGAATTGTTAGTGAATAAGAATTCTATATTTCATAATCATGAAGAGAAAACAAGGGAGGGATATGTCAAGTTTTTTTTTTCCAAAGGACCACCTAATGAAGCTTTTTAAGATTTTTTTTTTTTTTTGAGTTGAGCGTAATGTAAAAACTCATTCTACCTTCATCCCAGGAATCACGGATCCGCCCCTGCTTTACTTTGGGAGCGATGATTAGTTATATCCCCCTATTCTCAAGCGTTGACCAAGGGGTTTCCAGTGGGGCCAAAAAAATGCAACGTGTGAAAGACAACACCTCTCGTAGAGTAGTACAATACTATGCTATCACATGACAAAAATAAAAAATGTATCACATGTACTTCTTTACGTGTGCTCTCCGCAATAGATAAACGGCAAATAGAAAAACGGAGGTCAGCAATGCAGTGAAACGGATAAGGGCAACGCAAGTCTTTTTGTCCTTTGCCATGTTCCATTACATTGCCTTTTTGTTGTGACTTTGTGTGAAGCCTTTTGAGTTTTGACACTTGAGCCTTGTACTTTTTTACAATCATCAGACAAGAAATCAAGCTAAGAACTCGATATCAAGCAAGAGCACAGCAGAAGAAGAAGAATAAGGCAGGATGCAGAGAGGAAGAGAGAAAGAAGCTACATTTTATTTTCTTGGGTTTGTTTCTCTGATATATTTTTGGCAACTCTCCTTATTACATCAACAACCTATTTATACTACTAACTACATTTGTACAACCTAACAACTAACAGTCCTAAACTCAATGAAAAATTAACAAACCAAAACAAATTAAGTCAACTCATATTGACTACTTACTTGCTATGCAATCTCCAAAAAAAATCAGTTTTCCTTTTGTCTTTATGCGTCAGGCATTTTCACATTTAAAAGCAATACCAGCGCTAGAAATCCTTATAGCGCAACTTTGCTCTAGTGGTAATCTTCTAACTCATTCATGCATACACTATGTGGAACGCGGGTCCTAATCCCCCTGTATTGTGTTTTGAACTTTGAATATTTTGATGATGATAAACACCCTCTTTATCTTTATAACATGAATATTTGTAACAGTGATCAAGCTATCAAGATTGGATGATTGAAGACAAGGAAGCTTAGGTCTAGATATATTGAATTCATGTGTATGCAATGTAATTTACATATTAGAACTTTGTGCTAAAATTAGAAATATGAAATTAGGATGATTAACTATTTTCTTAGAGTTAAGAAAATAGGTGATTATGGTAATTTCATGTTTATATGGTTTAAAGAAAAAGAAGGGAGAGTTTTGTTAAAACAAGGATTTCGAAAATCAGTTTTAGAAAGAAAAAACATTTTTATTTTCGAAAATAAGTTTTGAAAAGAAAAATATTTTTATTTTCGAAAAACAGTTTTAAAAACAAAAATATTTTTATTTTCAAAAAACAGTTTTAAAAAGAAAAAGAATTTTTATTTTCGAAAAATCAGGTTTTGAAAAAGATAAAAGTTTTGTTTTCGAAAAAAGATAAAGAAAACGTAGTTGAAGATTTTCGGAAAAAAGAAAAGTGTTTACGAAAAGAAAATCTGATTTTTAAAGAAAAGGTTTTGATAATTTTGGATAAAAACCTGATATGAATAAAATTGGGATAAGATATGGAGTAATCCTTATCTTACAAGGAGTAAAGGAAATAAGTTTTTTTATAAAAAATAAAATTGGATTTTGAAAAGGAAAAGAATTATATCCCTTTATTTTAGGAATAAAAATTATTCAAGAAGATAATTATTTCTTGGAGAATAATTCTTATTCAGTTGATGAAGTTATATAAGGGATAGAAATCAGTATACTATCACACGTTTTCAGATTTGGTGAGATTAATATTTTGAGAGCTGAAAACGATCTCCCATAGCACAGTGTACGGCACAGAGTTCTAGTAGGTTAATGTCTCTAAACAAAGTTTGTAACGATCCTCTATTTGCTTGAATAAGAAGCACGCTTTTGAGGAATCATTCTTTCAATAATCTTTCATATTATAGAGAGTAGCAACACTTAGGGTTAAGTGTTGGGGAGCACTACTAGAGTTAGTAGTGGGGGAATCGAATTGTATCAAGGGTTTGGTATTTTACGATTCAAATAATAAAAGAGTAGTTTGTGTGGACGTAGATCTCAGAGGTGAGATTGAACCACGTTAAAATTCTGTGTCTTATTATTTGATTTCATTGTTTTATTGTTTGATACATTTTTGTTTGAGCAAAAACATAAATCGGAGAATTTACGAGTGAATAACACAGTGCACGGCACTGTGCCATAAGAGTGTTTTTGCGAAAATCGATTAGTTTTAGCCACTCAATTCAACCCCCCCTTCTTGAGTGTCACCTTGAGTTCCAACAAGTGGTATCAGAGCAGGTTATTCTCGAAAGGCTCATCCCTAGAGAATAGAAGTCATGAACATGCAAGATGACTCTCTTGATAGACACACCAAGTGTCCGATTTTCAACGGAAAAGACTACGGATGGTGGAAGGCTAGGATGAGGATCTACATCCAAGGATTGGACTATGAATGCTGGAAAGTCATAAGAAAAGGACCAATCCTTATGCAAGCCAAAAATTGTGCAATTGGAAATATGGTCGACAAGGATGAAGACGACTACAATTCAGTTGACTATGCAAAAGCCGAAAAGAACTTCAAAGCTATGAGTATTCTCCAATATGGAATTGGACCTGATGAATACTCAAGGATCTCGGCATGCTCTACAGCAAAGGAGATATGGGGTACTCTAGAATTGGCCTATGAAGGTACGAATGAGGTAAAACAATCTCGAATTGATTTACTTGTGCAACAATATGAACTGTTTACTATGAATAGGAAGAATCAATTAAAGAGATATCACTAGATTTACACTAATCACTAATGAATTGCATTCTCTAGGTAAAATCTATCCTTCTGAAGATTTAGTGAGAAAGGTGTTAAGAAGTTTAACAAATCGTTGACTCCATAAAATAACTGCTATTCAAGAAGCTAAAGATTTGACAAAACTCTTACTAGAACAACTTATTGGATCATTAATGACTTATGAACTTGTTTTAGATTCTAAAACTAATGAACCAAAAAATAAAGGTCTAGTCTTGAGAACTGAATTGGAAAGTGAAGATAGTGATAGCGATGATGATGTTGATCTTCTTACTAGGAGATTTAAATTTTTTCTCAAAAAGAACAAAAATAACAATCCTAGAAAAAGTGGAAATTTCAAAGGTAAGAGTACTACCTCGAACTCTAAGAAAAGTGCTACTAACTCCGGTTGTTTCAAGTGTGGAGATTTCAATCACATGATTAAGGAATGTCCCTTATGGGATGATGAGAAGCCCAAAGAAAGAAGGAAGCAATCCAAGAAAGAATTAAAAAAGGCTATGATAGCTGCCGTTTGGGGAGATTCGGATTCTGATGAAGAACAGTCAGGGGCACAGTGCCAGGACGACTCTCACTTGTGTCTAATGGCGAAAAGTTCGAACTCCCAAGATGAAACTGAAGACAGTGATGTAAGTCTTCTTTCTCTAAAACCTTCAATATACATCTTCTTTCAAAAAACCAACTTGTTACTTTACTTGGAAATATCATTGATGATTGTCAAGAAATGAATGATGATTTTTCAATCATGAAAAAGGAAGTAAAAAATTTAACTAAGCAAAAGATTGGGTTGGAATTGGAATATAAGGATTTATTAAAGGACTGTAAAGAACTGATGAAGAAGACTGATGAACTTGAAAAAACCGTTGAAGAGAAAAATGTTGAGTTAAATGCTTTAAGGTACGAAAAGTCTCTCACAAAAGAAGTTGTTAATAACACTGTGCCATACACTGTGCTAGAGGCTAAAAAATCGGATCTTGAAAATCAAATTGAATCGTTAAAACATGAGTTAACTGAGTTGAAAGAATCAAGACAAAGATCCAGAATTGTTCCACTTATGCTACCTCATGATGCTAAGTTAAGTGATGAACTTGATAAAGTTAAAAGAGATTTGGAAATTTCGAGAAAAAGAAATAGCGATCTAAACACTTCTATTGAATTCTTAGAATCACAATTGACTATTGCTCGGAAAATGTATGAAAAATGGTTAGATGGTCAAAAAGCCTTAGACTATATCTCCAGTACAACTAGCAATCGAAACAGAATTGGTTTCGGATATACAGACCAGAGGCACAGTGCCAAAAATTTTGAAAGAGACTTTCGTAAAAGAAAATATGTCGATCTACCTGAATATTTGATTTGCAACTTCTGTGGAAAGAATGGACATCTTATGGATAAATGTAATGTCAAGAAAAAGAGTGTTGCGAAAAATGTAAAGTATGTAACTCAAATATGGGTTAGAAAAGACTTATTAGAAGCTCAACGAAAGAAAAAGGGACCCAAACAGATTTGGGTTCCTAAAATTAACAAATGATCTTTGCAGGCAAACGTGAGAGGAAGCAGCCTATGGAATCTCGACAGTGGCTGCTCAAGACATATGACTGGTGATAAATCTCAATTCCTCTCATTAGTAGCCTACCATGGAGGTTGTGTTACATTTGGCGACAACAAAAAGGGAGAAATAAGTGGTATTGGAAACGTCGGCAAATCCCTAACACACTCCATAGAGAATGTGATGTTGGTAAGTGGTTTGAAAAAATTTGTTAAGCATATCCCAATTGTGTGATCAAGGTAATTCTGTTGAATTTCATGCATGAATATTTTACAAGATAATTTGTGGCTTTGGGATTAATTTCTGGAAATTAGTTGAGTATTATGCTTGTTGCCCTCCTTTAAATATGTTAATTAGAGTGTTGATGCATGTCTTTGTGAATCACTGTGAGAAAAAGTCTACTTGATATAAAAATGACTCGTAATGGTCTAATGATGCTGTCCTAATGTCATGATCCTAAGTTGCCGAACTAATGAGCTATATGATCCTAAGTTACCGAATTATTGAGCTATGAAATGCTAATTCTTTCTCCTATGGCAATCTTGATCTTTATCCCGATATTCTGATTTTCTATTTATGAGTTTGACATTTGTGCCTCATTATTTCTTTTTTTCATATGTCTCACCTTATCGTCATTTTCCTATTATTATCCTTCTTTTCCTCACCCATTGATCCAAAGTTCAATAAGTGCTTTTAATCTTGATTAATGATAATTTATGGGGCAAGAACATCTTGATAAGATGATGGAAGAAAAAGACGCATCAGTTAAGGGGGAACATGAAAAGGTTGGAATGAAACACAAATACGTGAAAGAATGAAAAGTACTTATTCACACTGTGCAAGGCACAGTGCCAGGAGATGCATAAAAAAAAAAAGAAAATGAGGTCCGAATTAACTTATTATCTTTGATCTCTTATTGATTGACTCTAATAATATTGAATGGTCTGCTTCTCCTTCATAAAAAAAAAGAAAGAAAAGAAAAGGAGAGTAAGACACTTATTTTAGTTAAGTCCTAGAGTTCAATTTAAATGTGAAGAAAATTATCAAAGTTTCGAAGATCATAATTTTGGATTCCAGTATATCCGAAGATTAGTTATATTTGGAAGGGAATCGATTGTTCACTGGCACAGAAACACACACAGTGCCACAGTGAAGAAAGTCATATGATGTTTATTTGCGGAAGTTGAAAATCTTAAAAGAAAGGTTTAAGCACTTGTTGAGCCAATAATTGCCATTTCAAATCTTCAAGATTGCATTACCTTTCTTTATCTTACTTTCTTAGCTATCAACCATGATCCTTCATGATTATTTCTTACTTCATAATTTCGGATTGTGAGTTGGATTATTTTTTGCTTAATGACTTCGGATTGTGAGTTGGATTATGACATAGCACCAGCATCCTTAGTATCTTTTGCTTGAGCTACTTGCATTATTTTGATGACTATATCTCTGTTTTGTGTAGCTTGACATTTTATTGCTCTCCTTTTTGATAATGTCAAAAGGGGGAAGATGGGTATAATACTTAAACTAATGAATGAAATTTGGTATGTTGGCTATTGGATTATGGTGATTGATGTTGTGAATGGTGTTATCTTGATGCATTATTTGAGGGGGAAGTATTATGTGTTTGTCATCATAAAAACGGGGGAATTTGTTGTGTTTTGAACTTTGAATATTTTGATGATGATAAACACCCTATGCTATGTTATAACATGAATATTTGTAACAGTGATCAAGCTATCAAGATTGGATGATTGAAGACAAGGAAGCTTAGGTCTAGTTATATTGAATTCATGTGTATGCAATGTAATTAACATATTAGAACTTTGTGCTAAAATTAGAAATATGAAATTAGGATGATTAACTATTTTCATAGAGTTAAGAAAATAGGTGATTATAGTAATTTCATGTTTATATGGTTTAAAGAAAAAGAAGGGAGAGTTTTGTTAAAACAAGGATTTCGAAAATCAATTTTAGAAAGAAAAAAAGATTTTTATTTTCGAAAATAAGTTTTGAAAAGAAAAATATTTTTATTTTCGAAAAACAGTTTTAAAAAGAAAAAGAATTTTTATTTTCGAAAAATCAGGTTTTGAAAAAGATAAAAGTTTTGTTTTCGAAAAAAGATAAAGAAAACGTAGTTGAAGATTTTCGGAAAAAATGAAAGTGTTTATGAAAAGAAAATCTGATTTTTAAAGAAAAGGTTTTGATAAAGATTTTGGATAAAAAACTGATATGAGTAAAATTGGGATAAAATATGGAGTAATCCTTATCTTACAAGGAGTAAAGGAAATCAGTTTATATTATAAAAGATAAAATTGGATTTTAAAAAGGAAAAGAATTATATCCCTTTATTTTAGGAATAAAAATTATTCAAGAAGATAATTATTTCTTGGAGAATAATTCTTATTCAGTTGATGAAGTTATATAAGGGATAGAAATCAGTATACTATCACACGTTTTCAGATTTGGTGAGATTAATATTTTGAGAGCTGAAAACGATCTCCCATAACACAGTGTACGACACAGAGTTCTAGTAGGTTAAGGTCTCTAAACAAATTTTGTAACGATCCTCTATTTGCTTGAATAAGAAGCACGCTTTTGAGGAATCATTCTTTCTATAATCTTTCATATTATAGAGAGTAGCAACACTTAGGGTTAAGTGTTGGGGAGCACTACTAGAGTTAGTAGTGGGGGAATCGAATTGTATCAAGGGTTTGGTATTTTACGATTCAAATAATAAAAGAGTAGTTTGTGTGGACGTAGAACTCAGAGGTGAGATCGAACCACGTTAAAATCCTGTGTCTTATTATTTGATTTCATTGTTTTATTGTTTGATACATTTTCGTTTGAGCAAAAACATAAATCGGAGAATTTACGAGTGAATAACACAAATAGACAAAGATCGTGCCATAAGAGTGTTTTTGCGAAAATCGATTAGTTTTAGCCACTCAATTCAACCTCCCCTTCTTGAGTGTCACCTTGAGTTCCAACACCCTGCATGCCCAATTATATTCCAGTTTTTTTTTTCCTTTTTCTTACTTCGTTGCTTGATGGCTTGTTTTTTGTTCTTTTTGTTTTTTGTTTTACTTCTTGTTCTTTCTCTTTCTTTTTTTACCATTTTTTTTCTATACTGGATCTTCATTTCATTATCTTAAATAGTATCCTCGCTTAATTTTAACTCTAATTTTCACCATTTTTTTATATAACAATTATTGTCCTTCCGTTTTCAAATAAATTCAACAATTTAACTTTATACACTATTGCTATATTAAGTATGACTAAGATTTATTTATAATCATTGTTTATTTTCCTGGTTTGATTAGGACTCCCCAAATTCAAAATCTTGGATCCTCCCCTGGCAACACCCCTCCTCAACTTGAAATAGTTGAAAAAATATTTCAAGTTTGATTTGTGAAGTATTAGAACAAACATTCCAACTAGAACAATATTGCATACAGTACAATGACGTGAAGTGTAGCTGGAGTAGATGAAGAGAGTAAACAACCTATACTGCTACTACTATTTGGGGTCCTGTGATATATATAAAATCACACTTAAAAGCTTTTGAGATATATTTTATCTTTTTTTTCATAATCAAGCAACGTTTTTTTTAATACTCCTTATTGAGAGAAGATAATTGCCTGCCTTTTCTATTGATCATTGTCAATATATATAACATAATACACGTTATTGACTAAGCTACAATTTAGGGAAATCTTTGACTAGAAGATATACAATAATCCTAAATTAGCTATACAAGATATACAGTAGCCTAATATAGACAAAGGAATATTTGACCATATTCTATTACACCCCTGCAGTCGAAGCGGGAGGTTGACGAACGCTGAGACTGTCCCGAAAATCATCAAATAGTATGCGCGGAAGTCCTTTTGTAAAGATGTCAGCAATTTGATAACGAGATGGAACATGAAGAGCACGCACCTCTCCTCGTTGAACTTTTTCACGTACAAAATGAATGTCCATCTCTATGTGTTTTGTACGTTGATGCTGGACAGGATTACTGGAGAGATAAATGGCACTAACATTGTCACAGTAAACCATGGTGGCTTTACGAATAGGGCACTGAAGTTCCAAGAGTAGATTGCGCAACCAACAAGATTCAGATACAACGTTGGCAACCCCTCGATATTCAGCTTCAGCACTTGATTTGGAGAGAGTTGGTTGGCGTTTAGAAGACCAAGATAGTAAGTTGTCACCAAGAAACACATAATAACCAGAGGTGGAGCGTCGAGTATCAGGACATCCACCCCAATCAGCATCAGTGTAAGATATAAGAGAATCAAGTTTGGATTTATACAAATGCAATCCATAAGAACGAGTGCCTTGAACATAACGTAGGATGCATTTTAAGGCATCCATGTGAGCTACCTTTGGATCATGCATGTGTAAACAAACTTGCTGGACAGCATAAGAAATATCAGGTCTAGTGAATGTGAGATACTGTAATGCACCAGCAAGGCGACGGTACTGCGTCGGATCATCATAAGTATCCCCCGTAGTAGCACTGAGTTTGCTCTTTGTATCAACGAGTGGGGACAGGACTTACAACCGGACATACCAGCTCGTTCTAAAATCTCCTCAGCATATTTGGTTTGAGATAGAAATAGTCCACCTGCAGAACGAGTGACAACAACTCCAAGAAAATAACTGAGAGGACCTAAGTCCTTCATAGCAAATTCTTTAGCAAGCAGAGTCATAATAGAGAGTCTCAGTTTATTAGAAGAAGCAGTCAAAATGATGTCATCAACATATAGTAGAAGATAAGCAATATCAGAGCCACGGTGATAAATGAAGAGAGAATGATCAGAAGAGCTGTGTAGGAAGCCAATAGTAGCAACAAAATCTGCAAAACGTTGATACCAAGCACGAGGGGCTTGTTTGAGACCATATAATGATTTCTTCAACAAACAAACATAATCAGGAAAGGATGGATCTTTGAAACCCATCGGTTGATGCATGTAAACTGTCTCATTAAGGTTGCCATGGAGAAATGCATTTTTGACATCTAGCTGATGAATCTGCCAAGAATTAGACAAAGCAATACTCAAAACAAGATTTAATAGTAGCCGGTTTAACAACGGGGCTAAAAGTTTCATCACAATCCACTCCAGCTTGCTGAGACCTGCCATTACCTACAAGACGGGCTTTATGCCGCTCAAAAGAACCATCAGAATTCTTTTTGTGACGAAAAATCCACATAGACCTTATAATATTGACATTTGAATTTGTAATTGAGAATTTTTGTGGGAAGTATATTGAGAAGATATGTAGCCATTTGAAGAGCATGATGCCAAAAAGATGGTGGCACGGAAGATTGAGCAAGCATTGTCCGAACAATATTATTGATGGATTTGATTTTGCGTTCGGCTTTTCCGTTTTGGGAAGAAGTATAGGGACATGACAAACGGAAATGCATACCATGTTGGGCACAAAATTCATGGAAGGGGCCATTATCAAATTCTCGGCCATTATCACATTGAAAACATTTAATTTCTTTCTCAAACTGGGTTCGAATATAAGTACGATAAGAAAGAAATATATTATGAACTTGAGACTTATGAGAGAGAGGATAAGTCCATAAAAAATTACTGTAATTGTCAAGGAATAAGACATAATAGCGATGGCCAGAAGAACTTAAAATGGGGGACGTCCATAAATCACTATGCACAATATCAAAGGGCATGGAAGTAAATGAAGTAGAATCATAAAATGGCAATTTCATATGCTTCCCAAGAGGACAGGAATCACAAAAAAAATTACGAGATCTATTACAAGAAATGAAATTTGCTTTATTAAGAGCATCTAAAATTGCATTTCCCGGATGACCTAGACGGGAATGCCATAAATTAGAAGAAAGAGCAGTAAAAACATAGGGTGGAGCTAAAGATGATGATGCCGGAAATGTGGTGATGGGGTAAAGGTCGCCCGTGCTCTCACACCGCATTAGAAGGTTCCCCGTCCGCAAGTCATGTACACAAAAACCAAAAGGATCAAACTCAACAGAAACATTATTATCAGAAGTGAATTTGCGCACTGAAACTAAATTTTTAATAAGTTGTGGAGCATGCAAAACATTATTGAGTTTAAAGGGTGGGTTCGGGTGTTGGAGAGAAGTGCAACCATAACCACGAATCGGAATTTTATTTCCATTACCAACTATTATTGCATGATTTTTGCTCAAATTAAAATAAGACGAGAGAGTACCTCCGTTTGCGGTCATGTGAGATGTTGCACCGGTATCCATATACCAATTTTCATCTGGTGGTGTCAAGGAGAGAGTGTGCATTGCGGCTTCAATATCTCGTTGGAGCATACTCAAGAACACTTGCCCGGGGACCGACTTCATTGTGTAAAATGACCGAGCAGGGGGACACGGACCAAGAATACCAGCTTTGGGGCTGTTGGACTGAACTGAACGTGGCTGCCATGGGGCAGTTGGATAGGGGCAGGGTGGAGTGGCCCAAGGCTGCTGACCCCACGTAGCCCAAGGTGGGTAGTTCAAATATAGAGGAGTAGATGGACGTTGTTGTTGTTGCTGACCGCCGCGTTGTGAGGAGCATTGGTTTGTTCTTTGCCGCCGTCCACCATGGCGGCCACCGCGATTGCGGTTGTTGTTGTTATGACGACCACGGTTCGAATTTTTACGCCCTCGATTGCCAGAATAATTGTGATGGTGGTCATTGGTATGGGAGGAGGAAGACGTGTGAGTAGGAGAGTGAGAAAGGAGGGCAGAGTCCGAATGTGAGTATTGTGCAGCAACCTTACGTTTTTGGGTTTCGTCCAAGATAAGCATGGACTTGGCTTTGGTGAATGAAGGGAAAGGAGTCATGTTTTGAACCACAGTAACAAAAGTGCCGTAAGATTCAGTGAGACCGCCAATAAGACGAAGAACCATGCGCTCCTCAGTTACTTTTGCCCCCACGTTAGCCATTTGATCGGCTATGGACTTGAGTCGATTAGCATACGCGGTGCAATTTGGAAAATCACGGAGAAATGTACCAGTGAATTCATCCTCAAGATGTAAGGCACGAGTGGCTTTGTTGTCTTGAAAAAGATCAGCAAGCTTATTCCATGCTAGTTCCGCCGAGTCGTCGGGGTCAAGAATGGAGTTGAGGAGATCTGTGGATATAGTCCCGTATATCCATTGCAATACTATGGCGTCAAGACGTTGCCATAAAGCTTTCTCCTCGGCAGTACGCTCTGGTTGTTTGTCAGTATGAGAGGGAATGATATGCGCATAGACGAGATGGGCACGAGTGTGAAGTTTGAAGAGAGTGGACCAAGCTATGTACTGCCCAGATTCAAGGTCAAGAGTGGGTATGGCTTGCTTGATTTTAGTAACAGTAGCAGCAGGGTATAGTTTTTCAGCCATGGTGCTGGTAATATTAAAGGGTAGGAGAGATGATGAGGCACGGCTAGAATAGGGTGATGAAGAAGAGAAAACCTAGAACTACTGATACCATGAGAGAAGATAATTGCCTGCCTTTTCTATTGATCATTGTCAATATATATAACATAATACACGTTATTGACTAAGCTACAATTTAGGGAAATCTTTGACTAGAAGATATACAATAATCCTAAATTAGCTATACAAGATATACAGTAGCCTAATATAGACAAAGGAATATTTGACCATATTCTATTACTTATCTTATAATTAGACAACCAAAAAAGTTAAGATATTTTGCATATTGGTAAAATAATGGAAAAAAAAAATCCTATAAACAATTTGTCAATTTAAGTTTTCTATAGACTCATAGGATATAAGTGATATACTTGTAAGGTGTAAATGACTTGTGGTTTTATTTGAATGGAATTTTTCGTTTCATATCGACATGAATAATTATCAAGGTGAAATGATTAAAAAAGGCAAAAGACACCTAGTTTTTGAAGAATAAAAGTATAAAAAGGTGGAAAAATATTAATAGCCAAGTTTCCAAAAAATAAACTCAAGATAGAAGAACTTGATGATACAAAAACAGAATTGGAGTTGGTATGAAAACAAAATTTATTAAAAAAAAAAAGAAAAAAAAAAAGAAAAAGGAGGCTTCAAGCCTTCAACAACAAAATAGAGGGGAAACATAGAAGTAGGCCCAGAAACGACCATGTCGGAGTTCGAATATGGAGCCTCTAGGAGACTAGGACTGTGTTCCCTCACTAGCGTGGAGCATTCTGGAGTACCACTACTCCAAACATTCAGTACACCCCTTTTGAAGCCTTTTCGGTTTGGGGCCCTTTTGACATAATGGGCCCTTTGATGAGGGTCAGTTTCCACTGGCCCTTAGCCAACCTTGAGGGCATGTTCAACGCTACCGTTTTAGGTAGCCGGTGAAAATCTGATTGGATCAAAACACTACTTGAGAACAAAAAAGAGTGTCTAAAGTTTAACAAAGTAGTAATAGTATACTAGTAATAAAATTTAGGGCCCGTTCGACATCACGGTAGATTTCCAGTTTTTGGTTTTATGAATATAAAAGTCATATGATATAAGGAGTATAGTAAACTTAAAATTAGTCATACTTATATTAAACATGTCAATTCTGAAAACTGACAACAGAAAACGGGAAACTACTTTTTACGGTTTTCATATTTTTGTTTTTGATTTTCAAAAAAATTGAAAAATGGAAACAGAAAACGATAACGAATGATCCCTTAGAGATTGGAGTAGATTATGAACGTGGTTGTAAATCTTTATAACCTTAGATGAGAAGGAGCGCTCCAAATGCTTTTGATTTTCTTACGTTTTTTGTTGTTTTTTTTTTTCCGTTTTTTTCCTATCGAAAAAATCTGTAAAGCTTCTCAAAAACAAGAAAAGACAAGTCATGCTTCTTTGAGAAATAAATTTTGCATAAACTATTGCTTTTTCACTGCAATTGTTTTATTATTTCTTTTTTAGAAACTACAAAGATTTTGCAATATTTTATAGTCCAAATCTTTCAAACACTAGTAGAATAATTGCTTATTGCTGCGGTCATTAAGTGGCCTATTGCGGCGGTTTTGGCCGCGCAGCAATTAAGGGCGCAGCAATAGGTAATTAATCTATTGCTGCGGTTTTAAACCGCAGCAATATTTGAACATATTGCTGCGGTTTCTAGCCAAAACCGCAACAATATATTTATTTTTTATTAAAAACGTACAACGTATTGCTGCGGTTTTGGCTAGAAACCGCAGTAATATCTTGGCCTATTGCTGCGGTTATTGCCCAAAACCGCAGCAATAGGTCCTGGTACAGGTAAAAAAAAAAATTTTTTTTGGGAATTTCGCAATTAAAAAAAATAAGGGAGAGTGCCAAAAAAACACTTAACTAAAACACAAACTTACAGCATTACATTCATATATTATATAGAACAATATTTTTACATAACTTATAACTAAATTTTACAATTAACATATACAAAAATCAGATCTTAAATAAAAAAATGACTATAACACTAACCTTAAAAACAGATGAGAATTGTATTAGAAATTAATAGAAACTTTCTAAAAAAAGAATTGAATTGAAAAACCAGATCTGTGTGCTAAATTAAAAAAAATAGATGAGAATTGAATTAAAAAAAATAGAAATTAAAAAAAAGATGAAACGCGACTTGGAAGAGGAGCGAAGAAGATTGGAGTAGGTCGCGCGACGACTCACGGCGGTTGTGTTCTGAAGAAGGAGATTCGGCGGTGAAGAGACGGCGGCGACAGAGAGAGAGGACGGCGGTGGAGCGTGATGCGTGAAGAGAGCGGCCTGATGGAGCGACGACGATGAAGACGAGAGCACGAGAGGACGACGTTTGTGTTCGCGCAGTGAAGACCGGTGATTGACGACGAGCTGCGGGCGACTTGCAGTCGCCGGTGACTGGCGAGGTGGCTGGGCGGACGAGAAGATTTCACGGCGAGTTTGGGAGGATGAGAAGATGAGTGAGGTGAGAAGATGAGTGAGGATGAGAAGATGAGTGAGGTGAGAAGATGAGCAGATTTCACGGTGAGTTGATGAGGTGAGGTGAGAAGATGAGTGAGGTGCGAGAATTGAGAGGCGGGAGAAAGGTGAGAAGATCAGTGAGAGGAGAGATGTGAAAATGAAAACGGCGCCCAGTAGCCTAACCCTAGGAGCCTTAAATATTTACTAAGGACCTATTGTTGCGATTCTTACCAAAAACCGCAGCAATAGATAAATAAAATAATATTATAATCTATTGCTGCGGTTCTTGTCAGAAACCGCAGCAATAGGTCTGGTCATATAGTCAACTTTTTTCAAAAATTTTCCCGTTGAAACGATATTGCTGCGGTTTTCTGCCTAAACCGCAGCAATATTTATATTTTATATTTTAACTTTTCTTTTCACGTCATTTATTGCTGCGTATGGGTAAAACCGCAGCAATACCTCCACAGCAATAAGTAATTATTCTACTAGTGAAATAACCTTCCAACTAAATTAGTTAGTGTTGATATGATGAATGTACACATTAAAAAATGATCAAAATATAAATCATGCACAGAACCCTAATTTTTTTTCTTATACATTAGTTGGAATTTGTGGTCAAAATTTACCAATTTGACTTAGAAAAGAGAAATTGAAAGATTAAAAGGGGATCAAAAGATAATGAGATACTAGATCGAACATTACTTAATAAACCAAATTACATAGTAACAACAAAGATGACAACTTTATTTGGTTACAACAAGAAATTAGAATCTCCATACTTAATAAACCAAACCACATAGTAACCATAATGATGCTATCAACATTATTTAATTACAACAAGGAATATAGCATCCATACTTGAATACTTGATAATCCAAACCACAATAAAAATTTGATGGAGTATTCATTTTTAGCATTTATTTATATTCCAACTGCACAATAACCATAGCAATGTTGGCAACTTTATTTAATCATATTACAACCAGGAAATGAAATAGCATCCACACTCAAAGACTTAAATAAACAACAATAACAACTTAATTTTACTTAGCTTCTTGAATATCATTTCTAGACTATTCATTAGCAATGACGTGATTCATCAAAGGCGACAGTTCTGCACGTCCACCAATTAACAGAAAACACCCAGTCGCGGTAACAGTTTCCACAAAAAGTGTAAGCTGGACCACAATACTCATGAAAATTAACGCAAGCAAGAGGATTGGTGTCAATGCCAATCTCTTAAAGCATAATGTTTGAGAGGGGACGAACAGCAAAGGTGGATTGAGGTGTGGTGGCTAGCATCACTAAGGCTAGCATCACCACCAAACCAACCACCCCTTCACATTCTTACTCATTTCCATCTTAGTAGCTTATTACTAGATGTTTTCTGTTTGTGTTTTGGATGGAAAGATAGAGGATTGGTGTCCTTTTTATAGCCAAAGGGCTACATGGGCTAATTGGTCATTTTGTTGTGGCCTTTAATTTTCTTTGTTCAATAGTTGATCTTCAATTCTTATCATCTTTTGATATTCCTCGTGTCTCAAATTATTAATTCTTTAGCATGTGATCCGACTTTAATTAATTTGCGTAATCAAACTGAGAATTATGATTCAAATGAAAGTTACCGAAATTGTAAATCATATGTAATGCAGTCATAACCCATCCTAACTACTTAAATGTTTTCTAAGTAAGATTTAAAAGTTCTACGAATCACCCAGAAATCTGTTTATTTCTTCAAGGTGAGAGGGTTGCATTTAGAGATGGCAATGAGTCAAGGACCTTATCCGGTCCCGCCCAGACCCTACCCGAATTTCAGGGTACGAGTCTTAATTTTTTGGACCCTATGGGTAAGGATAGGGTAAGTTTATGCTAAGATAGCTATGCAATTCCTAATAGTAACTTACTTCCATGGCCTTATTATAGTTATGCTAAAAAGAATTAATCAAATATGTTAATGCATGCTAATTAGTTAATTGACTAACCCTCCCCACCACCACCTCCCCTCCCAAACTGGCTGCTCGCTACCTCCACCAGATCACCGCCCCTCCACACCCCTACTGGGTGCCTCCATTTTTCTCTCTTTCAGTCCCTATTTGCTTCCTTCCGCCATCGAGTGCACCACAAACTCACCCATGACAACCACCATCAGTTGCAAATCCTTCCTCCCTTCTCTTTCTGTCCCTATCGATCTCCCACAAAACCCTCTCTTTCTCCTTCCTCTCTCCTTCTCCTTAGGATTAGCTAAATTACCTAAAAATAATTTTTCCAACAAATAATCACATACTAGTAAAAAACCTTAATCACAAAATGTATTAAGAGGAAAAAAGGTTAGATTATCGCTAAAAAGTCAACATAACTAATGCAAAGAGAAGGGGAGTGGTGGTGGTTGAGGGCGAGCATATGTTTGGAGGAGAGAAAAAGATGGGGCCACCTGTGGTGGTGGGTGGAGACAAAGAGAAAAGGAGGGGTGGCGGTGAAAGGGGAGGGAAAGCTGTTGTGGTAGAGTTTATATTTTTTTTGTGAATTTGTAATTAAATGATTTAATTTAGGTCTCTAATTAAGAATTTCGTTTTAAACACATTAAATTAGTTCTTAATTATATAATTAGGGTATTAAACCTGCATTTGCAGGTTACCAACAGGTAATGGCCCATTTTGAGCAGACATACCCCAAAGTTGAGATTATTTCCAAAATTTAAAAAGGTAGGATTATTTTTATCAAACCGGTCAAATGTGGGATTATTCCTATTAATTTTTCCTTAACAATAACCCTTGTATTGCACGGGCATCAACACTAGTCATCATATACTTCATCCGTTTAAAAATAGTTGCACCATTTACTTTTTTCACATTTGTCGAGATACTTTTTTGAACGTTATTATCTCTAATTGCGTATAAGTAAAAATTATAAAAAATTGATATTTGAAATCCTCGTATTGAGACGAATTGAACAAGATCCCACTTGACTATGTTTTTCCTTATATAATTGTGAGAGAATGCTTGTCAAAGTTGGTTGATGAATAATGAACAAATGTCAAATGGTGCAACTATTTTGAAATGGAGAAAGTATGGAATTATTACATATCAATTAGGAGAATAATGTCCTTAATTAAATATGTCATTTTTATTAGCTAAACCTATGTACGTACGTAGATAAAACCTTAAGGATATTATACTTTTCAAATTTTATTTCTCGTGTTATCTCTCATCCTTCCCAATCATCACGTTACACTGAGACTTCTCTCTCCTCCCTGGCTCCCTCTTACTTTCAACAATGGCGTTGCCTAATAACAAAAAAGAGCCCAAATTACATTATTGTTTTTCCAATCTTTTTCTCTCTGCTGTCAACAAATTTCTCTTGTTCATCTAACGGATGGTAGTAATCAACTGTCAACGAGAAGACTTCAAGAGGTGGTGATGTTGGTTTACCTTCTCGGTTTTGGAGAACCCAAATCTTGTGACTTCTTTGAACAAATTATCTTTACAGTTTTGAAGTTCTTGATAGAATTGTGTTAAGTTTCATATCTTGTTTGTAGAGCTGGTTATCCATGGGTAAGTGGATTATCCACCCACCTGCCCTAGATAAATGGCTGAAAACCCGCAATGAGGCTGGTTACGGACGGGTGGTGGGTGGAGTGGGTGGGCGGGCAGGTTGGAGATGGGTGAGATTTTTTTGATCCATCACCTGCCCCATCACCCGCTCCATCCATCGACCCATGTCATATATATATAACATGCTAATAAATACTAATATATATAGAAATATATATAATAATTTATAAAATATACTACTATATATATTATGATTAGTATTTAATTTCGCCATGTATTAAGAATAAACAATTGATATTTAGTAGCTTTGCTGTTAATCGATGGCTAAATTTTCATTTATTAATTTTTTAAAGTTGTTAAGTATACAAACAACTTTTTCTAGTATTATCCATCTCCCACCTGCCCCACCCGTTCCATCTGCGGTTTATGGATGGAACGGATATAGATGAAACTTTTGGGGGTGATGGATGGTGTGGATGGAGATTTGGTTCGCGGGTGATGGGGCGGGTTGAGGTCAACCCGACCTATCTCCAACCCTACTTGTTTGCACTGTTTCTTAGATGAAATTTTGGCTATATTGTGAAATTGTCAAATTTTGTTTAATGGAAAAAAGTTAAACTCGTCCAAATGGGTGGTAACCATACCGATAAAAAAAAGTTTTTAACGGTACGGCTACCGAACCATTAAAATTAACGGTTAAACGGTTGGGTTACGGTTATGATTTTTGAATAAACGTTTAACCGAAAAACCGAAATATTTTTTTCCTCTATTTAATCATTGTGAAACATTTTCCAACAACTACATTAATTCTAATATTTGTTACTAAGTAGAACAATTAGAGGAAGTATGTGATTGTTCGAAAACATAGTATTAATTTAAACACTATAATTAGGAAATGCAATAAATTCTTAGTGTTATTATGTTCTCAATGGATTTATTATCTACTTTATAATACATTTTATATTAGAGTATATATAATATTAAAGTATATGCAAAAAAATAGAAAATACTCCCTCCGTCCCAGAATACTCTTTACACTTTCCTTTTTCATCTGTCCCAGAATACTCTTTACACTTCCATTTTTGGATATGACCCACTATTATTTTAATCATTCTACCTTTTAACTATTGGTCCACGCTCTCTCTCCTCCAAATAAAATCATATCACTCCTACTACCTACCAACTCTAACCATGGCCCACATTCTCTCTCTTTAAAATAAAATAATACTACTTTTACTAACTACTAAATATTATCACATCTACTTTTCAATAAAATAACAATTGATAACCAACCAACAACTTATCATCTAAAACTAAGTGTATTGATAAGTGTCAAGAGTATTTTGAGACGGAGGGAGTTATATCTACATTAAGTAAAATATAATAGTATAACTTGAATAACGATTAATGGTTAACCGAAAAACTGTACCGAAAAAACGGTTAACCGCTTAGGCGGTAACCGGTCTAAACGGTTACGGTTCGTAAAAAGAGCGAACCGAAATGTTGTTTCGGAACGGTTAACCACCATTTTTTTTAGTTCTACCATTTAAATTTTGACAGTATTCCCATATTTTACTTTAACCACCTTGTGGTAATTATCCGTAAGAAAAAACATAGTCATGTGGGATTTTGTTACATTTGTATCGATATATAATTTCAAAATATCCATTTTTTTATAATTTTTACTTATGTATAATTCAATATATTAATATTTAAAGTTTTGCTTTGTTAAACGTACAAAGTAGAAATGGTATAGCCAAAAAAAGGTAACACAGAGCATAACTCTAAAATATTAGACCAGTAAATTAGAGTATACCCTTAATAATTTTTTTGAAAATTACTTTTTTTTTTGAAATTGTCAATCTGGTTCGAGGAGGAGATCAATTAATTTTGAAGAGTATGATATTCTTAATGTGTCAAATTAGGAATAAGAAGTAAAGTAAGTTAAGAAGGATGATATGGACGAGGGGGAGAGAGTGGCGCAAATTTTGGCTTAAAGTTATATTTTTTGACATATTAGTTGATTGAAATATAGCATCATTAGTTAACCAATGGTTAGAGATAGGAAAATAATTGAATGCCCCACAACAACGGGAAAGAAACTCAACAATGACCAAGAGAAGCATGTGTAGCATACTTGCATCAGAATTCAGAACTGTCTATTAGGAAGTACTAGGACTGTGGGAGCAATCGGCATCAACAATGATGGTAGATACATACTCCTTCCACACAGAATTTTAGATTCTACCATAATTTAAAAGTTGACAAATCATTATATGCCATGGCCCATGGGTTAAAATAATTTGTGGTAAATTAATATTTGTGCAACTAATTATGCCACGAGTAGTTATTATTCATGGCCAACTAATGCTCGTACCACGCATTGTGCCTCATGCATAGTTTTTCGTGGCAAATCAGTACTCGTACCTAAGATAATTCATGGTATTGGTACTTTTAGAGGGAGATGTGGTAGCTCAGTGGAGTACCACCCCGAATTCTAGGACATTACCCAGGGTTCGAATCCTCATTACAACAATATGTTGGGACATTTACTTTTGGGCTGTTTAGCCTTGTACCCAGCCTCTGCGCTAGTGTGCCCTGCAGACTAGTAGCCTAGTAGGGGTTGATATTCAGACCAATTATCTTTCCTAATAAAAAAAATAGTACTGGTACTTTTATACACGAGTATTTTTTTTCTTTGGGACAAACAAACACATGTCTTTAGATCCATCTTGGGGATGTAAATATCAAGTTGAAAAAAAAAGAAGCTAATTGTAAGAAAAGCTAAACATAATAAAATATATATGCAATCATTTGTTTATTTTTTACCTATAAGAATATGTACATATTGTTATATATTTTTGCAACTAAATTAATAATATTTTATCTAAAGTACTTTTTATACCATCGATCACCTTTGTATAAACTATTTTAAAAATAGTTTGATATAGGCAGAACGTTTATTATTTTAGAATGCGAATTGTGACTTCTTACAATATTTATATATTGTATTTAAAATAATTTTTAGAAACCAAATCTAATTTATATGATACATAATAAAATGATTGCTAAACATCATGCAATGATAGTACTCCATTTAAGTAAATTTTCTCATGACAATAATTAACTCTAACTAGGCAAATGCAAACTTCACGATCTTCTTTATGTCTATAAGGTTGACGTTGCTTATAAAATATTGACAAGTTACCCTCTAGTGGAAATAAATCAAAAAGCTAAAAAGAAAAGCAGACATGTGAATTAAAAATTTGTTAAAAGCATTTTAATTATATTTTTTATCTTTTGTGAAAAAAAAACTTAAATTTTTTTTTGTCACCTTAATCATATTATACTTTTTTTTTATCCAAATATACCTTGTTATTTGATCCCATCTAAAAAGTATAATTTCTAGTCATTGAGCTTCACTTTTTTCCTCCCTTTTTGTGCATGTAAGTCACATACATCTACAAATAATTGTTTATCCAAATCCTATGCATACAATGAGAGGGAAACAAAGAGTGGTCAATGGCTCAAAATAAAACCTTTTAGCTGAAATCTGATGACAAAAATTTGATCAAATGTGTCCTAAAAGAAGTTTTATTACAAATTATCATTTTTAGAAAATCAAATTTTCTATAATTGGTGGATAGCTACACTTCCTTGCACTTTAACGACGGGATAGAAAAAAGAAAGACGAGAGCACAGCAGCAAAAGAGGGTTGACATTAAGGCCTCGTTTGCCGCAGGCTTTTAATGTAGCATTTAGTGTTTTGATTGTTTGGTTAGGTAGTGGTGTAGGTAGCGTTTAGTAGTTGAAGTAGTGTTCTAATAGTGATTAAAAGCTAAATTTTGTAGCTTTTGGAAAACTGTTAGTGGTGTATAAATTTTGCATCAAAGTTTTGTTTGAGTTACATTAGCTAATTATTTGTAAACAACTAATTTAACAACTTCTTTTACCGAACATCAATGTTTTATACCGTTACTATGTAACATTCTGTTACCAACCATTAGCAAACTGAAATTTCTACTCACAACTAAAATATCTTCCTCCGTTTTTCTTATACGACGTATTAAACTTTTATGAAAATAATACTTTGCAACGCGGGACTAAAATGACAACTTTTTATAACCAAATACCACAAGTACCCTTACTTAACTAACTAATCTAAACAATTAATACTCACAAGTCATAACCCACCCTCCCCAATTATTTTCCACTCTCTCTCCACACCCCTTCAAACCCCTGCCAACCCCCTTCAACCCAACCCCAACACTGCACCAACACCACCGCCACACACCATTGCAGCCTCCACTCCAGCATCAATTTTCCGGCAACTTTGTTCCGTCTTTTTCAACAACTTTCTCTGGCGGAACTCGACCTTGAAAGCTCCAGATTTGGGACTTTTATGGTTAAATTCGACCGTTTAAAGTCGGCTAAAGGTAGTGATAACAACATCATCATCTCAGGCAAGGGTATGTACAGTAGGTTTCTTACAATCTGTTCACTTCAATGAAAACCACAAAGAGGGGGGGATGAGAAGGAGAAAAGGTGGTCTGGCTGGGCTAAAGGAGTAGAGGGTATAGGTTGGTGGCTGGTTTTGGAGGAGGTGGTGGACATGATGGTGGCCGGCAGTGTTGGGTATGGGTCTTGGTGGGGGTGCATCTCTGCTGGCGAATATGGTAGTTACAGGGAGGGAGGAGGGAAAGTAAGGTAGGTGGTTGTGGGTAATTAGGCCCTGTTCTTTTGGACTTATTTTCAGTTCAGTTTATTTCAGTTCAATTCAATTCAGTTTCTCTCAGTTCAAAAGAAAGGGACCTTACTTAGTCTTTGATGTTGATTTAGTTTTGTTAATTAAAGGGGCTAGATGTCCTTTAGAACACACTCTTTCCGCTTTCTTAAAAAGTGTGCAAACAACTATGTTGCAAGTAAATAGAGACGCAGGAAGTACAATTACAGCTACAGTTGCCGAACAATCAATACCACTAAATTAAACCAACCCCTAATTGTCAAAATATAATATGAAACCAACCCTGACACTTCATTTTTTTATCCCTCGTCTTTTTCATCTCTTACCACTCCTCTGTCATTGGTCCAGTTGTTGTCACCACTGTAGTCGCTTTCGAATAAATTAAACCAACCCCTAATAACATATTTGGAATATAAAAAATAAATAAATTTGTATGTTAATATCACATATACGGTCCTTTTGAATTTCATTTACTTATTTGATCGTCAAGACGTCAACTCTACTTCCTAAATCGACATTATATCCTATTACCATCAACTAAATGAAACAATTAATATCAAGTTCATTCATCATACAACTTGGTATACCATGCACCCTTTTGAATACCATTTACTTATTTGATTGTCAAGACGTCAACTCTACATCCTAAATCGACATTATATCCTATTACCATCAACTAAATGAAACAATCGGTATCAAGCATTTATCATACACTTGTGTGTACCATGCACCCTTTTGAATACCATTTACTTATTTGATCGTCAAGACGTCAACTCTACTTCCTAAATCGACATTACATCCTATTACCATCAACTAAATGAAACAATCAATATCAAGTTCATTCATCATACAACTGGGTGTACCATGCACCCTTTTGAATACCATTTACTTATTTGATTGTCAAGACGTCAACTCTACATCCTAAATCGACATTATATCCTATTACCATCAACTAAATGAAACAGTCGGTATCAAGCATTTATCATACACTTGTGTGTACCATGCACCCTTTTGAATATATACCATTTACTTATTTGATCGTCAAGACGTCAACTCTACTTCCTAAAATCAACATTATATCCAATTACCATCAACTACATGAAACAATCAATATCAAGTTTATTCATCATATACCTGGGTGTACCATGTACATGGAACACTGAATAGTAATTTTTGCTCATTTACTCATTTGAAACTCCCTTTTTTTAGTACATTTTACGCATTTTGATAATTTAAAATGAGCATCGAGCAAAAAAAATAACATTGGATGTACCATACTCACGGTACAGCCAGGTGTATGATAAAATCAGATTGGAGTACCCATAAGAACGGGTGCTTACTATTTGCTAATCCTCGCGCAAACTCATGTAATTGTTCCTTGGTTAATATAGCTAGGCTTCCATAAGTGACATAGATGACCGACCATGGACTTCTTTTGTCTAACCATTCTAAGCAATTAGTGTATTCCTTCCATTAGTTCCTGTTATTTGTGCCTTGATTTTCGTGGCCAAGGAGAAAAGGAGAGAGAGCTTCGAAGCTCTCAGCCCGGACGAGCGAAGCACGACCCGACCGAGAAGAGCAGCCCGGGCGGGCGTGTGTAAGACCCGGGCGGGCCCATTGCAGCTCAGGCGGGCCTGTCCTGGTGCTCCCATTCTGCCTCGAAGGCAATTTGTATTTGAAGAACCTGCACCGCGTGGGCAGGTGTTGGGCCCAGGCGGGCTGTCTGACCCGGGCGGGCAACTTTCCCTGTTTCGCGTTTTTCGCGATTTTAATCCGGATTTTTTGAATTTCTTTGTTTTGGGTTTTGGGTCATTTTGTAAACTTTAGGAGGTCATATATAAGGCATCCTAAAGTTATTTAGAACCCTAAGATTCAAATTAGCCACAAAATATAACTCTCTCTCTCTCTCCTCACTCTCTTATTCTTCTCCATTGTAATTCCTCCATTAGAGAGGCTAAAGAAAACTCCAAGGTTCTTGCTTGTGGATGTAGGTCAAGATTGATCGAACCACGTTAAATCTTTGTCTCTCTTTTTGCTTACTTTTCTCATTTAAAGCTTACAACTTTGCATTTATTGTTGAACTTGAAGTTAACTAGCAAACCCTAGGTCCTAGAAATTGCATTTATTGCTAACAATTGGTATCAAGAGCTTGAGGTTTGGGAAGTTTCTAGTTGATTTCTTTGAAGAATATGTCAATAATGAAGCTTGACATTGAGAAGTTTGATAGGTCCATAAACTTTGGACTATGGTAAGTGAAGATGAAGGCAATGTTGATTCAAAATGGTGTTCACAAGGCTCTTGAGGGCAAGGTGAATAAGCCTACTACTATGACCTAAGAGAAATGGGAAGAAGTGAATTTGAAGGCCTTATAGGCTATACAACTTTGCCTCTCGAATGAAGTATTGAGGGAATGGCTAAGGAGGACTCGGCGGCGGGTCTATGGTTGAAGTTGGAGTCTCTTTACATGGCAAAGAGTGCACCAACCGACTTCTACTCAAGAGTAGATTGTATGACCTTCGACTTGAGGAAGGTAATTCTCTTAAGTCTCATATAGATGAGTTTTATTATATTGTTACGGATCTTCAAAATATTGATGTGACTTTGGATGATGAAGATTTGGCTATATGGTTGTTGTGTTCATTACCATCTTCATACAAGCATTTTAGGGAAACTATCTTGTATGGTAGAGATGATTTGAATATTGATGATATTAGGGATGCTTTGAAACAAAGGGAGTTGATTGATAATCAATTGACATCTAAATCATCAAACTCTAGTGATGGCTTGTTTGTTAGGGGTAGATCAGATGATGTTGCATCTACTAGTCAAGGTGGTAAAGGTGGTAAGAATAGAGGGCGTTCTAAGTCAAAGAAGCCCAATTCTAATAGGCACAAGACTTGCAATTATTGTCATCTAAAGGGGAACATTAAGTCCGAATGCTACAAGTTGAAAAACAAGCAATCGGGGGATAGTAAGCCCGGGAAAGGCAAGGAACCCATGAACTCCGCCGATGTAAGCTATGTTGATTCCGATGGCGAAAGTGGAGCTTTGGTTGTTACTCATGATAGGCTCAAGAGCAAGAGTGAATGGATAATGGACTCGGGTTGTTCTTTTCATGTGACACCCTACAAAGACATGTTCACCTCATATGAGGAGTACAATGGAGGCACGGTCACCATGGGAAACAATGCAACTTGCAAGGTGATCGGCATAGGGTCCGTGGACATCACTATGTTTGATGGCACGGTTAGAACTTTGTCCAAAGTCCGCCATGTTCCGAAAATGAAGAAGAACTTGATCTTTCTTAGTATACTTGACAATAATGGGTGTAAGTACATAGCGGAAGGCGGAATATTGAAGGTTATTAGGGGTGCACTTGTGTTGATGAAGGTCATTAAAAGGGGAAGCTTGTATGTGTTACAAGGATCCATGGTTAGTAGTTCGGCTAATGTCTCCACCGGCACTATGAGTGATGATGATACCAAGCTTTGGCATTTGAGGCTTGGTCATATGGGAGAGCAAGGAATGTCCGAACTTTGCAAGTAAGGATTGCTAGATAATGTGAAGCTAGGCTACCTTGGCTTTTGTGAGCATTGTGTGTTTGGTAAACATAAGTGGGTTAGCTTCAAGCCCGCAATACACAACACCAAAGGACCTCTTGATTACATCCATTCGGATTTATGGGGTCCCTCTAGGAAGACTTCTTTGGGTGGTTGTAGTTACTTGCTCACAATAATTGATGATTTCTCTAGGAAGGTATGGTCGTTCTTTCTCAAGCACAAGGATGGTGTGTTTGATGTGTTTCTTCAATGAAAGACTATGATTGAGAAGAAGACCGACAAGAAGATCAAGGTTTTGAGAACCGACAATGGCTTAGAGTTTGTTGAAAAGAAGTTCACTAAGTATTGTCTTAATGAAGGCATTGTTCGTCATAGAACTTGTGTTGGGAGGCCTCAACAAAATGGTGTTGCGGAGAGAATGAATAGGACTCTACTAGAGATGGCAAGATGTATGCTCTCACAAGCCAAGTTGGGGAAGATCTTTTGGGCCGAAGCGGTTGCAACGTCATGCTATTTGGTGAACCGGTCTCCTCACTCCGCCCTTAACTTTGAATCTCCTCAAGAGGTATGGTTCGGAACTCCATGTGATTATTCTAATTTAAAAGTGTTTGGTTGTCCGGCCTAAATTCATGTAAATGAGGATAAACTTGAACCTAGAGCTAGAAAATGTGTATTTGTTGGCTATGGTTTGGGGGTTAAGGGATATAGAGTTTGGTGTGAAAAATCTAGGAGGGTAATAACTTCTAGAGATGTTGTGCTTGATGAATCATGCATGATCACTCCGGAGAAGGAGTTTATTATTTGTAATGATGTAGGTTCATCTCATGACACCGAGGAGAAGGTGGAGCTTGAAAGTGCTTCACATGATGATGCTCTCACTCAAGAGAGGCATGTTGAGGGTTCACCTCAAACCCAACGCAAGACACTTGCTAGTGAGAGACAAAGAAGGCAAATCAAGCCTCCTCAAAGATATGTTGAGGAGAGTGACTATGTGCAATATGCTCTCACTGTGGCAAATGAGGTAGAGACATTTGATGATCCATGCTCCTACAAGGAAGCAATGTCTCTATCCGATTCAAGCAAGTGGTTGATGGCAATGAAGCAAGAGATGAAGTCTTTGCACAAGAACAATACTTGGGAGTTGGTTGTTGCACCTAAGAAGAAGAAGATCGTTGGGTGTAAGTGGGTGTACAAGAGAAAAGAGGGTACACCGGATTCGGGAGGTCCCGTTTACAAGGCAAGAGTTGTGGCAAGGGGTTTCACTCAAGTTGAGGGTGTTGATTTTCATGAAGTTTTCTCACAGGTTGTGAAGCACTCATCCATTAGAGTTTTGCTTGCCATGGTAGCTATGGAAGACTTGGAGCTACTCCAACTTGGTGTTAAGACCGCTTTCCTCCATGGGGACTTGGAGGAGGAAATCTACATGAAGCAACCGGAAGGTTTTGAGGTTGAAGGGAAAGAAGAGCATGTGTGCCGTTTGGTAAAGTCATTGTATGGGTTGAAGCAATCTCCTAGGCAATGGTATAGGCGATTTGATTTGTTTATGTTGGCTCATGAATTCACAAGAATCTCCTATGATAGTTGTGTCTATTACAAAGAGCTAGTAAGTGGTTCCTTCATTTACCTTTTGCTTTATGTTGATGATGTGTTGGTTACTTGCAAGCATTTAATTGAGGTCAACAATCTGAAGAAGTTATTGAGTAGTGAGTTTGATATGAAGAATCTTAGTGAAGCCAAGAAGATACTTGGGATGGAGATTTGGAGAGATCGATCTAAGGGGGCGTTGTACCTTAGTCAAAGGAGGTACATTGAGAAGGTTCTTGAGAGATTCTCAATGAGCAATGCAAATCCCGTTTCTACTCCTCTCGGTTCTCACTTCAAGCTCTCAAAGGAGCTTTGTCCTCAATCCGAAGAAGAAGAAAGGGCCATGGCTCACATTCCTTATACTAGTGCCGTTGGGAGTGTGATGTATGCCATGGTATGTTCTAGGCCGGACATTGCTCAAGCGGTGAGCATGGTGAGCCGTTATATGTCAAGGCCCGGAAAAGGGCATTGGGAAGCTTTGAAATGGCTTCTAAGGTACTTGAAGGGTACCTCACATGTTTGCTTGGAGTTTGGCCAAGATGCAAATGGTGTGATTGGGTATTGTGATTCTGATTATGGTGGAGACTTGGATGATCGGAAATCAACGTCGGGTTATGTGTTTACCTTAGGAGGTACGGCCATGAGTTGGCAATCTTCGCTACAAGATGGTGTAGCTCTTTCAACTACGGAAGCGGAGTTTATGGCGATTACCGAGGCATTCAAGGAGGCAAAGTGGCTCAAAGGTTTGGTTGGGGAGATTAGCTCGTGTTCTAAGGAGGTGTCCGTGTTTTGTGATAGCCAAAGTGCCATTCACTTGGCTAAGAACGAAAACACGTTCCATAGAAGAACGAAGCATATTGATGTGAAGTACAACTTCATCCGGAATGTCATTGATAAGAAAGAGTTGACATTGATGAAGATTCGTACCGAGGAGAACCCATCCGACATGTTGACAAAGCCTTTGCCAACCACTAAGTTCACTTTGTGTGTGAACTTGGTGGGTATGTCCTCTTGCTTGTTGTAGGCCCCTATGGGGTAGAGCCTTGGAGTTTAATTGGTGTTTTTGGTGTTATTGGAGGTGTTTGGAGAAATTCAAGTCAAGGTGGAGAATTGTTATTTGTGCCTTGATTTTCGTGGCCAAGGAGAAAAGGAGAGAGAGCCTCGAAGCTCTCAGCCCCGACGAGCGAAGCACGACCCGGCCGAGAAGAGCAGCCCGGGCGGGTGTGTGTAAGGCCCGGGAGGCAGGTCAGCCCGGGCAGGCCCATTGCAGCTCGGGCGGGCCTGCCTGGTGCTCCCATTCTGCCTCGAAGGCAGTTTGTATTTGAAGAACCTGCACCGGGCGGGCAGCTTGCCATGTTTCGTGTTATTCGCGATTTTTATCCGGATTATCCAGATATCTTTGTTTTGCGTTTTGGGTCATTTTGTAAACTTTAGGAGGTCATATATAAGGCATCCTAAAGTCATTTAGAACCCTAAGATTCAAATTAGCCACAAAATATAACTCTCTCTCTCTCTCCTCACTCTCTTTTTCTTCTCCAATGTAATTCCTCCATTAGAGAGGCTAAACCAAACTCCAAGGTTCTTGCTTGTGGATGTAGGTCAAGGTTGACCGAACCACGTTAAATCTTTGTCTCTCTTAATTGCTTACTTTTGTCATTTAAAGTTTACAACTTTGCATTTATTGTTGAACTTGAAGTTAACTAGCAAACCCTAGGTCCTAGAAATTGCAAAAATTGCTAAGAGTTCCATAAGTTCGATCTAGTAGAGAGAAGTTTCGTTCACCTGGCGGTAGAGTAGCGAGAGAGGGCAAATGGTGTAGATATTATTGGGTATCTTAGTGTTGATTGCCTCCAAAACTTCACCTTCAAGAGCATCAAATGTATCAAGAATCATGCCGTCGGCAACTAAAGCATTTCTAGCTACCTCTGCCATATAGTTGAACATTGTGTCATTTGGATTTGTGGTTAGGATAAATGTAGGAAGCTAAGGTCCCTCATTTTAGCTCCTTTGATCATTCTTGGCACCCAGTTAACTGGTGTGTCAAGGTATCCATTTGCATTGTAAGGCATCTTTCATCTACCAAAACATATTTAGAAGAGAGATTAATATTTGGAAGCGTTTGATTATCACAACAAATACCATATTTTGAGCAGAATGTCCATCTTATACTCGGGTGTTGTTTTTATACCCTGACATATTCTCATCAACCATGTGCAGTGCACATGAGTTAATTCATCGGGTAGAAAATATGTGGTGATATAAAAGTTTAATCCAGTTGTATAGGATTAATATTCTAGAAATTGAAAAGAGACTTACACATTTAAGTCTGACGCATCTCAAATGATGATGCATGTAACTCTATTAGTAATGTCATTAAGATATGTTTAGTAATTCCTCTATAGCTTTTCATCAATAATCTCGTTCAAGTATTGACAACAAACCTATTGTAAACATACAAATGGTTATATAGGATTTTGTTTATGCACAAATAATATTGCACCTCAGAGTTACACATCAAATAATGGTGTGAAGCGTAACATATAAGAATTTGTATTTAAGTTGTCACTAATAGCAAACCTGTGTTATGTAATTTGCTTTAATTTCGTTATGTGCCATACTTCATCTTATGTCTGAAAAGAATATTTCACCACTTACCATTCAAAGGGAAATGGCTCTTTTGACGAGCTCCTCATATTGCATGTACCCTATCATGCCACAAGCACTTGTAGTGTAGAAGAGCAACACTGGGATGCCCAACTCTTTGGCAACTCCATGTGCGAAGAACAGCGCACCATCCCAGATTTAGTGATGGGAGGGACATCATGAGAAGCAAGAGCCTCATTAGTAGATCTCTAAGCGCCTTCTTTGGTTCCAGTCCTAAGGAAAGGCACAACTGCAGCAGCAGGTCTAGGCGTCTAGCAGGCCGCGCTTGTTATCCCATGGCAGGCAATCGGAAATAGTTTCGACAGCGAAATCATCAAAGCCTTGAAGCCCAGGTGTGTCCTCGTCGTCGGAGGAAGTAGCTAGTCTAGCTTCTTCAAACTCAGTAAGCAGTTAGCACCATGGTGATGTAAAAACCCTTAGAATGAAGGAGTTTTGCTACTTTTGTCATGGGGTTTTAGTGCCCTTGAGGTGGAGCAGGAATACAAACAGTATGAGGCTTTTTGGGTTCCATTACAAATACTACTATGAAGTATGAACTATCTTGAAGAGAAACTATAGTTTTGTAGTGGTTCTGGTTAAGTGGGCGTTAAGATCCAATATATAAACGAAAACCAATGGTAGTAGTAGTGGTTTGAAGTAGATATTTTCCTCTTATCTTTTAAAAATTGCAACACTTTGACGATTAGATTTGTTAACATGCAGCTTGAACTATTAAAATATGTAAATTATACGTTATTAGTAAAAAGTACAAATTACAAAAGTTAATATTGAGATAATATATATTGAGACAAATCCAATAACAACTTCCACCGTATACTATATTTTTTTTCCTATAGGTTTGTAAGATGAAGTACCTTGCTAGATTGGAACTTCTCACAAGTGAGTTCGACCTACTTGTACAAGTAAAGGCTGCTTGAACGTAGAGGAGAAAGGAGAACCATCCATCTTCTAAGGGGAAAGTAACAAATAATCACGTTGATATGTGAATAGTGCATAACACAATGGCAGTTTTGCAACTTTTATGAAAAAGAGAAAGATACTACCCAATTAAAACACCCCTATATTTTATGAAAATCCCTAAAATACCCAAAAAAAATCCCAAAATTACACAAAAGGTCATTATGATATGTTACTATATATATCATCGTAATTGTTTAGGACAACCTGTAAAGGAATGCCTCTAGGTAAGTTTTATTTCCACAAAACCATGATATTAAACTTGAAAAATACAAGCTATTGTCTAAATACTCAATAAGTTTTTTTTTGGGCCCCCACTGGGAACCTCTTGGTAAGAAGAATGACCCTATTGGACCAGTACCTATCGCAGGTCAGCCAGCCCAGCTACACAGGTCAAACGCTTGAGAGTAGGGGGATTAAGGGAATCCCTACTCCCAAGCACAAGTAGGTAGTGGGACTCGAACTTGTGAACTCAAAGTCACAAGGTGAGTTCCCCACCACCTCCACCAAGCAAGCTTGGTCTAAATACTCAATAAGTGGTTGACACTCATATATAACTTGTGAAATACAACACCTCTCGTAGTCAGTACAAGTACAATACTATGCTATGATAACAAAAATGTATAACATGTACTTCTTTAGTCCTTACGTAAAAGGCTACCATAAACCAGTTTTGACTTTTCAAAATTAGTTATAGATAATTTCCTAAATTTTACTCTATAACTTCTGAAATTAATGTTTTTATATTAAATTTGATATGATATACAAAAATATCAATTATAATTTCTGAAACAAAACTTTATAATATAAGAAATTAGTTTATAATCCATGAAAAAATATGACAATTTACTTCTACAATTTACAATTTACAATTTACTTCAATAATATTTTCCTCCATAGCCACTACCACCTAGCCACCACTACTTCACTCCCACCCCTGCAACCCCCCGATCCCACTCCCACCCCCACTCCCACCCCCACCGCCGCGGGCGGGCGGCCCCCCCCACCCCCCACCTTCGTCTCCGCCCACCCCCCGCCTCTCCCCTCTCCCCCTTCGCCCCTTGCCCCGTCGACCAATCCCCACTCATTTCTTCACTTGTTCATCGGAACCGCCTAAATATTTCGATTCCACCATAACGGTCCAATTTTTTCTGTTCTACCATATTTTGGTTGGTGAAACCGGAAAATTTGGAAGTTTCCATGACAAAAGAGGAGAAATCCGGTGGTGGTGCCTGAATTAACAACGAAAATTATGGAGGGATGGGAAGGAGAGAAGAGAGGGTGCGCATTCCCCCACCCCTTCTTCTTCTTCCTCTTTCTCCCTGCTCTGAAATTTAAAAAAAATAATACCGCTCATTGAAAACCTGCTAAATATCAAATTTAGAATTTATAAATTGTAATTCAGAAAATAATACATAACTAATTTTGAAAAGTAAAAAATTGCTTTAAATACATATGTGCATATTAGAAATATAGAGTATGTGATTATATCCATAGTAATTAGCCATAAATGTCATCTGCTAACATGGACAAATTTGTGGCTCACATTAATTTCTTATGGCAGCCTTTTTATCGAGAAGGCTACCATAAAAACATCCGCTCTCCGCAATAGATTAACGGCAAATAGAAAAAGGGCGGTCAGCCAATGCAATGAAACGGAGAAGGCAACACAAGTCTTTTGTCCTTTGCGATGTTCCAATACATTGCCTTTTTGTTGTGACTTTGTGTGAAGCCTTTTGACACTTGAGCCTGTACGTTTTTACAATTATCAGGCAATGCAAGAAATCAAGCTAAGAACTCGACATCAAGCAAGAGCACAGCAGAAGAAGAATAAGGCAGAACGCAGAGAGGAAGAGAGAAAGAAGCTACAAATTATTTTCTTAGGTTTGTTTATCTGATACTCCCTAAGTCCCTTAATAGATTTCTCATTTCTAATTTGGGCACTATTTATAGATAAATAAAATCCTCAAAAAAAGTTGCAAAATTTGTCAGAAACAACCTTTTAAAAACCACTTTTTGCGAGAAACAACCTTTTAAAAAGTTTCAAGGCAACTTAAGACCTTAAACATTAAATTTTTTTGTTAGAACCAACCTTAATCCACTTTCCGACGTTGACCAGCCGGATTCCGGTGTTGACTGACATGTGCAAAGCACATGGGTCGTTTTTTTTCCTATTTTCTTCCCTTTTCCTTCAATTTCCCTAAAATCTCTCTCTTCTCCTACCCCAGTTCACTCCTTCCTCTTCTCCTCCTACCCCAGGCTCGGGTTCCGGGCTCCGGCAGGCCTCTTGAAGACAAGCCATGGCTATAAATAGCTCCAACCACGACACCATTAAACACCACACTCACCATTCACAAACTCGCCGGTAATCTCTCTTAATTTCGCTCGAAAACGCGACCCAAAGAAACCCCAAAAAATCCCCTGTTTTCCTCTACCTTCTCTCTACTCTGTTTCGACCCCTCTGCTGCCCCACCACGACCTTCTGACCACCCAGTAAACCACTGCATCACCACACCCCATCATGTCGTGTCATTCCCCGACCACTCCCAATGTCCTAGACCTGCAGCCACCACCGGAATCCTGCCGCTATAAGATAAAACATAGTCATTTGCGGTCTCGTTCTATTCGTCTTATTGTGTACATTTGGAAAATCAAACTTTTATATTTTTTACTAATATATAATTAAAGATATTAAAGATACAAAACGTTCGTTGACAAACGTGCATGAGAGAAATGGGCAATCTATTAAGAGACGGAGGGAGTATATTTTTGGCAACTCTTCTTATTACATCAACAACCTACTTATACTACTAACTACATTAGTACAATCTAACAACTAACCATCCTAAACTCAAGGAAAACATAACAAACTAAAACAAACTAAGTCAACTCATGTTGACTACTAACTTGCTATGCAATCTCCAACACCCCTCCTCAATAGTTGAAAAAATATTTCAAGTTTGATTTGTGAAGTATCCAACCCTTTTAAAAGTGGGAAGTTCCCACTATTCACTGCAATAGTGAATTGGGTGGTAAAAGTATGAAATTTACTGTTCCTAAGATATATACAAATCAGAGCCCTCCATTTCCGGGGCAATCTGAGCCGCACGATCTTTTGTTTCTCTCGTGCTCTATTGTCACTTCTCTTTTCCGTGGCATCCATTTTCACCTTTTCACTCCCCTCCTCATATCTTCTCTCTATTGTTCAACGAATCTGAGAAACGATTTCCCAGGGTGGGAAATTGATGCCACATCTGGATCAACAAAGCACAAAGCTCCTCAATCTTACTGCTCTTCAGCGATTTCTTAGAGTGGGAAATTGATGCTTTTCTTCTGCATCCACCTCTTTGTTCCAGGTTTTTTCGTTCCATTAATTCATCAGATTTTTACTTCGTTTTGTTTTGTTTGTGATGTTTTACTGTCTAATTTTTATTGGATGTTTTGGGTGTCTGAATTCTGTGGTAGTTAAGAATATAAAGTGAAATAGATAACATAATTTTGTTTTTTCATTTTCATCAAGCACATATTACGCATATAAATCTGATCTTTCATAGTTTTTCTCATTTCTCTGTCTTCAATTTGCGGTTACTAAAACTTAAGCTTGTAATAGCTAGCTTGGAATAGGACGTTGTCTTGAGAAACTCTAAAATCAGAGGTGACTCCGAGCAATCAGTTGCAAAATCGATGTTGTAATCCATGATTTCCAAGTTCTTCGTCTGATTCAGTTGCTATTTGGAGTCATCAATCGATTTTCGTTGAGTTTTGTTTGCTTTTTTGGACTAATTTGTGGTATTCAATTGTTGTTATGTATCCAGGTTTAAGTAATATAGGTGTATGATTTTTTGACTACTTTTTTCTATTTACTTGGATTAATTTGTTTAATTTCAATTTAATTATCATTTTTTTGTTTAATTTAAGCTGGATTCTTTCAAAATTGGGCGAGAGATTAGAGTTCGAATGCAGAATTGCAGATGGGTTAGCGTTGAACTCTAACACCATTGGATGAGGTTTGCGTTTCTTTCTCAAGTGTTTGTTTACCTTAATTTCAATTTTTATTATCAGTTTTTTAAAATTATATGGCTTGATTCTTCCAGAAGTTAGCGAAAGATTAAGGTTCAAATTGAGATGGGTTGGGACTGAACTTGGACGCCATTAGAGGAGGAATCTGTGTCTTTTTCAAGGCTTTGTTTGTTCTCCTATTTAATTATTGCTTTTCCTGATGTGAAATCAATGTTCAAAGTTTTTTGTTTACAAATTTTGTTTACAATTTCAATCTGTCCTGAAATCGCTCCTGACTGCCTTCCATCTTTGACTTTAAGGTATATCTATGTTGCTTGAGTCTCTAACTTCAAGTTAGTGATCTATTATATAATAACCAATATTTCATCTACATGACCATTATGTGCTGAAACTATAGGCTTTTGCACATAATAATCTATTGCAATGATATTTGTCATTATTACTCAAATGGTCGTCGCTTCTACAACTTTTGAGAGTTTGGATTTCCGTGGGCGTCAATTATGGCTTAGGCGTGCCATTGAGAGTTATCATGGTTAGAAAAATACCCAAATGCTTATTCTGTCTACCAATAATGATTATGCATAGTATTTTGTGGTTTATTCATGGACTAATTATCAGTTGAGAATTAGTGGGTACTTTATCTCTATCGAGCGCAAGCGATAAGATTAATGATCTTTGTAGCTCCTTAATTTTGTTGTTAACTCTTCGGTGATCTTTGCCTTCTTCCCTAATCTTGTCACATTTATCTTCCAAGCGTTCTAAACATATGTACTTTAAAGTTGATTTCGAGCTCAAGAGTTATCCTCAAGAAAGTAATTCTGGAATGCAGGATTTATACTCTGGTCATATCATACTCACATTTTAAATAAGCCTTTCCCGTCTTGCATGTTTTTGGCTTTACGCTGTTAATGATTGATGTTGCATACTTTGATAGTCTCTATAGTGATACCCGTAGCGGGTACATGTACTTGGATGTCATACTCTGCTAGGTCTCTTTGTCTACACGGTGGTTTGTTTCAAAGTGAATATAGAGGTGAACTATCATTGTTAAATAATTTAGCATTTAAAGATATTTTAGGCTATTAATTTTATTTTTTCTGTTGAAATAATATTTAAATGTTGCTTCCTATATATGAAAAAGAAATTGAGTGGATAATATATTTATCCAATGCCTGTAATTTTTGTCTTCTTTGATCATCTCTTTTTGGCTATCATGCCGTGGTACAACTTTTTATTCTTCTTCATTATTACTATGGTCTGTTTTTTGATGAAATTTTATTACTCTTGCTTTTGTCGGGATAAATCCGACCCCTTCCTATGTACCCTCTATATATAGTGGATATCTTAAGAAGTGAGCATTGTTTTTCGTGGCAGGGTCCGGGGGTTAGAATACGAAAAGTAACTTCACCTTCTTCTTCCCAAGGAATTGGACCTATCACAAAAATATGGTTAGGTCTATAGCTCTGTAAAGAAAATTTGCCTTGGGTGGGACTGATTTCAAATCTGAGGTAAAATAGAAACCACAGGCACGTATGGGGAAGAAAGGGGAGCAAAAAACAATGAAGATCAAGGGAGGGGGAAGGGAGGGAAGAGTGAGCTACCATTGGGAAGAGCATTTCTATAACAGTGTTCGAGCATGCTATTAAAGTGTTAACAGTCGTTTCTTTATTTTCCTTTTTTAGTGTCCCTTTAGCTGCTCACTTACACGCTGTAATATTATGTTTGGATGTTTCATGATTAATAAAAAAGTTCTAGAAGTTCGTTCACTTGTTGTCTTCATTTCTCTAATTCTATTAAATTATATTCTTGGTGCATTATCTTCTTTTCTCTTGGATTAGCTTTGTTTCCCCTTGCTATGGGATCACTTACACTATGGGGTTGCTTACTTGATATTTTTGTCCTGGGTAGTTCGGTGTGCAAAGTATTGACAATTTCCGATCTAGAGGAACCCGCACATGAGTTTTACGAGACCAAGTCTAACGGCATGTCGTGCTCTGTTTAATTATGAAACTTTATTGTCTTTTTGCTTGCCAATTTGATTTTGCGATGTTTTTAAGAAATCAACTTTGCTGTGAGTTTTTCTAATCTTGTGTTGTATCTCTTAATGCTTGCAGATTCGGTGAAGCATGTGTGGGTAGTGAAGATGATGGAGGACAAAATCAACAAAGAAATTGCGGCCTTGGAAAGTTCTCAAACATTTGCTTTATTGGTTCCGAAGTGGCGGTTGCGGGATCCGCTCTAGCGATATCGAAGTGCTAGAGAGAATAAGATTCAGCAAATGAAGAGAATGGCGTAAAGTGTAAACATTGGATGTCTCTCGGCCGTGGCAAGTACTCTGAGATTCCCTTGGAAAAGGAGTTCTGACATGTATATGGGAACATACTATCTACATTTCTATTTTCTCTATGCCTATTTAACATTCTCCTTTGTGTCTGAATAGGAAATTTGAATTCTTTAGGATCTATGATTTTGGACCATTTTCATCTTAACTTGACAAATTCAGCAACTTAGAATTTTTCAAATGTTCTTTTTTGGTAATTCTTTTTTTTTTTTTTGACGGGAAGAAAATATACCAAACGACACATACAATGATAATAAGATCTGAAAAATACAGATTTAGCAAATTGTAACAATTTTCACAATGCAACCAATTAATTTTAAGCATACTCGAGCACAGCTCCAACTCTACTGCTTTAAGCTTGACGCGAGCAGTGTACTTCGATGTCTTTGCATCTTTCCAAGTTAAGACCTTCACAATCTGATTCTGTGATATAATTGTTCTCAATGACGAATTGCTGAAAAAACCTAAACCTTTATGGATTCAGACCATCTTCCAAATTATTGACACCATTAAAATAAGAAAACTCATACAAAGATGAGAAACAACCACCAAAAAGGGGAACAAAAAATCTTACAGATGGAGAGAACTGAACAGAAGAAAGCAATAAAGAAGATAGTAACACTAAAAAAAACTAAAATCTAAGGAAAAGGGTCGGAAATAGTCTAATTTTCAAAGAAATTAGACTATTTCCGGCCAAGGAGGCCAAGAAAATTAAAAACCCTAGAAAGAGAATTGAAGAGGGAGAGAGGAGAGGAAACGACTCTTTTTTGGGAATTCAAGTGTGATTGCTTACAGGTAGATTGAAATTAAATGATTTTGGTCTGAATTTAATTTTTCCTTCGTAGTGGTAAGAAGTTGTTAGATCATTCCAATGATTGTGACCACCAATCTCATTGACCACTTATCTTCTTGATATACTACCTCTGTTTTTTTTAGATGCAACATTTACTTTTTGGCACTATTCATCAACCAACTTTGTTAAGTAATCTCGCACCATTATATAAGAAAAAACATAGTCAAGTGGGGTCTTGTTAGATGCGTCACAATGCGATGAATCCAAATATCAAATTTTTATAATTTTTACTTACGCCCAATATGAGATATTAACGTTCAAATAAGTGTCTCGGTAAATGTGAAAAGGCAAATGTTGCAACAAAAAAAAACAGAGGAAGTATACTTTTGGAATGTCAACTTTTTATAATTTTTGACAAATGCAAATTTAGAGATATTAATGTTTGAACATTTACATTGGTAAGTATGAAAAAGGTAAAGTGTAACTATTAAAAAGAAACGAAGGGAGTAGTAAATGTGACTCAGAAACACTTTTTCCTTTTTTTATACTCGAGCTCATATTAATATTGCCTATACGTATCAAGATAATTAACGTTTTTGGGGTCTTATGCTGAATAATTCATGACGCCTTTGAAGTTTGAATAAATGGAGTTTTTTATTAGTAATGTTAGTATAGAGTTTACTGGCTACTCAAAGTATTTTCAATCCTAGGATATGTCAAATATTATGCTATTCATTTTATGCTAGAGCCAAAGTGTAACTCATGTTTGTAATGGCACATACAAGTTGCTTTCTCCATTTGTCCAAAAAATAGATAGGTTATTTGACCAAAGTCGGTTCATTTTCATTATCCCTATCCAACCACTAGTACCCATTAAAAAGCTACAAACCTGGTTACTATTCTTAAGAACAGTGATTTGACGGTTTTGCCCTTGCACACTTCACATAACCCCATTCATGCCATTCCTTTGCCACGTGCTCTCTGTTGGGGAACATTTGTTTCCTCTGTCAAACGGGTGACTCGAATTGGCTGTTCGTCTACCTTCATAGTTCATCCTCCTCCATCTCCCAAACAGTTGGTACAGTTGGTACAGTTGGTACAGTTGTTAGCGACATTCCTTCAAACTATTTTTTCACAAAATTAAGCGGCCGACATGGATGGTGACGGAAGATGTTCAATGAGTTGCAGCGGCAAGATGTTGGGGCTCGAGATTACGGTCCATCTTATCATACCTTTGAAGTAGCTGATCAAAGAGGCTGCGTTTCCCTAATAAAGCTCCTTCACGAATCAGCTACTGAGGTATGTATTTATTTTCATCCCATTTTAATTGTCGAATTTTAGGGTTTTTTTGTTTCATTTTTGCTTATATTTCTGGATCTGGAAGTTTTTGGATTAAAAGCTTGAAATTTGTGACTGATTCTTTATGTTTTTAGTGTTTCATTTTAATATAAAAAGTAAGATTTGATTAAAGCAGATGATCTCACCCTTTTTCGTTTCATGAATTCCTTTTGATCAAGTGCAACTGAGAAGAATCAGAGGGAAGTCCAGACCAGAGGGCTTTGATCCGAATTAAAGCAAAGTGGTGCTCTTCTAATTTGATTCTTTTACTTGCATTAACTGTCTCTCGTAATTTGATACATCTATTGATTTAAAAGCCTTAATTTTTCATGGTTTAGAGTCTAATTTAATTTCCTTTCCTTTCCTTTTGATATGTGTATGTACACAATATACACCTAACCACTCTGACTCTGAGGAGGGAAGAGACTGCTATTATTGTTCTTAATATCAAGCACTGCTTCTATGATGTTGAAAGACGAAGCACTGTAAGTCTCTCTTTCTTATTACTGATATTTATCCAAAGATTCAAATATTCATACTTTGGAGTAGAATTTACCTCACCAATCATCTCAAGTGCTCTTTTTTCACTCATTTTTATGCTTAAATTAAGTAGTCATTCTGCATCTTTTCAGGTTTATGGGTAATGAGTTTATATATGTGTGTAAACTAGCTATTGTGAGTTTGTGCGGTTTGACAACATAAGGTTAATTTTGTTGTTTGTCATGGAATAAGGGTTTATGGTGAAAGGTGATAAGAATTAGTCTGAGTGGAAGCACTATGAGGTCCAAGTGAGGGATAGTTAATAGTAGGTTTACAAGAGTACTGGAAGGGACTGTGAACATAAGGGTTAGAAGAGGGATCTTTTGTTTTTTTATTAGAGAGATATTTTGCTGAAGATAGAGAAGAGAGTTTCAAGAGACACGAGAAAGAGTAAGGCAAGATGGTTAAGTGGCATAGGAGGGAGTTTGAAGGAGGAGAGACCGAAAGAGGCACACCGTGATGGACGCAACAACGACGATGACAACGATAATGTCAACAACAACAACTCTCAATCGATCGAAGAATGTTCTAGATCCTCCTGGGCGCAGGTTAGCAACACAAATTTCTGTTGTAAATTGTACTTGATATGAGGAGTATTATTGTATATCTAGATTTTTATCGTGGAGTTGACTAAAATGCACAGTAGTGTCCAGGGAACAAGCTAACTATCAAAGTGATCAGCAGAATTCTTCTTATACTGATAATCATAATCATCAAAATCAAACTTATTCTCATAAATATGGAGGTGCTGAAAATTCTCATGTCCCTAAATCAAGACATCATCAGTTTTTTTTTTCCATTTATATTCTTGAGTTGTATGATTACATGATTATCTTATTTAATCTTGAATGAAATATAATCACTAAAATTACTTAGCTATGAAATAACGAAATTTATGTATTTTTATATAGCTTTTTAAAAGCAGATTTGATGAATTGTGTAAATGAAATGTAGTAATTGACTAAGAGTAATCAACTCACATTCATACAAGTATCTTCTCTTTCTTCCTTTCAGGTTTTTTTCGTTTACTCTTCTTCCTGTCATGTCGTTGATGTCGATTCTCATTGTTTATTTTGAGTTTTAGGGTTACAGTTTGATGAAGTGAGATTAATTGTCAAGGAGGATCGAATTGTTGTGGTTATATTCTGCTGACGCTTCTCCTCTGGAATTGGTAGACGTTGTGTTGTTACTTTTGCTGCTCCTTCTATTGTCATCATGTTCTCTGTAATTCTTCTGTATTCAAAGCGAATTCAATCCGTCAAGGTCCTAGATAATTTGTTGTGGCGGGAGTTCTTTTTCGTGTAGAATTGGCATGGTTTGCCTTTATGTGACTTTTGTAGGCTACACTGCTAGCGATTATGCTCCCCGCTAACTTAGTGCCTAATTTTTTCTAGGTCATCCATGGCTTTATGGTTTTCACCAGGACATCAAAATCCCTCAGGATATGATAGTTTACAGGCTCCTAAGAGCTTACATATGCTCGTCTTCCTTACGGAAAACAGCTCTGGGGGGTAAGTCACTGCATTCAGTTTTCCTCCTTTATTTAGTGGAACTTCAGTATGACTGAACTTTTGTGAAACAAAATTCCTCTAATTCAATATGTTGTTAATCGATTTTCACTATCTGCTGTTTATGGGCTCTTGCAAAACATTAACAGTGCCTCAACTAGCTTATGTAAAGGAGCAGTTTAAGATGCTATCTCCAAGCAAAAACGGTTACATGTCAATGTAAAATTTTAAGACAGTGAGTTTAACGTGTTATTATAATTTTATTCGCTTTTATTCTAAGGTCTTCCCATTCCTAACACTACTGGAACTAATAGGCTGCATTGAGGATTGCTACGGATGCTATGAAGGATTCTCGATCTTTAGAATATGTCAATCTGGTTCGTGCTATTTCATTCATTCATCTGTAACTTACATGTATTACGCTTTTATTCATATCTATTACTTTTGCCTTGTAAAAACAAAATGACTTATACTTGTTTGGATAGCAATCATAGAGGGAAAGCTAGGGGAAGGAAGGTAAGGGAATGGAGAGGGATAATTGAGCTTGCATTTTCCTTCCAAATCTTTCCAACATTGGATGGATTTGCTCTACAGTGAGGGGACTGAAAATGAATATTTTCGATTCTCTTCCCTTCCCTTTCCTTCGCTTTTCCTTTCCCCATGTTGTATTCAAACAAAGGAAACAAAACTATCCTTTTCCCTTCCTTCCAAATTCTCCTATCCAAACACACTCTTGAAGTAGCTCATGACCTAATGTTTTGCGCAGGTTAGCTCAATCCAATAGAGAAAGATGGACTTTGAAGAATATTTTGCTGCTGCCACAAGTGTGCATCAACTTGAAGCAATGGATACCTGGGAGCAACATGCACGGCGTGCTTACGAGCTGTTTGAGAAGAATGGCAATAGACCAATAATGTTGAAGAATTGGCCTCGGTATTCTTCTTCTTCTTTTTTCTTTTCTCCTGTTTCTCTCATATACTCGTGGCCCTGAAGCTTTAATAAATAATGGAATGTTATCCTGGCATTTCTATAAATACTTAGAGGAGGCTTATGACTCAATCTTGATGAACTAATCTTAATTTTAGGCAATTTATACCTTTCCAGTGACTTAATTGCAAGTTGTTGTGGTTCTATTCTACTGACGCTTGTGTTGTTACTGTTGCTGCTCCTTCTATTCTCGTCATGTTCTCTGTAATTCTTCTGTATTCAAAGCGAATTCAATCGGTTATGGTCCTAAATCCAACACTCTGATCTTTTTTAAAATTGAAGTAATATTAAGATTATCCATTGTTACATCGTTTTTTTTTTGTTTAAGTTCTGTTTCCATGGTTCTAAATTTAAATCCTAATGTATTCTTCCATGGCTCCATTGCTACATCCCTCTATTTGGATTTATCTAACTATCTCTTGATTAGTGTTTGTGTGTTTATTGTGAGGTAGGTGTGCAATCTCAGTTGCAATTGAGTTTTGGCAGTCAGCTATATTGTACAAGTTTTCCTCTTTTCAGTTAGATATTCATGTATACAAGTTTTCCTCTTTTCAGTTAGATATTCATGTATACAAGTTGCAATTGAGTTTTGGCGATCGGCGCGATAGAAAAGACACGTATACAAGTTTTGTCATCTTCTGCATGGCTCGGCCGTCTGTGATTGCTGCTGCTGTTTGTTGTTGCCTCCCATGTATTATTGATGTCTTATATATTTTGGGAGATGGGGTTACTCTCATGGCTTTTCTTGTTCCCAATTATAGTTTAACTTTGTTGCTACATTTGGGGTTGTATCCTTATCATCATTTATATGAGTAACTTATGTCAACTTATTGTCTTAGAAATTTGATCAGGTAATGCATGGCTAATAAAAGAACAATGTGCGAACATCAGTATCCTGCCAGTCGCGCTTCCCATTGGAGTATTCGACTAAGTGAGGTTGACAAAAAAAAATCAATTATTCTCGGGTAATTCAATTTGTGGGAGATGTGCTCTAAGCACAATATTTAGTGGGAATTGGTTCCCTGCTAACTTTGGGAATGGGGGACTGCTTATTGTTTTGGGTAGCTAAAAAACATGTTTTGGGTGAATTATGAAAGTTTAGGTAGCTTTGTAGTATGTGTTGTTGTATTTGTTGCTAACCAGCTACTCTCATAGAAACTTCTTCACGAGATAGGTATATGCAATACTCAACAGTGAAGTGCAATCCAAGCACATCATCAGCTACAACCTAAAAGTAACAAAATCCTTTTTCCTTTTATATGTATTTCATACTGGTTCAGTTTCAAATCATAGTGGGTAGCTTATTTTGAAATATTCTACCACTACTTATTTGCTTCCTATAAAAAATCACTGCAAAAGTGTAATGCCTTAGTTAGTGATTGTTAGCATTTATTATTCTTGGTTATGTAGTGTTTACTATTAGCTTTTTTAGGTAATCTTAGGCCATATTTGGAATAAGGTATTATTAAACGGGTTAGTAGGGACTAAAATAAAGAGGTTGTAGATTGCTGGATGTTTTGGTGCTTGATGGAAGTGGTGGCAATGAGGGATAATAAGCTGCTCCATTTCCAACTTGAGGGATTAGAAGGCTGATGTCAGAGCCTCACTTAACTCGAAGGCTGACGAAAAATACCAGTTAGTTAAAAGACTGGTGATGTTGGAGGGTTATAATATTAGAGCAGGGAATATATCTAATGAGGCTATAGATAAGTGAATGGGGGAAGAGAGGGGTATCCAAATATTGTTCTACAGTTCTTATTCACATTTTTATTCTATTGTTCTTCCGCTACGAACTATTTTTCTTCTTCAATTTGCTTGTTCATTTGAGCAATATGAACCTGATTATTACACCTCTTCCCCTAACAGGTTCACTTGCATCAGGAAGAAGAAGAATAAAGGCCATGTCAGAGTTTGTTGCAAAAGGACTATTAAAAAAAAGGGGTAGCATGGGGATGCAACAAGTACTTAGGCAGTTAGTTACAGAAAAGTAGTATAAATAGAATAAGAGGGAAATGTAATTGGCATTCAGAATATATTTAAAGAGTAAATCTAAGCATTAGGCTGTTGGTTACATATTACAGGGATTGATTTGCTTGTGATGCCCAAAAGCACGGAGCTCTGTCTTTATTCGTTCACGCGAGAATTTGTCTTTGAGTGAAAATTTAAAAGCTTTTGTCTTTGGGGGTTTTTTTTTTTTTTGGGGTTTTCAGTTTTTGATGTGTACATGACTTCTTTTTTGCAGGTTTATTCTGAAGTGATGTCTAATTGTCTATTATAGAGCTGTGTAGAGGTCAGTTGAAAGTGGCACTAGCTTCATGCCAGCTTCCTTGTCGCGTCTGAGTTGTGCCAGTGCCCTCTTGTCGCCGCTACTACTCTGGTATGGTCTCTATTGGTTCTAAGATTTTCTTTTCCACTGTCATGCTTATTTAAATTCCATTTTTTCTTTTATTTCAATTCCATTTTTTGTCTATTTGGTTGTCTTCTTGACCTATGCTAATTGTCATGTTGTTCTTTCATCCTCACGAGCAAATGATATGCTACTAGCGACTATTAGATTAATAAAATGATTCTTGGGAGGTAAGCCAATGCCAATAGCTAGAGATTAGAAGCAACTCTTGAACTAATTTTACACTAGGTTGGTTAATTCTGAATAGGGTTAGTTAAACAATTAGTCCATGATCTTCTGTTGGAAACTCCCATACATTGGGTTGATTTCTTTCCTTGCCAAGGTTTTAAAATTTAGATGTACTTATGATATTCTATTTCAAAACTTGAATCCTTGAAACCCTCATCCCTAGCCCTAATTTTCACCATTGATGGATGGCTAAAATGTCCAATAAAATTAAAACCTAGAAGGAAGTTGGCTGAAGACTGAGAAAAACAAAGAGAAAGAGGAGAGAGAATCGGGTGGTGTAGAGGAAAAAAAGGATGACAACACAGACAGAAAGGAGATGACTGAAGTAAGAAGGAGAAAATTTGTGAGGCTGAGATTGGATGAAAGCTGGAGCCTGGATGGCTCAGATTGCTCATGCCTAACATCTTTTTGAGTTTCCATTTTGCAGATAGAATGCAATGAGACAGATGCATGGTTGTCTATGGAACTCATGATCCACTTGAGTATTCTTCCACTTACACGTCAACTGACTAATATCAGTGGCAACCTTTGGGGAAAGACTGTACAAGTTAGTGCTCAAATGACTTACTATACTGTGTATGAGAGTGCCCTTTCTGTATGTGGAGTTTATGTGAATGATTTATCTGCTTTCAGAGAGCTAGAGTGCAACGGGTGGAGTATCTTCTATTACATGCTTTTCATGCAAAGAAGTATATTGTTCCTGACAAATATTCTTCTCGTGGAAAGGAAAGTAAATTGAAAAAATGCGAAGTCGACAATGGTGATGATAAAGATTTGAATCCTAAAAGTGAACAATGAGAATGAGGCTCCGCATGAAGATCATGGGAAAGGAAAGAAAGGTACTGCTTATGCAGGTGGATTGGTTTTGGATCCTAAAAGAGGTTTATATGACAGATATGTTGCGGAGTATAAGAGTCAGGCCCGGTCCTGACAATTTATGGGCCCAGGGCGAAATAAGACATAGGGGCCTTTAATTCTAATAGTAGTGATAAGTAATTTTTTAATTAGTGTTTTTTTTTAAAGTGAAAAAAAAAATTACTTCTCAAAACAAGTATAGCATCAAGCACAAATCATAATACATTCCACTTTCATTATGGGATAAAGGAAATATTAAAATATAAAATTGCTCCATGATAAAGTTAAACCAAAAGCTGATAATCTCTCAAAAGGGAAGGCAGGAATAGAAGAACACAAATACACCATCAATGGGAGCTGATTAGCCGCCATTTTTATGAGATCAAAATGAGAAAGACAAGGATTTTAGAATAAAATGAAGAAGACGAAAAGGAATAAAAGATTAGAAGGTGAGTGCAAAAATAGTGATGACTACTGATCAGTGGCTGATCTAGGATTTTCAAATCGGGGGTACTGTGATTAATCAAATAAAAATTATAAATTGTTAAAATCAGGTTGTTTCCCCTTTGATTTTTTGATTTAAGTGTTATTTCATATATATAATACACAAATAAACTAATTCCTATATACTAAATACTCCATATGAAATCAAACAAATAACCAATAATCAATTCATCATATAAATCAATTAATTCATGTATTATCAATATGACAACTAAACATTAAACAAAGACCTAATCTTTAAAATCTAAGAATTATTCAACTAATTTATGTATTCAAGTTCAACAATCAACAATTAACTGGTAAACAATTAAAGAAACCATAGTTTGTTCTCCTTAGAAAAAAGGAATAATTGTTTACTGGAAGTCGGCCGTCACAATTCTCTTGCTTTTCGTAGTTTCGAGCTGCTATTGTAGTTTTGCTTATAATATTTTATTGATAGTTTTAGGTTTTATTTTGTTAAATGAAAAGGTCAAACTAAAAAGTTGATATGACAACTCATGTGTCAGTGTTATGATGCTTTTAGTTATCTGCTTTTGTTGTTCAAGCGTTTAGTGTACTGCGCTTCGCCCTTCCTATTCTGCAATACATCCATTTCATTAAAAAAAATTACTTTGGGGGTATACGCAACTGCTACTGAGTACTGACAGGCCACAGCACATGTAAAAGGCCTAATTTTTATATTTTGGACCCTTCCTCTAATGTCTTTTCACTTGTAACCCAACTTCTAATATTTGGGCCCTTTCAAAGTCAAGGCCCTGGGCGGTTGCCCCTCTGGCCAGCCCCCAGGGCCGGGCCTGATAAGAGTAAGCTCGATGCTCAGCTGGAGTTGTTCATCAGGCTTGAACCTGACAAAGCGAACAAGACTCTTTCTATTATTGACAGTGGTATTGGAATGACTAAAGTAGGTAATGTCTTCAAATCATTTGCATTTTATCTCATGATCTCTTTATTTGAATGTTGTAGAAGAGAATCTCATCTGGTTAATTTCGTGTGCGGCTTTATTGTTTGGATTTGGAGAACTGAAATTATGGCAGATTATTAATAAAACTTTGCATGTGTAATTCTGTATCATCAAAACCAATCCCTGTAATAATCTGGTTTTGATGATTTGCTTCTTTCCTTGCTCTAATTCATTGAATCAACTTATAAGGTGTGACTTTCCATTGTCCTTTTGACTTTCTACTATTGTTTGTAGTATATTGAAATCTCTCTTATATTTTGCTGTCTGAACTCTTGTTAAGGAATCAGATGCCTGAATTGATCGTATTATCCTGTTGGTATTTCATTACATGCTGACTAAGGTGAAAAGCTCTGAAAGGGCTGTTATTTCTTTCCAATTATTAATGTGAAGTTCTACATTTTTTTTAATGAAATGAGAGATGTCCTACAGTCAATCTGTTGATTATTAGCATAATATGTGATGTTTTAGTCTGTAAAAAACTTCTTTTGTTTTTTTTACTGGTTAACTATCAGGTTGGTTTTCCATTATATCAACTCTATATCTGAAAGCAGATTCATAGTTTTGGAGTCATGCAGTACAATGTTGATCTTGTATGTAATAGAGAGAGTGTGATACATGATTAGTTGTCCTGATTCACCTTGAAGTGTCCCACCTTCCTCAGCTAGGGTTTGGACTTTTGCTTCAGTAGTTGGCTACTTTGATCATAGTAGTTATTATACTTTGATCTTTCGATTCTCTTGCAAAAGATTTATTCTACTATACATTTTGCATGAAGCTGTAAAGATAGTGCTCCGTCAGTTGGTAATATCCAAGTTATAATTGTGCAGATGCTAGAGAGTTGGTTAAGATTTATTCTACTATACGTTTCCCCTGCTGCTAATGGTGTGTGCTCTTTTTGTAGTTTTCACTGCGGTTTCTGGCCTCGAGTCTTTGATGTCCCATGAGAATCACCATTGTAAGCCTTCTTAACCTTTTTGCAGCTCTGAAATGAAAATTAAGTGAATGTCTGATGTTATGTTTCCAAGTCTGTTATTCATGGTTTTCGAAGTCCTATTTACTAAATTACAAAATCTTCCATGCTTATGAATGGTGTGTAGCATTTAGCCTTTTGCTAAGAAATTTACTAGAAACATCATGGAACCAGGCTAATATTTGTGTTTAATACAAACATGACATATTAGAGTGTAATAAGTCCAATTTTTCTGGCATATAACTACTTCTGACCAGTTTCTTTTCATAGCCAACATCTTCACAGTTTCAATGTGATTTTTGTCTAACAGTATTGGAATATGTTAGCTTCCTCACTTTGGTCGGCACATGCAACTTGTCTTTGAATATTCTTCGTTCTTATTCTCGTGATTTAGTTTTCTGAAATTTTTTGTTGGGAGGTCCAGTGTGGACCTCTTTTTAGGTAGTCCTTTAATTATCTAACCGAGGATTTGGATTAAGATAATGACTTGGCTTAAAATGATGACCAATCTGGATTTTTGATATCGAACAGTGTTGGAATTAATTATTAATCTATAATTGAGGCAGGAAACCTGTGGTCTACCTTACTCAATATATCTTTGTCCCTCCCCGTGTTCTCCTCATTTTGATCTAGAAATTAGGGTCATCTTTAAAAAAGGAGTTCTTGTCAAAGTAGTATTTTACTAATGAAACAAAACCAATAAAACAAAGAACATTCAAACGAATGTTGAACTCAAATGGAGTGCTTGCGGTTTTGAAAATAACTTGGGTAACCTAAGGACTGAGATGGAGTAGCACCATGTTAGTTTGTTTCAGGATCGTTTTATTTAAAATGATCGAACCATTTTATTTAAAATGATCACATTTCGACAAATAACACCCACGTTAAAGAAGGGTAAGAATGTTAAGAGTAAAGTAAGCCTGTTGTTACGGAAACTCTTGGCCTTGAGGAGGCTAGCTTTGAGATACTTTTTTTTTTTGTTACCGAGTGAAATATGTTTGGCTTCTTCTAGCAGACGTGGTCGAAGTTGGTCACCGTCACCGCGCAAGCGTTCAACATCTCCTCGTCAAGGTAGAAGTCGTAGGCGCAGTTTCAGTAGGAGTCGGAGCTACAGGTGTGCATTCAAGCCTTTTTTTTTTAATGCAATTCTCTTTTATGTGCACTAACTTTATCAGGCAAGTGCAGACTAAGGTTACCTATAGACGCCATGTTGATTGATACTTCCAGCCTTTCTTATAAAAGATCTTATCGGTCAATTTGAATATACAATGAGGAAAGGGTGGCTTATTATTATAGATCTTGGCAGATGCTGCCCATTGTTGCATGTTGTGTGCGAATTTATTTCTATGCTTGTATTACAAAAGAGGGTAGAGTAGTTTAGTTTTTTAGAGCTTTGGTTTGTAGTATGTTTTATAGAGTCTCTGAGTACGTTTTTTATCGAAGCACATTGCGGCTTGCTATCAAATTTGTTTCCTCTTTGCTTGAATCTGTATTGAGTTCTTTTTGGTTTCAGGTTTGAAAATTGTGCTATTAGGGTAGAGTTTGAATGCACTGATTCATGCTGAGAGCGAACTATGTTTAATGCTTTCCCCTCCTCCCTTGCAGTCAGTGTAGCTCACCACCAAAGCGAGAGAGGGATGTCAAGCGTACTGAAAGGTTAAGGAGCCCTCGCCGAAGCAGAAGCCGGAGGTTCTGTCATCACAGGTAAAATTTTATTAGCGTCTTATATTTATCATCCACGCAATAGGTTGGAACTTGACTTAAGTATGGTTAGTTCTTGCCAATCGATTGCGATCTACGTCCTGGACGTACTCGACTACATTTACGTAAAATCAAGGCGATTTTATGGCATCTAGCGATAGTTCGAACTTGGCAAGTTGGTTCTATCAAGTATCATCATTTTTGTTCTCCCATGTTTCATTATCGGTATTGTTCCCGGCATGTTTTTGGAATGGTGAAGGCAATTGATATCCGCTTTTCCTTTTGTTAGTGTTCAATTTAGTTTTTGTATTCCCATTCTTTCTTCGCTTTTTAGCAAAACTTACCCCCCTCAACCCCAAGGATCCTGTATTTTGCCAACTAAGGCTTGCGGATTTCATCACCACTTGTTAGTTGTTACTACATTGCAACCATTTGCAAGCGGTCCCCACCATCATTGCAAGTTTGCAACAAGATGCGATCCTTGCGGCCAACACCATCACTACACCAATTCCGCTTATACTTGTCATCCATTCCCTCTCCACTTTATAAGATCTTCATCATTCATCACCATCCCCTTCCCTACCTCCATGACCACCTCCACTGTCTTGACCCTCTATCAGTTCCCCTATGCATCATCAAAACCAATCATTCCAGCCTAAGCTTTGCCTCTCTCCACTCCCCTTACCTACATCCGATGTAACCTTCCGTTGCTCAAAACCATGATGACCACCGTCCCTCACCCACTCCAGACAGTATTTGAAACCACTCGATTAGTTACAAGGGAATTTGTCCTCCAATTGTAGGTTTCGTTAAGCAAACAAAAGGTATTTAAGGAGCTGACCCACAATTTTCTTCTAACTATTTTGAAAATAACTCAAGCGCTTGGTATTGTGATTAATTAGTATTACATTTAGGCGACAAAACCCTTTCTCAATTTAATTTGATACTTTCATCTACGTGTGCCTGATGGTTATTCTTCTAAATCAAGTATCGTAGAAGGGGAGTGGGAGGTAAAATAAAAGATTATAAATAGGAACAAACTTTAGGAAACACATAGTTAACAGGGAGTATTAGGAACAAACTTTCTAAAATTTCCAAGATCGTAGAAGGGGAGTGGGAGGTAAAATAGGGCAGGAAGAAGAGCGAAAAGGTGATGAGGTTGAGGCGGGAGGCGGGAGGCGAAAAAGAGCATTTTTAGAGACAATTTTAGAAAATAATATTGTGACAGAGACCAGTTAGGAGATACTCTCTCAAATTTTAACTAAAAGAGCAAGACAAGATAGAGGAAAGGAAGTTGGTTGGCGGGGAGCAAGTCAGACAAGGATTCCGAATATTTTAGAAACCATTAAAGCAAACTAAATGGGAGAGAGCAAGAAGGGGGAAAGATATGAGATCGGGGGATAGTGGAGAATGTGGGTTAATCAGGATCAAAATTGAAAGAAAGGAATAGACTGAGACGGAATGAAAGGAACGTAAGTGGGTGGGCTAAAGGGAATGCATGTAGGAATTGACTATTTAAAATTTGCAAAAACATAAAGATGAGAGAAGAAAGCGAAAGAGAGGAGAATTTAAGCGGTTTATTTTTATGTGCCATTGTTCTATGTAATGCTCAAACCTAAAAGTTGTTTAGAGGATAACGTATGTAGTTGAAACGGAAAAATGGACATTCGAGATGGTTCTAGAGTTGAAATCGAAATATTTACTTTAAAATAAATAATAAGTGGAGTTGAAATAAAAAAGAGCATGAGAATATGAGACGGTTTGTTTGTGTGAAATTTAAATTTCAACTCTAATGTTTCTATAATTGCTACATATAAGTAGGCTACACATTTGTGCTAAATGAAATCAGGGTGCAGATTAAAGAAAATCATAGATTGTTCAAGAGTCGGTACCTAAATTTTCAACTTCAAAATGTTGGAGAATAGGAGAATGCAAACAACTACTAAACACCATATAAAACATATTTATATCTTATTACTTATATTGGGTATATACATATACTCTCCTTGCATTGGATGTTAATTTACCTCTTTTATAGCAAATGACTAACATTAAAACCATATGAACAATGCTTAATAGTCTTGATGATAAGGACACCTTATGGGCATAAAGTAATCTCGCTTAACAAACAGTCACCCATCTTCAATAGTACCTCTTTATTAATCATCTTCAACACGATTATGCCACTTAAAATATTTCAAATACAATACCTTGGGGTACCACGCGCGTAAAATGTTATCTAGGTGGGTTTGGGTTGAGCAGGTGGTGGGGGTTAGGAATGAAGCCTGGGATTCTTATTTTGCAGGGGAAATTGAAGTTGAAGAAGCAGTTGGGGCCTCGGAGAATAATCCATCCACAACTGTACTGATGACGGTGGAAATCGAGCTGATCTTCGAATAAAAGTAATCTGCGACTATTTTCATAGTCGGATGGAGAGAACCTTCACTCACGATCAGCCTAACATCTTTTGTTACTATATCATGGTTAATACTTTTATATAACAATGATCCAAGGGCGTTTTAGAGGAACATAAAGGCTTACATGATTCCTTATCCCTGGCAAAGACCCTTATTGATTTTGTAATTCAACAATATACATATATGTTAATATACTTAGCTTATGTTCTTATCTGACTACCATGTTAAGATGCCAATGTTTTCCCTAACTGGATTGTTGTCCGCAATCATTTTTGCTACCTTCAAACAACTATAAGAACAAAATTGCGAGTATAAGCATCAAATATCTTAGTGTATAGCGTACAGATAAATATATTAATTACATTTAGCTTAATTCGAATATCGGAAATACTATAACTGATAACAACAATAATTTGGCTCAAATTGTTACACTATTGATTTTATTTATCAAATTTTTCTTTCTTGGGGGACGGCGCTGAGGCTTTAGATTATAACCTTGATGGCTGACAGAAATTGCAGATCTAAATTTTATTTATCAAAGATATAAGGTGTTGCTAAGGCTTTAGATTATAACCCTGATGTGGATGAACTTGCTACACATTAATCTGGTCATCTCCTACCCGTTGGTCTTGCTGATGAACCACATAAATAGATCGTTGCACCGTCCAACCAAGAAGCCCTTTTGCTTGTTGTTTTGCTCTGCACCACCCTGATGCATCCTATTATCAATGTGTCCTCTCAATTTAACGACTGCGTAATATAAACTACTCTCTTTTGCTGCTATGCATGATATAGTGCTTGTAACAGATATAGTAGTTGGACAACATTTTAGAGAAGCCACAAGACCTTGTGTATGTTTTGTTACCCAAAAACTATTTGGACTAACAAAGCATTTATGTGATATGATCTGATAGCCGGATTAGCTTGCCTACATGTTTATATAATTTCATTGCTTTTAATTCATTTCACCAATATTTGCATTAAGCCATTCATAGTAGTTTTTGCTTTCTTGGGGAGCCGTGCGTGATAGAAAAAACTCAATTTAGTGTACAAGTTTTGGCAACACCTCATATCTTTGATAAACAACAAATACTACGGGTGATATAGGACTTTCTGATTTCTAAGTTAGATATTCATGTGGCATTTTTCTTGATGTTGGAAATTAAAAGTGATAGATGTTTTAGGGATTATGCGGAAAGGAGTAGTTTAGTTTAGGAATGTTCATGGAGATGTTCAACAAAAAAGTATGTATTCTTTTAACTTGTCTCATATATTGAGAATCAAAGTATGCATGTTTTTGAAGGTGAAGGTATCATCATGACACATTTAGGGGTCGTTTGGTTCATGGTATGAAATGGAAAGGGAATGGAAACAAATAGAGGAGAGGAACGGTAACAAAAATGGTTAGCTTTATTAGGTGTTTGGTTCAAGCCATGAAATGGAAATCAATTGTGAGCTTCAACACACCCCAATCTTTTCTAAGAAATCAATTTTGAGCGGTCAGAAATAGCGACTTTTTTAGACTAGAAACACAACTTTGTTATTTTTATTCAAGTAGTTGGATCATTAGTACAACCTTTTTCTAACTACAGATAGTATCTGATTTGTCTGCTTTTGCTTGAACAAGCCAATTTGTTGATGGCAATTCTTAGTTTGTCTACCTCCTCAAATTTCATTAGAGATCTGGATGTGCGTGCAGGAATTGAGTTGGTCTTGAGCACAAAAATGTGAAAGCTGCTATTTTTTCGAAGTCATGGAAGAGTGCAGGAGAAATCTTCAAATTTAACGTAGTAATCATTGCAAGAGAGTGATTACATTTGGTCCTACATTTAAAACGCCTCATTCTCCATTGTATGAGCCTTTACGCCTTTTATAATCTATCTATATATAATCTATAATTGAACAATATGATGTTTGAGCTCGGCTTGTATGGCACATATTTTGAAACTTGCTTATGTATTTTATTTACTTATTCAATGAGTTTTGATTCTGTTCGTGGATGTATTTGACTCACTTGCAATACATTATTGTGGATAAAAATCACATTAGCTAAGAATTACTCCTTATTACTCCTTTCCTTTTATTTGTTTACCCATTTTTTTGGCACAAAGTTTAAGGACACATTTTAGGCGGTTCATAGAAGGAAAAGCAATAGAGAAAGGGTTCGATACTTAATTGAAGGTTTTGTGTGGGCCAAGAGAAGGAATCTGACTTTATGGTAAATATAATAATATAGAAAGACTGGTCTCATGCTAAATAAGGAAATAGGTAAAATTCTGTAATAGATAACCTAATCCTATTATACTAAAAGTGAAATAGAACAATATCCTATTAGATTGGGTTCATTAAAGTTACCTAACTCGTATATATGTACTTTAAGTCGTTTTATGATGAAATGAAGTTTTTTCCCGGGATTATTGCAAGCAACATGCGCAACTGATCATTGGTCCAACGTCTTCATTGTCAAGTAGCAAGATTCTGATCTTGAAGCTAATGTTTAAGAAATATTTCGGACAAGATTGTATGAATGAATTTTCCAGTCTTATCTGAATGTTATTTATGCAACTACGTGTTGTCATCGTTTACTCTCACTATTCATGCATGTGTATAATTTTATATTATAAATTGGAGATTGCAAATAGAGAATATTGATTTTATGTTGCTTTGTTATTGCTATAAAATATAGAGGATATATTTTGATTAAAAATAATAAATATTGTTTTTTTAAAAACAAGGAAGTATGTATAATGATTTTACTATTATTTTTCTGGAAATAAGTATGAGCAAGTAGCTTTTCAGCTAATTGAAAGTATATTTTGATTCAATAAGGAATCCAATTGTAGATTATGTGAGACGATCTCAAAAGTGTTTTTTTTTCCTGCAATTGTGTATTAATCTCATAAATGTATTAAATAATATAGACTGGGTATAAGGTTTAACAACCAGAAGACAACAAGCCTAAAGATCGACAAGAGAAATTCCTCTGACTTATTGTTGGGATGAGAATTCAAACCCTAGCAAAGTCCTGAAATTCGTGGGGATACTCCACTGAGTTACGACCTCTTCCTCCAACAAGCATTAGCTATAGTAAGACAATGATGCACTTAGGATTTGTTAGTTACGAATAACATAAAGTCTTAAACAATATGTTCTAATTCACAAATATAAACTAAAATAACATTAATCAATGTTAGTTGATATAATTTTGCTAAAATAATTAAATTATTAATTGATTAATTAATTTTTACTACCTTGGGGGAACGTGCGCGATAACGCACGGGCCAACAACTAGTTAGAACAAACATTCCAACTTGAACAATATTGCATACAGTAGAATGACTTGAAGTGTAGCTGGAGTCGATGAAGAGAGCAAACAGCCTATACTGCTACTACTGGATGTCCAAAATTAGTCATCAACTCACTTAGGGACGTCTTAAACTATTTGGGCCCTGTGCCATATATAAAATCACACTTAAGAGTTTTTGAAATATATTTTAACTTTTTTTTATAATCAAGCAACTTTTTTTTAATACTCCTTATCTTATAATTAGACAACCAAAAAAGTTTAGATATATTTACATATTGGTAAAATAATGAAAAAAATCATATAAACAATCTAATTTTTTTATAGACTCATACGATATAAGTGATACAATTGTAAGGTGTAGATGACTTATGGTTTTATTTAATTGAAAATTTTCGTTTCATGTCAACATGAATAATTATCAAGGTGAAATGATTAAAAAAGGCAAAAGACACCTAATTTTTGAAAAATAAAAGTATAAAAAGGGTGGAAAATATTAATAGCCAAGTTTCCATAGAATAATCTCAAGATAGAAGAACTAGATGATACAAAAACAGAAATGGAGTTAATATGAAAAATAATTTATAGAAAAAGGAAAAAAGAAAAAGGAGGTTTTTCCAACAATATAGAAAGGAAACATAGAAGAAGGCCCATAAACGACAATGTTCGAGTTCGAATACGGAGCCTCTAGGGCTGTGTTTCCACAGTAGCGCGGAGCAATAGGGTAGGGAATGGAATACCACTACTCCAAACCTTTAATATAGAGTTGATCAACATGGGCCCGGCCCGAAAATGGGCGGGTTTTGAGGACAAATTTTCGGCCCGCGGTCGGGCCCGGCCCGACTCGATTTTTTGGGCAAAAATTCCGGGCCGCGGACAACTTAAATATATAAAACATGTCTAAATTTGGGCCCAACCCAAAAATGGCCCGAAAAGCCCGCTTGGCCCCGCACAAATATTCGACAAGGGGTTTGGCCTGGCCCGGTCCGCCCCGCGGTTTTGGCCCAAAATGGGCCACTTTTTTTGGGCCAATCCCGACCCGACCCATGATCACCTCTAATACATGAATACTATTACAACCCTTTTGTCTTGAAGTTGTTTCGGTTTGGTGCCTTTTTGACATAATGAGCCTTGTGCTGAGGGCCAGCTTGCACCGGCCCTTAGCCATCCCTAAGGGCATCTTCAACACTAGCGTTTTAGGTAGTGGCTGAAAATATGATTGGATCAAAACACTACTCGAGAACAAAAAAAGTGTATTTAAAGTTTATCAAAGTAGTAATAGTATACTAGTACAAGAATTTAGAGATTAGGGTAGATTATGAATATGGTTGTAAATCTTTATAACTTTTAATGTTTTAGATGAAAGCATTCCAAATGCTTTTGATTTTCTTACGTTTTATTGTTTTTGTTTTTTTTTCCGTTTTTAAAAGATTTGTAAAGCTTCTCAAAAGCAAGAAAAGGCAAGTCATGTTTTTTCGCCGCAATTGTTTGGGAATATAATTCTTTTTTATTTTTTAGAAACTACAAAGATTTCGCAATATTTTATAGTCCAAATCCCTCAAACCTTCCAGCTAAATTAATTCGTGTTGATATCCTGAATCTACACATTAAAAAATGATCAATAAATTAATCATGCACATAAATCTAATTTTTTTTTCTTATACATTAGTGGAAATATGTGGTCAAAATTTATCAAATTTGACTTGGAAACGAGAAATGGAACGATTAAAAGGGGATTGACAGATAATAAGATATTAGATCGAACCATTCTTAATAAACCAAATTACATAGTATGTAAACCCCCACCTCTAAGCATCTTTATTGGGTTAATTAATCTTGATAATTAGCAGCGGAATACCTAACTTTTGGTCGGTGCGTTACTACCATACTTTATGTTAAGAAAATACAAGCCAACATAATTTCAGAATTCTAACATATAACAATATGAAAACTTAAACATACTAGATTATATAAATTAAAACATGTCATTAAAAGTAACTGCTTGCTTAGGTTACAAAAACTATAAATGAATGAGTTTTTAATAACAATTCCTAACTGTTAAGCCATTCTGTCATCCCCATCGATACCTAAAACATAAAAACAAAACGTCATGAGTCGAAGTTCGGTAACATACTATTCTAATATCATAAATTCATTTCAACTCATTTTATTTGAAAACAGGAAGAAGAGAATGTAGTCAAATCATTTCATAAACATATAATTAAAACCAGGAACTTAAAAAAAGGATTCATATTGTCATTTATCATTATATTCTCCTTTATCATATTTATTATCGGAAATCTTCCTTTGGTTACTCGTCGAGTACAACAAAAGGTAAGCTACGGAGAACAGTATTCATCAACAGAAGGTGGCGTAACAGAATGCGGGTGCCACGGCAGATTATTGTCCCCCAACAGAAGGTGGCATAACAGAATGCGAGTATCACGGAAGACTATTGTACCCCAACAGAAGGTGACAAAACAGCCAGATTTAATAATGGAACGTGCACGACCAATAGAACATAAAACTGCCAAGAACTGTCTTTCACTTTCATTTATCATATTTGATGATTTTTACGTATCTTTCATAAAACATCTATTAATCATCATGAAAACCATTTTATTACCATCATAGCATCACCATTATCAAACTTTTCAAAGCGTCATTACCAAACATCATTTAACAAAACATTTGATGTCCCGCAATCCAATAAAAGAACATTAACAAAAACATCATATGAAACCTTCATAAAACATCGTTGGAAAGGGAGTCGACTGTTAGCACTAGTAGACGTTACCTCGAGTCGCGATTATTATACTTGATAGCCGTGGGAGGCTTGTGATATACTTATTCCTTTCTAATCTATTCAAGAATTAATAAGGGACGACTTATTAATATTTTATTCTAGATTTCAAGCTCTACGATCCATTTCCATCATGTGCCCATTTTAAGAAGTACTTCGATATGAATTACTAGAGAGTTTCTTAGTGGTAAACTAATGGTTATGGAATCTCATTATAACTATTTAGTTTTTAAATTATAATTCACGACTTCACTAAATTGGTTAAAAAGATCCTTTTAATTATAATAGATGACACACTTAATATGAGTTCTAAGTCCAACTTAAGCAAAACTATTTAGTAACAACCACTAGTTATAAGGTTCATAGAAATTCATGTTTAATGACTTGAAGGTGTGATCATGAAACTTCCATATTTTAGTTAAGCCTTCAATACCAAAACTTATTATTTAACTAATGTTATTTACAACTATTTAATCAAATATAGAAAGTGAAATTCATTTTATTAAACTAATTAGTGAAGCTACAAGTATCATTATTGATTTATTTCTTTTACTTACACAATATCATAGGTTACTAATACAAGTTATTAGCGTTAAGGTGGTTAAGAGCATAAACATAGTTATTTACACATGTTTTAGCAATCATCTGCATAATTAGGTTTTTATTAACTCAGGTTATAAAATGAGATTAATAAAATAAAGTATTATTAACGAAGACACTTAACTTAGCTTCCTTAGTATACTGGACCCAAAACTCAAGTTTAATAAAGTCAAGAATATGTTTACTAAGTTCAGCATATTGAATTAAGGATTACAAACTATATCCATGTAATAACTTAGGCTACTGCCTACTAGTAGAATCATTAGTCTTGACTAACATAGGATTAGTAGTAAAATAAACAAGAAGGAATAAAACAGGAGAGCAGAGAGACAGGGGAGGGAGAAGAAGGTGGTGCAGCTGGCGGTAGGCGGTGGTGGTACGGGTCTGGACGCGCATACGGGGCGGCAGTGAGGCAGTCTGATGGTGGTGGTCGGAAAACAGGAGGCTTGGGTGTAGTAGTGTTTAATTTTTTCTGATTTTTGGGTGGTAAAGAATAGTGAAATTGGCATACTATTTATAGTTATTTTAGTAACAAAACTCAATTAAACTAATGGAAGCTTAATGGTGAAGAATACTTGGGGAGCAACGTCTTCTAGAATGCCTTGGGAAATAAGGAGAAGAAAGCTTGAGGAAGAAGATGAATTGGGTGGAAATGGTGATTTTCCGATTTTGGAAATTTTCTAATTCTTTTGCTATTACTAAAATTAGCAATATTTCCTACTTTCTTTTAATCTACAACCAAACTAACTTAGCTTATGTTATAAAACACTTGATTTTTTTTATTTCGATAAATTAAAGGAGTAGTTATGATAACCTTAAAAATAAATTTTAAACAATTTAATTAGCTTATTATTAAAGTTAAATAATAACAGTAGTTAAAGTAAGAAAACCAAATTTCCTCAAAAAAAAAAAAAAAGTAAGAAAACCAAATAATAAACAAATTAATTACTACACAAATTGATGGCATAAAAAGGAAAAGAAAAGGAGAAAATAAAAGAAAAAAAGAAAAAAAAAGGGAAAAGAAGAAAACTCAAAAACAGAATACTGTTCCATTCACCATCTTCACAAAACAACCCGACAATAGAGTTTTTAATGCAGGACAAAATTATTTTACACAAACAAACTCTTCTTCAATTAAAAACTTCAATTCAAATCAAACCCACCCAAAAATCCAATTTCTCATCAAATCAAACCCACCCAATTCATAAAAATTAAACCCCAACAATGGCTATAAATAGCCATGGTTGCTCCCCCATTATCTCCCATTCACAATCTTAAACACCTCGCCGGAAATATATTGTCTTCGTCGGAAACCACCACCAAAACCCCCCCCCCAAGCCTCTGTTTTTTTTTCGCAACCCCTCTCTCTCCTCTGTTTCGAGTTACCATAACTCGCACCACCACGCTGCTGCCACACCACAAACTGCACCACGGAAGCGCCACCCTCCGGCCTCAGTTGCGGCAACCAGCGCGCCTCCTGTGCGCCACCACCGCACCGCCAACCAACAAAATTCATATGCTTAATTTGTTAGACTTAATGAATACATTTCATAGTTGAGTTAATTTACTTAGTATTATGAATTTTACGATTAGCTTGCTTAAGATAACTAAAATTGTTTTACAACTGGTTGAAGATAATTTACTTAATGTACATAGTAGTATAACTAAATCGTAAGTAAAATGATAATTCTAATAATTAAAGTAACGTAAGCTTAAATAATGAATATATGTAGCGTCAACAACGATATTCAATAATAAAAGTATTAATAATAACTAAAGGTCGTATGTTAAAATAAATCGAATATTTATATTTTTGTTGCGTCATTTCATGGTTAGATTAAAAGGAAAGGACATTACAGCCTCTCCCGGCTTTCAAGGTTATTAAGCAGGAATCGAGGTAACATCTATTGCTAACACCCACGATTCCCTTCGAAATATGTTTGTGAAATGATGTTTATAATTATGTTAAGGATTTTGTGATGTGATTCTTTATATGGATTGTGGGATACTTAAATTGTTTCCAATGAGTTTCGTAAATGATGATTTTATGAGTTATTGATGTTCAAGTATGATTCATGAAAGATCCACGGCTTATGCCGATGAATGCAAAACAAACGAAACATGATAAATAAAAGTGAAAGAGGTTCTGGCAGTATAATGTTACGCTTATCTACTTTATGGTCGTGCACGTACCTTCGCACCCGCCGTACACCCGAAAAGGGAGCCGGACTCCTTGAGGGGTACCGCATGTTATGTTACTACTCTATTTTGGTGCGAGCGGTGTATCCAACAAGGGAGCGGGGCTCCTTGAGGATCATCGCATGGTGGGAGACGTCCCGCATGTCTATACTCGCCAGTTACCAAGCTAAAAGATGAACGGATAATGGGAACTCAAGAAGTTTCAAGACGCTACTTAAAATTGCTTACCTTGTTATTATTTCATTATTGATTTCTAAAGTGTTTTACTATATTCTCTTCTCCCTGTTTGCAAATAAAATGAATTGAAATGAATTTACGTTGTTAGGGTAGTATGTTACTGAGCTTCGGCTCACGATGTTGCTTTTGGTTTTAGGTATTGACGAAGGTGACGGGATGGTGTAGAAGTGAGGATGGTCAACTACTTTAATTTATGAAAAACTATATTGGTTGTAATCTAGATTTACGATCACTAGAACACGAATTTAGTTTAACTATAACTACGTAATTATCTATGCTTAGCTATTATATTTATATAATTAAGATGCTTATGAGTTTTAATGATCATAATATGTTTAGCGTCATGAATGAATGTTTGCCTTGTATTTTCTCAAACGGAAAATACGGCAGTAGCGCACCGACCATCTAAGTTCGCTGCTAACGATGGATTAATTAACTTAATAATGATATTTAGAGGTCGGGGTGTTACAATTCATTTTTAGCATTTATTGATATTCCAACCGCACAGTAATCATAGTGATGTTGACAACTTTATTTTTAATCATATTACAACTAGGAAATGAAATAGCATCCACACACAAGGATTTTATTTTCCAAACAACAATAACAACTTAATTTTATTTAGCTTCTTGAATAGCATTTTTAGACTATTCATTAGCAGTGACATGCTGTATCAAAGGCGGTAGTTGTGCACGCGAGCCAACCAATAGAATAGACAAAGTCGCAGTAACAATTTCCACAACACGGGTAAGCAGGACCACATTGCTCATGAAAACCAACGCAAGCAAGAGGATTGGTGCTAATGCCAATCTCTTCAAGCATAATGTTTGAGAGGGGACGAACAGTAAAAGTGGGTTGAGGTGTGGTGGCTAGCATCACCACTAAACTAACCACCCCCTTCGCATTCTTACTTATTTCCATCTTAGTAGCTTATCACTAGATGTTTTTTGTTTGTGTTTTGGATGGAAAGATGGAAGGTTGCATTGACACGTTGTATGAGAAATCTTCCCGAAGTAAGCTTTGGCTCAATGGTATCATGCTCTTTTATTCCTGCAGAAGCTAGGGTTCAATCATTGATATGGCCAATACTATATATGGGGGTTGAAGGGAATAAAACTAGGTCTCCACTCTCTCTCATCAAGCTACTCTCAAGAACTATGTCTAAAAACACCCAATAACAACTCCAATTTCTGACCCAAAACTATAGTTAAGTTAAGTTTATTCCCCATTCCCCAAGGCCTTGGCCCGGTCCGGGCGGGCGGCGGCGCGCGTGTGGCAATCACACATCACCACTTACCCACTAAAAACCTCATTGCTACTCAACTCAAAGGGAAGAGAAAGAGGAATGGTTATAAACCTTATCTTCCCTTATATTCTTTCAATGTGGGACAAAAGGAAAAAAGTGACTCTTCATATTCTTTTGAAGCAAACTTAAAGTTTCTAATAAAAACTCCAACACTACCTTAGCTTCGTCTCGATCGGTCTACTTTCGTCGGCAACATTGTTAACAGAATTTTAAATCCTCCGAGTCCGAGACAGGGTTAACAGGAATTCTTAGGATTTTCATTAATTTTTGTAGCGAAGCCGCCAGTATTAATTGTTGGCGAAGCTAATATAAGAACAACAAAAAGAAGTTTTCAATTGAAATTTTATTTCCATGAAACTAGTGTGGTAATTACTAATTAGTATGGTGGTGGTGATGGTGTTGGTGCCTTGATGGCGTTGATGGTGCGGTGTTGAGTTGTGAAGCAGTATGAGACTTTTTGTATTTGGTTTAAGGAAATGATCTTAAAACAGATATGAATAAGGGATAAAGGAAACTAATTATTTAATTAATTGTCATAAATGTGATGAGTACTTTTTTGGTAATCTAAAATACTTTTTTAAATTAATAATCTTGTTTTTCTGTTGTTAAATAAAGGATAACTAGTTGTTGGCTCGGGCGATGCCCCCTAATCATTTATCAATGTGAATTTTAAGTCTTAAATCAAACACTTGAGAAAAGTGGAAAAAAAGAGTTATAGGCATTGGATTGTGCTTACAAAATTAAATGATCTTCGAGTTCTTTTTTAAATTTTCTACATAGTAAATTATAACATGAATTATTCATCAATATATTCTCGGTTTCAAGAGAGTATATATGTATAAATATATAATTACTTATAAAAAATATAATTCAATCTTTTTTTTAACGTAGGTTGATGTGTGAGAATACAACCGATGCAATGAAATGGTGTAGCAGTGTTAATTATGGAGGTTATAAAAATTTAAAGAGCTTTTGTTTTTTTTATTATAAGATTACTGTAAGGGTAGGACATGCTATTATTAACATTAGCTTAATGAGTATTAATATATACATTTGTATTTAATTGTCTTAAAAATAGGAAATTATTTTATCTTTAAATATATTTTTTTCCCATAAAGACCAACATGAGATTGTAGAGTAGTTGGTTAGTGCACTTATATCTTAAATGAGAGGTCATGGGTTCGAGGCATATATATAACACACATTTTTATTGTTTAATATGTCATTTGATTGCATGGGGGAGGAGGGAGTACATGTGGCAGCATGGCATGTTTTTGCTTTGGGTTTTTAGATATATAATATTAATTCTTAACCAGCGCCCTGGGGCTTCCGTTAGCGGGATCGTAATTATAATAGATGACACACTTAATATGAGTTTTAAGTCCAACTTAAGTAAAACTGTTTAGTAACAACCACTAGTTACAAAGTTCATGGAAATTCATGTTTAATGACTTGAAGGTGTGATTATGAAACTTTCATATTTTAGTTAAGCCTTCAATACTAAAACTTATTATTAAAATAATGTTATTTACAACTATTTAACAGATTCATTTAATCAAATATTGAAAGTGAGATTCATTTTATTAAACTAATCAGTGAAGCAACAAGTATCAATATTTCATTTACTTACACAATATCATGGGTTACTAATAGAAGTTATTAGCGTTAAGCAGGGGCGGTTCTTAGCCCATGCAGTATAGGCGATGGAATAGGGCCCCCAAAATAGAGGGGCCCCGAAATATATTTATATCAAATGTTTAAAAGAAAGACAAAAGCAAAGCATTTGGATCAGTGGTAAAGTGGTAAGGGATGGAAAACAAGGTCGTGGGTTCAATTCTGGGTAGGAGTAAAATTCATTTATTTTTTTGCTATTTCAACAACTTTGGGAAAGTTTCATATGACTCATCAGATTAATTACCATCCACGCATAGGTTCTTTTTGCTGCTTCATATTCCCAATTTCCCCATTAATGGCTACTCTTTTTTCCAACTCTCTCTCATTAATTTCTACTCATCCTCCCATTATTTTTTTCAATTTCCCAATAATATTTACTCTTTTTCCAACTCTCTCTCCTCCCATATTGATGTACAATGTGTTGTTGGTGATTTTGCTTCTAAATGTGCAAAAAGAGCAACACTTTTTAAGTAGATGTGTTTAGATTATTTTAATATGATGTAATTAGATATTATTTTCAATATTAAAGTAATTTTTATTTAATTGAGAATCTTATATCTTTTATGAACTACATATGAAGGGCCCAATTTTAAAAGAGTGTATAGGACCCCCGTTATGTTTGCCCCGTCCCTGGCGTTAAGTTGGTTAAGAGCATAAACAATTAAACATAGTTATTTACACATGTTTTAGCAATCATTTGCATAAGTAGGTCATAAAATAAGATTAATAAAATAAAGAATTATTAATGAAGACTCTTAAGTCTTAACTTCGCTTCCTTAGTAAAATTGACCCAAAACTCAAGTTTAATGAAGTTAAGAATATGTTTACTAAGTTTAGATTATTGAATCAAGGATTACAAACTATATATATATCCATGTAATAACTTAGGCTATTAGTAGAATTATTAGTCTTGAGTAACATAGGATTAGTACTAAAATAAACAAGAAGGAATAAAACAAGGAGAGCAGCGAGACAGGGGAGGGAGAAGAAGGTGGTGCAGCTGGCGGTAGACGGTGGTGGTGCGGGTCTGGACGCGCAGACGGGGCGGCAGTCGGATGGTGGTGGTAGGCGGATGGCCGGAAAACAGGAGGCTTGGGTGTAGTAGTGTTTGAAATTTTTTGATTTTTGGGTGGTAAAGAATAATGAAATTGGCATACTATTTATAGTTATTTTATGAATAGAACTCAATTAAACTAACAGAAGCTAATGGTGAAGAATACTTGGGGAGCAACGTCTTCTAGAATGCCATGGGAAATAAGGAGAAGAAAGCTTGAGGAAGAAGATGAATTGGTTGGAAATGGTGATTTTCCAATTTTCGAAATTTTCTAATTCTTTTGCTATTACTAAAATTAGCAATTTTCCTACTTTATTTAATCTACAACCAAACTTACTTAGCTTATTTTATTAAACACTTGATTTTTTTTATTTCAATAAATTAAAGGAGTAATTATGATAACCTTAAAAATAAATTTTAAACAATTTAATTAGCTTATTATTAATATTAAATAAGCTTAAATTTTCGGGATATTACATAGTAACAACAAATATGACAACTTTACTTGGTTACAACAAGAAAATATAATCTCCATACTTAATAAACCAAACAACATAGTAACCATAATGATGCTACCAACTTTATTTAATTACAACAAGAAATATAGCATTCATGCTTGATACTTCATAATCCAAACCACAATAACAATTTAATGGGCTATTCATTTTTAACATTTATTAATATTCCAACCGCACAGTAACCATAGTGATATTGGCAACTTTATTTAATCATATTACAACCAGGAAATGAAATAGCATCCACACTCAAAGACTTTATTTTCCAAGCATCAATAACAACTTAGTTTTACTTAGCTTCTTGAATAGCATTTCTAGACTATTCATTAGCAATGACGTGATTCATCAAAGGCAGTAGTTGTGCACTTAAAGGCGCCAACATTATAGACATAGACATCGCAGTAACAATTTCCACAACAAGGGTAAAAAACACTACATGACTCATGGAAACCAACGCAAGCAAGAGGATTGGTGCCAATGCCAATATCTTCAAGCATAATGTTTGAGAGGGGACGAACAGCAAAGGTGGATTGTGGTGTGGTGGCTAGCATCACTAAGGCTAGCATCACCACCAAACTAACCACCCCCTTCGCATTCTTACTCATTTCCATCTTAATAGCTTATCACTAGATGTTTTTTGTTTGTGTTTTGGATGGAAAGATAGAGGATTGGTGTTCCTTTTTATAGCCAAAAGGTTACATGGGCAAATTGGTCATTTTGTTGTGGCCTTTAATTTTCATTGTTCAATAGCTGATCTTCAATTCTTATCATCTTTTGATGGTCCCTCATGTCTCAAATTATTAATTCTTTAGCATGTGATCCGACTTTAATTAATTTGCGTAATTAATCTGAGAATTATGATTCAAATGAAAGTTACCATAATTGTAAATCATATGTAATGCAGTCATAACCCATCCTAACTACTTAAATGTTTTCAAAGTAAGATTCAATGAATCACCCAGATATCTGTCTATTTCTTCAGGGTGAGAAGATTGCATTGACACGTTGTATGAGAAATCTTCTCAAAGTAAGCTTTGGCTCAATGGTATCATGCCCTTTTATTCCTGCAGAAGCTAGGGTTCGATCATTGATATGACCATATATTGGGGTTGAAGGGATGGGGTTGAGAGTAGGGATGTCAACGGGTTAGATTGGGACCTGATTATGCATAATCCGACTCCGACCCTAGAAGAAGTCGGATTTTAAATCCGACTTCGACATCCGGGTTCCAGACCTGGGGATAGGCTTAGAGTTAGAGATGGCCACTGGTGCGGGCTGGGCGGGCCAGTCCGTGGGCCATAGTGGGCTGAGCTGAGATTTCACAGCCCAAGACCAGACCGTGAAATTCACGGTTTGGGCGGGCTGGTCCAAAAGCTGAAAAATCTTGGCCCACACCGGTCTGTTACCGGTTTTTCACGGTTCGAGAAGCGGTTCTTGCGGTTCATGGGCCTAGTGGGCTGGACCGGGCTGGCGGACCGGCATGAGAATTTTTTTTATTTTTTTTCAAAATTATTGAAATTATTCATTGTTGTTACATAAAATCTTTAAAATTAATTAAAATATATATACTTATTAATATTAATGAATAATTTCATTATTTTTGAATTTGAATTAATTATAATATATGCAATTTGATTAAAATATATACAATTTGATTAAAATATACACAATTTGGTTGAATAAATACTTGGTATGGTCTGGTTTGGTTCATGGGCCGGGCTGGACCGGTTTGGTGGACCGTGCTGGGCGGTTTTAATAGCGGACTTTCGTGGGTTGGGCTCAAAAAAATTGGCCCACGATCCACCCACCAATTTCACGGTTCGAGGCGGGTTGTACTGGGCTTTTCGCGGGCTCGACCCACACAGCCCACAAAGTGGGCTGGGCTGGATGGGCTGGATTGGCCCGCACTGTTGGCCATCTCTACTTAGAGTATGAGACATGGTAGACTAAAGCAATCATTGTACCTAGAAAAAAAAACCACAATTAGCTTTACATTATGCATAAAAGATATGAACATTATCTGCTTTCACTTTTCACCCTTTGAAGTCATTGTCTGACTTTCTTAACATGTGAACAAAATTAAGATTGTAGTTCAACTGTCAAAGTGTTTCAAACAGAAAATAAATTACATCGTATTTCCTCCTCCCTGAAAGAAGGACAAGACTTTTGAATTTGGCACATGACCTAATGCACTAATTCAGCCCATCAAAGATAACATTGAACATAATTTTGATGGCGTTGACACTGTGCTACCTCCTCTTTAAAAAGTTTGATGAACTTATTAAACCAAATTTTCGTTACGTGATCCGCTTCTGCGTAAACAAATTGAGAACTACGATTAAAATGAAAAATTCACTACCAGTCTACTACATATTGGCACTTGTGCCACAAATTATACCAAAATAATTGAATATTCGTGGCATATATTGATCTTTTGGCGAGAAATTTAGATTCTACCATAATTTAAATTTTGGCAAAACATAATCTAGCTGCGGAAATATAAGTCATAAGCCCAATAATTTTTTATACATGAAACATTTCTCATATGAAATCGTGAAAAAAGAAGACTACTATTCTACATTTATTAGTGTAATATTCCCTCTGTTTCCTAAGGATTCTCTCACTTTGACATTTTTCACTATTTATAAACTTCGCTCTAACCATCGTTTGTGATTTGTGATTTTTCTCTTTCATCTCTCGCCATTCCTTTGTCAGTGGCTGCCATTGCCGACAACTATCACCGCCATATCGGACACTTTATCACCACTCCGAATCTGCTTCAACCACTAAGCCTATGGAGTTGATAAGATTTAGCAAGTTTCAAGAAGTTCTACTTTCTATTTTCTAACACCTTACAGGCTTATTATTATAAAATTCAATAAATTTTAATGACTTCATGTAAGTTCCAATAAGTTCAAAAAGAAAAATGGGTACATGATGCACTTGTTCCCTATTTTTTTTTTTTTTGACAATGGGTAAACAAACAAAGGAGAAGATGAAGAGTTAGCCTTTTCTAGCTTTTCGGGCTAGATTATGCGTCAACCTTACTTCATCTCTTTTTACTTTAGTACAAGTGAAATATTGAAAACTACGAGCTATTATCTCAATTTCTCTAACTATTGAATCTATATTCTTATTACTTCTTCTTTCATTTCGAAGAGCTTGAACTACTTCCAAATTGTCTGTTTTAATGATTAGTTCTGAGCATCTCCATTCCATATATGATTTGAAGTTTCGTTTTTTCAAATTTTGGATAGGTTATGGCATTGCGTATTTGATTAAGGTTGTTTATCTACCATCATTTGGTACAATTGTACAAGTTGAATCATAAAGACGTGGGGAAGGATTATGTAACTACCGACTACCATCAGTCCATCACTGTTGATGCTGATTGTTCTTAGTAGTGGTCCAAGTATGCAATAAATGCTTCCCGTTGTCTTGTTTGAGTTTCCTTCCCCTTGTTGAGAAAGGAAATTAAGAGCGAGAAATTCTCTATTTCTGATTTCAAAGTCAAGTCAAAATTATTACAAGGAACTCTAACAAACGTCAAAAGACGTCAAAGAAAACTAAGCACACAAACGTCTTTGACGGAGTCGAACACAAAACCCCTTCAATATAATCCAACTACTCTGCCAGCTGCTCCACCTGCGCTATTCATGTAGGTGTTTTCAAAACGTTAAATTTATATTTTGGATCATGGGGTGGACTGTGGCCCCTAGATGTGAGATCACTTGTAATGTATATTCATTCGTAGAGAAATTGATGGCTTAGAAATACTTGTGGAAAACAAAATAATCTATCACATGACAATAATTTTCATATAAAAATTATGAAAATCCCTTCAAAAAATAATTATGATATTTTTTTGAAATTTCAACTCCACAAAAGCGAATGTTACACTCTTTTATGCACAAAGTATGACTATATGGAGAAAGTTTAATATTAGGAGTGTTCTCATTAAGAAAAATTCGAGGAAAATTAGTTGTAAACTCAATCTAGATTCTTCACTATTTATTTGACCTAATAAATACCTACAACTGGTTCCTGCAAAGTTACCTAGACTTCAGAAACGTGATTTTCAAACGCTTAGAATATATGCAAGAGAAATCAATGAAAGATGCAACTTTGGATAGTGATAGAATTAGGTTAAGCTTGTGATTCTCATTAATCAATCAAGAGTAATATATACAAGGGCAATAAGGAAACCCTTACTAACTAGGAAATAATCAAGATAATCTTTCCTAAAGGTATACTAACAATATATCACCTAATATTACTGTAACACCCCCCTTAAGTTGGAGCATGCAGGTCACAAATACTCAACTTGGAAATTAGAAATTCGAATTGCTTCTCCCCAAGTGCCTTTGTGAAGACATCAGCTAGTTGATCCGTGGTAGGAACATAAGAGGAAGCAATGAGACCCTCATGAATGGCATCACGAATAAAATGACAGTCAACCTCTATATGCTTAGTACGCTCATGAAAGACGAGATTTTGGGCAATGTGTACTTGGACCAGATTAGGGATGACTTGGGCAATGAAAGAGCTAGTTGGAGAACTAGTTGGAGAGCCCCATTTTACATGCTCTAAGGGGTTGAGAGTAGGGATGACATCGAGTTAAACTTGGACCAGATTATGCATAATCCGACTGCGATCCTACAAGAAGTCGGATTTTACTCCGACATCCGAGTTCAAGACCTAGGGGATAGGCTTAGAGTATGAGACACGGTAGACTAAGGCAATCATTGTACCTGGAAAAAAAACCACAAATAGTTATTAGCTCTACATTATGTATAAAAGATGTGAACATTATCTGCATTCACTTTTCACCCTTTGAAGTCATTGTCTGACTTTCTTAACATGTGAACAAAATTAAGATTGTAGTTCTACTGTCACGACACGTTTGATAGTTGGTTATAAATAGTGGTAATGGGAATGAATTTGTATGTAAATTTGTGAAGAAAATCATTGTTCATTTCCATGGTAATTCTAATATATACTAAAGTGTCTATTTTTCTTCTTAAATTTTCATTCCCATCCAATACCACCTTGTAGGTGGTAATGATTGGTATTGGAAATTGCTTCCCCTTGGAGAAAAAACACAAGCTTAGGGGTGAGATTGCTTCCCCATGGAAAAAAAATCACACATTTGGAGGTTGAAATTGCCTCCCCATGGAGATTATAAGGATGCTTCTCTTGTAACATCACACTTAAAATCCATTCCTATTACCACCATTTATTAACGACTACCAAACAAGCCGTCAAAGTGTTTCAAACAGAAAACAAATTACCAAATTTCCTCCTCCCTGAAAGAAGGACAAGACTTTTGAATTTGGCACATGACCTAATGCACCAATTCAGCCCATTAAAGATAACGTTGAACATAATTTTGATGGCGCTGACACTGTGCTACCTCCTCTTTAAAAAGTTCGATGAACTTATTAAACATTTAAACCAAAGTAAACAAATTGGAAACTACGATCTAAATGAAGAGTTCATTGCCAGTGTACTACAAATTGACACTTGTGCCACAAATCATACCAGAATAATTTAGTATTCGTGGCATATATTGATCTTTTGGAGAGAAATTTAGATTCTACCATAATTTAAATTGTGGCAAAACATAATCTAGCTGCGAAAATATAAGTCATAAGCCCAATAAATTTTTTATACATGAAATATTTCTCATACGAAATCGTGAAAGAAAAGAAGACTACTATTCTACATCTATTAGTGTATTATTCCCTCCGTTTCCTAAAGATTCTCTCACTGTGATATTTTTCACTATATATAAACTTCGCTTTAACCATCGTTTGTGATTTGTGATTTTTCTCTTTCATCTCTCGCCATTCCTCTGTCAGTGACTGGCTGGCTGCCATTGCCGACAACTATCACCGCCATCTCGGACACTTTGCCACCACTGTAATCGTTTCCACCTCCGAATATGCTTCAAACACTAAGCCTATCAGGTGGATAAGATTTAGTAAGTTTCAAGAAGTTCTAATTTCTAACACCTTACATGCTTATACTATAAAATTCAATAAATTTTAATGACTTCATTTAAGCTCCAATAAGTTCAAAAAGAAAAAGGGTACATGATGCACATGCTCCCTAAATATATGAGTTGAAGTTTCGTTCTTTCAATTTTTGGATAGGTTATCTCACTGCGTACTTGATTAAGGTTGTTTATCTACCATCATTTGGTACAATTGTACAAGTTGAAACATAAAGACGTGAGGAAGGAGTATGTAACTACCGACTACCATCAGACACTGTTGATGCTGATTGTTCTTAGTAGAGGTCCAAGTATGCAATAAATGCTTCTCGAGTTCTCGTTGTCTTGTTTGAGTTTCCTTCCCCTTGTTGAGAAGGAAATTATTACATTGAACTCTGACAAAAGCAACTCTAACAACCTTCTTAAAATAATGGAGGAAAATAAAATAAATAAATAAAGTGAAAATAATATCTAACAACCCAACAATGCTATTTTAATTAAACCACTTTCTTCAACATGTCATTTCTCACCAAGTAATTTACTTCTTTAGCATAGAAGAATAATTAAAAATCTTATTCTATTCACTAGGTAGATAATTCACTAAAAATAAACATTAACATATAATAAAGTGGAGATTGATACATCTACCAATTGGGTAAGCAACCCACTAGAAATAGACAATTAAAAAATTATTAAGTCTTCTGTGTTGGACTCATCAATCATATAAATATATATAATACAAGATAATTTTCGCCACATGTCATCCCACCATTTATTTGCACACGTGTCAATCTTACAATTACTATTAACCATGCATCTAATTGCAATGTATTGGTTGCGCCATGTTGTCATTGTCATATACGTGGAAGAGAATATATCAATAGTTTAACTAATATGGGTTGCAGATTCTCATCACTAACTCATTTTTTCGTATCTGATTTGTGTGGTGTTGTCATGAATTGAGTCAACTTTTGCCAACTATAAAGTAATCGTCCAACGTTCTTAATATGTGAAAAAAATTATCATTACAAGTCTACTGTCAAAGTGTTGCAAACAGAAAATAAATTATATCATATTTCCTCCCCGAAAGAAGGACAAGTAGTGGCATACTTGATTGCTCTGGTTTCAAAATTAATTTAATATATTGAGGAGAATAAACTCTTAGTAATATATATGAATATTATCTTTTTATCAAGTAGTGGCATACTTGATTGCTACAATCGGAAAACATACACACAAAATCATATAGTGAAAACCAAAGATTAATCCATTAACTTAATGAAACTTAGATTATAATGTAATGAGGATGCTATATTGCTATTTGTTATAACACTGACCTTTTCAAACAATCTCACCTTAGAATATGGTGAAAACAACAAAACAATACTAATAATACATAAATGTTTACAGATTTACATGCATGCATCATGTTCAAATTATGTGAGTTAATTAGTACTTCTTTAACCTGCAACGCTGCAAAAGGTAAATAAAGTATAGTTAGAAAGAGAGAGATGAAAGAAGAATGCACAAAAAGGAAATCAAAATTAGATATTACATGGCACAAAATTTTCCATGTGAACCATCCAAATTGCTCAAAAAACACATTGACACATTGAAAAGGTTTCTGTAAAGTCAATAACAGGAGATCTATAGCAAGCATTACCACCACAAAAGCTTGGAAAAAGCATCAGACCTCGTAAATGGAAAAATAAACAGTGAAAGAGAACATGGAGTACTAACCACCACAAGCTTAGACTTTCTATAACCAAATCTATCCCTCTTCGCTAAACGTAGAAGAAAAATTTACCTCTACAACTTTATTCTTAAATATAATGATTCAACGAAATTTACAAGAAGAATTCAAAACAGTATAATTAAATATTGAAAGGGAGACATTAGAATCTAACATATAACTTTCAGGGGTGAAGCTATTGTCGTATAACAAAATTAAATTCCACCTAGACAAAGACATTCGAATATACCTGCTATGGCTTCCAAGTATTATACTGGTGCTAATCTCAACTCTAACTACAACTCCAAAAAAAAACTTAGATTGAGAATTAGAAAAGATTAACATAAACTTGAATTATGATTTTTATGTTAGAATTAGTTGAACCAACTTTGACACCAACAAACAGAACAATTTTTTTTTTATAAATTTCAACATCGAAAAAATATTAATTGAACAAAATAGTACCTGGGTCAATTTTGGGTTCATTTAGTTCTTCATCTACTTTGTTGTTGAGGCTTAAGTATCTCTGTCGTATCTGTCGAGGAAGAAATCATTTCCTGGTTAAGAAGTAGGAAGGCTAAATTTCTTCATCTACAACTGAAATAATTAGTGTTGATATACTGAATCTACACATTAAAATTAAAAATGATCAATAAATAAATCATGCACATAACCCTAATCAATAAATATGTGGTCAAAATTTATCAAATTTGACTTGGAAAAGAGAAATGGAAAGATTAAAAGGGGATCGACAGATAATAAGATATTAGATCGAACAATTCTTAATAAACCAAATTACATAGTATGTAAAGCCCGACCTCTAAACATCTTTATTGGGTTAATTAATCTTGATTATTAGCAGCGGAAGACGACCTAACTTTTGGTCGACGTGTTACTGCTGTACTTTCCGTTAGGAAAACACAAGGCGACATAATTTCATAATTCTAACATATAACAATATGAAAAATTAAACATACTAGATTATATAAATTAAAACATGTTAATAAAACTAACTGCTTGCTTAGGTTACAAAAACTATAAATGTATGAATTTTTAATAACAATTTCTCACTGCTAAGTCTTTATGTCATCCCCATCGGTAAACGGTACCTAAAATAGAAAAACAAAACGTCATGAGCCGAAGCTCAGTAACATACTACTCTAATATCGTAAATTCATTTCAACTCATTTTATTTGAAAACAGGGAGAAGATAATATAATCAAACCATTTCATAAACACATAATTAAAACCAAGAACTTTAAAGAAGGATTGATATTGTCATTTATCATTATAATCTCCTTTATCATATTTATTATCGGAAATCTTCCTTTGGTTACTTGTCGAGTACACCAGAAGGTAAGCCACGGAGAACAGTATTCCTCCAACATAAGGTGGCGTAACAGAATGCGGGTGCCACGGGAGATTATTGTCCCCCAACAGAAGGTGGCATAACAGAATGCGAGTGTTACGGAAGCCTATTGTCCCCCAACAGAAGATAACAAAACCGCCAGATATAATAATGGAACGTGCAAGACCAACAAAACATAAAACTGCCAAGAACCGTCTTTCACTTTCATTTATCATGTTTCATGACTTTTATGTATTTTTCATAAAACATCTCTTAATCATGAAAACCATTTTATTACCATCATAGCATCACCATTATCACACTTTTCATAGCGTCATTACCAAACATCATTCAACAAAATATTTCATATCCCCCAATCCAATAAAAGAACATTAACAAAAACATCATATGAAACCTTCATAAAATATCGTTGGAAGGGGAGTGCGAGTGCTAGGCGTTACCTCGAGTCGTGATTATTATACTTGATAGATGGGGGAGGCTTGTGATATACTTTTTCCTTTCTAATCTATTCAAGAATTAATAAAGGATGACTTATTAATATTTTATTCTAGATTTCAAGCTCTACGATCCATTTCCATCATATTCCCATTTTAAGAAGTACTTTGATATGAATTACTAGAGAGTTTCTTAGTGATTAACTAATGTTTATGGAATCTCATTATAACTATTTAGTACTTAAATTATAATTCATGACTTTACTAAATTGGTTAAAAAGGTTCTTATAATATATATATATATATATATATATATATATATATATATATATATATATATATATATATATATATATATATATATATATATATATATATATATATATATATATATATATATATATATATATATATATATATATTCCAAAGCAAAAACATGACATGCTGCCACATGTACTCCCCTTCCCCCACGCAATGAAATGACATATTAAACAATAAAAATGTGTGTTATGTGCCTCGAACCCATGACCTCTCATTTAAGATATAAGTGCACTAACCAACTACTCTACAATCTCATGTTGGTATTGATGGGGAAAAAATATATTTCCTATTTTTAAGACAATTAAATACAAATGTATATATCAATACTCATTAAGCTAATGTTAATAATAGCATGTCCTACCTTTTTAGTAATCTTATAATAAAAAAACAAAAGCTCTTCAAATTTTTATAACCTCTGTAATTAACACTACTACACCATTTTATTGCATCAGTTGTATTCTTACACATCAACCTACTTTAAAAAAAAGATTGTATTATATTTTTTATAAATAATTATATATTTATATATATATGTACTCTCTTGAAACCGAGGTTATATTGATGAATAATTCATGTTATAATTTACTATGTAGAAAATTTAAAAAGAACTTGAAGATCATTTAATTTCCTAAGCACAATCCAATGCCTATAACTCTCTTTTTTTCACTTTTCTCAAGTGTTTGATTTAAGACTTCAAATTCACATTGATAAATGATTAGAGGCATCACCCGAGCCAACAACTAGTTATAAGGCAAAAGCTAACAAGCACCGTAAGGGCGTTGGATAAGAAAACTAAATAGAAGTATCATTAAAAAACAATCATAAATGAAGAGAGAAACTTTTTAAAACTTTAGAAATTATTATCCATAATTACACTCCCCCACATAAGATAACCTTTCTATAGTTGTTGGCTCGGGCGATGCCCCCTAATCATTTATCAATGTGAATTTTAAGTCTTAAATCAAACACTTGAGAAAAGTGGAAAAAAAGAGTTATAGGCATTGGATTGTGCTTACAAAATTAAATGATCTTCGAGTTCTTTTTTAAATTTTTTACATAGTAAATTATAACATGAATTATTCATCAATATATTCTCGGTTTCAAGAGAGTATATATGTATAAATATATAATTACTTATAAAAAATATAATTCAATCTTTTTTTTAACGTAGGTTGATGTGTGAGAATACAACCGATGCAATGAAATGGTGTAGTAGTGTTAATTATGGAGGTTATAAAAATTTAAAGAGCTTTTGTTTTTTTATTATAAGATTACTGAAAGGGTAGGACATGCTATTATTAACATTAGCTTAATGTGTATTAATATATACATTTGTATTTAATTGTCTTAAAAATAGGAAATTATTTTGTCTTTAAATATATTTTTTTCCCATAAAGACCAACATGAGATTGTAGAGTAGTTGGTTAGTGCACTTATATCTTAAATGAGAGGTCATGGGTTCGAGGCATATATATAACACACATTTTTATTGTTTAATATGTCATTTGATTGCATGGGGGAGGGGGGAGTACATGTGGCAGCATGACATGTTTTTGCTTTGGGTTTTTAGATATAAAATATTAATTCTTAACCAGCGCCCTGGGGCTTCCGTTAGCGGGATCGTAATTATAATGGATGACACACTTAATATGAATTTTAAGTCCAACTTAAGTAAAACTGTTTAGTAACAACCACTAGTTACAAAGTTCATGGAAATTCATGTTTAATGACTTGAAGGTGTGATTATGAAACTTTCATATTTTAGTTAAGCCTTCAATACTAAAACTTATTATTAAAATAATGTTATTTACAACTATTTAACAGATTCATTTAATCAAATATAGAAAGTGAGATTCATTTTATTAAACTAATCAGTGAAGCAACAAGTATCAATATTTCATTTACTTACACAATATCATGGGTTACTAATAGAAGTTATTAGCGTTAAGTTGGTTAAGAGCATAAACAATTAAACATAGTTATTTACACATGTTTTAGCAATCATTTGCATAAGTAGGTCATAAAATAAGATTAATAAAATAAAGAATTATTAATGAAGACTCTTAAGTCTTAACTTCGCTTCCTTAGTAAACTTGACCCAAAACTCAAGTTTAATGAAGTTAAGAATATGTTTACTAAGTTTAGATTATTGAATCAAGGATTACAAACTATATATCCATGTAATAACTTAGGCTATTAGTAGAATTATTAGTCTTGAGTAACATAGGATTAGTACTAAAATAAACAAGAAGGAATAAAACAAGGAGAGCAGCGAGACAGGGGAGGGAGAAGAAGGTGGTGCAGCTGGCGGTAGACGGTGGTGGTGCGGGTCTGGACGCGCAGACGGGGCGGCAGTCGGATGGTGGTGGTAGGCGGGTGGCCGGAAAACAGGAGGCTTGGGTGTAGTAGTGTTTGAAATTTTTTGATTTTTGGGTGGTAAAGAATAGTGAAATTGGCATACTATTTATAATTATTTTATGAATAGAACTCAATTAAACTAACAGAAGCTAATGGTGAAGAATACTTGGGGAGCAACGTCTTCTAGAATGCCATGGGAAATAAGGAGAAGAAAGCTTGAGGAAGAAGATGAATTGGTTGGAAATGGTGATTTTCCAATTTTCGAAATTTTCTAATTCTTTTGCTATTACTAAAATTAGCAATTTTCCTACTTTCTTTAATCTACAACCAAACTTACTTAGCTTATTTTATTAAACACTTGATTTTTTTTATTTCAATAAATTAAAGGAGTAATTATGATAACCTTAAAAATAAATTTTAAACAATTTAATTAGCTTATTATTAATATTAAATAAGCTTAAATTTTCGGGATATTACATAGTAACAACAAATATGACAACTTTACTTGGTTACAACAAGAAAATATAATCTCCATACTTAATAAACCAAACCACATAGTAACCATAATGATGCTACCAACTTTATTTAATTACAACAAGGAATATAGCATTCATGCTTGATACTTCATAATCCAAATCACAATAACAATTTAATGGATTATTCATTTTTAGCATTTATTGATACTCCAACCGCACAGTAACCATAGTGATGTTGGCAACTTTATTTAATCATATTACAACCAGGAAATGAAATAGCATCCACACTCAAAGACTTTATTTTCCAAACATCAATACAATGTAATACAACGTAGTTTTACTTAGCTTCTTGAATAGCATTTGTAGGCTATTCATTAGCAATGACGTGATTCATCGAAGGCAGGAGTTGTGCACTTAAAGAAGCCAACATTATAGACATAGGCAGGAGTTGTGCACTCAAAAACGACGATTTGCGTCGCCCCAAGTGCGTCGAATGTAAAGCAAAACGACGCAAAAGGGTAATTTGGGTCGCACGCAAAGAAGAGTGCGACGCACATCATGGGTAAATGAGCACCAATACGAGCTATATACGTCGCACGTACTATAGGTGCGTTGCAAAAGCCCAATGTGCGTCGGACCACCTGGCACATACGACGCAAATCGTCTCCTCCTTGAAAAAAGAAAATTCCACTATCTGCGTCGCATGGTACTTTGGTGCGTTGCAAAAGCCCAATTTGCGTCGGACCTCATGCCCATCCGACGCAGATCCGCGGCCCACCAACCACACATTTAACCTACCGCCCTTAACCTACCGCGCCCCTAATTTCTCTCACTCTTAAAACTCCAGCCTCTCAAATTTTCGCTCCTTCTCACATTCTCTCACTATCAAATTCTCCTCTCCCACTCTCAAATTCTCCTCTCTCACTCTCACTCTGTGAATCATTTCCCAAAATTTACTCACTCTCACATCATCTTTCGTTTTCTCTCTCACTCTCACATCATCTTTCGTTTTCTCTCTCACTCTGTGAACGAATTTTCCGGCGACTTCAGCGGACGACTTCAGCGCACGAATTTTCCGGCGAACGAATTTTCCGGCGAATTACATCATCTTTCGTTTTCTCTCTCGCTTTGACAGGTTCGAATTTGTTTCAATTTTTAAATCTGATATGTTTTTTCATTTTTAGATCTGATTTTCCATTTTAGTTTTCAAATCTGAAAATTCGTTTTTCATTTTCAGATCTGAAAAATTGTAACTTAGTTCATGCAAATGAAAAATAAAAACATTAATCCTTTCGTTTTTATTTGTATTTTTTATATCTAATTTTTTTTGTTTACTTTTTGGCATTTTTATGGTTTATTTTCAGATTTAGAATTTTCTTTTTAACTTTCAGATCTGGAATTGGTTCTTCTCGAAGTCGTCTCCGTCGAACACATCGAAAAACGTCGGCCGTTGCAATTAGATTCAGTTTTTATTTTACATTTTTTTTACATATTTACAATGTAATTTGTTTTGTATATGTTGTATATATTTTTTACATATGTTTGTATCTAATATTTACATATTAATGCAAAAATTTGTTTGTATCTAATATTTACATATTAATGCAAAAATTCGATTGCGATTTTACTTAAGCTGCGAGTAACTGTGAGTGAAATTAATCGTTCGTTCTAAGCTGCGATATAGCAGGCTTGCACTGTTATCTAACTTGCAATACTGTGAGTTTGAGAGGAAAAAACAAAAGCTTAAAATAAAAAAAAAAATCAAATTTCAGTAATTTGCGTCGCACCTTGTGCCACATGCGACGCAGATGACTGAAATTTGCGTCGCATGTGGCACTAGGTGCGACACAAATTACAGCTGTTGGGCATTGGGGTATCTTCCATCTGCGTCGTATGTTGGGATATGTGCGACGCAGATGGTTAATAAACTGCGTCGTGTCTTATCCGACGCAGATGGCTGTCTTCCCATCTGCGACGAGACCTGTGCCGTCGGACCAGGGTCCGACGCAAATGGGGGTCTCAGGTCCGACGCAAATTGTCATTTTTGTACTAGTGGCAATAACAATTTGAAGGATTTTGTCCTCGATCAAGTGTAATAAACTAAATGTATATGGACGAATTATAAAGATAATATATTCAATAATATTAGGTGACCGCAACGTTTTGCTAGAAGCTAATTGCGGTTGGTTGGGCTAGTATATTTAGGCCAACTACTAATATGTATTGGGTCCTATGAGGTCACACAATGTGACAACCCTTGGATATTACCCAAATCCATTTGTGAAATGGGTTGGGCGGTTTTAAAGATGGATGGAAGAGTTGTAACTCATGAGGTTATTAGGCTCATAATGTATGACATTATGAGGCAAAATAAAGCCTCATGAATCACCTCTTTGTAACCACCTTATATAATGATATGGGGGTTACAAAGGAGAGGCGTGATTACATCATATTTGTAGAGAAAATATGATTTTCTTTGCTTCTCTCTCTCTCCTCATTTTCGGCCATCACACCTCAAAAGCAAGAGATTTATTCTCTCTTCCGTACTAGCATACGTGGTGATCTAAGGGTTGTTCGTGGACCAACACTAGAGGAACGGCGATTGACGTTCTAAAGGATCTCCACTAGAAGGCTCGAAGTGGAAGTGGAATTCACGCATCAAGAGGTATATTCTACACTCTTAGTTGATTCATGTTAATTTATGCAAAGATCTTGGTGTTAGATGTTTGAGTATGTGATACTCGTTTTCCGCATTAAGCATCTAAATTCCTACAGTGGTATCAGTTAGCCTATTGCATAGATTAATATGATCATGTGGATGCATGTTTTCCTTTATCTTAATTCGTTTAGGGGAGGGTATTAGCATGACGATATTGTTTGCATGATTAAAATTTGATTTTAATCTAGTGGGAGTATAAAAGTTGTTTATACATTTTTCGATACATGTATACATATATAATTGTTATATTGTTTCATGTTTTAGTTAAGTTGTTAATTAGAATGTGATGTATATATGTATGATTCATGAATTGCATGCTTTGACTTTTTATGCTTAATTTGATTATGTATAATTTCATAGCATGAATTCTTGAATTTGAAGCCTAGTATGATTTATTTATGCGTAAACATGTTTAGTGTATAAAGAAAATCATACGCATTTCGATTAAAATTGCCTGAATTGAAATTGGAAAAGCGGAAGCAGTGAGCTTCTCGCGAGTCGCGACGAGCATCGCGGGTCGCGACCACTGGTCGCGAGTCGCGACCTAGCTCGCGGGTCGCGAGCAGTGTTCTGCCTCGCTTGGCTCGTTTGCTCTTTCAACGGATAAAAACGTTTAATCCGTTTATCCCTTAATGCATATTAAGTAGTTATTATGCTTGGTATCCTATGCTAATGCTTAAATGAATTAAAATTATGATGGGAGTTTCATTTTATGGTATTTAATTTATGTTAGGATGTTAGTGTTAATAAGTTGATTAATTCTTTCATGCTAATATTTGTGATTAAATATCATGCTATGGTTTTATGTTTTAATATGATTAAAATGTATGTGGTGCCTTAGAGTGCTTATGTTTTTTTTTAAAATTTAATAGTTGATTAAATTTGTTAGATTAAATCTTAAAGCTCTTGGGAGATAAATTCTAATATGATTGAAATTTGTCTTGAGGCACTAACCATTTAATTTAATATGAGATTAACTTTGGATGGTATTATTATGTTTTAAAGTTGTTGAAGCATAATATCTTATTTTAATAGTTGATTAAAATGCATGTTTTATATATATATGATATTATGGATGCATGCGGTGACTAGTATGGCCCAACCTTGGATAGAAATTACGATCTGCGTATCGTTAATGTATTTTTGTAATTTAAATACGATCTATGTATCGTTAGTATTTTTGTAATATTAATTTAAATTTCAAAAAATTATTCAAGTTGAATTGATTCAACGATGGAGATCCGATGTTTTTCATTTCCATGGGGCACAAGGATGGAGATCCAAGGTGGTTCAAGGATGGAGGCCTTAAAGAGTAGTCTTTAGGGTTAGGGGCCATACTAGGATCACATTTTATTTTATGCATTTAAATATTGCTTTTGAATGCTTTCTAAGTTTTATTATGCATGTGATTTATTTTTGCAATGAGTTCACTAGTAATTGAATCACATAAATAATTTACTTACCCCTAAAGCTAATATTGGGTAATTGCTTTTCCAAATAAACATCTACTAAAATCTTGATCGTTAGTAATAGGTTCTGCCAAAGCAGAGTGTTACTTCCAATCTTGGGCTAAGTAGAGTAAATTTCCGAAATTTGCATGTTTAGTTTGGTTTGGCCCAACAAAATCATCAAAACGGTTTTGGATTTTGAAGCAAAGGATTGGGTTTTGTGTTTGGGTGACAAGTTCTGTCTAGGATTAGGAAGGCTCTCCGCAACGTTGTGGGTAACTTCCTTACCTGGGAGCTTTCGTCACCTTAGCAATCACCCAACATCTAAGAATTACAATTGTTGTAATTAGTAAAGGAGTTTACTTACCTTTTAAATTTGGTTTTAAGTTGAGGCCAAAGTCCACTTATAAATCATGTTTGATAGGATCTTAGAATCACTTGATTCAAAAGGGGATGAAAATTGGTCAAGTGCATAGCTTTTATTTTAAAGTGTTTAAAATTTGTTAAAAGCTATTATGATAAACATACTCATTACTTTTGCATCTTCTATGTAGATATCATGTCTGGTAACAACAATAATTCACCTTTTAACTTACGTTCAATCCTTGAGGATAAGTTGAACGGCAAAAACTTCCTTGATTGGGAAAGGAATCTAAGAATTGTTCTTAGATCCGAAGGTCGAGAGGATGTTCTTGAAACCCCGATCCCGGTTTTAACAACCACCTCTACTGAAGTCGAAAAGGCGGCCCATAAGGCCATTGCAGAAAGGTCGGTAATTGTTACTTGCCTTATGCTCGCGGCTATGGAACCAAGCCTGCAAAAGAGGTTTGCAAGCTTGGATGCCTTCAGTATTATCCGACAGCTGAAAACCATGTTTCAGCAGCAAGCTCGGATAGAGAGGTATGAAACTCACAAGGCTATTCTTGAGTGTGCGTTAGTCGAAGGCAAGCCAGTCGCCACTCATGTCTTTGAAATGATTGGTTATTTCGAGACAATGGAGAGGTTGGGCTTTCCTTATAGCCAAGAGTTGGCATCGACATCATACTACACTCACTTCATGAAGGTTTCAACCACTTTAGGTTGAACTTCAATATGAATGGGGTGTCGAAAACCCTTGCTGAGTTACATGGGATGCTCATGACTGCCGAGCAAAACATCTCTGTTGCACCTAAGAAGGAAGTTCTTATGGTTCAAAAGGGAAAGGGTTTTAAGAAGGAATGGGCCGGCAAGAAAAAAGAGGACAAGGGCAAGCAAGTTGCCACTAAGATCGCCGATAAGCCACGTGCAAAGGCAAAGCCAAAGGTGGCCGCAAATGCCAAGTGCTTCCATTGTGATCAAATTGGTCATTGGAGGCGTAATCGCCCGAAGTATCGAAGGATAAGAAGTCCGGGGCTTCTTCTTCGGTATCTATGTCATTGACATTAATTTAGCAACATCTACTTCTTGGGTATTTGATACCGGTTGTGTTTCTCACATTACTTCGAATGTGCGGGGACTAAGAAGGAGTAGAACCTTGGCTAAAGGGGAGGTAGAAGCTGCGCGTTGGAAATGGTGCAAGGGTTGCGGCCGTTGCAGTTGGGACTTATAGTCTACCTTTGCCTTCTGGTTTAATGTTAGAGCTTAATAACTGTTATTATGTTCCTGCTATTACCAAAAACATTATTTCTATTCCTGTTTTGGATAATGAAGGGTTTTCATTTACAATTGAGAAAGGTTGTTTCTCCGTTTATTTGAATTCAATGTTTTATGCCACTTGCTAAAAGGTCTAATGGTCTATATTTCCTAGACTTAGACAAAGATGTCCTTAACATAGACAAAGAAAAAACATAGATCAAGCGATACTAATCCTACTTACTTATGGCATTGTCGTTTAGGACATATAAACGTGAAACGCATTCAGAAGTTACATAAAGATGGACTTCTAACATCCTTTGACTTTGAGCCATTTGATGTATGTGAATCATGTTTAATGGGTAAAATGACGAAGTCACCTTTTACTGGAAAGGGTGAAAGGGCCGGTGATCTATTGGGTCTAATACATACCGATGTGTGTGGACCAATGAGCACAAAAGCTAGGGAGGGTTTGGGTACTTCATTACTTTTACGGACGATTTAAGTAGATATGGATATGTCTATTTAATGAGGCATAAGTCGGAATCATTTGAAAAGTTCAAAGAATTCCGGAATGAAGTCCAAAACCGACTTGGCAAAACAATTAAAGCACTACGATCCGATCGTGGTGGTGAATATTTGAGCCAAGAGTTTAGTGATCACTTGAAGAGTTGTGGAATTCTTTCACAACTCACTCCGCCCTGGAACACCTCAATTGAATGGTGTATCCGAAAGGAGGAACCGAACTCTACTTGATATGGTTCGGTCTATGATGAGTTTTCTTGATCTTCCTATCTCCTTTTGGGGATATGCTCTCGAAACTGCTACTTTCACACTTAATCGAACTCCATCAAAGGCAATAGAGAAAAGACACCATATGAGATGTGGAGTGGAAAAGTTCCAAGTTTATCTTTTCTACGTATTTGGGGTTGTGAGGTTTATGTAAAACGTTTACTTTCGATAAACTCGCCCCTAAATCGATAAGTGTTTCTTTGTGGGTTATCCCAAAGAGACCAAGGGCTATTCCTTCTACCATCGAACCGAGGGCAAAGTGTTTGTTGCTCGTCGTGGTGTCTTTTTGGAAAAAGATTTTATTTCCAAAAAGGCAAGTGGGAAGTAATATATTTCTCGAAGAGGTTCGAGAAAAGCAACAAATGGACATAGTTCAACCTATGTTAGAGTCGAAGCACAAGTGCCGGTTGTGGAGCTTGAAGTAGTTCCTCCCTTTGGTAGAATCTTCTCCCATAACCGACCAAGTGTTGGAGGACGTGCATCCCGTACACGAACCTCCTACTGTCCCACTCGAATCTAATTCGTGCGAAAATTCTCAAGTTGTTGAGAAGAAAATTTCTCCCCGTCGGCCCCTCGTAGGACTAGTAGATCAAGAATACCAAACAAGAAGTTTGTTGATTTCTTGTTAACCGAAAGTTCGAGATAATGATCTTAGAATTTGAGGAACCTACTACCTACAAGCAAGCTTTGATGAGTGAAGACTCAAAAAATGGCTTGAGGCCATGAGGTCCGAAATGGCATCTATGTCCCAAAATCAAGTATGGGACTTGATGGATTTACCCGATGGGGTTACACCTATTGGTTGCAAATGGGTTTTCAAAGTGAAAACAGACAAAGATGGTAACATTCGGGTTTACAAAGCAAGATTGGTTGCAAAAGGGTTCAAGCAAGTTCATGGTATAGACTATGACGAAACCTTTTCACCAAGCAAATGCTTAAATCCATTCGGATACTCCTAGCGATTGCCTTCTATGATTATGAGATTTGGCAAATGGATGTTAAAACCGCTTTCTTGAATGGGTTCTTGAAAGAGGATGTGTATATGACACAACCGGAAGGTTTTGTGGATCCGATATCCTAGGAGGGTATGTAAGCTTCAAAAGTCCATTTATGGATTGAAGCAAGCATCCCGAGTTGGAATCTTCGTTTTGATGAGGCAATCAAACTGTTTGGTTTTCTCAAAAACGGAGAAGAGTCTTGTGTTTACAAGAAGGAAAGTGGGAGTAACATAGTTTTCTTGGTCTTATATGTAGATGACATACTTCTCATAGGAAACGACATTCCCATGCTTGAGTCAGTCAAGGTATGGTTGAAGAGTTGTTTCTCTATGAAAGACCTTGGAAACGCTGAGTACATTTTGGGGATCAAGATCTATAGGGATAGGTCTAAGAGGATGATTGGACTTAGCCAACGAACTTATATAGATAAGATCGTTACTAAGTTCAATATGGAAAATTCTAAGAGAGGTTTTCTACCCATGCAACATGGTGTTTCGCTTAGCAAGACTCAGTGTCCTTCTGGACCTGATGAGATTAAGCGAATGAGTAATGTTCCTTATGCATCAGCTATAGGGTCCATTATGTACTCCATGATTTGTACTCGCCCAGATGTTTCATATGCCTTGAGCATGTGTAGCAGATTCCAATCAAATCCAGGTGACGCACACTGGAGTGCAGCTAAGAATATCCTAAAGTACTTAAGAAGGACTAAGGATAATTTCTTAGTGTATGGAGGTGAAAGTGAGTTAATTGTTGAGGGTTACACAGATGCGAGCTTCCAAACTGACAAAGATGATTTCCGATCCCAATCTGGTTTCATCTTTTGTCTAAATGGAGGGGCAGTGAGCTGGAAAAGTTCAAAGCAAAGTACTGTCGCTGATTCTACAACAGAAGCTGAGTACATTGCTGCGGCAGATGCAGCAAAGGAAGCCGTTTGGATGAAGAAGTTCATTCTGGAGCTAGGAGTAGTGCCTAGTGTTGGAGATGGTATTGTTTTACATTGTGATAACAATGGTGCCATAGCTCAGTCTAAGGAACCAAGATCACATCAAAGGTGTAAACATGTACTTAGGAAGTTTCATCTCATTCGAGAAATCGTTGAGAGAAAAGATGTAATAGTTAGCAAAGTTCATACGGATAGCAATGTCGCTGATCCTTTGACTAAACCATTGCCTCAGCCTAAGCATGAGAGTCATACTAGGGCTATAGGACTTAAGCATGTAGGAGAGTGGCTTTGATTGTGTACTATTTACTTTTAATTAGTTCACAGTTATAGTTACTCCTGTGATATGTTTGGTTATGTTTGTTAATAAAAGGTTATGTTCTTATTTAATCTTGGTTTAGTATTAAATAAAACGTTCAAAGTATTTTATAACGTTTGATAGGATTGTCAAATATGTGATTTGACGAATGAAACCCTATCCAGTGAACAGGAGTTATAATTTACCTTTGTCCCTAGTTCTCATTAAAAATGAACGTAAATGATTCTGTTTGATGGACTAGATTGCAAGTTGATTGATAGCGTAGTTTCATGGGCTATGGGGACATCGAGATGTCTAGTCATTTGCATAGGCGTGTATAGTTGATACACGTTGGGGCGGACCTAGTGGGAGTTCTCTAAAAGGTTTATGAGAATCTCATTAATATATTTAGTGGATTCCTTAGACATGAGTATGACACTATTCTTACTTAAGGATTAGTATGTTTTTGACACCGCAAAACGTCGTGCCGTAAAAGGAGGCTATAAAGCAAGTGATCGGAACTGCTACGAATGAGTGGGAGTTTTGGTTATACAAGACTCGGATAAAGTCCTCCTAAGAGTTAGGATTGGTGTCTTGGCCTCTTGAAGAGCGAGAACGAAAATGCATGGCCGTGCTCAAATGGATTAAGGAGTTAATCATTTGTTTCGACAGTTCGAACTCGGATTTCAAGAAACAACTTGAATATTGGTATGGTTTACATACGATGTTACCATGTCATCAAGTTAGACATTAAGCGACTTAAGGAATTTGAAGGTTACACACTTGTTCTTGGACAAGTGGGAGATTGAAGGATTTTGTCCTCGATCAAGTGTAATAAACTAAATGTATATGGACGAATTATAAAGATAATATATTCAATAATATTAGGTGACCGCAACGTTTTGCTAGAAGCTAATTGCGGTTGGTTGGGCTAGTATATTTAGGCCAACTACTAATATGTATTGGGTCCTATGAGGTCACACAATGTGACAACCCTTGGATATTACCCAAATCCATTTGTGAAATGGGTTGGGCGGTTTTAAAGATGGATGGAAGAGTTGTAACTCATGAGGTTATTAGGCTCATAATGTATGACATTATGAGGCAAAATAAAGCCTCATGAATCACCTCTTTGTAACCACCTTATATAATGATATGGGGGTTACAAAGGAGAGGTGTGATTACATCATATTTGTAGAGAAAATCTGATTTTCTTTGCTTCTCTCTCTCTCCTCATTTTCGGCCATCACACCTCAAAAGCAAGAGATTTATTCTCTCTTCCGTACTAGCATACGTGGTGATCTAAGGGTTGTTCGTGGACCAACACTAGAGGAACGGCGATTGACGTTCTAAAGGATCTCCACTAGAAGGCTCGAAGTGGAAGTGGAATTCACGCATCAAGAGGTATATTCTACACTCTTAGTTGATTCATGTTAATTTATGCAAAGATCTTGGTGTTAGATGTTTGAGTATGTGATACTCGTTTTCCGCATTAAGCATCTAAATTCCTACATTGAAGGATTTTGTCCTCGATCAAGTGTAATAAACTAAATGTATATGGACGAATTATAAAGATAATATATTCAATAATATTAGGTGACCGCAACGTTTTGCTAGAAGCTAATTGCGGTTGGTTGGGCTAGTATATTTAGGCCAACTACTAATATGTATTGGGTCCTATGAGGTCACACAATGTGACAACCCTTGGATATTACCCAAATCCATTTGTGAAATGGGTTGGGCGGTTTTAAAGATGGATGGAAGAGTTGTAACTCATGAGGTTATTAGGCTCATAATGTATGACATTATGAGGCAAAATAAAGCCTCATGAATCACCTCTTTGTAACCACCTTATATAATGATATGGGGGTTACAAAGGAGAGGCGTGATTACATCATATTTGTAGAGAAAATCTGATTTTCTTTGCTTCTCTCTCTCTCCTCATTTTCGGCCATCACACCTCAAAAGCAAGAGATTTATTCTCTCTTCCGTACTAGCATACGTGGTGATCTAAGGGTTGTTCGTGGACCAACACTAGAGGAACGGCGATTGACGTTCTAAAGGATCTCCACTAGAAGGCTCGAAGTGGAAGTGGAATTCACGCATCAAGAGGTATATTCTACACTCTTAGTTGATTCATGTTAATTTATGCAAAGATCTTGGTGTTAGATGTTTGAGTATGTGATACTTGTTTTCCGCATTAAGCATCTAAATTCCTACAGTGGTATCAGTTTGCCTATTGCATAGATTAATATGATCATGTGGATGCATGTTTTCCTTTATTTTAATTCGTTTAGGGGAGGGTATTAGCATGAGGATATTGTTTGCATGATTAAAATTTGATTTTAATCTAGTGGGAGTATAAAAGTTGTTTATACATTTTTCGATACATGTATACATATATAATTGTTATATTGTTTCATGTTTTAGTTAAGTTGTTAATTAGAATGTGATGAATATATGTATGATTCATGAATTGCATGCTTTGACTTTTTATGCTTAATTTGATTATGTATAATTTCATAGCATGAATTCTTGAATTTGAAGCCTAGTATGATTTATTTATGCGTAAACATGTTTAGTGTATAAAGAAAATCATACGCATTTCGATTAAAATTGCCCGAATTGAAATCGGAAAGCGGAGCGAGTGAGCTTCTCGCGAGTCGCGACGAGCATCGCGGGTCGCGACCACCGGTCGCGAGTCGCGACCTAGCTCGCGGGTCGCGAGCAAGTGTTCTCGCCTCGCTGGCTCGTTTGCTCTTTCAACGGATAAAAACGTTTAATCCGTTTATCCCTTAATGCATATTAAGTAGTTATTATGCTTGGTATCCTATGCTAATGCTTAAATGAATTAAAATTATGATGGGAGTTTCATTTTATGGTATTTAATTTTATGTTAGGATGTTAGTGTTAATAAGTTGATTAATTCTTTCATGCTAATATTTGTGATTAAATATCATGCTATGGTTTTATGTTTTAATATGATTAAAATGTATGTGGTGCCTTAGAGTGCTTATGTTTTTTTTTTAAAATTTAATAGTTGATTAAATTTGTTAGATTAAATCTTAAAGCTCTTGGGAGATAAATTCTAATATGATTGAAATTTGTCTTGAGGCACTAACCATTTAATTTAATATGAGATTAACTTTGGATGGTATTATTATGTTTTAAAGTTGTTGAAGCATAATATCTTATTTTAATAGTTGATTAAAATGCATGTTTTATATATATATGATATTATGGATGCATGTGGTGACTAGTATGGCCCAACCTTGGATAGAAATTACGATCTGCGTATCGTTAATGTATTTTTGTAATTTAAATACGATCTATGTATCGTTAGTATTTTTGTAATATTAATTTAAATTTCAAAAAATTATTCAAGTTGAATTGATTCAACGATGGAGATCCGATGTTTTTCATTTCCATGGGGCACAAGGATGGAGATCCAAGGTGGTTCAAGGATGGAGGCCTTAAAGAGTAGTCTTTAGGGTTAGGGGCCATACTAGGATCACATTTTATTTTATGCATTTAAATATTGCTTTTGAATGCTTTCTAAGTTTTATTATGCATGTGATTTATTTTTGCAATGAGTTCACTAGTAATTGAATCACATAAATAATTTACTTACGTCCCTAAAGCTAATATTGGGTAATTGCTTTTCCAAATAAACATCTACTAAAATCTTGATCGTTAGTAATAGGTTCTGCCAAAGCAGAGTGTTACTTCCAATCTTGGGCTAAGTAGAGTAAATTTCCGAAATTTGCATGTTTAGTTTTGTTTGGCCCAACAAAATCATCAAAACGGTTTTGGATTTTGAAGCAAAGGATTGGGTTTTGTGTTTGGGTGACAAGTTCTGTCTAGGATTAGGAAGGCTCTCCCCAACGTTGTGGGTAACTTCCTTACCTGGGAGCTTTCGTCACCTTAGCAATCACCCAACATCTAAGAATTACAATTGTTGTAATTAGTAAAGGAGTTTACTTACCTTTTAAATTTGGTTTTAAGTTGAGGCCAAAGTCCACTTATAAATCATGTTTGATAGGATCTTAGAATCACTTGATTCAAAAGGGGACACATTGAAAATTGGTCAAGTGCATAGCTTTTATTTTAAAGTGTTTAAAATTTGTTAAAAGCTATTATGATAAACATACTCATTACTTTTGCATCTTCTATGTAGATATCATGTCTGGTAACAACAATAATTCACCTTTTAACTTACGTTCAATCCTTGAGGATAAGTTGAACGGCAAAAACTTCCTTGATTGGGAAAGGAATCTAAGAATTGTTCTTAGATCCGAAGGTCGAGAGGATGTTCTTGAAACCCCGATCCCGGTTTTAACAACCACCTCTACTGAAGTCGAAAAGGCGGCCCATAAGGCCATTGCAGAAAGGTCGGTAATTGTTACTTGCCTTATGCTCGCGGCTATGGAACCAAGCCCCCAAAAGAGGTTTGCAAGCTTGGATGCCTTCGAGATATCCGGACAACTGAAAACCATGTTTCAAAGAAGCAAGCTCGGATAGAGAGGTATGAAACTCACAAGGCTATTCTTGAGTGTGCGTTAGTACGAAGGCAAGCCGGTCGCCACTCATGTCTTTGAAATGATTGGTTATTTCGAGACAATGGAGAGGTTGGGCTTTCCTTATAGCCAAGAGTTGGCTGCGACATCATACTACACTCACTTCATGAAGGTTTCAACCACTTTAGGTTGAACTTCAATATGAATGGGGTGTCGAAAACCCTTCTTGGAGTTACATGGGATGCTCATGACCGCCGAGCAAAACATCTCTGTTGCACCTAAGAAGGAAGTTCTTATGGTTCAAAAGGGAAAGGGTTTTAAGAAGGAATGGGCGGCAAGAAAAGAGGACAAGGGCAAGCAAGTTGCCACTAAGGCTGGCGATAAGCCACAGGCAAAGGCAAAGCCAAAGGTGGCCGCAAATGCCAAGTGCTTCCATTGTGATCAAATTGGTCATTGGAGGCGTAACTGCCCGAAGTATCTGAAGGATAAGAAGTCTGGGGCTTCTTCTTCAGGTATCTATGTCATTGACATTAATTTAGCAACATCTACTTCTTGGGTATTTGATACCGGTTGTGTTTCTCACATTACTTCGAATGTGCAGGGACTAAGAAGGAGTAGAACCTTGGCTAAAGGGGAGGTAGAAGCTGCGCGTTGGAAATGGTGCAAGGGTTGCGGCCGTTGCGGTTGGGACTTATAGTCTACCTTTGCCTTACGGTTTAATGTTAGAGCTTAATAACTGTTATTATGTTCCTGCTATTACCAAAAACATTATTTCTATTCCTGTTTTGGATAATGAAGGGTTTTCATTTACAATTGAGAAAGGTTGTTTCTCTGTTTATTTGAATTCAATGTTTTATGCCACTGCTAAAAGGTCTAATGGTCTATATTTCCTAGACTTAGACAAAGATGTCCTTAACATAGACAACAAAAAACATAGATCAAGCGATACTAATCCTACTTACTTATGGCATTGTCGTTTAGGACATATAAACGCGAAACGCATTCAGAAGTTACATAAAGATGGACTTCTAACATCCTTTGACTTTGAGCCATTTGATGTATGTGAATCATGTTTAATGGGTAAAATGACGAAGTCACCTTTTCTTGGAAAGGGTGAAAGGGCCGGTGATCTATTGGGTCTAATACATACTGATGTGTGTGGACCAATGAGCACAAAAGCTAGGGGAGGGTTTGGGTACTTCATTACTTTTACGGACGATTTAAGTAGATATGGATATGTCTATTTAATGAGGCATAAGTCGGAATCATTTGAAAAGTTCAAAGAATTCCAGAATGAAGTCCAAAACCAGCTTGGCAAAACAATTAAAGCACTACGATCCGATCGTGGTGGTGAATATTTGAGCCAAGAGTTTAGTGATCACTTGAAGAGTTGTGGAATTCTTTCACAACTCACTCCGCCTGGAACACCTCAATTGAATGGTGTATCCGAAAGGAGGAACCGAACTCTACTTGATATGGTTCGGTCTATGATGAGTTTTGCTGATCTTCCTATCTCCTTTTGGGGATATGCTCTCGAAACTGCTACTTTCACACTTAATCGAACTCCATCAAAGGCAGTAGAAAAGACACCATATGAGATGTGGAGTGGAAAAGTTCCAAGTTTATCTTTTCTACGTATTTGGGGTTGTGAGGTTTATGTAAACGTTTACTTTCGATAAACTCGCCCCTAAATCAGATAAGTGTTTCTTTGTGGGTTATCCCAAAGAGACCAAGGGTTATTCCTTCTACCATCGAACTGAGGGCAAAGTGTTTGTTGCTCGTCGTGGTGTCTTTTTGGAAAAAGATTTTATTTCCAAAAAGGCAAGTGGGAAGTAATATATTTCTCGAAGAGGTTCGAGAAAAGCAACAAATGGACATAGTTCAACCTATGTTAGAGTCGAAGCACAAGTGCCGGTTGTGGAGCTTGAAGTAGTTCCTCCTTTGGTAGAATCTTCTCCCATAATCGACCAAGTGTTGGAGGACGTGCATCCCGTACACGAACCTCCCTCTTGTCCCACTCGAATCTAATTCGTGCGAAAATTCTCAAGTTGTTGAGAAGAAAATTTCTCCTTGTTGCGGCCCTCGTAGGACTAGTAGATCAAGAATACCAAACAAGAAGTTTGTTGATTTCTTGTTAACCGAAAGTTCCGAGATAATGATCTTAGAATTTGAGGAACCTACTACCTACAAGCAAGCTTTGATGAGTGAAGACTCCGAAAAATGGCTTGAGGCCATGAGGTCCGAAATGGCATCTATGTCGAAAATCAAGTATGGGACTTGATGGATTTACCCGATGGGGTTACACCTATTGGTTGTAAATGGGTTTTCAAAGTGAAAACAAGACAAAGATGGTAACATTCGGGTTTACAAAGCAAGATTGGTTGCAAAAGGGTTCAAGCAAGTTCATGGTATAGACTATGACGAAATCTTTTCACCCAGTAGCAATGCTTAAATCCATTCGGATACTCCTAGCGATTCTTGCCTTCTATGATTATGAGATTTGGCAAATGGATGTTAAAACCGCTTTCTTGAATGGGTTCTTGAAAGAGGATGTGTATATGACACAACCGGAAGGTTTTGTGGATCCGAAATATCCTAGGAGGGTATGTAAGCTTCAAAAGTCCATTTATGGATTGAAGCAAGCATCCCGAGTTGGAATCTTCGTTTTGATGAGGCAATCAAACCTGTTTGGTTTTCTCAAAAACGGAGAAGAGTCTTGTGTTTACAAGAAGGAAAGTGGGAGTAACATAGTTTTCTTGGTCTTATATGTAGATGACATACTTCTCATAGGAAACGACATTCCCATGCTTGGAGTCGATCAAGGTATGGTTGAAGAGTTGTTTCTCTATGAAAGACCTTGGAAACGCCGAGTACATTTTGGGGATCAAGATCTATAGGGATAGGTCTAAGAGGATGATTGGACTTAGCCAACGAACTTATATAGATAAGATCGTTACTAAGTTCAATATGGAAAATTCTAAGAGAGGTTTTCTACCCATGCAACATGGTGTTTCGCTTAGCAAGACTCAGTGTCCTTCTGGACCTGATGAGATTAAGCGAATGAGTAATGTTCCTTATGCATCAGCTATAGGGTCCATTATGTACTCCATGATTTGTACTCGCCCGCATGTTTCATATGCCTTGAGCATGTGTAGCGAGATTCCAATCAAATCCGGTGACGCACACTTTGAGTGCAACTAAGAATATCCTAAAGTACTTAAGAAGGACTAAGGATAATTTCTTAGTGTATGGAGGTGAAAGTGAGTTAATTGTTGAGGGTTACACAGATGCGAGCTTCCAAACTGACAAAGATGATTTCCGATCCCAATCTGGTTTCATCTTTTGTCTAAATGGAGGGGCAGTGATGAAACACAATTGTATAGAGTTTTTAGGCATATTTTAGTCGCATATTAGTTGCATATTAGTCCATATAGTTGCATTTTAGGCATTAACTGCATAAATTATCCATTTTTGTGCTCTGTTACGCTTCGTTTGTGTTTCTTAACTTTTCAGGTAGTTTTATAGCTATTTGGAAGCTTTCGGAGCAAGATGACACGAAGTGGATGATTGTACAAGGAGAGTTGGTGATCATGGATGTTCTATACGAAGATTTATATCATATGAAGCTTATTTGACATTCATAAGGGTAATGGCATAGCTTATTGGGGTTAATAGAGCTAGAATTGAAGAAATAACATTGTTTGCGAAAGATCAGTTTGACCACCTTGAACTATTTTGGCCATATCTCGAGCTGCACTTATCGGATTAATGCGATTCAAAATGCATTGGAAACTACACTCGAAGAGCTTCGCAACGGTGGGTCACACGCCCCAAGATGATGCCTAGAACATGAGATACAAGCTTCAGAAGTTGAGCCAGTGGTCCAGGATCAAAACCAGCGCACGCTGGTTTTTCTCTTTCGCAGCAGCCGCCACTGCTTCGTCCGCTGGGCCACCAGCGTCCGCTGGTCGGACATCAGCTGGGCCATGCGCCACATGTCCTTTCCACTACTCTCCTAGTTTTGTACTACTTCTTAATTTATTTTTCTTTAAGTTAGAAAATATTTTTAACTAGAGTACATATTTTTTTATTGGAGAGAAGTTTTGGGGGGGGATATGAAAGAGGGAGGCAGTTATTACATTTTTCCATTCTCTTCTTCTTCTTCAACCTTGAACCCAAAATTTCTCCATTAATCCAAGTTTTGAGGTATTTTCTTCCATGGTTCTTATTCAATTTTAATTATTGTTTTGCTTTCCAATATAGTTTATTATTGTTAATTCTTTGTTTCTTTTAGTTTTCAATCATGAATTCTAGGGTTTTTTATTGTTATTGTTCTTGTTAATTCAATTATGAATAGTGAGTAGACTTTCTTCTAGGGCTTGGTGAAACTATGCAAAGGTCATGATTCTTGTTAGTTTTTAGGATTTAAATCGGTTTGTTTTGGCAATTCAATTGATGGGTTTTGGATTGATTGCATGTTTGGCCAATTTGCAAGTATTATTCGCTCAATTCTATAAGCGAGAGCTGCGAGTTTGAGTGATGGATTTCTATCTTTGAACAATTAAGCCATAATCGCGATAGCTTGTTTTATTGTTTAATTGTGGAATTTGATTGTGAGAGCAACATCTTCCTTTGCCTAAATTCATTCCTATCCCAATTATATTTCTTGAATCATGATCGATGCATAGTGAATCCTATTAGCCCTAGGGTTTTAATTATCGAATTTTCTTCACTTCTTTCGTTTGCGTTCCAATTAGTTAACCAAAAACTCCAACTTTTGATTGTTAGTACTAGTGAACTTGGTTCAAATTGTGATTTTAACTGTCCTTCCTTAGTGGTTCGACCCTACTTGCCTGACTATACTAGTTAGGTGATTTAGGAATTATTTTTGGTAGTGAAACGACCTATCAAAATTTGGCGCCGTTGCCGGGGAAGGGCAATAATTTTACTTTTTGAATTTAGCGTTTGCTTTTGCTAACCCACTCGGAGAACAACCTGTTCTTCGAGCGTACTTTACGTCTGTTTTAGTGTTTTTGTGCATGACCAGGGAGTACCAACAGGCAACCTTTGCTTTTTGATCCTGAGATTGAAGCAACTGCTCGTAGAACACACGCAAGTGCAAAGAAAAGGAGAGCGGAGGCCCGTAAACTAGCTCGAAAGGCCTCTCAATCTTCTGAAATGGAGGCGGGAGCTCCCGAGAGAACTCTGAGGCAGTCTACGCAACCCAAGGCTAGCAATGTGACCGCGGGGATTAGGATGCCGACCACTACTGCTGGAAACTTTGACATCAAATCCCATGTTATGAATATGATCACGGGACATCAATTTTATGGTCTAGACAATGAAGAACCCGTTGATCATCTTCAGAAATTCCTTCAAGCATGCTCTCTCCAAAAGATTACTGGGATGACTGACGAAGAGCTCTACTTGTACCTCTTTCGTTTCTCTTTGGCGGGCAAAGCTCAACGTTGGTATAACTCTCTTCCCAACACCATCACCACTTGGGAGCAATTATCTGATGCTTTTCTAGTGAAGTATTTTCCCGGTTATAAGACTCATGACTACGAGTTAAGCTCTATAGTTTCTCACAAGATGCGGGGGAGACTTTTCATGATGCTTGGGAGAGGTTCAAGGACTATCAATATATGTGCCCTCATCACGGTATAGAGAAGGAGTTTCTGATGCAATCTTTTTATAATGGTCTTGATAATGAGACCAAGAGGATGGTAGATGGTGCGGTCGGCGGCTCTTTCATGAATAAACAAATCTCCGAAGCTATTTCACTCTTGGATACTCTTGCTGAAAATCAATGGAATAGCTCATCTAGACGCGCAGCTCAAGCATCAAGGAAAGGGAAGCATGAAGTTGAAACTTATTCCCTTCTATCATCACAAATTTCAGCTTTGAATGAGAAAATAGATGGGATGCGCATGGGTGCCAATACATCTATGCCCGTCAATGCTATGGCTACTTCTAGCCAAGGTGGAGTTGCATGTGATTATTGTGGTGTGCATGGTCATTCTCTTATGGAGTGTTCCGTCAATCCCAATGGAGTTATGGGAGTGCAAGAGCAAGTCAATGCTTTTCAAGCTCGTCCTCCTTTCAACAATAATAGCTACTATCCTGGCATTCGGAATCACCCTAACTTGTCGTATCGCAGCAACAATGTGTTGAATCCTCAACAACAACACTTTCCACCACAAGCACCACAACAACAATATGGGTAACATCGTGAATATCGGCCCAATCGGGGACCACACGGGTTCCAAAGGCCTCCTCCGGGCCATCGGCAGCAACAACGGTTTGGAGATCAACAACCCCAATCCGAATGGGGAATTGAAAAACCATGATGACTCAAATGGCCAAACAGATTGAGCAGCTCAGTACTCACAACAAAATGCTTGAAACTCAAGTTGCTCAATTAGCTGCATCTAGTTCTACTAGACAAGCAGGTGCATTGCCAGGCCAACCTACTCAACCACATGGCAAGGAGACCGCAAATGCAATCACTACAAGGAGTGGTTTGGGTTATGATGGGCCACCCATGCCTCATGATGGAGAGTCAAATCCAAAAGATGTGGGCATTCCTGAAGTGGTTGTTGATGAAGCACCTTCTGAGGCGGTGCAAAAGAAGGAGAAAGAAAAAGAAGAGGCTTTGCAAGTGCCTCCTATCACACTTCCTTTTCCCAACCGTCAAGTGAAGAGCAAGCTAGACAAGCAGTTCGGTAAGTTCTTGGAGGTGGTTAAGAATTTGCGAGGTAACAGCCTCCTTTCACTGAATTAATTACTCAAGTGTCTGCTTATGCTAAATTCATGAAAGACATATTGACCAGGAAAAGAGCTTTTAGTGAGGTGGAAACAGTTGCTTTTACTGAAGAATGTAGTGCTTTGCTACAAAATAAATCCCCTCCTAAATTGAAAGATCCTGGTAGTTTCTCCATCCCTTGTCACATTGGAACATTGTTCATTGATAAAGCTTTATGTGATTTAGGGGCTAGTGTAAGTGTGATGCCTTTTTTCGTCTGCTGTTCTAAACCGAATATGGGTGATTTAAAAGTTACTAATATTACTCTACAAATGGTCGACCGTTACGTTAAATACCCTTTGGGTGTTTTAGAGGATGTTCCTGTTAGGGTAGGTAAGTTTTATATCCCTGTTGATTTTATTGTTCTTGATATGGAGGAAGATAAGCAAATTCCTATTATTTTAGGGAGACCTTTCCTTCATACTGCAGGAGCTGTAATTGATGTGAAAAATGGTAGACTTACACTTTCTGTGGGGGATGATAATGTGACTTTCAATTTGAGTACTGCTTTGAAAAGTCCCATGCTTGAGGAAAAATGCTATGCTATTGATGTAGTTGATGTGATTTGTCATGATAACTTGCCCCAAACTCTTATGAAAGATCCTTTGGAGGCCGTTCTTTGTCTTGAATCTTCTACAGGTGATGCTAGCATTTGGAAGGATGAAATTGACGCTATTGAGCGAGCTCTTTGCAATGAAGAGCTTAGCCATAGCGAGAGCAAGAGAGTGCAGAGGTTAGTTCGGCCTACATGCAATGTTGAGGTAAAGAAACCCGAACTAAAACCTCTCCCTTCCCATCTTAAGTATGTTTTTCTTGATGAACAAGAGCTCCATCCTGTTATTGTTAGCACTACACTCAATGATGCCCAACTTTCCCAACTTTTGGATGTTTTGAAAACTCATAAGAAGGCCATTGGGTATAGTGTTGATGATTTGAAGGGTATTAGTCCCAACTTTTGCATGCATAGGATTCATTTGGAAGAGGATCATAAGCCTTGTATTCAACCACAAAGGCGCTTAAATCCTAACATGCAAGAAGTCGTGAAAAGTGAGGTATTGAAATTACTTGACGCAGGCATTATCTTTCCTATTGCCGCATCTAAGTGGGTAAGTCCTGTGCAAGTAGTTCCTAAGAAAGGTGGGATGACTGTTGTAAAAAATGACAAAAATGAATTAATTCCCACTAGAACATCCTTTGGGTGGCGCATGTGCATTGATTACAGGGAGATTGAATTTAGCCACTAAAAAGGATCATTTTCCCCCCGCTTCATTGATCAAATGCTTGAAAGGTTAGCTTGTCATAAATATTTTTGTTATTTGGATGGTTATTCCGGTTTTTTCCCAAATTCCCATTCATCCCGATGATCAAGAAAAGACAACATTCACATGTCCTTATGGCACTTTTGCGTATCGTAGAATGCCATTTGGTTTATGTAATGCACCAGCTACCTTTCAGCGTTGCATGATGAGCATATTTTCTAATTTCATAGAGTCTATCATGGAAGTCTTTATGGATGACTTTAGTGTGTATGGTAGTTCTTTTGAGTCTTGCTTGGCTAATCTCACTAAAGTTTTGAAAAGATGTGAAGAATGTAATTTGGTTTTGAATTGGGAAAAGTGTCACTTTATGGTGACTCGAGGGTGTGGTTCTTGGCCACATTGTTTCGATAAGGGCATACGGGTAGATCGAGCCAAGGTACGGGTGATTGAGCAATTGCCCCCACCCGGTTAATGTGAAGGGGGTAAGGAGCTTTCTTGGGCATGCGGGGTTTTACCGCCGCTTTATTCAAGATTTTTCTAAAATTGCTAAACCACTAACCCAACTCCTTCTCAAGGATGCACCTTTTGATTTTACTGACCAGTGTGTTGAGTCTTTTAACAGGATAAAGCAAGCTCTCATAACCGCACCCATCATTCGTCCTCCCGATTGGGCACTCTCATTCGAGATTATGTGCGATGCAAGTGATTATGCGGTTGGAGCTGTGCTCGGTCAAAGAAAGGATAAGATCTTGCATGCCATTTATTATGCTAGCAAGACTTTGGATGAGGCTCAGGTTAACTACGCCACCACAGAGAAGGAACTTTTAGCTGTTATTTATGCCTTGGAGAAATTTAGATCATATCTTCTTGGTTCCAAGGTTATTGTGTATACTGACCATGCAGCTTTAAAGTACCTTCTTGGTAAGAAGGAAGCCAAACCAAGGCTTATTAGGTGGATTCTCTTACTCCAAGAGTTTGATATTGAAATTCGTGATAAGAAAGGAGCGAGAGAATGTAGTTGCGAGACCACTTGTCTAGAATCGGGTATGATGGTGGTAAGATCTCCTCCCCTATTGATGATTCTTTTCCGATGATCATTTGTTTGCGGTCACATCACGAGTCCGTGGTTTGCGGATTATGCTAACTTTGTGGTAGGCGGCATTTTGCCTCTCGATTTATCCTACCAACAAAAGAAAAGGTTCTTGCATGATGTTCGATACTATTTTTGGGATGATCCTTTTCTTTTTCGTGAGTGTGCAGATGGACTTTATCGCAGGTGCATTCCTGAGTGGGAGGTCCATGGGATCCTCCAGTGTTGCCACAGCTCACCCTATGGGGGACATCATGGACCTGATAAAACCGTTCGCAAGTTGAATGAGTCCGGTTTCTTTTGGCCTACGATGTTCAAGGATGCTCAGTCCTTTGTTATGTCATGTGATTCTTGCCAGAGGACCGGTAACATTTCGAGGCGGCATGAGATGTCCCAAACTGGTATTCTTGAAGTTGAAATCTTTGATGTTTGGGGTGTCGATTATATGGGTCCTTTCCCATCTTCTAATGGGAATTGCTACATCTTGGTCGCTGTCGATTATGTCTCTAAATGGGTGGAAGCCATCGCATCTCCCACTAATGATTCTAAGGTGGTCATTAAGCTTCTTAGCAAAATCATATTTCCGAGATTTGGGGTTCCAAGAGCTCTCATTAGTGATGGAGGTTCACACTTCCATGAACGAAAGTTGAACTCTCTTCTCAAGAAGTATGGAGTTTATCACCGTACTGGACTTGCATATCATCCTCAAACGAGTGGTCAAGTCGAGGTTTCTAACCGCGAGATCAAATCTATATTGGAAAAGGTGGTTGCAAAGTCTAGAAAAGATTGGAGCATGAAGCTTGATGACACACTTTGGGCTTACAGAACAGCTTTTAAAACTCCTATTGGCACTTCACCATATCGGCTTGTGTACGGGAAGTCTTGTCATCTTCCTGTCGAGTTAGAGTACAAGGCGTATTGGGCACTCCGTGAGATTAACATGGATCACAAGCTTGCGGGGGGGAAAGAGGCTTCTTCAACTTAATGAGTTGGATGAGTTTCGATTGTCCGCTTATGATAGTGCTCGAATTTACAAAGAGAAAACTAAGAAATGGCATGATAAGAGAATCCTCCCAAGAGAGTTTGCGGAGGGAGACAAGGTGTTATTGTTTAATTCTCGACTCAAACTTTTTCCCGGAAAACTTAAGTCTAGATGGTCTGGCCCTTTCTTGGTTACTATGGTGAATAAGTTTGGTTCTGTGGAGTTAAAAAATGAGAAGGGTGATGTATTCAAGGTCAATGGGCAACGTTTGAAGCTTTACCATGAAGGAAATGTTGTCGGAGTGGTGGAAGTTGTCCACCTTCGTCCTTCTTCCTCCTCTTGAGTTACTAGAGCGAGAGGGTCGTGCGGGACCTAAAAAACTAGCGCTTTTCGGGAGGCAACCCGAGTTTTCTAACTTTTTTCCTTTTATTTTTGGTTTCACTTATTTTGTTTTAGTTTAGTTTATTTTATTTTATTTTTTTTTATTTTAGTAAAAAAAAAAAAAAATATATCAAAAAAATAAAAAAATAAATAAACTCAAAAATATTTTCAAATTGATTTCCCTTGAATTCAATATTTTTAGAATTAGCTTTAATTTAATTTTGTGTGTTAGTGAGTGTGAGTAATTTAGTTTTCTAGTTTGTTTTCTTAGTTTAGTTTTATTTTTATTTGTTTGTTGATACATTTTATTAAAAGTTGCTAATTTGTGCCTTGTCAAGATTGATGGGTGTTTGTAGGTATTCCAGTGTTTTGGTCAAGGCTTGACTTGCTCGCTGCCAATCCCAGTTTTGTGCTCGCCGGATACCCAGCGGTCGCTGGTCCTGTCGCCTCGGTTTTCGAGCCATTCTGCCGGTCCCGCTGGTTTACCCAGCGCCCGTTGGGTCCACCTGGTGCCACGCTGCTTGACCCGCTGGTCTACCAGCGATCGCTGGTTGGGCCAGCCCAATTGTGCTGCTATATTAACATATTCAAAAAAAAAAAAAAAAAAACTTCTTCCCCAGAGAGAGAATGCGAGGCACGACCAGCGAGGCACGACCAGCGACCCCTCACCAGCGACCCCTCACCTGCGACGCCTTTCACTCCGACGCCGCCACCTGCAGCAGCGACGCAGCCGGCCACACCGCTGCCGTCGCCGCCTGTTTGCGCAAAAACAGAGGGGTCTCGAAACCCCTCTTCTCTCGGCGAGTAGCACCGCCAGCAACACCACTCACCACCGCTCTCTCGCTGGCAACCCCGCACCACCGTTGACCGCCTTTCATCTCCGGTCTGCAGTACCTTCTCACCCAGAAAATCTGACAAACGAAGAACGAAAATCAGAGCCCTAATTTCGACATTAATTTCGGGATTTTTGATTTAATTCTTCAATTGCATTGGCTTCTTGGACTAATTGAGGACTACTTGGACCTTCTTTGACATTCTTGGACTTCTTCTGGTTTCCTATCCTATGCTTGGAGATTAGTAAGTTCAATCATCATATTTTCATTATTTTGGGAGAGGATTGATTTGATTATTGATGATGATTTGGTGGTGGTTCTTGCTACTTGTTCCTTGTTGCAATTGTTGATTAACTGTCACCTTGTAAATTTTTTTTTATTGGTTGTGGTGATTATTGTGATAATTGGTGGCTGATTTGAGAGTGAGCATTGAACTTGAAGGTTTTGATTGATTATATTGCTATTGTGGGGTGAAATTGGAGATTTGTTATTTGTGAGTTGGTGTCTTTTGGTTGATTGTGTGGTGTTAGTGTCTTTAGCATCATGAAACCCACTAAAAGAAACCTTTCAAAGTCTAAAGCCAAAGCCAATTCACTACCCGCCACTAAGCCTCAACCAAAGAAGCGAGCCCCTCCATCGAGCTCTCGTTCCCGTGCACCCCAGCCGACCTCTCAACCCTCCTCTTCACTTGCTCAATCCCAAAGCGCCATTCGAACCACTCTTAGTGACCGACTACTTAAGCCTACCCTTCGTTATTCACCACGTGATGCTAAGGACTTGGGGGTCGATGATTGCATACAACGGGTTGCTCGGAAACATGGGTTTTCTAAGGTTCTTAATTTGAATGAGGCGGTTTACCCCACTTTGGTATTGGAGTTTCTATCCTCTCTAGAAGTCTTGGAGACGGGTGAGATTAATTTCTATATTGGTGGGGAGGCAAGAGTGATGAGTCCCAAAGAAGTAAACGAGCTTTTTGCTTTTCCTCTTGGTGGTACCATTAGTCCCGAGTCATTTAAATCCTTTTGTGAAACTACCACCGGAAAACAATTTGCCCCAAGAACATTTTGGAAGGAGGTGAAGGGACGAGATGATTGGGTAGTTGGTTATACCAAGGCTCTTGCTCTTGTGAATCCGGCTATTAGAATCTTACATCGAATGCTACTCCAAGTTTTCTATCCAAAGGATGAAAGTGGGCAAGTGGCTACTAATGACTTTCGCATGCTTTGGTGGTTTGTGCATGGTGATCCTACTCTCATGGGTCAACTAGACTTCGGAAAATTCTTAATTGCCGCCTTGCTTCGGCAACGAGATCATGACAAGGAGTCCATCACTATGGGTAGCTTTGTTACGGTTTTTTGCAAGGCATTTTGGGGTTGCTTTGTCTTCTTCCGCTAAATTCCCATCTTGTGCTTTGTTGGATGTTCGACGAGATGAAAACTTATAAGTGGTTAGTGGGTGCTATTCGTGGATTTACATGGTTTGTCAAGGGCGAGGGGAAGGGTGCTACACCAATCTCTTACGCTAAACTCCCTGACCCCGCCACTCATTTGAGCGTTCCGGGTGCTCATTTGTTCATTCCTGGTGTCGCCTCTTCTGCACCTTCTGATGCGCCCCCTATCGACAATGTTGACACCCCTGCTCAGCATGCCTATGTGCCACGAGATCAGAGTGATCTTTTGGGCCCTACTCACCCATACACTCGGATGTCTCGGCCCGAAGTCTTTGATTCACATGCTTCTCCTTTGGCACCGATCACGACTCGAGAATTTCGGCTCTTCATGGACAGGTTTTGCGAGTTTTTCTCAAGACGTGCTTGATCAGTTTGATCGACTCGAGCGGAGAGTGGATAATCTTGGTTCCGAGGTGGTTTCTCTACGTCATCAGTTAGAAGCTTCTGGCACCACCGCTTCTAGTGATGATGTCCTCCTGGACGTCCATACTGAGTGAGCTTCTTCTTTTCTCTTCCCTATGTTTTATACGTTTTCACAGTGAGGACACTGTCTTTTATTTAGCTTGGGGGAGGGATACTTATTTTTATTTGCTTTCTTAGTGTAGTTCTTTATTACTTTCTTAGGATTGTTGCATGGTTTGTACCACTCATTAGGAGTGGGAGTTTACTTGCAACCAAAAAAATTGTATTGCTTTCTTAGTTATTAGTGTGTTTCATTCTCTCTTGATGCTACTATTGGATTCTTTGACTGAGTATGCTTCCCTGTGCCCTATGGTTAAATTTTTTGAAAACTGTGATTACTGAGACTTGTCATTGTAAACTCTTGGTTTCTTTTCCGATTCCTTGGTATTACTGGAACTTGAGTTTCTGAGCCTTATCGTCTATTGTTTGGAACAAGGAAGAGTTTAACTTGTAAGGATTTGAGCTTTGATTTCTATCTTACTATTTCCTTCTTGTGTGATTAGTTCCTGGTGTGTCACTGATCTCAATCTTGGCTTGGTACTAGTCTTGTTAAGCGTGTAATTGCATGATGAGCATGATAGAAGGCCCTCATTTGTTAGGAGCCGTGCTACATTGATTTTAGAGGACAAAATTTTCCACTTGATCCCATATTTTGAGCCTTACCTTCTCTTTCATGTTTAACCACATTACAAACCTTTTCGGCCTCTTTTGATTAACCCAAGTCTAGTTTGGGGGAGCATATTGGTTAGTTGGTGAGTGGTGGTGTTGTTGACGTTTTGGCTCATTGTTGGTGTTGGATGGTTTGTTTCCTCATTATTGGAGATTGCTTTATCAATTTGTTGTATCATCATCATCTTTTCAAATAAAAATATTCATGCAAGGCGGAAAAAAAAAAAGCAAAATCAAAAAAAAAAAAAAAAATCAAAAAGAGAAAAAAAAAAGAAATAAAAGAAAAAAAAGAAAAGAAAAATCAAAAAAATTAGTCTCAATTCTTTTATTTAGTTGTACCATTTCGCCTTTGCAAATTGTAAATCTCTCATAATTTGATGATGATATAATGGTGCTTTTCAATTGTTTGGTTGATTTGGTAGTATCAAGTTCGAAGTCGATTGGAGTTGTTTTAGCCTCATCTTTAGGCTATGTTACTTATCGGATTTTGCTCCCCTAAAATGGACTTCTAGCTCACATATTCCCAAATTTTATCCTACCCTTGACCTAAGCCCCATTACAAGCTCAATAAAGACCTTCTTGATAATCATGCATTTATATGTGTTTCCTTGATGTGGTATCTTGCCAAGATTTGTGAGTATGTGATGCATTTCGAGTCGACTTTTGTAGGTTGAGTGCTATTATTTTCCCATTCAAACACATGAGTGTTAGTGAGATGGGAGGGTGCCTTATTAGTATCTTAGGCTACAAAAATTGATTCATATGCACATCTTTTGCATATTTATGGGCGGAGAGCGATCGAGTTTATCTTATACTCGCCACAAAGAGAGGAGTGTCACCTAGGTGAGAACTCTTTCCTTGATTCCTAGTTCTTTTTCTATAATAAGGCTTGGTTTCGCTTGAATGGTTTTTACTCTTGGATAGGCATTGAGTCATTTGGATGCTTTGATTGAGAGGATGTGATCACAAGTGCTTAGCGATGTTGCTTTTATAGGGTGAAGCATACTTATGTTTTGAGAATCTTGTCTTTGTTGCTTGAGGACAAGCAACAGTTTAGCTGGGGGAGTTTGATGAAACACAATTGTATAGAGTTTTTAGGCATATTTTAGTCGCATATTAGTTGCATATTAGTCCATATAGTTGCATTTTAGGCATTAACTGCATAAATTATCCATTTTTGTGCTCTATTACGCTTCGTTTGTGTTTCTTAACTTTTCAGGTAGTTTTATAGCTATTTGGAAGCTTTCGGAGCAAGATGACACGAAGTGGATGATTGTACAAGGAGAGTTGGTGATCATGGATGTTCTATACGAAGATTTATATCATATGAAGCTTATTTGACATTCATAAGGGTAATGGCATAGCTTATTGGGGTTAATAGAGCTAGAATTGAAGAAATAACATTGTTTGCGAAAGATCAGTTTGACCACCTTGAACTATTTTGGCCATATCTCGAGCTGCACTTATCGGATTAATGCGATTCAAAATGCATTGGAAACTAGACTCGAAGAGCTTCGCAACGGTGGGTCACACGCCCCAAGATGATGCCTAGAACATGAGATACAAGCTTCAGAAGTTGAGCCAGTGGTCCAGGATCAAAACCAGCGCACGCTGGTTTTTCTCTTTCGCAGCAGCCGCCACTGCTTCGTCCGCTGGGCCACCAGCGTCCGCTGGTCGGACATCAGCTGGGCCGTGCGCCACATGTCCTTTCCACTACTCTCCTAGTTTTGTACTACTTCTTAATTTATTTTTCTTTAAGTTAGAAAATATTTTTAACTAGAGTACATATTTTTTTATTGGAGAGAAGTTTTGGGGGGGATATGAAAGAGGGAGGCAGTTATTACATTTTTCCATTCTCTTCTTCTTCTTCAACCTTGAACCCAAAATTTCTCCATTAATCCAAGTTTTGAGGTATTTTCTTCCATGGTTCTTATTCAATTTTAATTATTGTTTTGCTTTCCAATATAGTTTATTATTGTTAATTCTTTGTTTCTTTTAGTTTTCAATCATGAATTCTAGGGTTTTTATTGTTATTGTTCTTGTTAATTCAATTATGAATAGTGAGTAGACTTTCTTCTAGGGCTTGGTGAAACTATGCAAAGGTCATGATTCTTGTTAGTTTTTAGGATTTAAATCGGTTTGTTTTGGCAATTCAATTGATGGGTTTTGGATTGATTGCATGTTTGGCCAATTTGCAAGTATTATTCGCTCAATTCTATAAGCGAGAGCTGCGAGTTTGAGTGATGGATTTCTATCTTTGAACAATTAAGCCATAATCGCGATAGCTTGTTTTATTGTTTAATTGTGGAATTTGATTGCGAGAGCAACATCTTCCTTTGCCTAAATTCATTCCTATCCCAATTATATTTCTTGAATCATGATCGATGCATAGTGAATCCTATTAGCCCTAGGGTTTTAATTATCGAATTTTCTTCACTTCTTTCGTTTGCGTTCCAATTAGTTAACCAAAAACTCCAACTTTTGATTGTTAGTACTAGTGAACTTGGTTCAAATTGTGATTTTAACTGTCCTTCCTTAGTGGTTCGACCCTACTTGCCTGACTATACTAGTTAGGTGATTTAGGAATTATTTTTGGTAGTGAAACGACCTATCAAAATTTGGGCAGTGAGCTGGAAAGTACTGTCGCTGATTCTACAACAGAAGCTGAGTACATTGCTGCGGCAGATGCAGCAAAGGAAGCCGTTTGGATGAAGAAGTTTATTCTGGAGCTAGGAGTAGTGCCTAGTGTTGGAGATGGTATTGTTTTACATTGTGATAACAATGGTGCCATAGCTCAGTCTAAGGAACCAAGATCACATCAAAGGTGTAAACATGTACTTAGGAAGTTTCATCTCATTCGAGAAATCGTTGAGAGAAAAGATGTAATAGTTAGCAAAGTTCATACGGATAGCAATGTCGCTGATCCTTTGACTAAACCATTGCCTCAGCCTAAGCATAAGAGTCATACTAGGGCTATAGGACTTAAGCATGTAGGAGAGTGGCTTTGATTGTGTACTATTTACTTTTAATTAGTTCACAGTTGTAGTTACTCCTGTGATATGTGTGGTTATGTTTGTTAATAAAAGGTTATGTTCTTATTTAATCTTGGTTTAGTATTAAATAAAACGTTCAAAGTATTTTATAACGTTTGATAGGATTGTCGAAATATGTGATTTGACGAATGAAACCCTATCCGGTGAACGGGAGTTATAATTTACCTTTGTCCCTAGTTCGAATCATTAAAAATGAACGTAAATGATTACGTTTGATGGACTAGATTGCAAGTTGATTGATAGCGCAGTTTCATGGGCTATGGGGACATCGAGATGTCTAGTCATTTGCATAGGCGTGTATAGTTGATACACGTTGGGCAGACCTAGTGGGAGTTCTCTAAAAGGTTTATGAGAATCTCATTAATATATTTAGTGGATTCCTTAGACATGAGTATGACGCTATTCTTACTTAAGGATTAGTATGTTTTTGACACTGCAAAACGTCGTGCCGTAAAAAGGAGGCTATAAAAGCGGTGATCGGAGCGCTACGAATTGAGTGGGAGTTTTGGTTATACAAGATCGGATAAAGTCCTCCTAAGAGTTAGGATTGGTGTCTTGGCCTCTTGAAGAGCGAGCGAAAATGCATGGCCGTGCTCAAATGGATTAAGGAGTTAATCATTTGTTTCGACAGTTCGAACTCGGATTTCAAGAAACAACTTGAATATTGGTATGGTTTACATACGATGTTACCATGTCATCAAGTTAGACATTAAGCGACTTAAGGAATTTGAAGGTTACACACTTGTTCTTAGACAAGTGGGAGATTGAAGGATTTTGTCCTCGATCAAGTGTAATAAACTAAATGTATATGGACGAATTATAAAGATAATATATTCAATAATATTAGGTGACCGCAACGTTTTGCTAGAAGCTAATTGCGGTTGGTTGGGCTAGTATATTTAGGCCAACTACTAATATGTATTGGGTCCTATGAGGTCACACAATGTGACAACCCTTGGATATTACCCAAATCCATTTGTGAAATGGGTTGGGCGGTTTTAAAGATGGATGGAAGAGTTGTAACTCATGAGGTTATTAGGCTCATAATGTATGACATTATGAGGCAAAATAAAGCCTCATGAATCACCTCTTTGTAACCACCTTATATAATGATATGGGGGTTACAAAGGAGAGGTGTGATTACATCATATTTGTAGAGAAAATCTGATTTTCTTTGCTTCTCTCTCTCTCCTCATTTTCGGCCATCACACCTCAAAAGCAAGAGATTTATTCTCTCTTCCGTACTAGCATACGTGGTGATCTAAGGGTTGTTCGTGGACCAACACTAGAGGAACGACGATTGACGTTCTAAAGGATCTCCACTAGAAGGCTCGAAGTGGAAGTGGAATTCACGCATCAAGAGGTATATTCTACACTCTTAGTTGATTCATGTTAATTTATGCAAAGATCTTGGTGTTAGATGTTTGAGTATGTGATACTCGTTTTCCGCATTAAGCATCTAAATTCCTACAGACATCAAAGGTGTAAACATGTACTTAGAAAGTTTCATCTCATTCGAGAAATCGTTGAGATAAAAGATGTAATAGTTAGCAAAGTTCATACGGATAGCAATGTCGCTGATCCTTTGACTAAACCATTGCCTCAGCCTAAGCATGAGAGTCATACTAGGGCTATAGGACTTAAGCATGTAGGAGAGTGGCTTTGATTGTGTACTATTTACTTTTAATTAGTTCACAGTTATAGTTACTCCTGTGATATGTGTGGTTATGTTTGTTAATAAAAGGTTATGTTCTTATTTAATCTTGGTTTAGTATTAAATAAAACGTTCAAAGTATTTTATAACGTTTGATAGGATTGTCAAATATGTGATTTGACGAATGAAACCCTATCCAGTGAACAGGAGTTATAATTTACCTTTGTCCCTAGTTCGAATCATTAAAAATTAACGTAAATGATTCTGTTTGATGGACTAGATTGCAAGTTGATTGATAGCGCAGTTTCATGGGCTATGGGGACATCGAGATGTCTAGTCATTTGCATAGGCGTGTATAGTTGATACACGTTGGGCAGACCTAGTGGGAGTTCTCTAAAAGGTTTATGAGAATCTCATTAATATATTTAGTGGATTCCTTAGACATGAGTATGACACTATTCTTACTTAAGGATTAGTATGTTTTTGACAACTGAAAACGTCGTGCCGTAAAAGGAGGCTATAAAAGCGTGATCGGACCTGCTACGAATTGAGTGGGAGTTTTGGTTATACAAGACTGGATAAAGTCCTCCTAAGAGTTAGGATTGGTGTCTTGGCCTCTTGAAGAGCGAGAACGAAAATGCATGGCCGTGCTCAAATGGATTAAGGAGTTAATCATTTGTTTCGACGGTTCGAACTCGGATTTCAAGAAACAACTTGAATATTGGTATGGTTTACATACGATGTTACCATGTCATCAAGTTAGACATTAAGCGACTTAAGGAATTTGAAGGTTACACACTTGTTCTTAGACAAGTGGGAGATTGAAGGATTTTGTCCTCAATCAAGTGTAATAAACTAAATGTATATGGACGAATTATAAAGATAATATATTCAATAATATTAGGTGACCGCAACGTTTTGCTAGAAGCTAATTGCGGTTGGTTGGGCTAGTATATTTAGGCCAACTACTAATATGTATTGGGTCCTATGAGGTCACACAATGTGACAACCCTTGGATATTACCCAAATCCATTTGTGAAATGGGTTGGGCGGTTTTAAAGATGGATGGAAGAGTTGTAACTCATGAGGTTATTAGGCTCATAATGTATGACATTATGAGGCAAAATAAAGCCTCATGAATCACCTCTTTGTAACCACCTTATATAATGATATGGGGGTTACAAAGGAGAGGTGTGATTACATCATATTTGTAGAGAAAATCCGATTTTCTTTGCTTCTCTCTCTCTCCTCATTTTCGGCCATCACACCTCAAAAGCAAGAGATTTATTCTCTCTTCCGTACTAGCATACGTGGTGATCTAAGGGTTGTTCGTGGACCAACACTAGAGGAACGGCGATTGACGTTCTAAAGGATCTCCACTAGAAGGCTCGAAGTGGAAGTGGAATTCACGCATCAAGAGGTATATTCTACACTCTTAGTTGATTCAGGTTAATTTATGCAAAGATCTTGGTGTTAGATGTTTGAGTATGTGATACTCGTTTTCCGCATTAAGCATCTAAATTCCTACAGACATCAAAGGTGTAAACATGTACTTAGAAAGTTTCATCTCATTCGAGAAATCGTTGAGAGAAAAGATGTAATAGTTAGCAAAGTTCATACGGATAGCAATGTCGCTGATCCTTTGACTAAACCATTGCCTCAGCCTAAGCATGAGAGTCATACTAGGGCTATAGGACTTAAGCATGTAGGAGATTGGCTTTGATTGTGTACTATTTACTTTTAATTAGTTCACAGTTATAGTTACTCCTGTGATATGTGTGGTTATGTTTGTTAATAAAAGGTTATGTTCTTATTTAATCTTGGTTTAGTATTAAATAAAACGTTCAAAGTATTTTATAACGTTTGATAGGATTGTCAAATATGTGATTTGACGAATGAAACCCTATCCGGTGAACGGGAGTTATAATTTACCTTTGTCCCTAGTTCGAATCATTAAAAATGAACGTAAATGATTACGTTTGATGGACTAGATTGCAAGTTGATTGATAGCGCGGTTTCATGGGCTATGGGGACATCGAGATGTCTAGTCATTTGCATAGGCGTGTATAGTTGATACACGTTGGGCAGACCTAGTGGGAGTTCTCTAAAAGGTTTATGAGAATCTCATTAATATATTTAGTGGATTCCTTAGACATGAGTATGACGCTATTCTTACTTAAGGATTAGTATGTTTTTGACACTTGCAAAACGTCGTGCCGTAAAAGGAGGCTATAAAAGCGTGATCGGAGCTACGAATTGAGTGGGAGTTTTGGTTATACAAGACTGGATAAAGTCCTCCTAAGAGTTAGGATTGGTGTCTTGGCCTCTTGAAGAGCGAGAACGAAAATGCTTGGCCGTGCTCAAATGGATTAAGGAGTTAATCATTTGTTTCGACAGTTCGAACTCGGATTTCAAGAAACAACTTGAATATTGGTATGGTTTACATACGATGTTACCATGTCATCAAGTTAGACATTAAGCGACTTAAGGAATTTGAAGGTTACACACTTGTTCTTAGACAAGTGGGAGATTGAAGGATTTTGTCCTCGATCAAGTGTAATAAACTAAATGTATATGGACGAATTATAAAGATAATATATTCAATAATATTAGGTGACCGCAACGTTTTGCTAGAAGCTAATTGCGGTTGGTTGGGCTAGTATATTTAGGCCAACTACTAATATGTATTGGGTCCTATGAGGTCACACAATGTGACAACCCTTGGATATTACCCAAATCCATTTGTGAAATGGGTTGGGCGGTTTTAAAGATGGATGGAAGAGTTGTAACTCATGAGGTTATTAGGCTCATAATGTATGACATTATGAGGCAAAATAAAGCCTCATGAATCACCTCTTTGTAACCACCTTATATAATGATATGGGGGTTACAAAGGAGAGGTGTGATTACATCATATTTGTAGAGAAAATCTGATTTTCTTTGCTTCTCTCTCTCTCCTCATTTTCGGCCATCACACCTCAAAAGCAAGAGATTTATTCTCTCTTCCGTACTAGCATACGTGGTAATCTAAGGGTTGTTCGTGGACCAACACTAGAGGAACGGCGATTGACGTTCTAAAGGATCTCCACTAGAAGGCTCGAAGTGGAAGTGGAATTCACGCATCAAGAGGTATATTCTACACTCTTAGTTGATTCATGTTAATTTATGCAAAGATCTTGGTGTTAGATGTTTGAGTATGTGATACTCGTTTTCCGCATTAAGCATCTAAATTCCTACAGACATCAAAGGTGTAAACATGTACTTAGGAAGTTTCATCTCATTCGAGAAATCGTTGAGAGAAAAGATGTAATAGTTAGCAAAGTTCATACGGATAGCAATGTCGCTGATCCTTTGACTAAACCATTGCCCCAGCCTAAGCATGAGAGTCATACTAGGGCTATAGGACTTAAGCATGTAGGAGAGTGGCTTTGATTGTGTACTATTTACTTTTAATTAGTTCACAGTTATAGTTACTCCTGTGATATGTGTGGTTATGTTTGTTAATAAAAGGTTATGTTCTTATTTAATCTTGGTTTAGTATTAAATAAAACGTTCAAAGTATTTTATAATGTTTGATAGGATTGTCAAATATGTGATTTGACGAATGAAACCCTATCCAGTGAACAGGAGTTATAATTTACCTTTGTCCCTAGTTCGAATCATTAAAAATGAACGTAAATGATTCTGTTTGATGGACTAGATTGCAAGTTGATTGATAGCGCAGTTTCATGGGCTATGGGGACATCGAGATGTCTAGTCATTTGCATAGGCGTGTATAGTTGATACACGTTGGGCAGACCTAGTGGGAGTTCTCTAAAAGGTTTATGAGAATCTCATTAATATATTTAGTGGATTCCTTAGACATGAGTATGACACTATTCTTACTTAAGGATTAGTATGTTTTTGACACCGCAAAACGTCGTGCCGTAAAAGGAGGCTATAAAAGCGAGTGATCGGAGGCGCTACGAATTGAGTGGGAGTTTTGGTTATACAAGACTGGATAAAGTCCTCCTAAGAGTTAGGATTGGTGTCTTGGCCTCTTGAAGAGCGAGAACGAAAATGCATGGCCGTGCTCAAATGGATTAAGGAGTTAATCATTTGTTTCGACGGTTCGAACTCGGATTTCAAGAAACAACTTGAATATTGGTATGGTTTACATACGATGTTACCATGTCATCAAGTTAGACATTAAGTGACTTAAGGAATTTGAAGGTTACACACTTGTTCTTAGACAAGTGGGAGATTGAAGGATTTTGTCCTCGATCAAGTGTAATAAACTAAATGTACATGGACGAATTATAAAGATAATATATTCAATAATATTAGGTGACCGCAACGTTTTGCTAGAAGCTAATTGCGGTTGGTTGGGCTAGTATATTTAGGCCAACTACTAATATGTATTGGGTCCTATGAGGTCACACAATGTGACAACCCTTGGATATTACCCAAATCCATTTGTGAAATGGGTTGGGCGGTTTTAAAGATGGATGGAAGAGTTGTAACTCATGAGGTTATTAGGCTCATAATGTATGACATTATGAGGCAAAATAAAGCCTCATGAATCACCTCTTTGTAACCACCTTATATAATGATATGGGGGTTACAAAGGAGAGGTGTGATTACATCATATTTGTAGAGAAAATCTGATTTTCTTTGCTTCTCTCTCTCTCCTCATTTTCGGCCATCACACCTCAAAAGCAAGAGATTTATTCTCTCTTCCGTACTAGCATACGTGGTGATCTAAGGGTTGTTCGTGGACCAACACTAGAGGAACGGCGATTGACGTTCTAAAGGATCTCCACTAGAAGGCTCGAAGTGGAAGTGGAATTCACGCATCAAGAGGTATATTCTACACTCTTAGTTGATTCATGTTAATTTATGCAAAGATCTTGGTGTTAGATGTTTGAGTATGTGATACTCGTTTTCCGCATTAAGCATCTAAATTCCTACACAATTTCCACAACAATGGTATTCGGTAGGTGCACCACATGACTCATGGAAACCAACGCAAGCAAGAGTATTGGTGCTAATGCCAATATCTTCAAACATAATGTTTGAGAGGGGACGAATAGCAAAGGTGGATTGTGGTGTGGTGGCTAGCATCACTAAGGCTAGCATCACCACCAAACTAACCACCCCCTTCGCATTCTTACTCATTTCGATCTTAATAGCTTATCACTAGATGTTTTTTGTTTGTGTTTTGGATGGAAAGATAGAGAATTGGTGTCCCTTTTTATAGCCAAAAAGTTACATGGGCAAATTGGTCATTTTGTCGTGGCCTTTAATTTTCATTGTTCAATAGCTGATCTTCAATTCTTATCATCTTTTGATGGTCCCTCATGTCTCAAATTATTAATTCTTTAGCATGTGATTCGACTTTAATTAATTTGCGTAATTAATCTGAGAATTATGATTCAAATGGAAGTTACCATAATTGTAAATCATATGTAATGCAGTCATAACCCATCCTAACTACTTAAATGTTTTCAAAGTAAGATTCAATGAATCACCCAGATATCTGTCTATTTCTTCAGGGTGAGAAGATTGCATTGACACGTTGTATGAGAAATCTTCTCAAAGTAAGCTTTGGCTCAATGGTATCATGCTCTTTTATTCCTGCAGAAGCTAGGGTTCGATCAGTGATATGACCAATACTATATATGGGGGTTGAAGGGAAGGGGTTGAGAGTAGGGATGTCAACGGGTTGGATTGGGACCGGATTATGCATAATCCGACTTCGACTCTAGAAGAAGTCGGATTTTAAATCCGAGTTCGAGACTTGGGGATAGGCTTAGAGTATGAGACATGGTAGACTAAGGCAATCATTGTACCTAGAAAAAAAAAACCACAATTAGCTTTACATTATGCATAAAAGATATGAACATTATCTGCTTTCACTTTTCACCCTTTGAAGTCATTGTCTGACTTTCTTAACATGTGAACAAAATTAAGATTGTAGTTCTACTGTCAAAGTGTTTCAAATAGAAAATAGATTACATCGTATTTCCTCCCCCCTGAAAGAAGGACAAGACTTTTGAATTTGGCACATGACCTAATGCACTAATTCTGCCCATTAAAGATAACATTGAACATAAATTTGAGGGTGCTGACACTGTGCTACCTCCTCTTTAAAAAGTTTGATGAACTTATTAAATCAACTTTTCATTACGTGATCCGATTCTACGTAAACAAATTGAGAACTACGATTAAAATGAAAAGATCATTACCAGTCTACTACAAATTGGCACTTGTGCCACAAATCATACCAGAATAATTTAATACCAGAATAATTTAATGAGGTTGAGGTGGTGGAGTAGTGGTATCGCTTCCCACCTTATATCCCTGAGGTCTAGGGATCAAACCTCATGGGACTCATTTGAGGATTTTCCCTTATCCCCCCTCAAATGAGCCCCTTCATCTTACCTAAAAAAAATTACCAGAATAATTTAATATTTGTGGCATATATTGATCTTTTGACGAGAAATTTAGATTCTACCATAATTTAAATTGTGGCAAAACATAATCTAGCTGCGAAAACATAAGTCATAAGCCCAATAATTTTTTATACATGAAAATTTTCTCATACGAAATTGTGAAAAAAAGAAGACTACTATTCTACATCTATTAGTGTACTATTCCCTCCGTTTCCTAAATATTCTCTCACTGTGACATTTTTCACTATTTGTAAACTTCACTTTAACCATCGTTTGTGATTTGTAATTTTTCTCTTTCATCTCTCGCCATTCCTCTGTCAGTGGTTGCCATTAACGACAACTATCACCGCCATCTCGGACACTTTGTTACCACTGTAATCGTTTTCACCTCCAAATCTGCTTCAAACACTAAGCCTATCAGGTGAATAAGAATTAGTAAGTTTCAAGAAGTTCTAATTTCTAACACCTTACAGGCTTATACTATAAAATTCAATAAATTTTAATGACTTTATGTAAGTTCCAATAAGTTCAAAAAGAAAAAAGAGTACATGATGCACATGCTTCCTAAATACTCATATGATTTGAAGTTTTGTTCTTTCAATTTTTGGATAGGTTATTGCACTGCGTATTTGATTAAGGTTGTTTATCTACCATCATCTGGTACAATTATATAAGTTGAATCATAAAGACGTGAGGAAGGAGTATGTAACTACCGACTACCATCAGTCCACCACTGTTGATGGTGATTAATCTTAGTAGAGGTCCCAGTATGCAATAAATCCTTCTCGTTGTCTTGTTTGAGTTTCCTTCTCCTTGTTGAGAAAGGAAATTAAGAGCGAAAATTCTCTATTTCTGATTTCAATGTCAAGTCGATATTATTACAAGCAACTCTAACAAAAGCAACTCTAACAACCTTCTTAAAATAATGGAGGAAAATAAAATAAATAAAGAAGTGAAAATAATATCTAACAACCCAACAATGCTATTTCAATTAAACCACTTTCTTCAACGTTGTCATTTCTCACCAAGTAATTTGCTTCTTTAGCATAGGAAAATAATGAAAATCTTATTTTATTCACTAGGTAGATAATTCACTAAAAATAAACATTAACATATAATAAAGTGGAGATTGATACATCTACCAACTGGGTAAACAATCCACTAGAAATAGACAATTAAAAAATTATTAAGTCTTCTGTGTTGGACTCATCAATCATAAAAATATATATATAACAAAATAATTTTCGCCACATGTCATCACACCATTTATTTGCACACGTGTCATTTTTACAATTACTATTAGCCATGCGTCTAATTGCAATGTATTGGTTGCGCCATGTTGTCACTGTCATATACGTGGAAGAGAATATATCAATAGTTTAACTAAAGGGTTGCAGATTCTCATCATTAACTCAATTTTTCGTATTTGATTTGTGTGGTGTTGTCATGAATTGAGTCAACTTTTGCCAACTCTAAAGTAATCGTCCAACGCTCTTGATATGTGAAAAGAATTATCATTACAAGTCTACTGTCAAAGTGTTGCAAACGGAAAACAAATTATATCACATTTCCTCCCCAAAAGGACAAGATTCTTGAATTTTACCCATAACCTATTGGACCAATTCATCCTATCAAAGATGAAGCTCAACATGTTTTGATGGCACTAACACTGCATAACCTCCTCTTCAAAAGGATACCAATCTGATCCTCATTACATGTTAAACTCAGAGGGGTCTCAGACACATGAGCAAAGTGAGCGACCGCTCAGGCCCCCCAATTTTAAGGGGCCCCACCTATATATTTTATTTCTATGTGTTTATTAGATAGAAAAAAATTTCTACAGTTGTTATTCCAAAATTTTACCCCTATTCTATGTACTTTTTGTTTTCATATATCATAGCTTATTTTAGTTTTATGTTTGGCATATTTTACTATTTTGTAATATCTAAGGTGTCTCATTCCTAAAAATAAAATTGAAGTATTTAAGAAAGTTAATAATTTTTTCAACTTTAAAAAAATTAATTTAGTTATTAAAAATATGATTGTGGATCCTTTTTATATATCCCCATAGGGCCCATGTTCAATACCTAGCACAGGGCCCCAAAATTATTTGAGACAGCTCTGGTTAAACTAATGACTTGAGTCTAAACACACGTATACGAAAGTAATAATATGAAAATTTGACAAGTGCTCATGATGCTTGGGTCTTGGGTCGATGTGAGATCACTTGTAATATATATGGGATTACTTGTAAAGTTGTAATGTACTCTATTCATTCGTAGAGAAATTGATGGCTTAGAAATACTTATGGAAAATTATACTTATAATAATCTATCACATGACAATAATTTTCATATAAAAATTATGAAAATCCCTTCAAAAAATAATTATGAGATTTTTTTAAATATCAACTCCACAAAAGCCGAATGTTACACTATTTTATGCACAAAGTATGGCTATATGGAGCAAGGTTTAGATTAGGAGTGTTCTCATTAAGAAAAATCCGAGGAAAATTAGTTTTAAACTCTATCTAGATTCTTTGCTATTTATTTGACCTATAAAAATACCTACAACTGGTGCCTGCAAAGATGCCTAGACTTCAGAAACGTGATTTTAAAACGTCTATAATATATGCAAGAGAAATCAATGAAAGATGTCAACTTTGTATAGATATCTTGAAAATTTTACTTTTTTTTGACAGCATCAAGAACATACTTATAAATCTAAGTTCTCAATATATGCTTCCTGATCATGCAAGAAGTTGCAAGGAAATCACCTTACATCTACTTAACAATTTTGCACTGGTGCATCAAAATTTTAGCTAAATCATACAATTACCTTACAACTCACAGCAAAAATGTTAATGCATCAAAAATTATGAAAAGAATGATTTCGGAAGAACTCTAGAAGGGCCCCTAATAGTATCGGCTATCAGGCTATCACGGTATATCCCAGCATCCAGAATTCCAGATCACATTCACTAGTGGGTTGTGAGCTGAAGATGTTTAAGCAATTCAGTCATCTTCTGGTGAAAATTTCTTATTACTATAATATTCTGTTACCCGACAATAGAAACCCAGAATGCAGACCCAATAATCGTGAACGTATCTTTAGCTTCTTGGAGCTTTGGCCTTGTCGATGTTGGCAAGTTTCTCAATGAGCTTCCTCTCTTCACCATCCAACCTTTTCGGAATCTCAACTTGCACTTTTACCAACTGGTCACCTCTCCTGTTCATCCTATTCAGAAAGGGTACTCCCTTTTTTACCATAGATAATAATGTCACATCAGGTTGAGTACCGGGCGGGATCTTCAGATCAGACATTCCATCAACTGTTGGAACTTTTACTACCGTCCCAAAAATCGCATCAGTATAGGACATTTTGCATGCATAAAAGATTTTATTTCCATCCCTTTTCAAAACGGGATCCTCACGAACTTTAAATACAACAAACAAATCACCAGGGGGGCCTCCTTTTCTCCCGAAATTTCCCTCGGCTTCAAACCTCATCTTGTTCCCAGTATCGATTCCTGCAGGAGCTTTTACAGTAATTTTCTTGGGTTTTTTAACTCGCCCTTCACCGCGACATTTGCTGCAAGGGGTGCAACTCTCGCTCATTCCATCACAGTCAGGGCAGGAGAGTGCCTGCTGAACTATCAACTATGCCGAATGGTGTTCTCATCGATGAGATAACCTGCCCATGGCCGTTGCATGTTCTACAAACATAAGACTTGGAACCTGGCTTAGCACCTGAGCCTTCGCATGTGGGACAATCTTCGAGCCTAGTTATCTCGATATCCTTATCTACCCCAAACACTGCCTCTTTAAAATCAAGCCGAAGACTGTAGGTCAAGTCCTCGCCCTCTGAGAATCCATTCCTAAAGCTCCCCCCATACCCATACCATCGACGTTGTTCAGTAATTCGTCAAAGATGCTGCTGAAACCCTGCAATATATGAAATTAGCCTTTATATGCACGCTATACGTGCCAAAATAGAAAACTAAGAAGCACCTTCAATGTGTGCACAATTTTGATAATTAAATTTTGACCCATTTTAGCACACTTTTTCCTCATTACCTTGGTTTTTGTTGCTATTGTGTATAAGAATATCACCAGAAAATTAATGAAGTAGTAATGTAGTAATATATTGACAGCAAAATTAATTAGAAAAGTGAAACCAAGAAAGTAGATATGTTTAAATATTGATTGTATAATACTTAGAAAAATAACTCATCAAGACCCTCAACGTTAGTGTTCGTCAAACATTTTAAGTTGCTCCATGCATTGTGGTTCTCTTTTTGCTAGAAATTACTCTACTTCACATCAACTTATTAGAAAAGATGATAAACACTGTAAAAGGCCGTAAAAATCATATTCTGAAATATTATGCCTAGGGTTGGCAATGAGTCGAGACAACTCGCGAGCTACTCGAACTCGACTCGACATGTTAACGAGTCGAGTTGAGCAACCCAATACTCGACTCGAAAAGCTCGTGAGATACTCGTAAGTTTATCCGTTTTTTCTAAAAAATACTTGAACTTTCTTAAAAAAAACATGAAAAAAAGTACATTAAATGACCAAAAGGCAAAGTGAAGGAATTTCTCCTATAAATCGAACTATATCCAAAAATTATATATTTCTTGTTCATAAAAAATCTACAAAGAATGCAGATATGTAGCTGGAACCGAGTTCGAGCTGGAACAAAGTTCGAGTTCCAGCTTTAACCGAGTTCGAGTTCGAGCTTGAAACGAGTTCGAGTTCGAGCTCGAGTTTGGGTTCCGAGTTCGAGTTCGAGCTTGAAAATTTAAAGCTCGCGAGTTTTCGAGTCGAGTCGAGTTTGGGTATGAGTTTTCGAGCTCGAGTCGAGTATAGTCAAACTCGAGCTCGACTCGCATCATTGCCAGCCCTAATTATGCCAAACTTAACTTGTATCCCACATTACGGAAAAAAAACACATTTGCAATTTGCATGGCCGAGAACTCCTTATGTCATTGTGGTATCTTTGAGTTAGTGTAAGTACTGTTGTTGATTAATAGTACTTTTAGAATTGAACTTTAGCAAAACTGATTCAGATTCTATCTTTGATTTGTTGTTATCATCCACCGACTTTGCGACTAAAACATCATTTTAAAAATAGTTTGATATAGGCAGAATGTTTATTATTTTAGAATGCGGATTGTGACTTCTTATAATATTTATTTATTGTATTTAAAATAATTTTTAGAAACCAGATCTAGTTTGTATGATAGATAATAAAATGATTGTTAAACAATCATGCAATTATAGTACTCCATTTAAGTAAATTTTTTCATGACAATAATAATTAACTCTAACTAGCCAAGAATGCAAACACCCGATCTTCTTTATGTCTATACGGATAACATTGTTTATAAAATATTGACAAGTTACCCTCTAGTGGAAATCAAAAAGCTAAAAAGAAAAGCAGACATGTGAATTAAAAATTTGTTAAAAGCATCTTATATTTTTTATCGTTTGTGAAAAAATAACTTTTAATTTTTTTGTGTCACCTTATTCATATTATACTTTTTTTTATCCAAATATACCTTGTTATTAGATCCCATCAAAAAAGTATAATTTCTAGTCATTGAGCTTCACTTTTTTCCCCCTATTTGTGCATGTAAGTAACATACATCTACAAATAATTATTTACTCGAATACTATGCATAGAAAGAAAGGGAAACAAGGAGTGGTCAATGGCTCAAAATATAACCTTTTAGCTAAAATCTGATGACAAAAATTTGATCAAATGTGTCCTACAAGAACTTTATTACAATTTTTTTTTTAGAAAACCAAATTTTCTATAGGTGATATTTGACATTAAGGCCTCGTTTGCCGCAAGCTTTTAATGTAGCATTTAGTGTTTTGATTGTTTGGTTAGGTAGTGGTGTAGGTAGCGTTTAGTGGTTGAAGTAGTGTTCCAATAGTGGTTGTCAAAAGCTAACGTTTGTAGCTTTTGGGATACTGTTTACTAGTGTATAAATTTTGCATTAAAGTTTTGTTTGAGTTACATTAGCTAATTATTTGTAAACAACTAATTTAACAACTTCTTTCACCGAATATCAATGTTTTATACCGTTACTTTGTAACAGCTACACACCAACCATTAACAGCTACCAGCTACTCTCACAACTAAAATATACTTCCTTCGTTTTTTTACTTGCAACGTATTCCTTTTATGGAAATAATACTTACAACCAAGCTTAAAATGACAACTTTTTATAACCAAATACCTTAAGTACCCTTACTTAACTAACTAATCTAAACAATTATTACTCATAAGTCATAACTCATAAGCCACCCTCCCTAATTATTTTCCTCTCTCTCCACCCCTTCAAACCCCTACCAACCCCCTTCAACCCAACCCCAACACTGCACCAACACCAACCCCCACCCACCATTGCAGCCTCTACTCCAGCATCGATTTTCCGGCAACTTTGTTCCGTCTTTTTCAGCAACTTTCTCCGGCGGAACTCGACCATGAAAGCTCCAGATTTGGTACTGTCATGGTTAAATTCGACCCTTTAAAGCCGGCTAAAGGTTGTGATCACAACATCATCATCTCAGGCAAGGGTATGTACAGTAGGTTTCTTACAATCTGTTGACTTCAATGAAAACCACAATGAGAGAGGCGATGAAGAGAAGGAGAAAAGGTGGTCTGGCTGGGCTAGAGGAGTAGAGGGTATAATATAGGTTGGTGGATGTGATGGTGGCCGACGGTGTTGGGTATGGGTGGTGGTTGGGGCTGCATCTCTGCTGGCGAAGATGGTAGTTGCAGCCTGCAGGCAGTGGCGGATCCAGGAATTTATGAATGGTGGGTCACTACCGACTACTAACCACGTAATTGTCCAATCCATGAATTTTTAAAAAAAAAACTACTTCAAATAAAATCATTTCATGACTAATAATAGTTCATATTACAATAAAATAGTACCTAAAAATTGTTACAATTGTTCTCGACGAGTTTTCATGTCTTGATACCGATTTACAATATCATCCATGCTAACTTTTAAAAACAGATCTCTTTCTATATAAGTAATCAAGCAATCATTTATCATTTGATCTCCCATGCTATTACGCAATATATCTTTCACTTGTGTCATGGCGGAAAATACTCTTTCTACAGTCGTCGTTGCATTATCAAAGCATTATGCATAAATACCAAATAATTTCACATTAGAGGGAAATCCTATCCATCTCCAACTAATTCCACCAGCACATAAAACACATAAAACCAAAGGTTCATTCATGGTCTCTCCGAAAACTTCACATGATAGGTCTAATTCTAAAAATGTAAAAACAAGGGCTTTAGTGCATTACCTGAACACAATCAATCAAACCTTCAAAGCTAATCCAATGCTCATAGTCATCATTCACCAATAAATAAATCTGGTAGTAAATCTTTATAACTTTTACGATTTTAGATGAGAACGAGAGTTCCAAATGCTTTTGATTTTCTTATGTTTTTTTGTTTTTTTTCCCTTTTTAAAAGATTTGTAAAGCTTCTCAAAAGCAAGAAAAGGCAAGTCATGCTTCTTTATTTGAGAAATAAATCTTGCATAAACTATTGCTTTTTTGCTGCAATTGTTTGGGAATATAATTTTTTTTTCTTTTTTAAAAACTACAAAGATTTCGCAATATTTTATAGTCTAAATCTCTCAAACCTTCCAACTGAATTAATTAGTGTTGATATACTGAATCTACACATTAAAATTAAAAATGATCAATAAATAAATCATGCACATAACCCTAATCAATAAATATGTGGTCAAAATTTATCAAATTTGACTTGGAAAAGAGAAATGGAAAGATTAAAAGGGGATCGACAGATAATAAGATATTAGATCGAACAATTCTTAATAAACCAAATTACATAGTATGTAAAGCCCGACCTCTAAACATCTTTATTGGGTTAATTAATCTTGATTATTAGCAGCGGAAGACGACCTAACTTTTGGTCGGCGTGATACTGCTGTACTTTTCATTAGGAAAATACAAGGCGACATAATTTCATAATTCTAACATATAACAATATGAAAAATTAAACATACTAGATTATATAAATTAAAACATGTTAATAAAACTAACTGCTTGCTTAGGTTACAAAAACTATAAATGTATGAGTTTTTAATAACAATTTCTCACTGCTAAGTCTTTCTGTCATCCCCATCGGTACCTAGGGATGGAAATGGATCGGATTCGGGGCGGGTGGAACATCACCCGCATCCACCACCCGCAATTGTTTACTCCACCCGCATCCATCCATCCGTCATCCATCGGATGAAACGGGTGGGTCGGGTGCTAAACGGGTGATGATATTGAGTATATTTTTAAAAGAAATTAGTGACATAATATAAAATAATTATATCAAAAACATACAATATAAGTAATTTACATGTAAAATTTAATAATAGGGTAATGAGTTGGATGTTAAACGGGTGATGGATTGGGTGACGGATGAAAAAATTCTCACCCACCACCCACTTTCCATCCATTTAAATTCGGGTTTTCATCCATTTAAAATACCGGGTTAAGCGGGTGATGGATCATCCATCACCCATTTCCATCCTTATCGGTACCTAAAATAGAAAAACAAAACGTCATGAGCCGAAGCTCAGTAACATACTACTCTAATATTGTAAATTCATTTCAACTCATTTTATTTGAAAACAGGGAGAAGATAATATAATCAAACCATTTCATAAACACATAATTAAAACCAAGAACTTTAAAGAAGGATTGATATTGTCATTTATCATTATAATCTCCTTTATCATATTTATTATCGGAAATCTTCCTTTGGTTACTTGTCGAGTACACCAGAAGGTAAGCCACGGAGAACAGTATTCCTCCAACATAAGGTGGCGTAACAGAATGCGGGTGCCACAGGAGATTATTGTCCCCCAACAGAAGGTGGCATAACAGAATGCGAGTGTTACGGAAGCCTATTGTCCCCCAACAGAAGATAACAAAACCGCCAGATATAATAATGGAACGTGCAAGACCAACAGAACATAAAACTGCCAAGAACCGTCTTTCACTTTCATTTATCATGTTTCATGACTTTTACGTATTTTTCATAAAACATCTCTTAATCATGAAAACCATTTTATTACCATCATAGCATCACCATTATCACACTTTTCATAGCGTCATTACCAAACATCATTCAACAAAATATTTCATATCCCCCAATCCAATAAAAGAACATTAACAAAAACATCATATGAAACCTTCATAAAATATCGTTGGAAAGGGAGTGCGAGTGTTAGGCGTTACCTCGAGCCGTGATTATTATACTTGATAGATGGGGGAGGCTTGTGATATACTTTTTCCTTTCTAATCTATTCAAGAATTAATAAAGGATGACTTATTAATATTTTATTCTAGATTTCAAGCTCTACGATCCATTTCCATCATATTCCCATTTTAAGAAGTACTTTGATATGAATTACTAGAGAGTTTCTTAGTGATTAACTAATGTTTATGGAATCTCATTATAACTATTTAGTACTTAAATTATAATTCATGACTTTACTAAATTGGTTAAAAAGGCTCTTATAATATATATATATATATATATATATATATATATATATATATATATATATATATATATATATATATATATATATATATATATATATATATATATATATATATATATATATATATATATATATATATATATATATATATATATATATATATTCCAAAGCAAAAACATGACATGCTGCCACATGTACTCCCCTTCCCCCACGCAATGAAATGACATATTAAACAATAAAAATGTGTGTTATGTGCCTCGAACCCATGACCTCTCATTTAAGATATAAGTGCACTAACCAACTACTCTACAATCTCATGTTGGTATTGATGGGGAAAAAATATATTTTCTATTTTTAAGACAATTAAATACAATTGTATATATCAATACTCATTAAGCTAATGTTAATAATAGCATGTCCTACCTTTTTAGTAATCTTATAATAAAAAAAACAAAAGCTCTTCAAATTTTTATAACCTCTGTAATTAACACTACTACACCATTTTATTGCATCAGTTGTATTCTTACACATCAACCTACTTTAAAAAAAGATTGTATTATATTTTTTATAAATAATTATATATTTATATATATATGTACTCTATTGAAACCGAGGTTATATTGATGAATAATTCATGTTATAATTTACTATGTAGAAAATTTAAAAAGAACTTGAAGATCATTTAATTTCCTAAGCACAATCCAATGCCTATAACTCTTTTTTTTTCACTTTTCTCAAGTGTTTGATTTAAGACTTCAAATTCACATTGATAAGGAAATGATCTTAAAACAGATATGAATGAGGGATAAAGGAAACTAATTATTTAATTAATTGTCATAAATGTGATGAGTACTTTTTTGGTAATCTAAAATACTTTTTAAAATTAAAAAAATTCATGTTTAATGACTTGAAGGTGTGATTATGAAACTTTCATATTTTAGTTAAGCCTTCAATACTAAAACTTATTATTAAACTAATGTTATTTACAACTATTTAACAGATTCATTTAATCAAATATAGAAAGTGAGATTCATTTTATTAAACTAATCAGTGAAGCAACAAGTATCAATATTTCATTTACTTACACAATATCATGGGTTACTAATAGAAGTTATTAGCGTTAAGTTGGTTAGGAGCATAAACAATTAAACATAGTTATTTACACATGTTTTAGCAATCATTTGCATAAGTAGGTTTTTATTAACTAAGGTCATAAAATAAGATTAATAAAATAAAGAATTATTAATGAAGACTCTTAAGTCTTAACTTCGCTTCCTTAGTATACTTGACCCAAAACTCAAGTTTAATGAAGTTAAGAATATGTTTACTAAGTTTAGATTATTGAATCAAGGATTACAAACTATATATCCATAATCCATGTAATAACTTAGGCTATTAGTAGAATTATTAGTCTTGAGTAACATAGGATTAGTACTAAAATAAACAAGAAGGAATAAAACAAGGAGAGCAGCGAGACAGGGGAGGGAGAAGAAGGTGGTGCAGCTGGCGGTAGACGGTGGTAGTGCGGGTCTGGACGCGCAGACGGGGCGGCAGTCGGATGGTATTGTTTGATTTTTTTTTGATTTTTGGGTGATAAAGAATAGTGAAATTGTCGTACTATTTATAGTTATTTTATGAAGAGAACTCAATTAAACCAACATAAGCTAATGGTGAAGAATACTTGGGGAGCAACGTCTTCTAGAATGCCTTGGGAAATAAGGAGAAGAAAGCTTGAGGAAGAAGATGAATTGGTTGGAAATGGTGATTTTCCAATTTTGGAAAATTCCTAATTCTTTTGCTATTACTAAAATTAGCAATTTTCCTACTTTCTTTAATCTACAACCAAACTTACTTAGCTTATTTTATTAAACACTTGATTTTTTTTATTTCAATAAATTAAAGGAGTAATTATGATAACCTTAAAAATAAATTTTAAACAATTTAATTAGCTTATTATTAATATTACATAAGCTTAAATTTTCGGGATATTACATAGTAACAACAAATATGGCAACTTTACTTGGTTACAACAAGAAAATATAATCTCCATACTTAATAAACCAAACCACATAGTAACCATAATGATGCTACCAACTTTATTTAATTACAACAAGGAATATAGCATTCATGCTTGATACTTCATAATCCAAACCACAATAACAATTTAATGAACTATTCATTTTTAACATTTATTAATATTCCAACCGCACGAGTAACCATAGTGATGTTGGCAACTTTATTTAATCATATTACAACCAGGAAATGAAATAGCATCCACACTCAAAGACTTTATTTTCCAAACATCAATAACAACTTAGCTTCTTGAATAGCATTTCTAGACTATTCATTAGCAATGACGTGATTCATCAAAGGCAGTAGTTGTGCACTTAAAGGCGCCAACATTATAGACATAGACATCGCAGTAACAATTTCCACAACAAGGGTAAAAAACACTACATGACTCATGGAAACCAACGCAAGCAAGAGGATTGGTGCTAATGCCAATCTCTTCAAGCATAATGTTTGAGAGGGGACGAACAGCAAAAGTGGGTTGAGGTGTGGTGGCTAGCATCAGTAAGGCTAGCATCATCACTAAACTAACCACCCCCTTCGCATTCTTACTCATTTCCATCTTAGTAGCTTATCACTAGATGTTTTTTGTTTGTGTTTTGGATGGAAAGATGGAGGGTTGGTGTCCCTTTTTATAGCCAAAGGGTTACATGGGTAAATTGGTCATTTGTTGTGGCCTTAATTTTTTTCGTTCGATAGGTGGTCTTCAATTCTTATCATCTATTGATGGTCTCCCATGTCTCAAATTATTAATTCTTTAGTATGTGATCCGACTTATATTAATTTTCTTAATCAAATTGAGAATTTTGATTCAAATGAAAGTTACCATAATTGTAAATCATACGTGATGCAGTCATAACCCATCCTAACTACTTAACTGTTTTCAAAGTAAGATTCTATGAATCACCGAGATATTTGTCTATTTCTTCAAGGTGAGAAGATGGCATTGACACGTTGTATGAGAAATCTTCCCGAAATAAGCTTTGGCTCAATGGTATCATGCTCTTTTATTCCTGCAGAAGCTAGGGTTCGATCATTGATATGACCAATACTATATATGGGGGGTTGAAGGGAATAAGGGGTTGAGAGTAGGGATGACAACGAGTTGAACTTGGACCAGATTATGCATAATCCGACTGCGATCCTACAAAAAGTCGGATTTTACTCCGACATCCGAATTCAAGACCTAGGGGATAGACTTAGAGTATGAGACACGGTAGACTTAGGCAATCATTGTACCTGGAAAAAAAACCACAATTAGCTCTACATTATGTATAAAAGATGTGAACATTATCTGCTTTCACTTTTCACCCTTTGAAGTCATTGTCTGACTTTCTTAACATGTGAACAAAATTAAGATTGTAGTTCTACTGTCAAAGTGTTTCAAACAGAAACAAATCACCATATTTCCTCCTCCCTGAAAGAAGGACAAGACTTTTGAATTTGGCACATGACCTAATGCACCAATTCAGCCCATTAAAGATAACGTTGAACATAATTTTGATGGCGCTGACACGTGCTACCTCCTCTTTAAAAAGTTCGATGAACTTATTAAACCAAAGTAAACAAATTGAGAACTACGATTAAAATGAAAAGTTCATTGCCAGGGTACTACAAATTGGCACTTGTGCCACAAATCATACCAGAATAATTTAGTATTTGTGGCATATATTGATCTTTTGGCGAGAAATTTAGATTCTACCATAATTTAAATTGTGGCAAAACATAATCTAGCTGCGAAAATATAAGTCATAAGCCCAATAATTTTTTATACATTGAAATATTTCTCATACGAAATCGTGAAAGAAAAGAAGACTACTATTCTACATCTATTAGTGTACTATTATTCCCTCCGTTTCCTAAAGATTCTCTCACTGTGACATTTTTCACTATTTATAAACTTCGCTTTAACCATCGTTTGTGATTTGTGATTTTTCTCTTTCATCTTTCGCCATTCCTCTGTCAGTGGCTGCCATTGCCGACAACTATCACCGCCATCTCGGACACTTTGTCACCACTGTAATCGTTTCCACCTCCGAATATGCTTCAAACACTAAGCCTATCAGGTGGATAAGATTTAGTAAGTTTCAAGAAGTTCTAATTTCTAATACCTTACAGGCTTATACTATAAAATTCAATAAATTTTAATGACTTCATGTAAGCTCCAATAAGTTCAAAAAGAAAAAGGGTACATGATGCACATGCTCCCTAAATATATGATTTGAAGTTTCGTTCTTTCAATTTTTGAATAGGTTATGGCACTACGTACTTGATTAAGGTTGTTTATGTACCATCATTTGGTACAATTGTACAAGTTGAATCATAAAGACGTGAGGAAGGAGTATGTAACTACCGACTACCATCAGACATTGTTGATGTTTATTGTTCTTAGTAGAGGTCCAAGTATGCAATAAATGCTTCTCGTTGTCTTGTTTGAGTTTCCTTCCCCTTGTTGAGAAAGGAAATTATTACAAGCAACTCTAACAACCTTCCTAAAATAATGGAGGAAAATAAAATAAATAAAGAAAGTGAAAATTATATATAACAACCTAACAATGCTATTTCGATTAAACCACTTTCTTCAACATGTCATTTCTCACCAAGTAATTTGCTTCTTTAGCATAGGAAAATAACGAAAAATCTTATTCCATTCACTAGGTAGATAATTCACTAAAAATAAACATCAACATATAATAAAGTTGAGATTGATACATCTACCAACTGGGTAAGCAACCCACTAGAAATAGACAATTAAAAAATTATTAAGTCTTCTGTGTTGGACTCATCAATCATATAAATACATATATATATAACAAAATAATTATACCTGCTATGGCTTCCAAGTATTATACTGGTGCTAATCTCAACTCTAACTACAACTCCAAAAAAAAACTTAGATTGAGAATTAGAAAAGATTAACATAAACTTGAATTATGATTTTTATGTTAGAATTAGTTGAACCAACTTTGACACCAACAAACAGAACAATTTTTTTTTTTATAAATTTCAACATCGAAAAAATATTAATTGAACAAAATAGTACCTGAGTCAATTTTGGGTTCATTTAGTTCTTCATCTACTTTGTTGTTGAGGCTTAAGTATCTCTGTCGTATCTGTCGAGGAAGAAATCATTTCCTGGTTAAGAAGTAGGAAGGCTAAATTTCTACAAAAATCCTCCATCATTTTGTTTAGTCCTTAAGTCAATCAACCTCCCTCATGTTAACCACCATTTGTCACACTATCATAGGCAGTAGGCTACCTTCGTCTCGATCGGTCTACTTTCGTCGGCAACATTGTTAACAGAATTTTAAATCCTCCGAGTCCGAGACAGGGTTAACGGAATTCTTAGGATTTTCATTAATTTTTGTAGCGAAGCCGCCAGTATTAATTGTTGGCGAAGCTAATATAAGAACAACAAAAAGAAGTTTTCAATTGAAATTTTATTTCCATGAAACTAGTGTGGTAATTACTAATTAGTATGGTGGTGGTGATGGTGTTGGTGCCTTGATGGCGTTGATGGTGCGGTGTTGAGTTGTGAAGCAGTATGAGACTTTTTGTATTTGGTTTAAGGAAATGATCTTAAAACAGATATGAATGAGGGATAAAAATATTGTCATAAATGTGATGCGTACTTTTTTGGTAATCTAAAATACTTTTTTAAATAAAAAATCTTGTTTTTCTGTTGTTAAATAAAGGATAATATATAATATTACTAATTCTTAACCGGACCCTGGGCTTCCGTTAGCGGGATCGTAATTATAATACGATTATCACGGTATCATTTTTAAAATGACATAATTTAAAACAATGTCATTCAAAATTTTTAATGACAACTACAACAATAGTTTTGATACCCATACTAAAATGTTAAGTTGATATTTTTTCCTCAATTAAAAATGTTAATTTCTTTTTCTTTACTACGTAAGTATGTAACCACCTTTTCATTTATAGTCTTGTATATATATTCCTACGTCATATGATTTAATTGAAAAAAAAATCAAACTAAAGAATGATAAATTTTTTTAATACTCCCTTTATTGTCTAATAGAATTTGTATCATTCTATTATATATACTATTTACACTTTTGTTTTATGAATGATCCATCTTTTATTTCATTATATTATTTTCCAATTACTAAGATGTCAAAATCATAACTCTTTTATTCAAATTAATGTACCCTACTATAGTATTTTTTTTTTTATCATATCTACTTACAGAATTATAAAATACCTACTAACTACAATCACATTTACCATCACATTACCAATCGAATGATGGAGTACTATTATATTTTATATAACATTATTTCGGCCCACCTTATATAACAATACTGGATCCGCCACTGCTCACATCGACCCAAGAATCATGAGCACTTGTCAAATTTTCTTATTATTACTTTCGTATAAGTGTATTTAGACTCAAGTCATTAGTTTAACATGCATGTAATGAGGATCAAGGTTGGAATCCTTTTGAAGAGGAGGTTATGCAGTGTTAGCGCCATCAAAAACATGTTGAGCTTCATCTTTGATAGGATGAATAGGTTCAATAGGTCATGGGTAATATTCAAGAATCTTGTCCTTTCGGGGAGGAAATATGATATAATTTGTTTTCTATTTGCAACACTTTGACAATAGACTTGTAATGATAATTCTTTTCACATATTAAGAGCGTTGGACGATTACTTTAGAGTTGGCAAAAGTTGACTCAATTCATGACAACACCATACAAATCAGATACGAAAATATGAGTTAGTGATGAGAATCTGCAACCCATTAGTTAAACTATTGATATATTCTCTTCCACGTATATGACAATGACAACATGGCGCAACCAATACGTTGTAATTAGACGCATGGCTAATAGTAATTGTAAGAATGACACGTCGCGTGTGCAAATAAATGGTGTGATGACATATGGCGAAAATTATTTTGTTATATATATATATATATATATTTATTTATATGATTGATGAGTCCAACACAGAAGACTTAATAATTTTTTAATTGTCTATTTCTACTGGGTTGCTTACCCAGTTGGTAGATGTATCAATCTCAACTTTATTATATGTTGATGTTTATTTTTAGTGAATGGAATAGGATTTTTTGTTATTTTCCTATGCTAAAGAAGCAAATTACTTGGTGAGAAATGACATGTTGAAGAAAGTGGTTTAATCGCATTGTTAGGTTGTTAAATATAATTTTCACTTTCTTTATTTATTTTATTTTCCTCCATTATTTTAGGAAGGTTGTTAGAGTTGCTTGTAATAATTTCCTTTCTCAACAAGGGGAAGGAAACTCAAACAAGACAACGAGAAGCATTTATTGCATACTTGGACCTCTACTAAGAACAATCAGCATCAACAATGTCTGATGGTAGTCGGTAGTTACATACTCCTTCCTCACGTCTTTATGATTCAACTTGTACAATTGTACCAAATGATGGTAGATAAACAACCTTAATCAAGTACGTAGTGCCATAACCTATTCAAAAATTGAAAGAACGAAACTTCAAATCATATATTTAGGGAGCATGTGCATCATGTACCCTTTTTCTTTTTGAACTTATTGGAGCTTACATGAAGTCATTAAAATTTATTGAATTTTATAGTATAAGCCTGTAAGGTATTAGAAATTAGAACTTCTTGAAACTTACTAAATCTTATCCACCTGATAGGCTTAGTGTTTGAAGCATATTCGGAGGTGGAAACGATTACAGTGGTGACAAAGTGTCCGAGATGGCGGTGATAGTTGTCGGCAATGGCAGCCACCGACGAGGAATGGCGAAAGATGAAAGAGAAAAATCACAAATCACAAACGATGGTTAAAGCGAAGTTTATAAATAGTGAAAAATGTCACAAGTGAGAGAATCTTTAGGAAACGGAGGGAATAATAGTACACTAATAGATGTAGAATAGTAGTCTTCTTTTCTTTCACGATTTCGTATGAGAAATATTTCAATGTATAAAAAATTATTGGGCTTATGACTTATATTTTCGCAGCTAGATTATGTTTTGCCACAATTTAAATTATGGTAGAATCTAAATTTCTCGCCAAAAGATCTATATATGCCACAAATACTAAATTATTCTGGTATGATTTGTGGCACAAGTGCCAATTTGTAGTACCCTGGCAATGAACTTTTCATTTTAATCGTAGTTCTCAATTTGTTTACTTTGGTTTAATAAGTTCATCGAACTTTTTAAAGAGGAGGTAGCACAGTGTCAGCGCCATCAAAATTATGTTCAACGTTATCTTTAATGGGCTGAATTGGTGCATTAGGTCATGTGCCAAATTCAAAAGTCTTGTCCTTCTTTCAGGGAGGAGGAAATATGGTGATTTGCTGTTTTCTGTTTGAAACACTTTGACAGTAGAACTACAATCTTAATTTTGTTCACATGTTAAGAAAGTCAGACAATGACTTCAAAGGGTGAAAAGTGAAAGCAGATAATGTTCACATCTTTTATACATAATGTAGAGCTAATTGTGGTTTTTTTTCCAGGTACAATGATTGCCTAAGTCTACCGTGTCTCATACTCTAAGTCTATCCCCTAGGTCTTGAATTCGGACGTCGGAGTAAAATCCGACTTTTTGTAGGATCGCAGTCGGATTATGCATAATCTGGTCCAAGTTCAACTCGTTGTCATCCCTACTCTCAACCCCTTATTCCCTTCAACCCCCCATATATAGTATTAATCATATCAATGATCGAACCCTAGCTTCTGCAGGAATAAAAGAGCATGATACCATTGAGCCAAAGCTTACTTCGGGAAGATTTCTCATACAACGTGTCAATGCCATCTTCTCATCTTGAAGAAATAGACAAATATCTCGGTGATTCATAGAATCTTACTTTGAAAACAGTTAAGTAGTTAGGATGGGTTATGACTGCATCACGTATGATTTACAATTATGGTAACTTTCATTTGAATCAAAATTCTCAATTTGATTAAGAAAATTAATATAAGTCGGATCACATACTAAAGAATTAATAATTTGAGACATGGGAGACCATCAATAGATGATAAGAATTGAAGACCAACTATCGAACGAAAAAAATTAAAGGCCACAACAAATGACCAATTTGCCCATGTAACCCTTTGGCTATAAAAAGGGACACCAACCCTCCATCTTTCCATCCAAAACACAAACAAAAAACATCTAGTGATAAGCTACTAAGATGGAAATGAGTAAGAATGCGAAGGGGGTGGTTAGTTTAGTGATGATGCTAGCCTTACCGATGCTAGCCACCACACCTCAACCCACTTTTTGCCGTTCGTCCCCTCTCAAACATTATGCTTGAAGAGATTGGCATTAGCACCAATCCTCTTGCTTGCGTTGGTTTCCATGAGTCATGTAGTGTTTTTTACCCTTGTTGTGGAAATTGTTACTGCGATGTCTATGTCTATAATGTTGGCGCCTTTAAGTGCACAACTACTGCCTTTGATGAATCACGTCATTGCTAATGAATAGTCTAGAAATGCTATTCAAGAAGCTAAGTTGTTATTGATGTTTGGAAAATAAAGTCTTTGAGTGTGGATGCTATTTCATTTCCTGGTTGTAATATGATTAAATAAAGTTGCCAACATCACTATGGTTACTGTGCGGTTGGAATATTAATAAATGTTAAAAATGAATAGTTCATTAAATTGTTATTGTGGTTTGGATTATGAAGTATCAAGCATGAATGTTATATTCCTTGTTGTAATTAAATAAAGTTGGTAGCATCATTATGGTTACTATGTGGTTTGGTTTATTAAGTATGGAGATTATATTTTCTTGTTGTAACCAAGTAAAGTTGCCATATTTGTTGTTACTATGTAATATCCCGAAAATTTAAGCTTATGTAATATTAATAATAAGCTAATTAAATTATTTAAAATTTATTTTTAAGGTTATCATAATTACTCCTTTAATTTATTAAAATAAAAAAAATCAAGTGTTTAATAAAATAAGCTAAGTAAGTTTGGTTGTAGATTAAAGAAAGTAGGAAAATTGCTAATTTTAGTAATAGCAAAAGAATTAGAAAATTTCCAAAATTGGAAAATCACCATTTCCAACCAATTCATCTTCTTCCTCAAGCTTTCTTCTCCTTATTTCCCAAGGCATTCTAGAAGACGTTGCTCCCCAAGTATTCTTCACCATTAGCTTATGTTGGTTTAATTGAGTTCTATTCATAAAATAACTATAAATAGTATGACAATTTCACTATTCTTTACCACCCAAAAATAAAATAAAAAATCAAACAATACTACACCCAAGCCTCCTGTTTTCCGGCCACCCGCCTACCACCACCATCCGACTGCCGCCCCGTCTGCGCGTCCAGACCCGCACTACCACCGTCTACCGCCAGCTGCACCACCTTCTTCTCCCTCCCCTGTCTCGCTGCTCTCCTTGTTTTATTCCTTCTTGTTTATTTTAGTACTAATCCTATGTTACTCAAGACTAATAATTCTACTAATAGCCTAAGTTATTACATAGATTATGGATATATAGTTTGTAATCCTTGATTCAATAATCTAAACTTAGTAAACATATTCTTAACTTCATTAAACTTGAGTTTTGGGTCAAGTATACTAAGGAAGCGGAGTTAAGACTTAAGAGTCTTCATTAATAATTCTTTATTTTATTAATCTTATTTTATGACCTTAGTTAATAAAAACCTACTTATGCAAATGATTGCTAAAACATGTGTAAATAACTATGTTTAATTGTTCTCGTCAAAAAAAAAAAAAAAAAACTATGTTTAATTGTTTATGCTCCTAACCAACTTAACGCTAATAACTTCTATTAGTAACCCATGATATTGTGTAAGTAAATTAAATATTGATACTTGTTGCTTCACTGATTAGTTTAAGAATCTCACTTTCTATATTTGATTAAATGAATCTGTTAAATAGTTGTAAATAACATTAGTTTAATAATAAGTTTTACTCCCTCCGTCCCATAATATAGTGCTTACTTCTTTTTTTGCACGGGAATTAAGGAGAGTGGAGGGAATAATAGGATCTCAAAAAAATATATATTAATAAAGTACCTTAGTTTTTGTTTTCCTTTAAAAAAAATCAAAAAACAATAAATGTTTCTTGGAATGGTGTAAAGTAATAAATAGAGGCACACATTTTAAATGAAAAAGTAAGGTATTTTGGAGAATTTGTGTAAAGATTGAGGATAATTTAGTCCAAATAAATTGATAAAAATAAAATAGGTACAACATTTTGGGACCTAAAGAGGAATGTAAAGACTATATTATGGGACGGAGGGAGTAGTATTGAAGGCTTAACTAAAATATGAAAGTTTCATAATCACACCTTCAAGTCATTAAACATGAATTTTTTTAATTTAAAAAAGTATTTTAGATTACCAAAAAAGTACTCATCACATTTATGACAATTAATTAAATAATTAGTTTCCTTTATCCCTCATTCATATCTGTTTTAAGATCATTTCCTTAAACCAAATACAAAAAGTCTCATACTGCTTCACAACTCAACACCGCACCATCAACGCCATCAAGGCACCAACACCATCACCACCACCATACTAATTAGTAATTACCACACTAGTTTCATGGAAATAAAATTTCAATTGAAAACTTCTTTTTGTTGTTCTTATATTAGCTTCGCCAACAATTAATACTGGCGGCTTCGCTACAAAAATTAATGAAAATCCTAAGAATTCCGTTAACCCTGTCTCGGACTCGGAGGATTTAAAATTCTGTTAACAATGTTGCCGACGAAAGTAGACCGATCGAGACGAAGGTAGCCTACTGCCTATGATAGTGTGACAAATGGTGGTTAACATGAGGGAGGTTGATTGAGTTAAGGACTAAACAGGATGATGAATTGATGATTTTGAAGACAAAAGACGATTGCTAATTTGTAAGATTAGCAATTTATGATAGTGTCATGTTTGCGTTATCATCAATGGTGGTTACAGAATTCAGGGAATGATGAGATTGTGTTGGAGGTGAAGTCAAGGAAATTGTGTTGTGATGAGAGAGTGTTGATCGTAATCTAAGTGAACAAGTAAAGTTTTTCTATTTTTTTCTTTCTTTTTAATGTTAATTCTATACTATAGAAAGGTTATTTTATGGGGGGAGTGTAATTATGGATAATAATTTCTAAAGTTTGAGTCCGTTTTTGGAGAGACGGTCTCGCGTTAGTGTTAACGTGAGACCGCTAATGTCATGCTGACATCACGCGCGTGCATCAAAACAGCAGCAGAATTAGTTAAGCGCTTGCACCTATTAGTTATGCTAACTAAAAATTGCTTCTAGATGAATAGTTAAGCGCTGGAGTATATTAGTTATGCGTTGAATTATATTAGTTAAGCATTGAAGTATATTAGTTATATCATAGAAACCAGATTATAGCGCATTTTATTTGCCCTAATTTCATTATCACACATAAATCATTCTATACTTCTTCACTAATTAAGCCGTTAAACCCGGCAAAGTATTTTCCTCCTCCTCCATTCTCTCGTCCGCATTACAACATGGCGATTCTTTGAGATCCACTGATTTTTCCTAAAACCTTCCTTGATTTCAAAAAGTTGAAATCAAAACTTGTTTTCTCCTCTCTTCTATTTCTAAAACATTGCGATTCAATTGATTGATGATTTCAGATCCACTGATTCTTCCTAAAATCTACATTGATTATCTGAAAATTTTGAAAATCACAAATATTCCATTGATTTGTTGAGATCTAAGCTCACAAATACTGATTATCCAGAAAGGTACAAATCTGTTGTTCAATTTGAATGCAAGTAAAATATTTGTATCAAAAATCACATAATGCGCTTTCAATTTCGCAGAATAGACGTAACCTAATTGCTTGGATGGAAATTCAATTACATCAAAATCCTCTACATGAGGAAATTCAACCTATTTCATCCTCCAAAGGCGCAAGGTAACTCCCCCGTACTATGAATTCAACGAGAAAGGCATAAAGAAAACATTAGCTATCACTTTCTTTGTTTTAGTGACTGAAATCAGATTGTTTTGGGTGATACAAGTATCATAGCACTTGTTTTTGTGAATCAGAAAATTAGTTATCACTTTCAGATCTTTAGTTGTTGGTTGTTGTGGATTAGTTGAATTCAACGAATTTGCTGTTCAAATTGAATGCAACTAATTTAATTTAACAACATTGTCTTTTATCATAACTATCTTGGAAGTTGAAAATATAATTGCAGAAATCATAACGAGAAGATGACATAAAAGGATCTTTAGTGGGCTTTACGAGGAAAACAGAGGAGGAGATGTATGAGTTGTATCACAAGCATGCTACGTTCCGGGGTTTTCAATCGGGAAAAGCACAAAAAGGAGAGAAGTTGGAACAAAACAAATCAAAGAACAATATTATGTGTGTTCTTTCCATGGAGACAGAAGGAAGCCAACAAATGGAGACACACCGACACAAATAACAACCACAAACCAGAAGACAAATCCTCAATGAAGAGAAAAAGGCAAAGACCAACTACAAGAACAAAGTTGCAAAGCCGCAATGAGAGTCAAGCTCAATGAAGAAGGAGTTTTCGAAGTTAAGCATCATGTCCTAATACATAATCATGAACTCACAAAGCCATCTTGGCAACATTTGCACAGTATGCATGAAAGTTGAATATTTTCAATAGTTATAAAATTGACAAAGAATAGTTATGTTTTATCCGACAATAGTTAACCACCATAAAATTTCGTGTCCGAAAGAAAAATAAGTGATGATAAAGGCAAGGTTATAGAGTTGATGCTAGACTCGGAATCGTGACCATCCGATTCATATTGATACATGTGTAATGAAGCAGGAGGTGAAGAGAACGTTGGCCACACTGTTAGAGATCACATAAATTATGCTCATAGGTTGAAAATGAAAAAAATTGAGGGAGGCGACGCACAAACTGTGATTGACATGCTATACCAAAAGGCAGCAGATGATCCTGATTTTTTCTTCAGAGTCAGATTGAATGAACATAATCAAGTGGTTAGCTTGTTTTGGAGGGACTCCATGATGTTGGAAGACTTTAAAATTTATGGTGATGTAGTTGTTTGACACAACTTATCGCACAAACAAATACAATTTAATATGTGCTCCATTTGTTGGTATCAACAACCACCGGAAGAATGTCATGTTTGCATGCGCATTCATAGGTGATGAGAAAGCAGACACATTTGAGTGGGTTTTTGAAACGTTCAAAAAAGCAATGCAAGGAAAAACACCAGTAACTATTTTTACTGATCAAGACTTGGCCATTGCCAATGGCATTGCAAGGGTAACATTCTCATTCCATAATTACATCTACGTTTCTTTTACATACAATTAGTTATTCACTGAAGTTATCATATTAGTTAACATTAAAAGTACATTAGTTAATTATATAACATCAATAGTTAACAACACTGGTCTATCACTATTGGATATAGGTGTTCCCGAAAGCAAGGCACGGAGTTATGTCTATGGCATCTACTTAAAAATGCTATTCGAGATTTGGAGCATTGAAATCGATAAAACTTTCACGGATACATTTAACAAATGTTTGAAGGGTTGCAAGACAGAAGAAGAGTTCTTTAAATGTTGGGATAAAATGATTGAAGACTACGAGCTTGAACATGACTCTTGGTTCACCAACCTGTTCACAATAAAAGAAAAATGGTGTACTGCCTTGAGTAAGGATTTCTTCTCTGCGGGAATACTATCTTCTTAGAGAAGTGAGAGTACAAACAATGCAATTGGGTTTAAAGCAAAAAAAACAACAACCTTGACTGATTTTTACCACATCTTTGAAGAAACAGTAAAAAGGTGGAGAAGTGTAGAAAGAGCTGATGAATTCAAATGTGATACATCAAGAGTAACCTGTTTCTACCCATTGACAGGAATGTTGAAGCATGCAGCAAGTGTATACACACATACTTTGTTCAGAGATTTTGAGCACGAGTTTGCCATGGCAATGTCCACAAACACTTACTTTGTTGCTGTTTCACCTGACAAGCTATCTATCATGTTTGAAGTGAAAGAAGAGTTTGACACAAATTCGTCTCAAAGGGTAATATATACTGCCCATAATCGTACGATAACTTGCTCTTGCAAAAACTTCGAAGAAACAGTCAGATCACTTTTGGTACAGAAAACATAACTTTTGTATTTGAAAGTTTTAACTTTTTATATGAAAAACGTAACTAATGTCTAAATTTTATTAGTTAATAATTTATTCGTAATAGTTAATTAACATAATGTAAAAGTTATGCTGCCAGGATTGTTATGCTTTCATGCCTTGAGAATCATGCACATGCATTCAATCACAACAATACCACAAAGGTATATTTGCAAAAAGTGGACTAGATTTGCAAAGAGTGAAGTGTGGAAAAGAGAAATGGACAAAGAAATATCTGGAGCAATTACAAACAAAGTAACCCCATGGAGATATGAAACCGCAAGAAAGTTCTACAATCTCATTCTTAAAAATCAAGATAATGAAGATGCAAGAAAAGTACTGCAAGAAGTCTATGAAAGTACTGCTGCAACTATAAACAAGGTCTAAACTACAAAACCAGTTGTAGAAGAACAATGCTCATCAAGTACAACTACATTGGTTATCTTAGACCCGGATCGTGCAAAAACAAAGGGAAGAAGCGCAAGGAAGAAAAGTCATTTCGAGAAAACTAAAAAAATAAATTCCAATAACCAAACTGAAATTGGTACATTCACTCCAAATCCTAGATTTTTTTTAAGTTCTTATTTCAGGTTGTCTTTTGTATTTGACATTTTAGATTTTATGAATTCGTTTATATTGAAACTAACTGATGCTCAATAGATCTTAACTAATTATAGAATAACACTAACTAATGTATTGGATATGTTAACTAAAGAAAAATTGTAAGTCTACATATAGATTAACAGCTCTAAACTATTGTGCTAAAATACTTAACTAATTCGCAAAATATATCAACTAATATATCATGAATATAGTATAAGTGATACGTTTTCTTTAAATTAGGCAGGAAGTTTGAGAGGCAAATTAATTGTGATTTTAATCCATTAAAGCATCACGAGTTTCTAAAAATGAGAGTGGTGTACATGTATACTAAGTGTACATCTAACCTTTTCCACCATCCTCTCTAGGAGGCTAGAGTTTTTCTTTCCGATTTAAATGGTGGTTTAGATGATATTTTCTAGCCTTGTGATGCTTTTAATTGTGTTATGTAAGAAGGGATGAAAATTTTATTGCCATCTACTAAGGTAATTCCTTTTACGTGCTGAAAAAGTCTTAAGAAAATGTTAACTAAGGTAATTCCTAATTTAAACTATTGTACTAAATAACTTAACTAATTAGCCAAAAATATTAACTAATTAACTGATTTATCATGAATATAGTATAACAATCGTTACAATTACCTCTATGGCTTTTTTTTATCCAATAACAAAGAGGGCAAAAGCAAGCTTTATAGTCCTTAAAGTCGATATTTTACAAATTGAAATTTACGAATATTACGGAATCTTGGGCATAGGAGGCTTGTTGCATTGGACACATGACAATTTATACCTACACAAAAGTGTCTGAAAAAGTATATATACAAGACAACAGGGGTGCTAGATGAAAGTGTTCGTGCTAAATAACTGACTATTGACTTAGAGGTACATAGTTTGACAAAGCCTGGAAATCACATCCCATATGGTAGTAAGATAGTCCTACATCAAGTGCTACCTTCCATCAACTTTTAGAGGCCACCAGCCATTTAGTTTCATCAACGTTAAAATGTCATGTCTATGGAACTTTCAATACAAGTCAAGTACATCCATCAAAATTTAACCATCACATTACACATTCCAAAATAATAAAGTTTCATTCTCTATACCAAAAGATTCTTAACCACCACTAACTCATCCCTACTTTTCTTTTCCTTCATTCTGGTCAACATCATCATTGTTCTTCTCATTTTCTCTTTCTTCCACTCCTTTTGCATTTGCTTTTGTGTCCCTGGTTTTTTCCTTTTTCTTCTTTGCTTCTTCCTTTTTTCGCTCGGAAATTGCAAGTCCAATCTCCTGCTTTCTTGAGTTGAATTTTACAATTTTGCTTAAAACTTCATCCCTGATCTCATTAATATCACTAAGGACAAGAGAAGCACAAATCTCACCCCGAATTGCACGCCTCTTAAATGGCTACAAAAGAAGGAAATAAATCACTTTAAAGCGACCTAAAACTAAATTTGACAAAGATAAAAAAAAAGAGCATCACAAACCTTGTCAATAGGATAGGCAAAAGCGAGAACCTAAAAAACTTGCATATGCACCATCAAGAAAACACCACAATCCACATTAGGGATTGATGATCGCCATGATAACTCAATATGCTCAAACATATATTCAAGCATTTCTTCGCTAATGGGTGCTTCTTTTCTTTGAGATAAAGACTGAAATTCTCACACTGTAATGAAAGATATTTTAGAAAATCCAACATTATGAAATCAAGTAGGAATAAAAGGACCATAACTAATAAAAAGAAAATCCTAACTAATAATAAAAGGAAGCTAACTAATCAAGGTTATATATATGTACCAAAGTAGAGGCATAAGTTTTGTAGATCAGCATGTCATCGTAAAGACGATTGTCCAAGTATTGTATTATTTTAGTACAAAAGTTCACAACCACAAGACTGAAATGTTTCTCAAACAACAAAGGAAAGAAAACCTGCAATGCAACAAAAAACATAATAAGAAGAACAATACATATGCTTCTATAGAGATCATCACAACACATAAAAAGAAAAATCCAAAGTGATTATTACCAAGACAGCTTTGTGTAGATCCTAAGATTCATCATTTAAATGAACCCAACAATCCCATGATGATTTTAACAAATCATAAATCCCAGATTCACTTTCTCCCTCCATTTGTTTCACCACAACTTGCTCGAGTTTTTGCTACAAATTACAAACATAAAACTAGAATCTTAACCAAGATATCCCTCATATTAGACTAACAAAAATAAGCTAGGTTTGAAAAGAATTAAAACTAATATGACATACCGTGTACTCAACTCCAAAGAAGAAATGCAAAGGCATAGTTGGATTTGAAAGAGCAATATTGTTCAACAAGAAGGACCAACACTCAACAACAGAACAATCAACATATTGATCTGCACGTAAACTTAGAATCTCTTCTTTGGTAAGAATGTGAATGTCACCATATTTAACAAGTGTTTCCCCGGAAAGTTCATAGAATGTCAATACAACATTAATCAATTAACTAATGCTGCAAATCAATTAACTAATGCCGCAAATCAACTAACTAATGCCGCAAATTTATGTACCAATGTTAAAAAAGTGCCTTACTAAAAGATAAAAAATAACTAAATTCATACCAAAAGATAAAAGAAGAAAACATAAGTAAAAGGAGATAGGAATTACCTTCTATCTATTGAATCCATATCATCGAAAAGACAGAAATCAATAACCTCTTGTCGAAGTTTCGACAACTTCTTCATGCGAACTTTGTTGTCAATCATGAAGTTAGATATGTAAGGAACAACAGCCTTCAAAGGTCCACAGTCAATGCTGCATCCAATACCATCATCTTACTTCCCCAAATCTTTTGGAACTTTAGATGCCAAGGTTGCATCTAACTCATCATCAAACATATTTGTATTGTCCTCAATAGGACTATCAACATGATCACCCATAGCTCCATCAACTCCATCAACATTTAACCCAAACTCTCATACCCAAAAGTCTCTCAACAATATCATCGACCATACTATGAACCTCCGGTCACGCAAAAAAACCTTTGTGTCTGTGATAACATAGGAGAATTTCTTACATCCTCTTCTACACTTGCTGTATTTTTCTTCACAATAGAAGTAAAATGATCAATGTGGAATCTTGAAACCACATCCAAATCCTCTCGGAAAATTAACATGGCTTCATGAAGATCCTTTAAAAGGAAACAACAAAAGTATTAACTTATGTGCAAAATAAGTTACCTAATCTATATAAACAACAAGTTAACTAACAACAACAATAAAATAAATGTTAAAAAATGTATATAATAAAGTAAACTAATTCAGACAAAATATTAAAAAGTGTATATAACAAAGTAACTAATGGAATAAAGTAGTTCACTAATATATAAGTTTAGATTACTTGAGTCTAGGGATAATAAGTTTCACTAAGCTAAGTTTAAGAATAATCATTTAGTGAATAAAGTTAACTAATGCAGGCAAAATATTAACAAATGTATATAATAAAGTAACTAATCCAATAAAATGGTTTCCTAATAACACTAACTGATGCTCAATAGATCTTAACTAATTATAGAAAAACACTAACTAATGTACTAGATATGTTAACTACAGAAAAATTGTAAGTCTACATATACATTAGCAGCTCTAAACTATTGTGCTAAAATACTTAACTAATTCGCCAAATATATTAACTAATATATCATGAATATAGTATAAGTGTTTTAGCTTGTAGTATAATAGACTTACATCCTTTAACAATGCTTGTATTTCCTCATTAGTTGATACTCCATCAGGAAGCACAAATTGAATGCCACGCTGGTTAAGAGGAGATGAAGTACCATCTTGCTCAGGCTGGGAACCACTAACACCTGCACCGTCCATAACAAAAGGTTGCTCATCAGCAATACTAGCCCCAATAGGAGGTTGTTGAGCAAGTCGGCAATGAGATCGACAACCGGTGGCTGTTGAGCAGCGTTGGTGGCAGAACAAGCACCATAACCCACCCGAGCACAAACTGGATAAGTGTTCAAAACAACATGGCCATTCCCAAACCCAGCCATACTTTCCTCCTTCACTCGGGCACTTACAACCTCATCAACCCAATGTTTGATTAATGGCAAATCAGTAGGGGCAGCATTGCCTTGGAATTTGAGGTAGTGCAAGTAAACAATTTGAAGAAACAACAAACACCCACCCAAAAATTCATTTTTCTCATCCCTCAAATAACGTTTACAAGCTTTACAAAGACAATCAAAAACGTACTTACACCAATCTAATTTCTTGATGTTCTCAACATCATCAACAGCTTTCAAAACCTTCACATCCACACTACGATTTGAAACTGGAGAAAAAAAAGTGCCAAACACATATACAACAAAGAACCTCTTAAAAGCATCATCCCCTTCCCTAGGGTCAGCACACATGGCATTATAAAGAAGATGCAAAGGAATGGTATTATCCCCTTCAATACCAAACCAATCCTTCCACTGAGCATAAATTTCCCTATCAGGATGTTTAGCTGCTCGAGAAGTCTCCACAACATCAAACCCAATCTCTTTCGGCAGACAAAACACATCAAACACAAAATCGGGATCTAGCTGTAACATGTAATCACTTCCCTCACCAATTTTCAACATATGACTATAAGGATTGAAATTCTTCACCAACCAAGGCATTAAAATCTTTGAATATTCAGTCACACGTAAATCAAGCAAACCACCAAAACCAATTTCTTTAACGACGAAACTTGTTCCTCGACAAATTGGAAACCAACTCAACAACAGAATGTGGACGACATGAAGTAACAAATGACCTGCAACATATTTGGCAACATAATGTTCAAATAGACAAACCATCACAAAATCATGTAAAACCATTACTAAATCATGTCAAACCATAACTAATGGTATAATACACATAACACCAATCACATATTAACCTCGTAGCTGCCAGATCAAACATAACATGACAAAACCCAGATGTTTGTTTGCAAGGCAGAGAGACCCACTTTATAAGAGAACAATAAACTTAGATTACCCACTCCCAACAGAATGTAAAGTCTCAAATTTTCCCTAATACTGAACAATACCAATTAATGAATCCAGCTGTACAATTCAAATCTCGAATTTCATTTATAAGTCATGACACTTCACAATCAACGTGTTGAAAGTATAATGTTATTTTTCAATTCTCTAATAGCACGGTGGAGTTCACTTTTAGGTCACGTGTTAGTGTACCAATACAACCTAAGTGCACGAAAGCCCCCGCCGTTTCTTTTTCTTTTTTTCCTTCTAATTTCTCTTCGGCTCCCAGTTGGTTTCCTACCTCAATAAGTGTAAGTCAAGTGTGAATCAAAAGCAAAAATAACAAACATAATAGGGAAAGAAATAAAAAGAAGAAACCAGAAAATAATAATTTGTGCAACACACAACCCCCCCTTAAGTAAATTAATACAAGTTTCCAAACAATTGAATAATTTATCTTAAGAGTCAAAAACACTTCTTTGTATATTGATTCTAGCATAGCTCATGAAATGTAAGACAGATTTACAAAAATAAAAGAATAAATTTACAACTAAATCCTTTTGCACTTGATCTATTACTATATGAGTAAAATTCTGAAAATGTATCTAACCTTTGCTATTAACTAAAGAACCAAAAAAGCTAACTAAATGATGCTAGACCATAACTAATAAAGAAAAGTAATATCCGTTTATAAAATTTCAAGATATCTCAAACATGGAACATGATTTACAACTAATAATTAAATAAATACGACTAATAGTATAATAAACACAACTAATAAGACAATAAGTACAACAAATTTATTAAAATACACAAAAAAAAAAAAAAAAAGTAAAAGAGAACAAACCTAGGGATGTCAACAGATCCTTCCCCACCACCAACAACTGAAAGTGGTCCACTAATTGCATTACGAGATTTCTTCACCTTTTTGCTACAACCATCAACATCAGCGTTATCATCCCCACAAGGACCTGGGCCAGACATGTTGGATACATCTACAAAAAATGACGAGAAATCAAACACAATTGCAGCAAGAAATGCCTAAAAATGAAATGAAAGAGAACAAACCTTTCCCTTCGCGCTTTCTTTTGACCAAAACCGTGACTTTTCCTTTCTTTTCACTGGGTAAAGAACGCTTTTTAACGATTTCCTTCGCGATCTTCTCAAAGGAAAGCGAAGCCTTCTTGGAAATTGGTTTAACATTACGTGCGGAGCTTTCCTACCACTCGAATGGTGCTTCTTCGAAGCCGAATGTTTCCTCCCCATCTCAAACCCTAAAAAACGACATGAAAATAAAAGAAGAAAAAACGAAGCAAAAATAGAAGAAAATGGAAGAATAACAAAGAAAAGTAGAAAATGGAAAAAAAATGTGGTTTGAAAATGGACGAAAATGGTGGAAGTATCAGAGAGTTAGAGAGAGAAAGTGTCAGTCTAGAAACGTGAGGAGGAATGAAGAAGAAAGTAGAAAATGTGGGTTGAAAATTACCGCTTGGGTTTCTTGGGCCTATTACTGCTTTGGGCTTCGTCTTTCTTCAAGCGCTTTATCAATTCTTACTACTTTGGGCCAATTAAGGGCGGTCTCACGTTAGTGTTAACGTGAGACCGTCTTCTTTTTAGTTTTTTTTATCCAACGCCCCTACGGCACTTGTTAGCATTTGCCTGATAATTTATAACCAACAAATAGTCAAGTTCTTTTTTTTTTTTTTTGAGGAAAAGTCAAGTGCTTTCGTAGAATTAGAGATAATGGGATGAAAGTTGAAAAACCAAAGTGGGGACCTACCTCACCTCTGAAATCAAAAGACAAGAAAAACTAATGAAACAGGAATAAGCCAGTAAGAGAACCCCAAAAGACTATAATTAAGGAAGCCAAAATAATCAGCGCCCAAAAAACTATATTTACAGAAGCAAAAAAAAATCAGCACACAAACGTCTTTGACGGAGTCGAACACAAAACCCCTTCAATAGAATCCAACTACTCTGCCAGCTGCTCCACCTGCCCTTTTATGTAGGTGTTTCAAAATGTTAAATTTATATTTTGGATCATGGGGTGGGCCGTGGCCCCTTGTAATGTATATTCATTCGTAGAGAAATTGATGGCTTAGAAATACTTGTGGAAAACAAAATAATCTATCACATGACAATAATTTTCATATAAAAATTATGAAAATCCCTTCAAAAAATAATTATGAGATTTTTTTGAAATTTCAACTCCACAAAAGCAAATGTTACACTCTTTTATGCACAAAGTATGACTATATGGAGAAAGTTTAATATTAGGAGTGTTCTCATTAAGAAAAATCCGAGGAAAATTAGTTGTAAACTCTATCTAGATTCTTCACTATTTAATTGACCTAATAAATATCTACAACTGGTTCCTGCAAAGTTACCTAGACTTCAGAAACGTGATTTTCAAACGCTTAGAATATATGCAAGAGAAATCAATGAAAGATGCAACTTTGTATAGTGATAGAATTAGGTTAAGCTTGTGATTCTCATTAATCAATCAAGAGTAATATATACAAGGGCAATAAGGAAACCCTTACTAACTAGGAAATAATCAAGATAATCTTTCCTAAAGGTATACTAACAATATATCACCTAATATTACTGTAACACCCCCCTCAAGTTGGAGCATGCAGGTCACAAATGCTCAACTTGAAAATTAGAAATTCGAATTGCTTCTTCCCAAGTGCCTTTGTGAAGACATCAACTAGTTGATCCGTGGTAGGAACATAAGAGGGAGCAATGAGACCCTCATGAATGGCATCACGAATAAAATGACAGTCAACCTCTATATGCTTAGTACGCTTATGAAAGACGGGGTTTTGGGTAATGTGTAGAGCGGACTGACTGTCACAGAAGAGAGGGATAGCCTTAGGGTGATGCACCCCTACAGTGGCGGACCCAGCTAGGTACATGGGGGTACAAGTGTATCCCCATCTCAAAAAAAAAAAAGGTAAATCAGCTTTTAAAAAAAAATCAAAAATACTGACTGGTTCTGCGTTATGCTAACATCTGTGCTTGAAAAGTGAAAACTGCTGGGAAAAAAACAAAGCATCGTCTGCTAGCGTGCTGTCACTGCTGTGTGCGTAAGACTCCTGTGCCAGTCATTTATTACGCGACACTTGTCGCCTCTCTGCTGTCCCCAATATAATATAAACTTTGCGATTATTGTAACGTTTATATTTCACAAAATATAATTCAAAAAAAATAATAAAAAATACCAAAATTCATAATTTTTCATTTTCTATGAGTAGACACCTATTTTACTATATTTTTTTTTCACATTTTCAGTTTTCTCTTCTTTTCTTAATTTCATTTCTTTCATTAAATAATTTTGCTATACTGTGCATATTTTGGAAATTTCGGTTGTAAGACTTATGTATTGAACTATTTTTGTGGAACTTTTTTCTCCTATTTTTGTCTTCATTGTACGTCCGTACCCCCAGATTTAAATTCTTGGGTCCGCCACTGCACCCCAAGACTTAGTAGAAGACTCTTGAGCCATTTGAGCTCACAAGTAACAGAGGCCATAGATCTGTATTCAGCTTCTGCAGAAGAGCGAGAAACTGTATGCTGTTTCTTAGTCTTCCAGGAGATAGGAGAAGAACCAAGAAACACTAACCATCCTGTGAGAGACCGACGAGTAACCGGACAGGCGGCCCAGTCAGATTCACACCAACCTTGGAGAGACAAATCACAATCAGAACGGAGAAGAATACCTTGACTCGGACAACCTTTCAAGTAACGCATAATACAATGCACACCGTCTAAATGATGCTGCGTAGGAGCATGCATAAACTGAGAGAGAACATGAACATCATAAGTCAGATCAGGACGAGTCACAGCAAGGTAGATCAAGCGACCCATAAGCCGACGATATGGCTCCGGATCGTCGAGTAGAGGGCCATCATCACGGCCAAAATGGTGATTTTGTTCGATGGGCGTGGCCGCGGGCTTCAAGCCAAGCAAGCCAGATTCAGAGACAATGTCGAGTGCATATTTGCGTTGACACAAGAAAATCCCTGCTGTGCTACGAGCAACCTCAAGTCCAAAAAAATATTTGAGAACACCAAGGTCTTTCATATGAAAGCAGTTTCCCAGATAGGTTTTAAAAGCTTGTAGAGCTGCGGAATCATTGCATGAAAGAATGAGATCATCTACATACACCAAAACATTAATTTGCACCCCCTGCTTAGTGTAAGTAAACAAAGAGTAATCAGAGTAGGATTGACAAAACCCATAAGCTTTGAGTGCGGAAACCAACTTTGCAAACCAACAACGAGGGGCCTGTTTCAAACCATAGAGAGAGTTCCGTAAACGGCAAACCTGATTCGAAGAAGTGGACGTAAAGCCAAGAGGGAGTTTCATGTAAACTTCCTCACTCAAATCGCCATGAAGAAAGGCGTTGTGGACATCCATTTGATGCAGCTCCCAATTTTTGGAGGCGGCAATAGCTAGGAAGGCGCGAACAGTCACCATTTTGGCCACAGGAGCAAATGTCTCATTGTAATCAAGCCCTTCAGTTTGATGATTCTCAAAGACCACAAGGCGGGCCTTGAACCGTTCAATACTCTTGTCAGAGTTGTTTTTTATTTTGTAGACCCATTTGCTCCCAAGAGCCTTTTTGCCTGCAGGAAGTGGTTCCATCGTCCACGTGCCATTATTTTCTAGAGCATGAATCTCATTTTTCATAGATTGCTGCCATTCAGGATGTCTCATGGCCTCTTTAAAAGACTGTGGCTCAGTACCTGCAGTGATAGCTGCCAAGAAGTGGCGATGTTTCATAGAAACTTTGTCACAACTAACATAATGTGCTATAGAAAATGGCGTACCTGAGGAGGTTGTCGGAGTAGGAGAAAAGAGAGATGGACTTTGAGGAGATGAAGGAGCCATAGTAGTACAAGTGATGAAGTCATTCAGGCGAGAGGAAGGCAGCTTTGGGCGCATCCCACGGCCCATTACCGAGACCGGATCATCAATAGAAGACTGGGGCCCAGTCGCGGGCTGCTCATGAGGCAACGGCCCACCCACGGAGACAAACAGGTCACGCAGCCTCGCTTGTGGGTCGGGTCAACCCGCGCCCGGCCGCAGGAGACTCGGATGGAATGGGCTGCTCAACCGTGGGAGGGTCTAGGGCCCGCAATGGGGGCTCGAACTCCGTATACTCTTCCCAATCAAGACATGGAACATAGTCCGTAGCGGGACTAAGGGAAGTAAGAGGACCATCCTCATGAGACAAATAAGGAAAAACATCTTCAATAAATTTCACATCCCGGGACACAAAGTATTGATTAACCTCAAGATCATAAAGTAACCACCCTTTTTTAGCAAAGGGATAACCCACAAACACACACTTACGACTACGACTCGCAAACTTATCCCCCTTAGAGCGTTGATTGTAGGCAAAACAAAGACAACCAAAGACTTTCAATTCATCAAAATGGGGAGGCACACCAAAAAGCAATTCGTAAGGGGTTTTCTTGTGGAGCAACATGGATGGAGTACGGTTAATAATATGAGCAGCTGCTAAGACACACTCACCCCAAAAAGAGAGGAGAAGGTGAGCTTGGAAACGGAGAGCGCGAGCAACATTGAGAATATGTTGATGCTTGCGTTCTACCCTTCCATTTTGTTGAGGAGTACCCGCACATGATTTTTGGAAAATAATCCCTACAGCATTAAAATATGATTCAAGGCGTTTGAATTCCGTTCCATTATCACTACGCACAATTTTGATTTCTTGAGAAAACTGACGCTTAATCATAGCAATAAAAGACATGAATAAACGAAACACTTCAATTTTGGCAACCATTAAATAAACCCAGACAGCTCTGGAATAATCATCAACCAATGTCAAGAAATAACGAGATCCACAAGAAGAGGGTGTCGAATAAGGACCCCATAAATCACAATGAACCATCTCAAATATCCGAGAGGCTTTATTTTCACTCAAAGAAAAACTACACCTAGGCTGTTTAGCTTTGTGACAAACAACACAACCTTTATCTAAATGAGGTGCAGTAGAAACAAAAGGAAGTAACTTCACTACGACCTCGTAAGGATGCCCCAATCTCATGTGCCAGAGAGCCAAGTCCTAAGTAGCAGAACTATCAACAGAGACCGCAAGAGCGGTAGGTTGCTGCCGAAGGTAGTAAAGTCCATCCCGTCTCTCACCCGTTCCAATCAGCGCCCTCGAATGAAGGTCCTGAATAGCACAAATGTTAGTAGAAAAAGTGACAAAACAAGGCAAAGCATCACTGAGTTGAGCGACAGAAATCAAATTACACTGCAGGGTAACATTATGTAAAATAAGAGTGTCACTCAAGTGAACAGTGCTTGATTGAGTAGCAAGAACAGAAGTCCCATTAGGAAGACCCACGGGACAATCAACAATAGAAACAATGTCACACAATTGAGAGCGATCGCCCGTTACATAATGAGAGCATCCAGTGTCAATAATCCATGAAGAAAGCTCGAACTTACCATTCAACAGGTTCGAGGGAGTAGAGGAGGCATTACCAAACGTGGCAAAGAATGCCTGCCACTGTACGGGAGTGATGGCAGGCGCTGCCACTGTCGAGGGAGTGTTGCTGCTAGCCACAGCCTTGGTAGTGGCGTTAGCACGAGCAGGGGCCTGACCACGCCCAGCAGGAGGCCTAGTAGACCCGGAGCAAGCGTGCGTAGAGGTGCGCGAGGCAGACGAAGCTTCGGACTTACGACCGAATTTCTCATACCACCAATCAGGGGTACCGTGAAGAGAGAAGCATGTGGTGTCATCATGGCCAGATTTGTGGCAATGAGAACACACGAGATTACCTTTGGAAGGACGAGACGCAGCCACACCGCGACCACGGCCGTCTGTGCGAACGGCGAAGCCAACGACCTCCGGCTTTTCCTCCTTGGTGCGAGTGAAACCTCGCACACGCTCTTCCTGTGAAACCTGTTGGAATGCCTTATTAAGAGAAGGCAGCGGATCTTGAGAGAGCAAGGAAGAACGAATAGTACCATAGTAGTCCGAATAGAGGCCGAATAAATATTGGTGGAGGTGATCGTTGTCACGGTGTTGTTGCAAAAGAGAGGCAAGATCACGACATTTACATACAAGAGGAGGTTCATGGAGGGCCAATTCGTCCCATAATACTTTTAATTTGCCAAAATACGTAGCCACGGGCATTGTTTTGGTTTGTTCACATCGAATGATGTCAGATTTAATTTGATGAATGCAGATGCCATTGACAACCGAGTAACGTTCATGGAGGTCATCCCACAAGGTTTTAGCATTATCATAGTAAGAAAGCGTAGAACTAACCTCGAGATCAATGGTATTAGTAATCCACGAAAACCAACATATAGTGAATCGTGTTCCGCCTCATCCTCCGTACATGGTGGCTTAGGAGCGACAATGGATCCATCAAGGAAGCCATACTTCCGGCGAGAGCAAAGGGCGACTTTAATAGCACGAGACCAAGCGTCAAAATTATTGGCTTTGAGGCGAGCCGAGTAATAAAATCACCGGGCGATCTTGAGGCCCTAAAAAATTGGTGAATTGGGTTCAATTTTCTGTGGAGGTGGCGGTTTTGGTATGTCCTCGCCGGCCGTGGTAGCCGTAGGTGGCGAAAAAATTGTTAAGGTTTGTAAAGTTGGGAAGCTCTTGATACCATGATAGAATTAGGTTAAGCTTGTGATTCTCATTAATCAATCAAGAGTAATATATACAAGGGCAATAAGGAAACCCTTACTAACTAGGAAATAATCAAGATAATCTTTCCTAAAGGTATACTAACAATATATCACCTAATATTATTCTTAACATATAACTATCTTGAAATTTTTTTTTTTTTTTTGACAGCATCAAGAACATACTTATAAATATAAGTTCTAAATATATGCTTCGTGATCATGCAAGAAGTTGCAAGGAAATCACCTTACATCTACTTAACAATTTTGCACTGGTGCATCAAAATTTTAGCTAAATTATCACTGTGTAGATACAATTACCTTACAACTCACAGCAAAAATGTTAATGCATCAAAAATTATGAAAAGAATGATCGAAAGAACTCCAGAAGGGCCCCTAATAGTATCGGCTATCAGGCTATCACGGTATATCCCAGCATCCAGAATTCCAGATCACATTCACTAGTGGGTTGTGAGCTGAAGATGTTTAAGCAATTCAGTCATCTTCTGGTGAAAATTTCTTATTACTGTAACCCGACCATAGAAACCCAGAATGCAGACCCAATAATCGTGAACCTATCTTTAGCTGCTTGGAGCTTTGGCCTTGTCGATGTTGGCAAGTTTCTCAATGAGCTTCCTCTCTTCACCATCCAACCTTTTCGGAATCTCAACTTGCACTTTTACCAACTGGTCGCCTCTCCTATTCATCCTATTCAGAAAGGGTACTCCCTTTTTGCCATAGATAATGTCACATCAGGTTGGGTACCGGGCGGGATCTTCAGATCAGACATTCCATCAACTGTTGGAACTTTTACTACCGTCCCTAAAATCGCATCAGTATAGGACACTTTGCATGTATAAAAGATATTATTTCCATCCCTTTTCAAAACGGGATCCTCACGAACTTTAAATACAACAAACAAATCACCAGGGGGGCCTCCTTTTCTCCCGGAATTTCCCTCGGCTTCAAACCTCATCTTGTTCCCAGTATCGATTCCTGCAGGAGCTTTTACAGTAATTTTCTTGGGTTTTTTAACTCGCCCTTCACCGCGACATTTGCTGCAAGGGGTGCAACTCTCGCCCATTCCATCACAGTCAGGGCAGGAGAGTGCCTGCTGAACTATACCGAATGGTGTTCTCATTGATGAGATAACCTGCCCATGGCCGTTGCATGTTCTGCAAACATAAGACTTGGAATCTGGCTTAGCACCTGAGCCTTCGCAAGTGGGACAATCTTCGAGCCTAGTTATCTCGATATCCTTATCTACCCCAAACACTGCCTCTTTAAAATCAAGCCGAAGGCTATAGGCCAAGTCCTCGCCCTCTGAGAATCCATTCCTAAAGCTTCCCCCCATACCCATGCCATCGAAGTTGTTCAGTAATTCGTCAAAGATGCTGCTGAAACCCTGCAATATATGAAATGCCATATGAGCAGAAATTATTAAGCAGGAGATGTGAAAAAAGTCAGAGAGTAGTGTCAGACAGATATGCTTCAGGCAGGGATTGAATTGCCATAAAATGGTGATTAAAGTTATAACTGTCAACTTCAGATTAGTTTCAGGGTGAAATTTCAAAACTTACTATCTTTCAGTCAGTTTCAGGTTAATCTCTAAGCGATTTCATGTCAAATGTTTGTGTCTAAAACCAACTCAGACAAATTTCGGCGACCCTATTCAAGTCGATTTTAGACAAATCTGAGAGCTGCCTTTTGCCAGCTCTAGCAAGACAGACAATTTACCCGAAAAGATAAAAAAACTTACCCCCATTCCTGGGCCACCTGGTCCACCTTTAAGACCATCTTCTCCATACCTATCATATATGGAACGCTTCTCGTCATCTGATAACACCTGCAGTTTGCATTGCGTTATCGATTGACTACAGCCACCAAATAGATATCCCAAAACTGACATGTATATCAGATAGATCAGCTTAAGCAGGAACTGTACATAAAATGAAAACTTACCTCATAGGCATTGCTAATGTCCTTAAATTTTTGTTCTGCTCCTGGTTCTCTACAACAAGGGGGGAGGGTGGAGAAAACTTATAATTTGTATTATACACAGAAAAGAGATTCCAGAAAGAAGTAAGAACAACACCAGTGTAGATCTCAGTTAAGGTGCAAAAGGATATAGGAAGCAAATGCATAAGATAAAAGTAATTTGAACATTGTAGTCCCAACTAATTGGAATAAGGGGATTTAAGCAAGTGCAACAGATCTTTGTTTATCTTTTATCTTATTTTGATCTATGGAAAACAGTCTACCACAAATAAGACCCATAGGTGGTTTACACGGCAATGGGAATAATAACTTAAACCTAAATAGCCACAATCAGTCCCCGTGTGGCCACGTCTTAAACACAAAAGTTCGGAGACTTCTTAAATGTTATTACTCCCACGGGTCTGGTACAAGTAAATATCCAAGTCAGTTCAAAACTTCGGAAACAAGACCCTGAAATAGAATTGGACATGAGCGCGGAAACACGACATTCATGAACCTGATCCTGATTCTAAGATTTTGCATGTCCTTTCATATCACACAAACAAAATGCAAATATTTTAGATTTTTCCATGTTTTACAACTACTTTTCCTTTATACTCCCCTGTTTGTTCTTTCTTCATGATGTCTTAGGCATTTGCACGAGGATCAAGCGTTGTTGTTATGGTTGGCTTCTCTCTCCTACTAACACTAAACCTAACCACATACAATTTATTTATTTTCAACCTCTCCTTTTTACTTGCTTCCCCTTAAGTGAGAGGTTGGACTAGTTATGGCTTATTGGCTTTCATAGGGACTCTAATGACAAGGAGTGCCAGATTTATTTTTCTGAAACCTTAAAACATCGTTTATTCAGCAAAACTCTTTGATTAAATATTTTGATTATAACCCCTATTGTCTGAGGTGAACTCCTTTTTTTTTTTTTTTTTTTTTGAGAGGGTAGGTGATTCTGATGAACAATTTCATACTTGTTGATCTGCAAACCCCAGCTTCTGAGCTGAACAAGGAGTAGGGAAAGTTTTCAAGATTACCATCATAACGCAGTTGAGATTTGAGAAAAAAGAAAATTAGTATTGATTGGGTTTAGAACATTGAATCATCACAACATTTGGACTTCAGGAGAGCTAGTGTTACTCACATGATATGAAAAAAGTGACATGAACATCCCGAACTGTGGCCCTTCTTTTTTTTAACATCCCCAATAATTGATCAACTCAGAATAATCCCAACTTTTGGGGGTGCCTTCCCAAAAACAAATTAAAAAGGGAGGTGTTGATAGCCAACAGGGCAGAGAATGCAGGAAAAAAAAAAAAAGGCAACCATCCTCAACATAGAAGATTTTTTTCCATGCTCAACAAGTTATTAGTAATAATACCATGACTGTCTTTGGAAGACACTCCTTAAGTCGGGAATATTCCAAGTTGATCAATATTTGGGACTGTTTAACGAAGAGAGGCCATCGGTGAGACTTGAGATTGTTCATGTCATTAATTCCCGCATAATAATGTTGCAATAGAAACAACCATTGTAGCAGAATAAGATTAGCATACTTTTTAAGAACTATGAAAATTTTGACAGGTTCAGTATAAGCCAAACATGTAAATTATATGTCAATATGCCGGATTGGGTACCACAAAACTGAACCAACAATAATTTCAAGAAACAGAATAGAAATTGCTTTACATGAGTTTCTAGTTAGGTCCATTGCTACACCGCCTACTTCTAGGTCGTCTGAAGGCAGCCATTATGGGAATCAAATACTTCTATTAAGTTTTAAGCATGCAGTATTGCAGATCAATTCAGAAATTGGCTTAAATTATTATAGGAGTTACTCAAATAACCTAATGCAGGACTATACGAGAAATAGGGAAGTACATCAGTATGCATCATCGTGCAGGCTGGTTAAAAAACAACTTACTTGTTTACATCAGGATGGTAAGTTCGAGCAAGCTTCTTATAAGCTGCATAAATGAAGGCCATCATTCATATGTGCTTAGTTTAGTTACTACGAGAGAAACAACAAAGTTCAGATATACAAAGTATTTCTCCAACCACTTAAAGCACAACATGCATACTAAGGAAATTCTCAATTCACTGACTCACAGGGCCAATCATAAAGCAGTTTTCTGTCTAGGAGCAGATTAGCAAGAGACGTGACAAACACATGAAGGCACTAAAATTTGAGAATCAAAATGCAAGGTTTGTTAAAGTCATAAGATTGAAATGTTATTGCTGCATCAGAATGCAGGGCAACCAGCATCTCCTACAGAGGTACTCACCAGTTTTTATTTCAGACTTCATAGCATTTTCTTCAACCCCAAGGACAGAATAATAATTCTGCATGTTCAAAATAGTCATTCTCAGTATATGCCTGCTTACTGAAAAACGATTGTGCACTGCCATAAATACTATTGCAAGGGAAAAAAAAACAAACAACTACATATAAGAAGAAATTTTACCCTTTCGGCTCTGGCAATGAGATGGGAATGGGATCGCTTGTAACGATATAAGTCTTTACGTTGTCTCGAACATAAAAATGAATGAGAATAGTCTGCAGAAAATATGGTTGAGCATGATGAAGTGAACAGCCCCTTCCTTGTGCAACTGCAATAATTACAATCAATATAGCGAATTTTTCAGCAATGACAACAAATGAGTATGCCAAGCCACTGCCATATAATAATGTCAGAAAATGCATGCCGTCCTTTTACCATGAAAAACTAACAGAATCATAAATACTAAACTTATTCATTTTCCTTTGGAAGCCAAAGCTTCTACCTTTTTTATATTTACAACATTGCTAGGTCTATTTCCTGATAGAAAAGTTTTAACTAAATAACTATTTCTAATTACCTCCCTTCCTTCGATTCCTTTTCCTTATGATTCGTGATTCATCTGCATTCTTGTTTACAAAATTAGCATCTGATTCAAAAATGCTAGTGATACAATCCCATTCAAGTGGATAGAGGACCTCCAAAGGATCAAGGTAAGTGACCTTTGAGCCTCACACATATCATTGACAATATAAAGAAGGATATCAACAACAATTAGTTATAAAAAGAATTAGAAAATGGTGAACAAAATTTTGTTCTGATTCGATCTGCTTAATCAATCCACAGGTGATTCAAATATTTGCTATGGCAAACTAGTGAATTCATACCTATAATAACTATGGTGGCATACTGTGCAGCCCTTTCCAAGACAAAAATTTAACACATTACACTCAAAATACATCAAGATAGACGATTCAAAATACTCATAACTTGGATTAGGTGTTTTAACAGTGTTTATGTGTTTTTACAATCAAATTTTATCTTCGCGTTAAAGTGTGATCATCTGCATCCATGTCTATCCATCAGGCTCCTTTACAGCAATAGCACCAAAGTCAAGCGTATATTCAGTGTCATCAAATTCAAATTCTACATCGGATCTAATTTCAAGCACTTGTTCCTCCGTATAGGAGCGAAGAAAGGAACATATCCCCCCCCCCAAGAAAAAAAAAAGCGAAGTCAAGCGTATATTCAGGTCTTTTGTTCTGAAGACTTTGAAGTCTTTCTACAGCCAAGTTAATTCTATTATTAGAGCTAATTTGCCTTATCCTACATTATTATATATATAGATTTTCGCCATAGCTTTCAACATCTTGGCTCCTCACTTTTCCTCCTTCCGGATTCCTAGCACAATTTCTAGTACTCTAGGTCGATTTCAAACATTTTAGAGCCTTCATACAAAGAGTTCTCTTAAGCTCCGCAAACTCAAAAAAAAAAAATGTGTTCATGTACAAGGCCTCTGCTTCATGATCTTTCCATTTTACATCCTTCTTTTTTTATGAGCCCTTGCTTCCTTTGCCTCTCTTGTTGTGCCATGCCCATCCACAACCTCTAGCATTGAACAGTCTCTATGTAAAGATGTTTTGCTGGTTACATAGTATACCTTCAAACTAATATGAAGCGCGAGGTAAGATCCATATAGGGCCAAATTGTTTGCACAAAATTCAATTTTTATTCAAACTTGAAGCAAGCACAGAACCACTTATTTTGTAGCACTCTTGTCCCTATATTCTACTCTCTGCCAAAGCCTCAATAGCTAGCAAGAAACCAAGACTTAATGCTGTACACATCATATCAACTAATTATAATGACCCATATGCAAAGCTATAGCTTTATTGATAGTGTCAAAAAATTTACTGCATTAAATTGATGTAACTAGGAAAATATAAAGGTTGAAATATTTTAGTTGATTGATTAAACAAGTCCACTGTCTATGTGATCCATATGGATGTCGAACATAAAACATCTACTACTGAAAGCTTAGTATAGAAATCCTTCAAATTTAGGCTTTATATATATTATCCATGTCCATGTACAAGAGGTATTTATACAAAAATGATCCGAAGTAAGCCGTTGTCACTTTTAAGAAATCAGATCTAAAACAAGCCAGAGAACAGTGATAACAAGATACCAACAAACATATAGCTTCCAGAGAGGCAGCAGGTTCTTACCAATGTGAAGACCACAAATCAGAGCTTGTAGTATATATTCCAGGTGTTTGACTTTGCAAACCACAAGAAGGGACAAACGTTCCACATGGCATGGTCGCCATGTACAAAAACCTATATGTATACAAGCAAAATTATCGTGTTGTGACTTGTGAGTTGTGACTATCAGAGGTTCAAAGTTACACTTCTAATGTAATTTATCATAACGCATAGATGTAAGACAATGTTTAGCAGCCCATCCATGATCCATTTGTCCCTTAATATTCATAATATATTCCTTCTTTGTTGTCCAGGCAAAAGAACTTCGATTTTAAGTAAACTCCACCCCAACCCCCCTCCAAATCACTTCAACCCCTTTGTTATCTTTTCCCCCAACACTCTCTTACTTCTTTCTCTATCTATCTATCTATCTATCTATCTCCACAACCAAATCTTTTCTTCGCATATAACATCTATTCAATATTTCTACTACACCAAGATGTGAAGAATATTAGAGGATGGAGATTGGAGATCATCAGAATAAAAAGATCACAAGGTTATTGATATCAGGCCATATATATATATACAAGTTAACAGTAAAGAAGCAATTGTAAATCATCCAGAGTACAAGTATCTCAAGTGCAATATTGCAATCACTTGTAAGCTTCATGCAACATGCATTTTTTCATAGAAAAATAAAAGGTTATTTATGCAGATCAAGAAAAAGGCATAGCCTTTTACAAATACAGAACATTGAAGGAGTTGTATCATAGAAATTTGTACCAAACGGTTGAAGGGCTCCATTTCTCTATTGCTAAGTGAAAATCAGGTATCTGAAAGGATTGGTAAACAACGTGCAAAATCCAATTCAGGTACCAAACAACTTACAAGTTATCAGCTTGTTAAGTAATGAATACTAACAAAAGATGTCCATCAACTCAGAACAATGACTGCTACCAATACATCCCAACTCCCAAGTAAACAAAAAAGATTTACAGTTCAGATGCTTTCTCATTTTGCTTCATTCAGTTTCAAAACTCAAGCATAATAAGACTATATATATATATATATATATGTTCTATTGACAATGCAGGAGCATCACACATGAAATGTCTATATCTTTCAGTGCCAAAGAATAATCAATGAAGTTCAGGATGAACGTGAAGTTAGCCAAAATCACTACTGAATGCAGAGAAAATCTGATACGTTGCAAACTCATAGCCATATGAAATTCACGATTTTGAGAGGATTCTGCCTTTGATGAGGGTAAAAGTCGCTATCAAAGAGCTTTTGGCATTATTGACCATAGCATAATGCTATGTTTGCTAACCTCTTGAGTCCCATTTATGCAACAACAACTCATTTTAGAGGTGCTTCATTGGGTACACTTGGAGAAAGCAACATACTTAGTGGAAATATAAAGCTAAAACAGGATACAAAGTCGCCAACCAGCTTTTTATTTTTTAACACTTCCAGTAGCCCTTTAATGCTAAAAATCTTCCATTGTCACATAGGTGCATGAACCTACGGATCCATTTTAGCATCATTAGATCAACCTATTACCCTCAACTTCCACAACTTTGCATTTACTAAAATCATGGCACCTTCTAATTCTACTCACTTCCTCGATATCCTCTACACATCCAACTCAAGAATATCAATTACATAATACTTAACTAACCAACATTCTCAAAATACACTTAGTTGACGAGGAAGTTCTACGGCAAACACTTGCATATCTCACCAGAAAGTCAAAGCTCTGTGACAAGAGCATCAATCTCTACATATGCCTCAAAGATTAAACATATAACAGTTATTTCTGAAAGTTCATATAAATTCGTACCATCGCCGCCAATTATTACCGGCGCATTGTCCACCAAACGAGCCGTTAGTAGTTCTTTGTACTCAACTTTATCACTTTCCCACCCTACCATACATATAACCAAAGATTCATCTCAAGCAACACTAATCTATCCCACAATTTCATAACCTAATCTACTCTCTTTGTCAAATTATACACAAGAAATTCTCATTTACAAGTAAAAATGTCTAAACATAGGCCAAATGACTCGAAAATTGAAGCTTAAATCATCTTCATTCACATTAGCAACTACCCAAATCTTATAAATGTACCATTCGCAATTAAAAATCTTAACTTTTATAAAAGGAAAGAAAGGTCGTGCTATATTTCGATAATTCTTGGAAAGCAATGCTAAAATTTGAGTATATAATCAATGAAAGATAATTCTTAGAAAGTTGAGCTATTTAGCAGAAGCAGGGTAGAAGAAAGAAAGATGAACTCACTTGTTGCAGAAATCCACCAAAGGACAGCTCTGAAATCGACTCCTATGCTAATCTTCAACGATACTAGAGAATTAGGGAGATGATTTCCTTAATCAATTAGTTTTCCCACTGAATTTTCTGCACTCAAATCAAATGCCGACGCAAATGTTGGGGAAGATATTTATCATAAAATTTGGCCATATACGGACAAGCCACAAGCGAAAATATGCGAAGTTTCTACCTTATACCTTTATTTTTTAAAAATTTTACACGGTACCCTTAAACTGACCTTTTAAATATACGATGCCCTTAATGCTAATTATACATCACTAGTCTTATATGCACGCTATGCATGCGAAATCATAAATTCTTCATATATAATAGAGATAGAGATATGATTATCTTAGTTTTTTTTTGTTTAATTTTTTTTTGTATCCCCTATGTATTACCTTATATAATAGAGATTAAGGACTTTTGTTCTTTTGGGTGAATTAATGAAAATTCGGCCGTTCGACAAATTCAATTCGGTTCGATTAGTTTCCTCTCCACATTTTTCATTCACTTCGATTCGGTTCGGTTCGAGGTTTATTTAGTTCGGACAAATTCGATTCACTTCGGCGATCAATTCATCCAAAAGAACATAGCTCTAATTTGTTTTTCCTTTTATAATCTAGTGGAACTAATCTAATTAGTAGATATTCCCTCCAAGGGATACATTATGTATAAGTTAAATTAGTTCCACTAAATTTAAAAAAATTAACGACGTATAAATAGTGGTAAGGACTAAGGACATTGTGTATTAAAAATAAGTTTAATATATAGAATTTTATAAAAGGTTGGAGTATAATGTAGGCGCTCTGGAAAAATACAAATTAACGTAAAAAAAACCCATAATATATGATAATATTCGTATTGTTAAATTAAAATTAAGGTTCGTCTAATTTGTTAGAAACTTTCCTTTTACCCATACACCCTTAATTTGAAGTAGTAGGGTTTTTCATCATACCTAAGTTTAACTACCTAAGAGAACAAATTCATCTTTTGAAATTAAAAAAAAAAAAAACACATTTGCACGCCTTCCTCTCTTTTTATTTCCTCTGTCAGCAGTCACACTCCCTTTTTTTTTTACTCTCTTTCTCTCTGCTTTGTCAACACAACGTAAACTTATTTGCTCTCTTTTCTCTCTGTTAACAATCACAACTCACAAGTTCATAGTATAACAGTCCTTGCTTTCACGTTATCGTCAGGAGCTCGCGCACGGCGAGTCGGAAGGTGGAGCCGTAGAGGTAATGGTGTTTTTTTTTTTTCAAAAAATGTATTTATTAATTTATAGACTTTTCAGTTTTCAATTATAGATGTTGTGAAATTAGAAGTTATGAAATTGAAATTAGATGTTGTGAATTGAAATGAGGGTCCGTGGAATTAAATTCTAATAATGTGTTTACTTTATAAATGCTAGATTTGGAAGATGAAAAACAAAAGTTTAGAATTTTTTTGGAAGGAAGGTGGAGGAAAATCACTAAAGACTTCAATTTCATCTTCTCCAAAATCGAAGGAACCTCTAATTGAAGAAAGTAACCGTGAGGAATCTAACCATGAGATCCCTCCAATCCAAGAAGAAAGCGAGGATGAATTGCCTAGTTCTTCACCTTTCGAAATTACGCCTCAAAGTAGTTTTAGAACTAATACTTCAAGTGTCGTATATGATGTTGATCTTCTACCACATGATCCGGGAACTAGGAGACCAATTTCATCATATCCTTCTAATGATCGAGAGGCTGTGAGAAGAGGATACATTGCTAAAAAGCCTTGTCAACCACGGACACATGATTTTCTTCAAAGGGAATTAGGAGGTATGCGTCGCTTTAGTGTTTCTTGGTTTGATAAGTACGATTGGCTTGAATATAGCATCGAGAGAGGTGCGGCTTTTTGTTTTGTTTGTTACTTGTTCAAAGATAAAACTAATTGCCTGGGGGGTGATAGTTTTGTCAATGGAGGATTTAGGAGTTGGAATAAACCCGAAAGATTTGAGAAACATATTGGGAGTGTTGGTAGCAGCCATAACCAAGCTCAAGAGAGATATAATTATTTCATAAACCCGAAAACATTAATCACTCGATTTTTTCAATAAGGTGAACATGGAGGTGCTCGACTTGTTTTAGTCCTCTCAGTTCTTTGAGAAAAAGTTGGTTAGTGAAATGATTTAATTACTCTTCATTTTGTACTTGAACTTTCTATCGATGACATGCGAAATGATGAAATGTTCTGCGAAGTGAAAGATCTTAGTGAACTTTCTATGATGCTTGTTAAGACCGAAAAACATACTACATATGAACTAGTCTACTTGTTTTTTTTTTTTAGGGGAACTAGTCTACTTGCTTGTAAGACTAGTATTGATTCTTCCTGTAGCAACCGCAAGTGTGGAAAGAGTATTTCCTCGATGACTATTGTGAAGAACAAGTTGCGAAATAGTATAGGCGATCAACTTTTGAATGATTGTTTAGTCACTTTAATTGAGAGGGATCTTTTTTTGCAAGTTAATGATGACGATGTAATAAACCACTTATAATTTATGAAAGGTCGTCAGTTGCATTTATAATTTTTTAATTATTTGAAACTTATGTATTTATGTTACTTTGAATCATTGGTAATTTGAATCGTTGGTTGGCTTATTGACATTGTATTTTGGGTTGGATTTTGAGTCGTGAATTAAATCTAGCATTGTACTTTATTTCATTCAATTTTATCTTATTCGTACCCCCAATCCCATATCGTGGATATGGAACCTTAAGGATACACGATGCGATTTTCAGAACTCGGGGGTATTTAGTACAGATTGAAAGCTCAAGATTCAAGAATACCTCATAAAAATTCCCTTTATAATTTTTTAGGAAACTAAAAGAAATTCAAGCTTATCCATACATATCCTATGATTCTACAAAAACCCCCAAAATGCTCACAACTTTTTGTAAAAGCACTATTTTCATATCACGGTGACAATTTAAGAAGTTCTCGACAAATGACATGTTTGAGGGCCTTTTAACAACCAAGTGCCCACTTCAATTGCCTAGCAAATGCTTCCACACTCATTACTCCCAAGAACAACCCTCTTCCACTACCTATATCATTACCATTTACATGCACACAACCTCCTCTTGCTCCTCCATCACCTTCTTGCTAATAGCATGCCAACTCGCTTCCAACATAGCATCTACAAAACCTACGTGTCTTTTGATCTACATGCCCAAATTCCACACATCTTTTCTATTCTCAAATTCCACATTAGTGTTGTGCATAAGTACACCGCCCGATACCTTGTCAAGCACCCCCGAGTGATAAGTTTCCCGTTATATATGGTTATTTTAGTGCGAGTAGAATTTTTAATTTATTGCTCTTTGCAATGACATAATACACATTTGGTAGTCAATGGTCGTAACCGGTAGATGCGGGGTGAACTAATGATGAGACATGTAATCTCGTGGTTAAACTAGCCATGATTCAAAGAGTACTAACTCCAATCCTCCCATATTCTTGACATGTTCATCAACTATATGACAATAATGCATTTCTCCATAGGGAATTGAAGGAAACCGTATACACGCATCAATCGTTGAGTTTTGTTGCCTATTCTTCTTCATGCTTATTGCCTTGATAAGGTTCTCTACGGGCTCAAAGTTAAAAGTTCCTCTATGGGCTTAAACACTCTCCTCGAAGCTTGGTATCGCCTTTTGCCACATATCTCCGTCATATTGGCTTTTTAGCGGTTTGAGTACTGCTTAGGCATTATTCATATATAAGCAAGAAGTCGCCACTACGTTCCTTTTTATTTATGCGATGACATAGTACCAAACATCGTTCTCTACCAGCTTCCTCCAGCACATTGTCGCACTATTGGATATTGAATTTGTTGTATCTGACTTGGGTCGCTTGAGCGATTTCTTAGAATTATAGGTTCATCGTTGCGTGGTTACCATGCTTCTATTTGAAAAAGTTGCAAAGATCTTTGCCCTCGAAAAATGTGAGCTCTTGCAAGCTTTGTTTATACCCCTATTGTCTATTGACACAAAAGGGTTAACTCAACCGGGCAATCGCCTCCTAGCTTACACATGACCTTTGAAATGAAATGTGAGAGTTTAACCACTAATCCACTACAATTTCAATGCTTAATGTTTCAAAGTGAAACATAATAAAGTCTTATAATTATATGTAATTATAAAGACATAGACAAGCTTTTTGATCTCTAACACTTTTATTAAGTAATAATATTCTCTTACTCCAATTCCATTGAAATTGTTATTTTTATCTCCAATTCCTTAGAAGTTTATTTTTATCATATCATAATGTTCATTTTCCAATTTCGCACTAGACAAAATATTACGAAATTTAATAAAATCAATTATGAAATTTATAAATAATAATATATTTAATAATTGTAAATTTGTAACTGACCCGGGCATCGCTCGGGCCAAAATACTAGTTGTTTATTTAATGCATGATTTCACAAGAATGTCTCCTCGGCCTCATAATTGGTATAGTATACTACATTTTTTGGCCTCTTAGGTCTTAAGTAACTAGCCATATGTGCACGAGATGCATGCTTCGTGTGAAGATCGAAATCAATTTTAATTTACTTATTACACGTGTTTGTACAAATTATTTCATATGTTCGGTGGATTTTTTTAAATTCATAAAAATAATGAATTGAGTTATTTAGAGATTATGGATAATTTGCTTGAAACTATGTGATTTATGAGTTATTTGCTAGAAATTATAATATGAAAAATAGTTGTCTTGTTGTTTGGGTTAAGTTATTATGAGGTAATTAAATGAAATTTCGTCATTCTAATTTCTCTATAAAAAAATCTAATATTTTATTAAGTAATTAACTTCAACCCAATCAAGCACATAAAAGTGTACAATAACAATTATAAAATATTTTCTAATCTTTTCTTGTTCTTAACATTGTAACTTGAGTTGAAAGTATTTGATCGTTGTTTGATGTGTGATTTATGTAGAGATGAGTGTCCTTGGTTAATGACAGAAAATTCCTATGTATGTTCTTTCAATTATGATTGAAATTTAAATATACAAAATGTTGCTAATTTTCCTTTTTTTTCATATGACAAATTTCCTTTTGCAACTCACTTTGACATTAGCATTAATTGACATATTTAGTACTATCATTTTTGGCACGATATGCGTGCGTATCATGTTAAAGTTTTTTTTCCAATTAGAAGGAAATATAAAAGCAGAAAGAAAGGCATACTCAAATAAAGTGGAAGAATTTGTGTATCAGGTTTAATCGTTGAATATTAATAAAGTGGAAGAGTTTGATTTATATAATAGAGATTACCAAATAATAATCAATATTTAGGTTTTAAAATATTATCGGTATAATTATTAATATGAAATTCAAGTTTTTATTTTTTCTTCTCATTGTGTCAATCAAGTTATATTGTCAAATTAATTTTTTATCAGAGTTTTTCACTCATATGTAAGAAGAGGAAATCATTCTCCTTAATTTAATATTTAATTGAAATTTCAAATTCGGTTCCATTGTTAACTTGTTCAAGTATATATGGCAAGTAGGAAGAAGAAAAGATTATTTAATATATATTGCAATTTAAAATCATAAAGGGTATATCAGACTTTTGTAAGGGGGACACCATCTTCCTCCCCCCTTCACTTATAATACTCGCGCGTGCGTTAATTTCAAAACTTGTTATTCTGTTATATACCACATACGTACTATAATTATGATTACACTTAAAATGTGAAAGATTATTAGTTAGATGAATTTAGATATATTAATTCACTAATGTAAAAAAACTAACAAATGTTGTGAGTGATTTTTAATATTATTTTTTTGTGAATGAATTTTGAACGAAAGAATAGACATAATGAGTTGGTTTGACTGATTTAAAGAGTATCAAAGGTAGTGAGTGTTTCAGATTTTTCAGGTGGAAGTCATCTATATCTGCCATATTATCTTATAAAAAAAGGTCAAGATATTTTGTCCATTTAATTTTTTGATTGAAATATTTGATGCATATACCCTTTTTAACTTGTTTCGAATGTCAAGTTGAAATGAGAAAGGGTGCTTAAATTATTTTCTTTTGTAATTTTTTTCATTCCATTAGATCATTAAGGGTAATTTAGTATTTTCAGAGGGGGACACCATCTTCCTCCCCCCTTCCCTTATATAATAGAGATAGATTAATTGAAATTAATGTGATTTATTCTGAAATAAAGTAATGATGGGGAACTATACTCTTTTTAGGTGGACACCACTCCCTCTCCCCTTTATTACTTTACCCCATTCCAAGAAACATTTATTGTTTTTTGATTTTTTTTAAAGGAAAACAAAACTAAGGTACTTTATTAATATTTTTTTTTTGAGATCCTATTATTCCCTCCACTCTCCTTAATTCCCGTGCAAAAAAAGAAGTAAGCACTATATTATGGGACGGAGGGAGTAGATATAAGTATACTCTTCATCTTTTCTCCTATTTTTCATCCTCAGTTATTTAATCGATTTCTTCACCATATACTTTCGACAAATTTTTTTACACAATATTACCTCTGCAAGTTTCCGAATTCACCATATACCCCCAATTTTCAAATAATCCACGATGCACTTTAACGACTAAACTGGACGTTAACTCCGTTAGTCATTAAGTACTAATTGACCTCATTAACCCTTTAACCCTTAGTTACCCTATCCTAATCTCTCTACCCTATCCTTCTCTCTCCCCTAACTTACTTAACTCATTTCCCCTCACTCTCCTCCACCATTAACACCACCAAAAAAGCTCACTTCACTATATACCTTTATACATGGCTTTTTTCCTCATCTTCTCTCTCCTTTTCACCGTCCCCACCATGAAAAAAACCTCTGTAATTATTAATTATTACACCACCTCCACCACCCCCACTCTATCTCCTCTCTCTCCACCCAACCCTCTCCACCTCAGACCACCATCACCAGCCACCCCTCTCCCTCTTTGACCGCGTCATCGACGACCCACCACTTTTCACCTGCACCCCCTTCTCACACTCTCTCTCCTGATCATGCTGCCTCCATCGTGGGCAACTCCATCCCACCAGCCACCATCCAGTCCCCCCTTCCCCTCCTACAACCACCATCAGCCACCCTTTCTCCTCCCCCTGCACTTGCACCAACCACCACCTATTTTCATCACAACCCCACCTCTGCATTTTCCCTGAACCTGCAGCAACCATTTTTTCTTTGACCCACGAGCACCATGTTTCTAAACCGCGACTCACTTAACCCAGATTCGCGACCCGTCGTACACCAATACCCATGACCCCCTGAAATCGAACATTCTATCTCCTTAATTTTGATCCAGTTTCCCTCTCTCCTCAATTTTGAATCATTAAGTGGTGGTGGTGGTGGTGGTGGTGGTGCTGAGCGGGTGTCGATGTTGGCACAGAGGTGTCAGTAGTCGGTGGTGTGTGGTGGTGTTGTGCAGTTGGGGATATGATCGTGGTTGGTGTGACGAGAGCTGGATGGTGGTGGTGTGCTGGCCTTGGGGAGAAGGAAAGGAAGGACACGTTGGGTGGGTTGTTGGGATCAGGTGTGGGAGGTGGTGGTGCGTTGGATGTTGGTGTCCGGTAGTTAATGTCCAGCGGAATGCGAGGATCAGGATTCTGCTTGTTTTTTTTTTAATTTGGGTTTAAATTTTGGGGTTTTAGACGGTGGTGATGGTGGTGGTGGAGTGTAGGTGAAGGGGGTTGGGTGGATAGAGAAAGAAAAGGAGGACATTTATGGAGGAAGATAGAGAAGGGAAGGAGACAGATTAAGGTAGGATAATTAAGTTAGTTTGTTAATTAGGTTAATTAGGGGTTAGAGGAGGGATAAACAAAGGTCAGAGGGTTAATGAAGTTAATTAGGGATAAATGACTAACGGAGTTAACGATCATTAGTCATTAAGGGCATTCTGTGGATTTTTTGAAAATTGGGTGATATATAGTAAATTCTGAAACTTGCAGGGGTATTTGGTGCAAAAAAAATTTATCGAGTATATATATGGTGAAAAAACAATTGTTTAATCCTAATAGCATACTCCAATTCAAATAGTGATGTATGTCCTCACACCCACTTTTTCAATATTATGGATATTACTTATCTATACGGAATATTATATATTATTTTTTAGGTTGGTAAGATGAAAGACCCTACTGAACTGACACCTCGCACAGGTACAACCAGTCAGGTTTGCAGGTCAGACTCCTTGGAGGGGGGGGGATGGTAAGGGAAACCTCACCCCCAAAGAGCCTCTAGTGGGGTTTGATCCCATGACTATGAAGTCATAAAGTCAAACCTTTACCACTAGGCCAAGCTTTGCTCAATTCGACTTGTGTGGACCTGGTTCACAGTAAAATTAGTGTGCACCAAGCTCACGCACGTGAATTGGGACATAAACTACTATAATACACAGAAACCCACTATATGTCTATATCACAAACAAATACACTATATACGACAAAAATACACTATATCACAAACAAATACACTATAACACAAAAAAACACTATCACAAATAGGAAAATTTATCAGGAATAAGCTTAACCTTTGGGCTGGCCTCGCTTAAAATAAGTCATACTTTTGATTAACTTAGAATAAGCAAATCTTTTTGGATATCCGCTTTTAATAGGTTTAGGTGATTAAGAACCCGAACAATAGGTAATTTTTTTAATTTTTAATTTTTTTTCCTTTTGTCTAATCTCTCTCCTCTAAACCCCACCACCACAAGACCACCTCATCCAACCTCTCTTTCTCCCTCCTCCCCATGACAACCGAACACTCGCCGACACCCTCACCCAACAACCCCCCCCCAAACCACCTCGCCTAACCCCAGCCGCACCCTCGCCCAAACTACCCATAAAACCCCCACCCACCACCGACCCAAACCCTAGCTTACTGTCGCCCAGCCCCACCCGCTCCCAAACCCGAACCCAGAGCAACAAGCACAAGAGGCCATCAAATATTTCAACAATTCTTATGTGGATTGCTCCATAATTACTGGCCAAGTTTGGTTCATGTTTCTTCGACAATTCATAAGAGAACAATACAGTTGCAGAGCAGAGTATGAGAAAATCAAAACGTTAGTGGGAGTTTAGACACTCACATCTTCTAGTAGACTACCATGAATTTAATTTGAAGAAATTGACTTGAATTTCTGCATTTAGGAGTTTTTAATAATTATATTTGTTACTTCTACTAATGCTTTGATTGAAAATAAAGTACTGCCACTACAAAGACTCTTCACCTGTACTAATGCTTTGATCTACTTTTGTGGGTGGCTGTTTTTGGGTGTGGGGCCTGATTTCAGGGGGTGGCGGACTGATTGTTGGGGAAGGGGGAGGGGGTGGTAGCGTGGCAGGGGAGGGGGTAGAGGAGGGGCATGGAGGTGAAGGAGAGGAAACAGAAGAAGGGAATTGAGTTTTTTTTTTTTTAAATTAATATTTAGAAATAAATTAAACTAAAAATTTAAACCAATAAAATGAAGACAGGTGGATGGTTACCTACAATAATAAGTTGTTTACCTGTTGAACTCATTAAAAGCTTATACTCCAAAAAGTTTTGCTTATTCGAAGTTAAGCAAAAGTATAACTTATTATAAAGAGCCATCCAAATGTTAGCTTATTCTTGACAATTTTTCCTCACAAATAAACATTATAGCTCTTGCCAAAAAAAAAAAAAACACTATAGCACAGAGAAACACATTATACCACATACAAACACACTATATCCGAACTGACAATATTATCCTAATCTTCTATAAGAGGTTCAATTGTACAATCAACTATAATACACAAGAAACACACTATATCACAAACAGATACACTATATCAGAAAGAAATGCACTATATCATAAACACACTATAGCACAAAGAAACACTATCGCAAATAAACATACTATAGCACAGAGAAACACACTATACTACACACAAACACACTATATCGAAACTGACAATATAATCCTAATTTTCTATAACAGGTTCAATTCTACAATCAACTATATCACAAAAACTGAAAAATAGAGAGAGAAAATGCAGAGAGAGAAAATGAGGCAGTTATGAGAGAGAAACTAAAGAGGCAAGGATATATGAGGAGAGAGAAAGACAAAATAGTAGAAGTTGTAATCATATTACAACCTATATAACATCTATAAAATTAGTGTGCAACCGGGTTCATACGAGTTTTTTTAAGCTTTGCTTGGTGAAACTACCAAAATATAATACCTATACAAATCTATATAGTAAAGCTAAGTGGGTAAAACTATGTCATTTTCGAGTTAAAAATTTTAACATTAACCCAACCATTATTGAATAATTGAATCTGAATTAACTCAATCAAAGAAATGCATCAAAAAGACTTAATAGTAATATCGGTCCACTTGTTTATTTATCCGGTTCGTATCGTGTTATCGTATCAGGTTTAGCTTTTGCCAAGTTACTAACTCTTTAAGAGCACTATTAGGCGAAACAACACCCAAAGGGGGAAAAAAAAATCTAAACAAACTTGGAAACAAGACGAACCCTAGTTTAAACTTCGAAAGTCGAAAACATTCAACAAAACATAACCTCTCCTATGAATCATCATCTACTTTCACAACTCTAATACTTTGAACATGAACCCCACCACGACCAACAACAACACCCCCGCCACCACCACTCTCTCTCCACCTCCTCCCACAACCGCAGATACCAGCACCTTATCCAACACCACACCCACCACCTTAACCGGCACCACACCACCCACCACCAACACCAACACCAATAACAACAACAATGCAACCTCAGACGACGTCTCCACTCCATCAAACCCACTCTCACCTCCCCCACCCGACGACGACACCACCACAACAACAACCACCACCTCCGAAATACCCATCATCCCAAAACGCCGTCGCAAGCGTAAACACTACCAAGGCACAATTTCCATGGTCCTCCGCCCTCACTCCGCCACTCGCTCTTCTTCCTCTCTCCTCGAAACCCTCTCTCTCTCTCTACCTCGTCGCCGCCGCCGCATCTCCGACCTCTCCAAAGAATCCCCTCCCCCTCGATATCGACGCCCTCATCGCTATTTCCGTCGGTTTTCCCGTTGACTCTCTTACCGAGGAAGAAATCGACGCTTCCGTTGTTCCCACTCTCGGTAGCACCGACCAGTCTCACTACATAAGTGTCAGAAACCTTATACTGTCGAAGTGGCGGTCTAATGTTTCCTCTCTCATCACGCGGGATCACGTGATGGAGTCGGTCTCCATTGAGAGGCGTCCCTTTGTTGATGCCGCATTTGGGTTTCTTGATGATCATGGGTATGTCAATTTTGGACTTGCCCCCGAGATCAAGACGAAGAAGATTTGCGGTAACAATTATAGTTTTGGGGCCAATGTTGTTGTTGTTGGGGCGGGGTTGGCGGGACTTTGTTGCGCCCGCCAGCTTCGGTCCATGGGGTTTAAGGTTGTGGTAATTGAAGGCCGGGGGCGGCCTGGTGGGCGGGTTCGCACTCGAAAGATGAGTGGGGATAAGGAGGGAGTTGTGGGTGCTGCTGATTTGGGTGGGAGTGTTTTGACAGGGATTAATGGGAATCCACTTGGTGTATTGGCTAGACAGTTGGAGTTTCCGCTACATAAGGTGAGGGATTTATGTCCTCTTTATTTGCCTAATGGAAAAGCGGTTGATTCTGAGGTTGATTCTAAAGTTGAGACTGCTTTTAATAAGTTATTAGATAGGGTTTGTAAGCTTAGGCAGGTTATGATGGAGGAAATGAAATGTGTAGATGTGTCATTAGGAACTGCATTAGAAGCTTTTAGGCAGGTTTTTAATGTTGGTGAGGGTGATGATCCTCAGGAGAAAATGTTGTTGAATTGGCATTTGGCTAATTTAGAGTATGCTAATGCTTCGTTGATGTCGAATTTGTCCATGGCGTTTTGGGATCAGGATGACCCTTATGAGATGGGTGGGGATCATTGTTTTATTCCGGGTGGGAATGAGAGGTTTATTCGCGCCTTGGCAGAGGATTTGCCTATCTTTTACAATCGCACGGTGGAGAGCATTAGGTATGGGGACGATGGGGTGTTGGTTTATGCAGGTGGGCAGGAGTTTCGGGCGGATATGGTGCTTTGTACTGTGCCGTTAGGAGTTTTGAAGAGGGGAGATATTGAGTTTGTGCCTCCCCTACCTCAGAAGAAGAGGGATGCAATTGATAGATTAGGGTTTGGGCTGTTGAATAAGGTTGCAATGTTGTTCCCATATAATTTTTGGGGAGGGGAGATTGATACCTTTGGGCATTTGTCGGAGGATCCTTCGAGGAGGGGTGAATTTTTCTTGTTCTATAGCTACTCATCGGTGTCTGGTGGTCCGCTTCTTGTAGCTCTTGTTGCTGGGGAGGCAGCAATTGAGTTCGAGAAGGTATCTCCTGTGGAATCATTGGAGAGGGTAATGGATATCTTGAGAGGGATATTTCACCCAAAAGGAGTGGATGTTCCTGACCCTGTTCAGGCAGTTTGCACTCGGTGGGGTCAAGACCGCTTCACTTATGGATCATACTCATATGTTGCAATTGGGGCATCGGGTGATGATTATGATATTCTTGCAGAAAGTATCGGAAATGGGCGGGTTTTCTTTGCTGGAGAGGCAACAAACAGGCAATATCCTGCTACTATGCACGGTGCTTTCCTTAGTGGGATGAGAGAGGCGGCCAATATATTGAAGGCTGCCAAAAGGAGGTCATTGATTCCAGCCAATAAGGCAGATGATGTTAGTTCAGAGGATATTGAGGATTTGAGTCGATTATTCTTGAAACCGGACTTACAATTTGGGAGCTTTTCTGTTTTATTTAATCCGATATCAGATGATCCTGAATCTCATTCACTGTTGAGGGTCGAGTTTGGTGGCGAGAAACTTGAAACTGGTGCTCTGTATTTGTATGGTCTGCTTTCAAGGTGTCAAGCCTTTGAGCTGAGCAAGTTGGACACCGATGTCGATAGGTTAAGTATATTGAATCAGAAGTTCCATGTGCGATTAGTAGGCGAAAGAGGATTATGCTCTGCTGCAGAATCACTTATTGCAGCTGTTAGAGCAAAGGCATACTCTAAGGAAGGATCAGATGGTAAGAACTGTAAGTTATGAACAACTGACATAGAAAGTTTATTGTTGTACATTAGTGTTTCTAGGATGAGTTGCATATGACTTCTATTAGATTAAGCAAATTCTTATGTTAGGATAGAAAATTTATGGGCATTAGCTGACCAATTTGTATGTTGTGACTAACCTATTGGTTGCTGAGGGGTATCGAATCCGACCTCGTGAAATTCACTGATCAATGGCCTTTCCTACTTATTACTCTCTCCGTTCTTTTTCTATTGCAACAATTGAGTTTTCACGCTTGCCAATGCACAACTTTAACTATTATTATCTTTAATTACCTCTTAGTGAAAAATTATGAATGTATGGTCTTTTATTCCATCTAAGCCTCCACTACGCCTCAGGTGTTTATAAACCAAGCTGTTTTCTTTGTTTCAAGAATGCTATTTTCCACTATGCAAATTGCTTTATGATTATGACATCCTTGGATAAAGTATTGGAAAAGCTTGATGTTGAGTTTGACAATAATTCCAGAAAGTATCCAAGGACTGATCATGATCGCTTGGAGTATGATTGGCATATGTTTAGACGTGTTTAGCGATCAAAGCGGTAGGATCTGTTTGTGCCTGTGATTATTATCTGTTCAAGTCTTCAATTGTGACACCTAATTATCATAACTTATGGCAATCCTGATTACAAGTCACAAATTTACTCTTTTTTTCTACGTTGAGGTGACTCACATTTACAGTGTGAATGCAAAATCTGAAATCGAATCTATTTGAATATAAGCTGGTTTAATTAATGAGATTTACAAAGCTAACTAGTTGTCCCGGGCGATGCCCTAGATTATGTACCAATGTGTATTTGAAGTCTTAAATCAAAAACTTGAGAGAAGTGGAAAAAAAGAGTTGTAGGTAATTGATTGTGCTCAGGAAATGATCTTCCAATTCTTTTTAAATTTTCTACATAGTAAATTATAATATGGATTATTCATCAATATAACCCTCGACTTCAAGAGTATATATATATATATATATATATGATTGCTTATAAAGAATATAATACAATCTTATATTTGAATTTTAGGTTAATGTATCAGAATATAACCGATGCAATTCAATGGTGTAATAGTGTTAACTACGGAGGTGATAAAGATTTGAAGAACTTTTTTTTTAATATAAGATTACTTTAAGGTAGGACACGCTATTATTAACATTAGCTTAATCAGTATTAATATACTTCCTCCGTATCTTTTTACTTAGGGAAACATCACAATACTTGCAACCAAGTCCAAAATGGAAACTATTTAATCACAAAATGCCACATCTATCCTTACTTAGTTAACTAATCCTAAAATTTAATTACCCAAACCCACACAACCCCCTCGTTAGTTATCACTCTCTCTCCTCAGTCCTCACCCTCTTAAACCCCCTGCCATTGCTGCGAACTCCCTACCCCATCAACAACCTCCACCACCACCACAGTTTTCCGGCAACATTCCTGTTCATTTTTCTAGCGCTTTCTTTTCCGATAACCTCCATCTCCGCTTGCTCAAATCTCCCACACTTACTTTTATGGTCGAATTTGACCATTAAAGCTCCAGATCTTGAACTTTCATGGTTGAATTCGGCCATCAAAGCTCCATAAAATGGTTCGAATTTGTTGTTTTTGGTAATTTCTCTCCTCCCTTCTCTCCCACCATGGCCAACGAAATTGAAGTTTTTAATAGCGTCTGTTCGAAATGGATTGGTTGGAGTACAAGACGTGGTTAATGTGGGAGAGAGAGATTGCGTTAGTGAAGTGTTTAATAGCGTTGGTTTAGTTGTCGGATGAAAATGCAGCGTTTCCTTTGGCTTTTGCTTCGTCTGCCATTGAAGAGAGAGAGAGGGGGGGAGATGGGACGACGAGAAAGTTCCGGTTTATGGGGGAAGGTGAAGGAGTTTTGATTGTGGTCGTGGTCGAGTGGTAGTGTAGGCTGAGTGCGGTGGTGGTGGTACCTGGGTATAGGAGGGCACAACGAGCCAAAATAATGTAATTGGTGGCGCTGGCGCTGGCGCTGGCACTGGTACTGGTGAGTGCTCATTTTATGGTGAGGGTGGTGGTGATTTGTTTAATTGTATGGCTGAGATTAGAGTTTGAGATATGTAATTAATTTGGGTTAAGTGATGGGATTACATATCTCTTTCACCTTCTCTCTTAAAAAGTATGCAACTAGCTATGTTGCAAATAAAAAAAAAACAGATGAAGTATACATTTGTATTTAATTGTTTTAAAAATAGAAATATTATCTTGTCTTTAAACCATTATTTTTCCTACAAAGACCAACATAAAATCGTGGAGTAGTTGGTTAATGCATTTGTATTTTGAAAAAAGGTTATGGGTTCTAATCTAAAAACATGTATTTTTCTTGTTTAATATGTCTCCTTTGATTGTGTGGGAAGAGGGGAGTACATGTAGCAACATAGTTATATATATATATATATTTCTATTATATAAGGGAAGGGAGGAGCTATGATGTCCTCATTTGAAGAGACTGTTTTACCCCTCTTCCCTTTCTAAATTACAAAACCAATTTCAACCAAAACGAGACTTCAAAAAAACTGCCGGAACTACAATTATAACAATCAATCACAAGTCAACTGAAATCAATATAATTCACGTTATACAAATCACTCAAATGAGGAAACCTTACAAAAACAAGAAAATTCAATTGCAAACTATAACCCATTAGCAATTACATACTCCGTTCCCAATAACCATTTACAATTACATACTCAAAAAAATTACCAATACACTACAACGTCAATACAAATTACAAACTAAGACAAACATACAATTTCTGTAATATCCCGTATTTAAGTATTACTAATCTTTTTAAATTTTCAGATTTAGTATAATAGAATTTATATTTTCCTAAACTAACAAAACAAGAGTTAGAGATAATAGAAGCTGTAATAACTTATATCAAGTTCTTGTATTAATTATTAAACCTTGACTACAGACAATAGGGACAACAACTAAAAATTTAAGCAAAAGAGAAAATAAGTAATATCAAGATTTACAAAGAATACCCCTATGTTCTATAACTCTAGCTTATTTTCTTTCTCTCTCCGTGTTTCCTCTTAGCAAGAGTGAGTAAACTCTTCATCCATGAATTAGTTGAAGAAAACACTACAAGTTCTACAACTCTACAATTTTTTCAAAGCTCATGTCAGTAGCCACCCATTTCAAGCACAAAGTCATCAAAGACAACTCCTCGAGCCAACAAAAAAATCTGATGTGAAGATCACCATATCTCTTCCATTAATGTATACCTTGACTAAACAGATTTCTCATGATTCATGAACAATGGTGAAGCTTTCAACCACTTTTGGTTCCTATAAATAGCCATGAAAATCTCTCACCAAGAACACCATCACCAACAAACTTTCATCTTTCCATCTCACCTCACCACCACCTACGAACCATCACATTCAACCACCTCAATCATCATTCACATTCTCAGTCACCAAACTCGCCGGAAAACGCTACCCAAAGAAACCCAAAAAGAAAACCCAATTTTCTCTCTCTCTCCTCTGTTTCGGACCTCAACACCACCACCACCGGTTGCCGCCGGCTCGCGCCCACTTGCGCCGCACTCAGTCACACCCCAGCCCCTGCTCCGCTCGACCCTCGCCGGAGCTCCGCCACGCCACCCGCACCCTCCTCGCAGCTCCTCTTCTCCCTCCTCTGTCTCGCTGCTCTGCCGCCTGGGCTGTTGTCCCCGCCACCCACCTGTACAGCCTCGCCGCCGTCGTTGTTGTCCGACCACCGGAGCTCCGTCCTCCCTCTCGCCTGAGTCGTGCAGTCGTCCCTGCTCTAAGAAGCAGAGGTAACGACATTCCTCTGATCTTATTTAATAGAAATTCTGATTTTTATGTTTTAACCCAAGCCCAGTTTAGTTCCTTTTCTATTTAGGATAGTTTTGGGCCTAGGAGAACCCAAGTTGAACTAAACTTAAGTATTTATAATCCGAATTTTATATGTAGGGCTAAAAAGAGGTTTGAACTTATTTTATGGACTGATTTGGTTAGTTTAATTAAACCACTTAACTTGACTCCTAAAAACTATTATTGGGTTATATTTCATGATTACTAAACTAGTTGAGTTGTTTAAAACTAATTAAAATCCAGTAAGCTTGTTATCTATAATATGAGTTTAACTTATTATTACCTCCACTAATACTTAAATTTACTTATAATAACAAGATAACTTGACTTACGAGTTTTATGAGATTAAATAATGTTATAATAATATTAATAGTTCTACTATAGCTTTAAACTTAATTAGTTTAATAATAAACGATTATTTAGTGATCAACTATGAACTCGAATAATAATATATTTTCGAATGGTTTTAGGTTATGTATTAATATAACTTTAAGATTTCGATAATTCTAAAAGTATAACTAAAAGAGTTATTTCACCTAATTAGTTGTTTAAGAGTCCCCTTAAGAAGTTATTAACGATTAAGATAATAACGATCTTTAATGAGACTTATACTCCATTATAGTAATAATGATTTGCAATTATAAAATGGTTAGTAATAATAAAGTTGTTGCTAATTCACTTTTATTAAATTAAACTCACCAAGTCACAATTCATAAGTGATAACTCTAAATGCAATTTATGAAATTGATAATAACATATGATTAAAATATATTGATTTATGATATTCCTTCTAGTAGAGATTGACTTATGAACATTATGACTACTTCCGAGGACAATGACATTATGGACAAGGACTTGGACATTCTATGACTTTGTACTAACACACTAACTTACTAACATTTCCTTAATTGTTACTAATAAGACTTCTTATTTTCGATCTATAATTAATAACTAATAAATAATAACTAAAGTCTACTTAAGTACTAAAGTAAATGAATATTTATACTTTCGTTATTTAAATTCTTGGTTAGATTAAAGGAAGGGATATTACAAGCCTCCCCCGGCTATCAAAGTTATTAAGCAGGAATTCAGGTAACGTCTACTGCTAACACCCGCATTCCCCTTCGAAGTATGTTTTATGATCATGATTAATATTATGTTTTATATATGGATTGCGGGAAATGAAATGTTTTATGATGGTTATGATGATACGATGCTATGAAATGATGATGATGATGATGATGATGTTATGGATGAAATGAAATAATATAATTATTTCATGATGACTATGATATGCTTAAAAGAAATGAAACATGATAAATTCAAGTGAAAGACGGTTCTTGGCAAGTATTCCGTTATCCTGGGTCGTGCACGTACCTTCCGGCCGGTTAACCACCTTCCGTTTAGTGAGGGCTATTGTCCTCGGGTGGCACCGCGCATTTTTGGGCATTAACGCCACCTTCCGTTTAGTGAGGGCTTTTGTCCTCGGGTGGCTGCCTTCCGTTTACGATGTTACTATGTTCTGGGGAGACGTCCCTTCTGTTGTACGAGCCAAGTTACCAAAGTAAAAGATATATGATGATGAACATGATAAAGAAGATAATGTAACCTATTATGATATGTTTATGAAATGGTTTTACTTATTCTCTTCTCCCTGTTTATAAATAAAATGATGTGAAATGAATTTACGTTGTTAGAGTAGTATGTTACTGAGCCTCGGCTCACGACGTTTTGTTTTATGTTTTAGGTACTGGTGACGATAACGGGATGGCGTAGCAGTGAGGAGTAATATAGTATCTATACTTATGTTGACTTTTATGGTTTTAATTTAAGTTAATGTCAGACTCTATTAGTAACTAGGTTTTATTAATGACTAAATAATTGTTATATTTTCATGTTTATAATATGTTTAAGTTTATGAAATTATGTTGCCTTGTATTTTCCTAATGGAAAGTACGGCAGTAACGCGCCGACTATCTAGGTTCCGCTGCTAATAATTGATTAATTAACTTAATAACATTGATTAGAAGTCGGGGCGTTACAATTTCAATGGGGAGATTCACATTTGTCCATTGACGATTTGCGAACTTCTAAAAAAGGTACATAATTCTTTTTAATCTTGCAAGTTGTTTCAAATTAGTTGAAAAAAAACTAACAACTCTTATATTCGAATTACATGAATAATTTAAGTCTGTATTGCATGGTATAAATTTCGAAATAATTATTTAAAAAATCAGTATATGTTTGTAACAAAAAACGGCATTATAAAATATAAATCAATTTCGAATACAATAACAATGACACAAAAATCAAACTAAAAATGGAATTACACTAATTTGCCAAAACAAATAGTGAAATTGAAAACCGATGAAAACGATTGATTTTACTGAAATTTCTTATGAATAATTTAAAATCCAGAAAAAGGAGTACAAGAAATATGAATAATTAAAAACCCAGAAAAAGGAGTAGAAGACGTCTTGAAAAAAAACACAAAGGGAAATAAAAAGAAAAAGTGGATGATTCAAGAACTTCAGCCACAAATTTCTTAAGAAAATCATCTTCACAAATAAAAGTTCAAATAAAATGTAACCGGGTCTTTGAGAAATTTAGTTGACAATTACATTTTTGGGACGAAATCAGGAACATATATATAAAGAATTACCTTCAAATTTGAGGCCCCCCATTTAATTCGTCAATCAAATAAACTCTAATTTCAACCCCATTCCCACGAACGTTTTGAACATTACCACCCGATCGAAATGAAAACCTAAAAAGACCCACAAAAACAGAGACCAAAATTACCCTAAAAATTAATGGAGCGTTGATGAGGTTAATTTTGACACCTGAATTGGCTTATTAATGTGGTGTTTATTGTGAATATGAATATAAAATCTCAATCTTTTTGAGTGAGATATGAAAAATCGTGAGGATGAGGAGATGAGTCGTTCTAATTTTTTGAGGGAAGGGAAGATATAAGGTTGTAGGTGGGAAGATGAAAATGTGGAGGATTAGATGAAAAACAAAAGTGAGATACATCAGTCATATGGGTATATGGGGTGGATAGTTATATGGTAGGTGGGATTAATAGTCATATGGGTAGGTGGGTAAAATTATTTGGGTTTGTTACTTGCATATAGGTGGCTTTGTGGCTTTTGGCTATAATATTTTTTGACTATTAACAAACAACTAACGTTAATCATACTTAGTTAGCTATAAGTGAAACAATAATAATACATAAAATCATGAACATAAATTATATTTATCTTGGCTCCTCTGTACATGATTTGGCATGAGCCTCAATCCATATCAATCTTGATTAGCAGTATTTATCTCCTCTTTACATGGTTTGTTTCGATACTGAGTAACAATTATGCCCAAAAATATCGTCGCACGCATCGCGTGCATAAAAAACTAGTAGAAAAAGAACGGAGGAAGTGGTGCATAATAGGAAAATTTGCCAAAAAACCTTTTAAAAGTTCAATTTTGCGAAAAAAAACCTTTTAAAGCATTCTTTACAAAAAAAACCACAAACTTAATTTTTCTTGTAAGATGAAACCTATTGAACTTTTAAAAGTTTTTTATTTTGCAAATTTTCCTGCATAATCTGAAGGTATGATCTTTTATTCCATCCAGGCCTCCACTACGCCTCAGGTGCTTTATAAAACAAGCTGTTTTTGTTTACTTCTGATAATTTTTGCAAGAATACTGTTTTCTGTTATGCAAATTTCTTTATGATTATGACATCCTTGCAGACAGTATTGGAAAAGCTTGATGTTGAGTTTGTCTTTAATTATGACACCTAATTATCATTAACTTATGCAATCCTGATTACAAGTCACAAATTTACTCTTTTTTTCTAGGGAGAGGTGAGGCACATTTACAGTATGAATGCAAAATCTGAAATCGAATCTATTTGAATATAAGCTGGTTTAATTAATGAGATTTACAAAGCTAAGAAGACAGGACTTATGATGAGGCATGATGATTATGAACCTAAGAGTTGGGATCACTATGTTCTGCTGCTATACGTTCCTGTCTTCGTCCATTAGGAGTTATAAACCACTGTGTTAAGAGTAGAGATTCCGAAGTTATGGGTATCTCTGTCGAAGAATTTAATAACTAAACTATGGAACTTCTGCCGTTGTTTGTGTATTCTGATGTTTGAAGCCCGGCTGGATCAAAATTTGGTCAAACTCAGTTCGTTGAGGCTTGGCTCGAGACGTTAACGAGCCAAGCTGAGTTATGACAAGCTTGGCTCGAAAAACTCGTGAACATGCTTGATTACTTTTTTAATATATGAAAATAGTGTATTATGTATGTATACATAAATATATTTATTCTAGATATTACACAATAATAAGTTAATAGTTTTATTGTCAAAGAATAAACACAAAAAACAATAATATTTAAAAAAGAAATATAAAGAAGACGAGTAAACTAAAGATAATAATAAGTCAAGCTTGTTCGTGAGCAGTTTGATGACAGTTCGGTCAATGCTTGGTCAAAGCTCGACTTGGTCACACTTTAGTTGGTCATGTTTCAAGCTCAACTCGAGTTCGAATAAAATTAAATGAATATGAGCCGAGCTAACAAGAGTTCGGGGTTGGCTCAAATGATAAGCACCCCTACCCGCCACTCCCACCATTATAGAAGGTTTGTTCACTCTTCGTCGGCCTGCTCTGTTGGAACATTTATAGGGTAATGGGTTTTGTAAGCTCATATGGTTCTATACTAGAAGAGGAGGAGGTCTAGTATGCTAAGATTAGAATGCACAAAATCACGTGGAGTAATCAAGCAAAACAGAAGGTTGGTCGCGGGTCGCGACATCCGTCGCGGGTCGCGACCAGGAGGCCGTCGCGGGTCGCGACCAGTGCATTTTCGCGACTCGCGATCTGTATCGCGGGTCGCGACGTGTATTCTGTTTTGGGCGTGAAATTTTGCGGGGACGGTTTATAACCGTTGTATTGCATACGTTTTCCGTTTAATGATGATTAAGTATTCTTAATCAGGGGATTAAAGGAAGATCAATGCTGTAACAGCTCTAATCAAGAGGGAATATGTTATATGACCCTTGTCATTCATATGAGAGAGTAGAGAAAATCAGTTTTTGAGATTCTAAACTTCTTGCTTTGCTTGAGAGAAAACTTGCTACTTTCTCTCTAGTGTTCTTCACAAACTACAAACTCAAAGTTCTTGTTGATTCACATAGAAGATCATCTTGTGAATTGTTTCTCTCCATTGTATCTCATTAGTTATTTCGTGTTAACCCGGTGATCCTAGAGGGGCGAAATTAAACTAATAGGAAAGCGTAGTTTCCGTGCCTTGGAGTGGTGTATCCGGTTCCCTTGTTTGATCACATTTCTAACAATCTATTAGTTTAATTTTCCTTCTTTTCGGATATGGCTCAATCACTCAAGGACATGACTATGAACTTCCAAAAGTTGGACAAGTTTGAGGGGGTGGGTTATCGAAGATGGCAAAAGAAGATGCACTTCTTATTGACAACTTTGAATGTGGTGTATGTTCTTTCAACACCCATGCCACCATTCCCGAAAGATGGAGAGGAAGAGTCCGTGGAGACTACAAGGAAGAGAACAAAGTGGGAGAATGATGACTACATTTGCCGGGGTCACATCCTCAACTCTCTTACCGACCCTTTGTTCGATCTTTACCAAAATGTGGAGAGTGCAAAGGAACTTTGGGATGCTCTTGAGGCCAAGTATATTTCGGAAGATGCTTCAAGTAAGAAATTTCTTGTTAGTAATTTTAATTCATTTAAAATGACTAATGATCGGCCTATTATAGAGCAATTTCATGAAGTTCATCATATTTTGAACCAAATAAGATCACATGGTATGGTGATGGATGAGGCTATTGCCGTAGCCTCAATCATTGATAAATTACCACATTCTTGGAAAGAAACTAAGCATTCCTTGAAACATAGGAAGGAAGATATGTCCATGGAGCAATTAGGAACTCATCTTCGTATTGAAGAGGGTATCCGGGCTCAAGATGGGGTTAAGGATACTACTCCTAGTATTCCTAAGTCTACCGTAAATATGGTAGAGGTTGGTGGGTCTAGTGGGACCAAGAAATCCAACAATAACAACTCTAAAACCAACTTTGCAAACAAGAAGAGGAAGACCCTCACTTGTTGGGTATGCAATGGACCTCATCTCAAGAGGGATTGTCCTTCTAAGAAGAAGAAGACAAAGAATGGACAACCTAGTGTTGTTCAAAACCAAGGTAAAGTTGCACATGAAAATGTAATTGAAGAAATGAATTTTGTGGCTATGATTTCTGAAATTATGTTTGTGTAGGTTGATGATTCTTGGTGGATAGATTCGGGGGCCTCTAGACATGTGTGCAATAATAAGCACTTCTTCAAGTCTTTGGAAGAATTTGATGATGGTCCAATCTTGTATATGGGGAATGATTCTACGGTAAAGGTCAAGGGTATAGGCCAAGTAGAATTGTTGTTAACCTCGGGAAAGACTTTAACTCTCCGGGATGTTGTTTATGTACCGGAAGTTAGGAAGAATCTTGTGTCGGGGGGTCTTTTGAATAAATTTAGTTTTAAAGTTGTATTTGAATCGGATAAGTTTATTATTTCCAAGGGTGGTATTTTTGTTGGACAAGGATTTTATTGTAATGGGATGTTTAAATTTAGTATTAATAATGCAATTGATACTAGTTCTATTTACATGCTTGATGTTTCTTCTCTATGGCACAATCGTTTATGTCATGTAAACTATCGTAGATTATATGACATGTCTAAGCTAGGTTTAATACCTTCTTTCGATTTAAAGTTAGAGAAGTGTAAGACATGCATGCTAAATAAGATTACAAAGAATCCTTATCCTAGTGTGACTAGACAAACGGTATTGCTAGAATTGGTGCATAGTGACTTGTGTGACTTTCATAGTTCACCTTCTTTGGGAAATAAAAAATATATTGTGACTTTTATTGATGATTATTCAACAAGGTTTTGTTACATATATTAATTATTTACTAAAGATGAAGCACTAGAAAAGTTTAAGATTTTTAAGACCGAAGTGGAACTTCAACTTAATAAAAAAGTTAAAAGACTTCGGACGGATAGGGGTGGTGAATACTATAATCCTAGCTATTTTAGTTCCATTGGTGTAATTCATGAAACAACCGCCCCATACTCACCTCAAAGTAATGGTATAGCGGAAAGGAAAAATAGGGTTCAAAAAGAAATGGTTAACACCATGCTTTCTAATTCGGGTCTAAATGACGGTTTTTGGGGTGATGCAATTTTAACTGCATGTTATATATTAAATCGAGTTCCTAATAAGAGGAATAAGACTACCCCTTATGAACTTTGGTGTAACAAAAAGCCTAATCTCAATTACCTTAAGGTATGGGGTTGTAGGGCAATTGTCAAATTGACGGAACCTAAAAGGAAAACTTTAGGTGGAAAAGGAATTGATTGCATTTTTATAGGCTATGCGGTACATAGCAAAGCCTATAGGTTTTATGTCATTGAGCCAAATGATTTTGTCTCTATCCATACTGTGATAGAGTCAAGGGATGCAATATTTGATGAGACTCGATTCTCATCGATTCCAAGACCAAAGGACATGATACCTAGTACTAGTTCCAATGTTGTGGATGACATTAACAATGATCATGATACTACAACACCGGAAATTAGGAAAAGTAAAAGAATTAGAAAAGAGAAATCTTTTGGACCGGATTTTCAACTATATTTAGTTGAAGGGTCAAGGGAGTCTATTGTGACTCAAATTTCATATTGTTACAATATGGAGGAGGATCCTAGGACCTTTGATGAGGCTATGAAGTCTCATGATTCCGCTTTCTGGAAAGAGGCAGTGAATGATGAAATGGATTCAATAATGGGATATCATACTTGGATTTTAGCTAATTTACCTCCCGGATGCAAACCTTTAGGTTGTAAGTGGATTTTCGTAAGGAAAAGGAAGATCGATGGAACCATACTAAAACATAAGGCCCGGTTAGTGGTCCAAGGTTTTAGGCAAAGATATGGTATCGATTATTTTGACACTTATGCTCCGGTTGCTAGAATAGCTACCATTAGACTTTTGATAGCATTGGCTGCGATTCATGGTCTAGTAATTCACCAAATGGATGTCAAAACTGCCTTCCTTAATGGTGAATTGGAGGAGGAAGTGTACATGAATCAACCTGAAGGTTTTGTAGTCAAAGGTCAAAAAACTAAGGTTTGCAAATTAGTTCGATCTTTGTATGGTCTTAAACAAGCACCTAAGCAATGGCATCAAAAATTTGATGAGGTCATTTTGTCTAGTGGGTTCAAAATAAATCAGTCTGATAAGTGTGTATATAGTAAATTTAATAATACCGGTAATGGAGTTATAATTTGCTTATATGTTGATGATATGCTTATCTTTGGGACTGATTTGGAACAAGTGGAAAAAACCAAAGTCTTTCTCTCTTCTAGCTTCTCCATGAAAGATTTGGGTGAAGCGGATGTTATTCTAGGTATTAGAATAATGAGAGGTAAAGGGTCAATTTCTTTATCACAATCTCATTACATTGAGAAAGTGATTAAGAGGTTTAATGAATCGAACTCGACTCATTTTGCTACTCCGATGGATCCTAGTGTTCACTTGGTTCCGAGAGTGGTACTCCTATTTCACAATTGGAGTATGCAAGCTTAATTGGAAGCTTGATGTATGCTATGACTAGCACTCGGCCGGATATAGCTTTTGCTATTGGCAAACTCAGTAGGTATACTAGTAATCCTAGTATGTTGCATTGGCAAGCATTGAGAAGAATGTTAAGGTATTTGAATAAAACCTTGGATTATGTCATAACTTACAAAGGAGAACCTTCTATTCTAGAAGGTTACTCGGATGCTAGTTGGATTTCCAATAAGGAAGATTATTCATCCACAAGTGGATGGGTGTTTCTTCTTGGAGGAGGTGCTATTTCATGGGCATCCAAGAAGTAAACATGTATAACGGATTCAACTATGGCATCGGAATTCATTGCATTGGCATCTTGTTACCAAGAAGCGGAATGGCTAAGGAATGTGTTGAGTGAGGTTGACTTGTGGGTCAAACCTATGTCACCTCTTGCTATTCATTGTGATAGTGCATCAACCATAGCTAAAGCTTATAGTGAAGTCTACAATGGCAAGTCAAGGCACATTGGAGTTAGACATAGCTATGTGCGTGAAATGATAAGGAATAGTTGTATAACTATTAATTTTGTTCGGTCTAGTTTGAACTTGGCTGATACGTTTACTAAACCGTTGTCAAGGGAACTAGTGAACAAAATGAACAAAGGGATGGGTCTTAAGCCTATTGATCAACCTTTAGCTAAGGAAAACTCAATTTGATGTCTAATACAACGTTAGATCTCAAATTCAATGAGGATAGTACTTTTCTTAAAGGTTGGAAGCACTTGTACTGTTATTTACATCCCGAGGTTAGTGCTTGTTACTACAATGATAAGAGGTTGAATTAAGTTTCTTAATAAGTCTTTGATAAGTGCTCAATTGTAGGAGCATGTGCGTAAAGATTTACCTATATAAGCTAGAGGTTTGGCCGCTTCACCAAGTCTAAGGCTTGACTTGGAACGCTTATAAAAGGATATGGACACCAAGGCTTCATAGGTGTCGGAGGTTAAGAACTAAGTTTATGTTTATGTGTATTAGTATCTTCAATGATTTGTGGTGGTTATATGATTCAAAGCTTTGTCTATCATTATAATCGAAATTGTTGTAATGTTACTTTTACTAAGTGGAGATTCAATCGTAAGATATTTCCATGATACATGAGCATGTTTTGTTTGTGATTTATAGCAAGTTGAAAACTTTTCAACATTACCATATAAATGGGAGGAGGATTGTTGGAACATTTATAGGGTAATGGGTTTTGTAAGCTCATATGGTTCTATACTAGAAGAGGAGGAGGTCTAGTATGCTAAGATTAGAATGCACAAAATCACGTGGAGCAATCAAGCAAAACAGAAGGTTGGTCGCGGGTCGCGACACCTGTCGCGGGTCGCGACCAGTGCATTTTCGCGACTCGCGATCTGTATCACGGGTCGCGACGTGTATTCTGTTTTGGGCGTGAAATTTTGCGGGGACGGTTTATAACCGTTGTATTGCATACATTTTCCGTTTAATGATGATTAAGTATTCTTAATCAGGGGATTAAAGGAAGGTCAATGATGTAACAGCTCTAATCAAGAGGGAATATGTTATATGGCCCTTGTCATTCATATGAGAGAGTAGAGAAAATCAGTTTTTGAGATTCTAAACTTCTTGCTTTGCTTGAGAGAAAACTTGCTACTTTCTCTCTAGTGTTCTTCACAAACTACAAACTCAAAGTTCTTGTTGATTCACATAGAAGATTATCTTGTGAATTGTTTCTCTCCATTGTATCTCATTAGTTATTTCGTGTTAACCCGGTGATCCTAGAGGGGCGAAATTAAACTAATAGGAAAGCGTAGTTTCCGTGCCTTGGAGTGGTGTATCCGGTTCCTTTGTTTGATCACATTTCTAACATGCTCACCCTTCACGCATCTCCCAAGAAACAGAGGAAAGAAATAGGGAGTTGAAAATGGTGAAGTTTCAGTTCTTGAACCAGTGAAAGTGTGAAACCCACCAACATTAGATCATGTCTGAAAATTTCCAAGTAGCAATATATGGTGATTTAAGTACAAAAAACAATCGAAAAATATGAGGATAAAATCAATCCTCAAAACGATTGTAGAGTTCTTAATTTTTTTATTTTAGTTCATTGAAAATAAAACCAAAACTTTTTGTACTTTGTGCTTTGATTATTTCGACCAAAACAACTAATCTAATTAAGTTTAGGGTTAAAAATGTTCATCCATCACCCAAAATAAAAATGGATGATAGGCGGATGACAGTTCTAGACTTCTTGGTCCGATTAGGGTTAAAAAAATTCATCCATCACCCATTTATCACCCGATCTATAATCCATTTAATATTATATAAATTAAATACATATCAAATTATTAATATATACAAATGATTAATAGTAGTCTTAGCCAAATAAGATTAAAAATCAAAAGATTACATACGTATATATTAATTTTTTTTTTTAGGTTAGTAAGATGAATGACCTTACTGAACTGGCACCTCGCACATGTACAACCAGCCAGGTTTGCAGGTCAGACTTCTTGGAGGGAGGGGGGATGGTAAGGGAAACCTCACCCCAAAGAGCCCCTAGTGGGGTTTGATCCCATGACCTTGAAGTCATAAGGCCAAACCTTTACCACTAGGCCAAGCTTTGCCTTGGTATACGTACATATTAAATTTGAACTAGGAAGTTGTGTAATCATTGAAATTTGATTGAGTTATTTTAATACTATATAATGTCTTTTTGGGAGGGAGATGTGGTAGCTCAGTGGGGTACCACCCGAAATTCTAGGGCATTGCTCAGGGTTCGAACCCTCATCCCAACAATATATTGAGAATTATTCTTGTGGTGGCAGTGGGCCTTCAAGCCTGTTGTCTTCTAGGCTGTTTAGCCTTGTACCCAACCTCTAAGTTGGCCTGCCCTGAAGGCTAGTAGCCTAGCATGGGTTGGTCTTCGAGCCAATTATCTTTCCTAATAAAAAAAATATAATGTCTTTTTGGTTGTCTTATATGTTTGCGATACATTATTAATTTTTTACCCGATAATCACACGATCAATTAGAATCACCTGTGGATGATGGATTTTGGGTGATGAATGAACCGAGTTACAAATGGATCTGGTAGAGCGGATTACCCCGGGTTACAGATGAGGGTGATGATATTGATCCACTCAATCGAAACCTGATGCGTTGACAATTGACATCCCTACTTGGAAGTAGCTTGAAGAGAGAGAATAGATGAGAGAGGCTTAGAGAACGAAAAGCTCTTTCAAAAACCATATACCATTATATATGCTCTATGATTTAGTAATTATAGCATTGAGATGGAGATGAAGAAAAATATAAATGCGAACTGGGTGGTTAGTTTGGTGGTGATGCTAGCGTTTGTGATGCTAGCCATCACACCTAAAGCCACCTTTGCTGTTCGCCCTCTCTTAGATATTATGTTTGAAGGGATTGGTATTAATATTGAACCTCTTGCTTGTGTTGGCTATGATCAACCATGCGGTCTGCTTATTGGTGTTGTGGAAACTGTTATTGTGACTGGGTCTATTCTGCTGGAGGATTTAGGCGCACAAATGTCGCCTTTGATACATCAGGTCGATGTTAATGAAAAGTTCAAGAAGCTAAGTATGATGAAGTTGTTATTGTGGTTTGGATTATCAAGTATTTGAGTATGGATGTTATGTCATTTCCTGGTTGTAATATAATTAATTAAATAAAGTTGTCAACATCATTACGGTTATCGTGTGCTTGTAATATAAATAAACACTGAAAATGAATAGTCCATTGAGTTGTTATTGTGGTTTGAATGATCAAGTATTCAAGTATGGATGCTATAAACCTGGTTGTAATAAAATAAAGTTGTGAGCATGATCATTATGGTTATTATGTGGTTTGGTTTATTAAGGATGGAGATGATAGTGTCTTACTGCAACTAAGCAAAGTTGTCATCTTTGTTGTTACTATGTAATTTAGTTTATTAAGTATTACTCGATCTAATTTTTTTATCTTTCAATCCTTTTTCAAACTTTTCATTTCTCTTTTATAAGTCAAATTTCAATAAATAAGCAGTTTGATTTAGGTGGACACATACTGCCTTTGGTAAAATAGGTGAATGCTAAGAATGAACTAGGCTGTTCAAAAGCTAAGAATGATTAAGTTGTTATTGTGGTTAAGATATTTCGTAGGAATGCTATTTCGTATGAATGTTATTTCGTATCCTAGTTGTAATAGTTATATAAAGTTCTCACCGCTTGTCGTTATGGCTACTGTGCGGATTGATTAATAAAGTGAATGTGTTTTATTTGAGTTTAACCAAGTAAAGTAAAGTTCTTTATCGTTGTTGTTACCGCTTTGGTTTATTACGTATTGATCGTTCGATTCTAATTATCTTAATCTCCCTCTATCCCCTTCTAAACTCTCCATTTCTCTTTTTTGAAGTCAAACTTCATATATTTTGATGATAAGTTTTCACGATGTCGTTTAGAAAAATAATTAATATGTACATTATGAAACGTGTATTATACTCCCTCTGTTTTCTGAAAATCTTCCAATTCAAAGAAAAAAAATACATGCAAGAATATCATACAATCAACTAGTCCAAGTATAACATCACATTTTCAACCACTCAAGAATATAATTTCATTTTTAACCATCTAATTTTTTTGGCACAAGCCTTTTATTCATTAACTTGACCAAGTTCTTCTAAGAAGATCCCCCAGGCCTTGTAGCTTCTTCTGACTTACTCTTCCACACCATTGTTCTCCTTTTCATCTCCTTCCCCTTATTACCATCCATCAATTCTCTTACCAACTTCACAATCTCCTCTCTCTTTACTTCGTTTTGTATCTCCAACCCAATCTCCCACTCGACACAACTATAGCGACAATAAGTCTGTTGTTCAGCGAAAAAGGCCAACTTATAATAGGCACTCCTCCGAAATAGTTTACTGTATCGAGTTCTAACCAGAATGAGTCAAAAACCCTCCTATTACCTTGTGCTTAAGAACGTCCTTTTGAGGGCACCAATTAGCCAACAAGCCTCTTTCCTTAGTTTCAATCGCAAATTCTTGAGGTAAGCTAGGGCTATTCTTGTCAATGACGATATCCTCCCTAATCACCCAAAGAAAATGCTTCTTACTATTTGCTAAACCCCATGCAAATTCTATGAGTTGTTTTTGTGTCATTTTAGTGATGCTTCCAAAGTTTACATACAAAATTGAATCACGTTCTTTTGAATTTAACCACTTTATGCACCTGCGATCTTTCCGTAAACATGAATTGACAGATCTAAAAACTTTTCTCTCGCCACCCCGGTCGAAATCCTAAAACACACACACAAGCGCCTACCTAGGCTCACTGGTGGCTGGCCTCTCAGTCGCGTCGCCAACGAGCCTAGCCACGTTGATTTCTTAGGTTTAGTTCCCCGGTTCCTTCCCCGCTGTTCCCCCACCCAGTTCTCTCGTCGTCCAGTTCCTCTCTCGTGTTTGTCGTCCCTCCCCCTGTTCGTGGTTCTTCCTCCCTCGCATCCTCCCTTTCCCCTCCCCTGTTCGTCATTCCCCTCCCTTGTCCGTGGTGCTTCCTCCCTCGTGTCCTTCCTCCGCTTTTCCCTTTCCCCTCCCCTGTTCGTCCCCCCCTTCCCCTGTTCGTGGCTCTTCCTCCCTTGCGTCCTCCCGTCCACCCATTTGTTGGCTTTCACTTCCCTCTCCCCCTTTCATTAATTTTCCCTACCCCGTCTCCCTCATTCCCCTTCCCCTGTTTGTCGATTTCCCATTCCCCTTCCCTGGTGTAGTGTAGTTCCCTTCCCCTTCCCCGGTGTAGCGTAGTTCCCTTCCCATTCCCCGTTTCCATTTAGCTTCGGCTCTTAGTGGTCTAGGTTAGGGTTGCAGTAAAGCAGACAGTGCAATAGGCGTGGTGGACTATACAATATACACATCATGAAGTTATGATATCAAGCAATAAAAATAAGCAACACATTATACAGCACGAAGAGAATTAAAAAGTTAACAAAAATAAATTTCCTGCCGTTGAGAAGCTCGAGCCCGAGCCCGAGCCCGAGCCCGTTGCACAGGTATGCAATAGTCAACTTTCATGACATTGAGGGTGCTTAGACTCTTTTTGAATGAATAAAAAGTTACAAGTACTCTAATGTGTGCATGAAATTGCCCACTACTTTTTCGCATAAATATTTTATATCTAACTATGCTAATAATAAAGATGTAGTTTTGGCTTCCAACAAAATTTGGTCTACTCCTGAAATAGTTTTCTTTCTAACGATAAAAGATTGTTCATGGAAAAACTAAACCCATCATACCCATCATACCCACAAAAAATAAAGAACCCCATCATACCCACAAAAAATAAAGAACCCCATTTTTTTGCCTTTTCTATTCTTTGTTCATCTACCTCATACGGCATACCCAAAGCAAACCAGGGGAAAATGGATATAAAAGTACAATTTTTTCTTTACACGCTTACCAAAATTCATATGTACAAAATACCTTAGTATAATACTACCTCTGTATTTTTTTAGTTGCACCATTTGCTTTTTCACATTTGTCGAGACGCTTCTTTGAACGTTAATATCTCTTATTGGATGTAAGTAAAAATTATAAAAAATTGATATTTGGAATCCTCGCATTGAGACGAATCTAACAAGATCCCACTTGACTATGTTTTTTCTTCTATAATGGTGCGAGATAGTTTAACAAAGTTGGTTGATGAATAGTGCCAAAAAGGCAAATGGTGCAACTAAAAAAATACGGAGGTAGTATAATAACAATTTTTTTTTCATAGAACATAATCGTATAATATAATAACAAAACTATGATATTTACATGTTTTATACATCACCACTCTATTAACATTATCATAATTTATCTAAACATCAGTAAATTTTTGATTTTCAAGATTAAAAACATACAATTTCTTAGTGAAGGAAGATGAATAGTAGCTGAAAATGTGTGTAAAGATTTACATGCAATATCAAATTCCAAAATTACAAGTTATACTTTACTAAAAAACTTACATGAAGATGAACTTGAATCACAATGTAGATGGAAAATACCAATTCTTTTTCTCCAATTAGAATTGGCTCTCCATAGTCTTCATAATAAATTTTTTTCGGATGATGTTTTCACAAGTAACAAGTTTTTTATCAAATGTTTGGATAAGAGCAAAAATACGGAGATTTAGACCTCTTAGGCCCTGTTCTTTTTTACTTATATTAAGTTAATTTCAGTTCAATTCAGTTAATTTCAGTTCAGTTAATTTAATTTCAGTTCAGTTAATCTAATTTCAGTTCAGTTCAGTTAATTTCAGTTCCGTTCAATTAATTTATATCAGTTCAGTTAATTTTAGTTCAATCAATCTTACCTAATGCATTAATTATTATTTTTGTTATCAATATTACTATTAATATTGTTATTATTAATAATATTATAATTATAATAACAATAATTTTTTATTTTTTTATATTTCTATTGTCATTATTTTTATTATTGTTATTATTATTATTATTATTATTATTATTATTATTATTATTATTATTATTATTATTATTATTATTGTTATTATTATTATTATTGTTATTGTTATTGTTATTATTATTATTTTTATTATTATTATTATTATTATTATTTTTATTATTATTATTATTATTATTATTATTATTATTACTACTACTACTACAACTACTACTATTGTTGTAGTCTAACATCTACAGCTCTTTTTGGGACACTTGGGCTTATCAGAGCCGTACACGTGTCACCTGAGTTAAAGAGAAGAAATGCCTTGCATCTTTGGGCTACCCTCAGGAGAGTTAAAAGGTCTAGATTCCGCCCCAGCGATCGAGCCCAACAATGTAAGGTGGCTGAAGGAGATTGGTTAATAGATATCCACTAGTCATGATTTGCCACGTGTCATGTTTTGATTTCTCACCCAATCAGAAGCCACTATTCTAGGGCAGGTATTAAGGATAGCTGTCAACTTGCTATCACTATAAATACCCCTAAAATCAGGAGACACACAATTCAATGAAAACAGTGTAAAGTTACTCTGAAAAACTATTCTCTCACTTTCTCTCTCTATCTCTATATTTCTCTTTCCACTCCTGATACCTGACTTAAGCTTCGGAGGGGGAACCACTACCCAAACCTCCAGGGTGGGTCCCTTTTTGCAGGTTCGGGAACGAAGCTCGGGCTTGGACTTGGTTGATTCAGACATTGTTGCACAAGTCTCCAAAGAAGAACATCTAAGGGATACTAGTTTACTTGCTCGACAAGAAAGCACCATCTACAGCTTACTTGTTGGACAAGCGGACAAAACATTTGGCGCCGTCTGTGGGGAGACGCAACGATGACTGATTGTCAATCGTCCAACCTAGCCAGAAACCGAAGTCTTCAGGTTAATGTCGAAGACACAGTAGAACACGAGAGACCACCTCGAGGAAGGGATAGACCCCCGTCCATCGTCCAGGTTACTGGACCAAGCCAGCAACCTATCATTCAAGAGAATCTTGAACGTCCGGTGACTGCCGCTCATCTAGAGAACGCCTTGAATGATTTCCAGGCAAAGATGGCAGCAAGCCGTCCAGGAATGTATCAAGAGCAATATGTTGTTTTTCCGCTTAACCCCGAGCTACCGCTAACAATCCACCTCCCCCAGGGGACGTTCCCAAGACGATCGTCCAGGTCCTAGTCGACCTGTTCGTCAGGAATCCTCTAGGAGAACGGCAAGAGGAAAGCAACCAGAGGATAAGGATCAGCGAAGGAAGATGGACTGGAACCTGGTGGTAAGGACCCAGGACCATGTTCGTCCAAGCGGGCACCGAATGGAAACAGATGCCAGAGAATATCTAGAAGCAAAGAGAGCAGCAGCAAGACAACGATCAGCGACAGGTTCTACATCATACCTGAGAGACCCTCCTTTGAGGTTGTCGTCCAGAGGGGAGGGACGAAGTTTAAGTCACTCTCTTGTTCATCCACGACAAGAGAAGACAGTGGCTCAACCCATGACCTATAGGCGTCCATTGCCTGCAAACACATCGTCTGACCCGGTGTTAAAGGAATATCGTAAGGAGTACATACCCATTGAGGGACAGATGGGAGCCCTCCAGATTAACTGGCCCACTCCATTCTCGGCCAGGATAATGGAGGCGCCCCCCTTCCCAAAGGTTAAACTCCCTACTATAGAACCTTTTGATGGAACAACAGATCCCGATGATCACTTGTCTGCTTACAAACATCAGATGTACGTCCAAGGAGTAGATGATGCTACTGGTGTAAGAACTTCCCAAAGAACTCGAAGGGAGTAGCTCGAAGTGGTTTAACAATCTTCCACCTAATTCGATCAATAATTTCACGGAACTCGCTTTCTTATTCACTAGTCACTTTGTTGCCAACAAGCACGAACAAAAAACAAGCATGCACCTAGGCAAGGTCGTCCGGGGGACCTAAGGAGGCTCTTAGAAGTTTCGTTAAGAGATTCAACCTTGAAGCCCTTCGGATCCAAGATCTTAATCTTTGGAGTGGCCTTTGACGCCTTCATTAGGGGTCTAAGGCCGGAAGCTTTAAGTTTGATCTTGTTAAAAAGAAAATCTCCACTCTTGCCGAAGCCTTAAGGGAAGCTGAAGCGTTTATTCACGCTACCGAAGTGTGTGCTGAGGCAAAGCATCCCGAGTCTAAGAAGCCTGAAGAGGTTGCTCAGCCAAAGAAGAGCAACCCCAAGAAGGCCGAGACTTGGGCTATAACCTCCACCACTTCATCTAGAAGGAGCAAGAGAAAAAAGGCTGAGCCATCCTCATCCAATCCTATTGAATTTAACAAGGACCAATACTCCATTCTCATGGAGATTAAGGATCAATATGAGTTGAAGGCCCCAGCTGAAATGAAAACCCCTTATAGAAATAGGGATAAGAGCAAGTATTGCCACTTCCACAAGGATTGCGGTCACGAAACTAATGAATGTAAGCACCTCAAGAAGGCTTTGGAGGAGCTAGCTCGAAAGGGAAAGATGAACTCCTATATGCCTCAAGGGGGAAGGAAGTTTCAAAGAAAAGACAATTGGCAGACTAAGAAGAAGGAAAGTGAGAGCACAGACGAGGATGTTGTTCTCGTAATTTCTGGAGGGTTTGCTGCTGGAGGACCAACCAATAGAGGACACAAAAACTACCTTAGGGAGCTTGGCCAAGTTTTGTTAGCTGATCAAACAAAGGCTGAGCCCTTCCCAAGGGTGGTAGTTAGTGAGCAAGATCGGGGCAGGTTGAGGACTCCCCATGACGATCCATTGGTTGTAGAGATGAAAATAGCAAACTTGAGAGTAAGAAGAATTCTGATCGACACTGGAAGCTCGACGGACATCATCGGTCTTGATCGCTTGTCCAGATTAAAATTTGATGAGAAGAACTTGGTTCCCGTTCACCATCCTATCATAGGGTTTGGGGGAGGAGTCATCCACCCAATGGGAACTGTTACTTTGCCTGTTCGAGTGGGAGAAAAGGATGCCGCTAGAACTTTGTTTATCAAGTTCTTGGTAGTCCGAGATTTGACAGCCTACAATGTCATTTTTGGGCGACCAACTCTGAATCACGTCAAAGCCGTAATAGTTACTCACCTGATGTTGATGAAGTATGAGTGTGATGATGGCAAGATTGGCTCATTATATGGGGACCAAGCGGTGGCTAGGGAGTGTTATCCGACTACCCTCAAGCCGTCATCATGGAAGATGTGCAATGAAGATCGACGCAGTGTCTTGGTGAAAGGAAAACGTCCGAAATAGAGAAGGATAAGACGAAGGTGGTTAGCGAGAGGAAAACGTCCGAATAGTCAAGGACCACTTGGCCTCATTAAAGACGGCCATTGAGAGACCTCGGCGCCTTCCGCTCCCTCAAGGAAGGCGTCCGAGCATCTTTCCAAGGAAAAAGAGAAAATATGAAATCATCAAGGAAGAGCCTCCCTTGTCTGAAGAAGTGATGGCCATCGTGGGACTAGCAATAGAGCGACCGTAACCGCCCGAGGCCCCGTAAGACGCCTCTGTTCTGGATGAGGCTCGTCCGCAGCGAACCTTGAAAATTGGTTCTTCACTCTCTTTGGGCTTAAAAAGCCTCTTGATCGCCCTACCGAAAGAATTTCAGGACGTGTGTGCCTATTGTGTTGAAGAAATGCCTGGAATTGATCCAGAAGTAGCCGTCCATCGGTTAAATGTTGATCCAAAAACAAAATCTGTTCGTCAAAAAAAGAGGCATTTGGGACCGGCTAGAAATCAGGCGGTTGACCAAGAAGTTCGAAGTTGTTGGACTCCAAGTTCATCAAAGAAACCTATTACCCGGATCGGATAGCAAATGTGGTCATGGTGCCAAAGCCCAATGGCACCTGGAGGATGTGTGTGGACTACACCGATCTCAACAAGGCTTGTCCTAAGGACAGCTTTCCCTTGCCTAAGTTGGATCGTCCGGTGGACTCTACAACCGGTCATGCTTTGCTTGAGCTTCATGGACGCTTATTCCCGCTTTCATCAAATCCCAATGTGGCCTCGAGGATCGGGACAAGACGTCCTTCATTACGAAAAAGGACCGTATGGCCGGTTGAGAATGCCATTCGGCCCGCGCAATGCCCCGGCCACTTTTCAAAGATTGATCAATACTGTTTTTCAGCCACAATTGGGAAGAAATATGGAGGCATACATTGACGATATGATAGTCAAAAGCCGTCAAGAAGAAAATCATGTTGGTGATTTGAGAGAAACTTTTGAAACTCTCAGAAATACAAGTTAAAGCCGAACCCCAAAGAAATGTGTGTTTGGAGTTTTGTCGGGGAAGTTTTTAGGCTTTTTGGTGGATCAAAGGGGAATTGAAGCAAATCCCGAAAAGATACAAGCTATTTTAGACATGAAGTCTCCGTCAAAGGTGAAGGAAGTTCAGAGGCTGACGGGTTGCTTGGCTGCCCTTGGACGTTTCTTGTCTAAGTCAGGCGACAAGTGCCATCACTTCTTCGCCACAATTAAGAAGAAAGCAAAGTTTGAATGGACAAATGAGGCGGAGCAAGCACTACAAAGAGTCAAGGATCACCTTCTGCACCGCTTAGGTTGGTCGGCCCAATCGAGGGGGAGAAGTCGTTTGTATATTTGGCGTGTCCGCTCAAGCTGTGAGTGCTGTTCTGCTAGCTGAAAGAGAATCCGTCCAAGTCCCAATATACTTCGTGAGTCACGTACTCAAAGACGCGGAAAATAGGTACACTCCCGTTGAGAAGTTTGGATTGGCACTCGTCATGGCCGCCAGAAAAGCTAAGGCCCTATTTCTTGGCGCACGCATAATCGTCTACACCGATCGGCCTTTGAAGCAAGTTCTACCGAAGATGGAAGTCAGCCGGACGAATGTTAAAATGGGCGGTGGAGCTTAACATGTTTGATATATCCTTTGAACCAAGGACGCCCATTAAAGGGCAAGCCTTGGCAGATTTTATAGTCGAACTTACTCGGCCAGCCATAGAGCCGATATCTGATCCAGCAAGAGGAAGAAGGCATTGGACGCTCATGGTTGATGGCTCGTCCACAATCAATGGATGTGGAGCAGGAATCATTTGCCAATCTCCCGAAGGGGACAAGTTTGAATATGCATTAAGGTTCCGGCCGTGAGCATCCAATAACGAAGCCGAATATGAGGCACTCTTGCGGGAATCAAAATGTGCAAAGCGGCCTGAGTCAAGTTGAGATCGAGGCCAAATCGGACTCCCTCTTAGTGGTCGGCCCAGGTTAATGGAGATTTTGAATGCAAAGAAGCATCAATGAGCAAATACATGCAACTCATCAAAGATGAGATAGAGCCATTAAAACGATTTGTCCTCGACCAAGTACCAAGGTCAGAAAATCATCAAGCGTATGCACTCTCGGAGTTAGCCGCCTCTACGAAGGTGATGTGCCAAGAACAAGATTTTGGGAAGTCAAACCCAAAAAGAGCATAGATCAAGAGCAGATTATGTTTCTCGGTCGCGGACTCGTCTGGATGGAGCCGATCATAGAATACAAGAAGACGGGACGATTGCCTTCGCATCCCGTAGAGGCCAAGTATGTGAAGGCTAGGGACAAGTGGTTTGAGCTATGGGACGAGACACTTTACAAGAAATCATTCAATCGGCCTCTCGCTCAAGTGCGTCACCAGAGAAGATGGTCCGGAGGTCCCGAAAGAACTCCATGAAGGAGCTTGTGCTTCTCATATTGGGGGAAGAGCTTTAGGGGAGAAGGCTCTAAGGACGGGGTACTACTGGCCAACCTTAAAGGAAGACGCTCTTGTCTATGCAAAGAAGTGTGACAGTTGCCAGAGGCATGGAAATGTGCATCGAAGCCGTCCAACTACTTAACCCCCATCTTGTTCCCTTTACCCTTTGCCAAATGGGGCGTGGATATCCTAGGACCTTTCCCCAGGGCTGGACAAAAGAAGTTTGTGATAGTGGCCGTTGATTACTTCACTAAATGGATAGAGGCGGAGGCCATGCGAGGAATAACAACGAACGACGTCAAGGGCTTCATCCGGAAAAGCATTATAACCCGTTTTGGCATACCACACCCATCGTTTTCGATAATGGCCCCCAATTTGAAACACCTAAACTGAAGGAGTGGTTGGCAGAAAGAGAAATAAAAGCACACTTCGCCGCCGTTGCTCACCCACAAGCAAATGGGCAGGTAGAGTCCTTCAACAAGATTCTATCAAATGGAATCAAAAAGAAGCTAGAGAACGCCAAGGGACAATGGGTTGAAGAGCTGCAGTTGGTGTTATGGTCCATCGTAACAACCGCCAAGAACTCTACCGGGGGAGACGCCCTTCATGTTAGTCTACGGCACGTAAGCCGTCTTGCCCATAGAGATTGAAGAACCCACCCCGCGAGTTATGCCGTACTCGAAGATGCCAACCGGGCTGCATTGCGCACGGCTTTAGACCAAGTGCCGTAAGTCCGGGCAATGCCTTGCTAAGAATGCAATTGTACAAACCGCGTATGGCTCGGGAGTTTAACAAAAGAGTTGTTAGACGACCGCTCAAAGTAGGGGATCTTGTCCTTAGAAAGATGGAAGCGGTTGGACGAGCAAAAGAGTTAGGGAAGCTAACACCTAATTGGGAAGGACCTTACATGATTATCCAAGAGCTGCGCGAGTGGTACTTTTCGTCTTCAAGATATGGATGGACGACCAGACGCGCCGTACTTGGAATTCCCGATAATTTGAAAAAGTATCACGTCTAATTCAATCCACCGTCGAATGTCTATGAAGTAGTTTGTAGTTGATCCAAAGTGCCGCGGCACATGTTAGAAAAAAGAATTGTATACATGCATCTTGGCATTCCGTCAAGCAAAATCCATATAATACAATTCCTACTTTCTTATTTCCTTGTTTATTGTCACCAAGTTAATTCACTGGGGGCATTAAATCGCTACTCGTCTAAAAGTGAAAGTAACTTGGATAAAAAAGAATAGCGTCACAATTACTCATTTTTAGGCCGAACATCACTCCATCGAAGAGACCGGCCAAAGTATTGCACATACAAGGCCGTCAAACTGACAAAACCTCTAGTAAGAGTAACGTCAAAGTCTCTGAGAGAAAGCTGGCCTGAAATAAGTCCTTAGTAAAGGATACTTATCTTCACAAGCACGGCCAGCTAAGTAGTCTAGACCCTAGTAAGGGATCGCTACTTAATGACGAGTGTTGCTCCCTCAAGGAAGCCGGCTAAAACATGCGTTCGACATATATAACAAGCTCGTCCAATAGTTTCAAAGAGGCTCGGCCAATGATTGTCGCTTTCCTTCTTGGCCTTTGGCTCGCCCACCAGTGTACGGTTGAACTAAGCCCAAGAAAAGGGGGGGGGAATGGTAGAAGCCTAAAAGACGAGCTCAAAAGAAACTAACAAGGTCGTCCAAAACAAGTGTTTCAATCATATTATGCAGATCGTCTACAATGTTCAAGACGAGTCAACTTTTGTACTTGGAAACAATTCAAAGTTAATGTGATAGTCAAATGGGAATTGATGAAAATAAGAGGCAAGCAAGTGGCAAAAGTCTTTCATATATATCATGAGTAAATTTACAAAATATGATTACTGAAGGCTACAACGGCAGATAACTAAAGAAACTAGAAAAATAAACCTAAAACTAGGCTTCGTCTTCAAAGATGAGTTTCTTGGTTGTCCTCGGGCTCCTCATCTTCGGCTGAAGCCTCGTCGCCTGACTCTATAAACTCCGGAGGATCCTCAGCACAGACCATGGCCCTATGGACACTCTGTTGGTATTCCAGGCGACGGACAAAGCTAGGGACCTCCTCGGCTTCAGCCAGCATTTCGAAGGCCTTGACGGCCCAAACTTTGGACGTTTCTACAACATGTTCAAGCCCCTTTTTGGCATCGTCAAAGGTTTGGGAAACCGTCTTTTCCAGACGAGCGTTTCTCGCCCTCAGAAGAATATTCTCCCTTCTCAGCTGAGCAGCGACAAGAAGGGCGGCGTCTCTCTCGCCCTTAAGATCAGTAGAGAGAGTGTTGATAATCATCTTCAGATGGTCGCTCTCCTTGTACTGATCATTGATGGTAACAAGATATTTCTTGTTCTTGGACTCAAGATCTGCCGACCTTTTCTCCAATGCATCGAGTGACTGACGATGGAGAGTATTCGCCATCTCAATGTCATGAATGGCCTTGTCGCCGGCCGTTGTAGCAAGATGGACGAGGTGCTTGTTCTCCTTTCTGAGCTCCCTCGCCCATTCTTCGCTTAGCATGCCGCGAGCCGAAGTCGGAACAATGAAAACAAATCAAGTTATTAGACGAGTAAAAGAATCAAAATTTGTATCAAGTATAAAATAAAGCAAAGCTAAAAGCAATACCTCGGCAAAGAAGTCGAGACATGTAGCCCACATGCCCGCCAGAGACGCCCCCTTAATCCCTTTATGTAGGATTCGGGGTAGCACTTGAAGAGCTCCCCGCTTGTCGCTCCTTCTCCGGCTTCGACATTTTGGCGAAAGCAGGAGAAGACTCCTCGTCCGAATCGGCCGAGAGGAGGAGCAGGGGGAATAAGCAGGGCCTTTGCCCTTATCTCGAAAGAGGGGGAGAGTCGAGAATCTTGATAGGAATGACGATGGATTGTCTATCGGACGGACTCATGGACCGTCCACCGACCCGCACCGTCCTAACTATATTGGGGTAATACGACTCACCTGGACGAAATAGATGCCGTCCCTAACAGCCTAAGGGCATTTGTGGCACCAACTTAGCTACCGAGCCGCGAACCCCGGATAGTTCTCGGCCGCAGCCTCCAGATTCCGGGTGCAACTATAGCCAAGGCAGCACTCAGGTTCGACCTCGGTAGAGTCGGCCAAGAACACGTTGAGCGGAACGACGCATGAGCACCCTCTCCCTCCTCGCCGGGCAATGCACTCGAAGGCCCCTTTTTAGGAACCTTGGCTGATGGGGGAGGCATACTTCTCTCCCCAACCTCGCCAAGAGGAGTCGTCTTATCTCGCCTTCTTCCTTGTGAAGCTCTTAGGTTTCTTCGGCGAAGGCCGGTCGGCGGGCCGTAGTTGGCCTCTTTTTGGACGAGGACGACTTCCCAGGTGGAAGTTTGTTTGTAGGAGCATTTTTCTGAAAAAAGTAAACAAGTCATCAAATTGATCGTCCTACGAACAAAAGTTATAACTGTTATTACAAAGACTTCGGCTGAAAGACGAAATGAAAAAAAAATTGTGCAACTCCAGACGAGAAGGGCGCCAAGTAGGTGCCCGTCCGAGTCTGGACGTTCACATACTTTTGGTGGCCCTCGTCCAAAAAAAAAAAAAAAAAAAAAATTGTGCAACTCCAGACGAGTAGGGCACCAAGAAGGTGCCCGTCCGAGTCTGGATGTTCTCATACTTTTGGTGGCCCTCGTCCAAAAAATTGTGCAACTCCAGACGAGAAGGGCGCCAAGTAGGTGCCCGTCCGAGTCTGGATGTTCTCATACTTTTGGTGGTCCCCATCCAAAAATTGGATGCCAATTTCGGACGAGGATGGTGCCAAGAAGGTGACCGTCCAAGTCTGGACGCTCTCCTTCTTTGGGCGACCCTCGTCCGAAAATTGAATGCCAATTTAGGACGAGTATGGCGCCAAGAAGGTGACCGTCCAAGTCTGGACGCTCTCCTTCTTTGGGCGACCCTCGTCCGAAAATTGAATGCCAATTTCGGACGAGTATGGCGCCAAGAAGGTGACCGTCCAAGTCTGGACGCTCTCCTTCTTTGGGCGACCCTCGTCCGAAAATTGAATGCCAATTTCGGACGAGTATGGCGCCAAGAAGGTGACCGTCCAAGTCTGGACGCTCTCCTTCTTTGGGCGACCCTCGTCCGAAAATTGAATGCCAATTTCGGACGAGTATGGCGCCAAGAAGGTGACCGTCCAAGTCTGGACGCTCTCCTTCTTTGGGTGACCCTCGTCCGAGAATTGGATGCCAATTTCGGACGAGTATGGCGCCCAGAAGGTGACCGTCCAAGTCTGGACGCTCTCCTTCTTTGGGCGACCCTCGTCCGAAATTGAATGTCAATTTCGGACGAGTATGGCGCCTAGAAGGTGACCGTCCAAGTCTGGACGCTCTCCTTCTTTGGGTGACCCTCGACCAAAAATTGGATGCCAATTTCGGACGATCTCATATGATCCTCGGCAAAAAAAAAAAAAAAAAAAAAAAAAAAAAAAAATTTATTACCAATGTTTCTGCCCTCTTCTCGGCACTGATCTTTGCAAACTCCTTCCAAAGGTTGGCGGTAAATTGGGACATGCTGATCTCCCCCGTCCAAGAAGCTTCGAGGCGTTGTCTGGCCGAGTCTGCAAAAAACAAAAATGTGTTCGTCAAAAGGACTATAGACGAAGAATTTTAGTTGGATGATTTTAAATGTACCTTTATCATCGGCCAACCTCAAGCCGGCAGCAACCAAGAAGTCGTCTTGGTAAAACATTTCCTTAAAAGGTATCCAATTGGATGGCCCTTTAACAGAACGTCGGCCGGGCCTGGAGTACTCTTTTGTCCTGAAGTACTCCACAACTTCTTCATCGAAATTGTCCTCCAATTCCAGCCAGGACTGCTTCCGTCCCGTATTCGTGACGGACCGGTTATGGAATCTATAGCTCTCAGTAGCCGAATCATTGGCCGCTGTTAAAAAGATGAAGTCGGCTTTCCATTCATGCATTTTCGAAGGCTTCCCCCAAGCCGTCAGGAAGCCAGGACGGTTGCAGATACTGAGCCATGTTCCGTCCACGGCCCCGGGTACCTTGGCCGCATAGTGGATGTGGGTAAAGGCCCAAAGAGAAAGGGCTAGGCCGCGTAGCTCGCAGACGGCGATAAACGTCGGGGCGTTGTGCCAAGCGTTGGGAGCCACCGATTATGGCCGATGTGGTAGTGCTGAAGCACTTGTTCTATGAAATCATGAAGGGGAAACCTCAGTCCTGCGTCTAAGGCTAGTTTATAGACAGCGAAATGGTTCTTTGGAGCGCTCAAGATCGTCGCGTCCTTGTTAGGAATGACAAAGGAAAAGCCCGGCATGGGCATGAAAGACGATAAGTAATTAGGGTCTGGTCCTAGTTTCTCTAACCACTTACGGTTGACCAAAATGAAACCTGGATCAGAAAGGGGACCTAAACGTCTTCTAATCTCCGACGAAGTAGTAGAGACCTCGTCTGATTCTTCGGCAGCTTCAGAATTGCTACCGTTATTGCCTTCGCTGATCTCTACCATTTCGGCACCCCTACCAGAAGTACTGGTTTCGGGATTTATTTCGAGTCTTCGCCTCATGGTCAAAGGGTGCCCGTCCAAAGACCGAGCACTTTGGACCTCTCTTGTCTCCTCGGGCACCCGTCCGGTGGATTCCTCCATGTCCGAGCTATTTGACGGAATTATTGCTTTTCGTCTTAGACGGGCCGTTTGCTTGACGCGCGCGCCGATTACCCCGCACAGTAAAGACCGGGTCGTCCGACTTTCTCGGCCAAAACTATGAAAATATAAATACTCGGCCAGAAGAGGCCCAACTCTAGAATGTGCCGAAGAAGAAGTATCGGTTCTAGGGTCAAGACAAGCTCTTGGTTGGCTAAGATTATTTGACGAAGATGATTCCATTTTATTGATTTTCTAAGAAAAAATAAAGAATAAAGAGTGAAGAGTTCAAAGAAACGATACCTGCTAAGAACGTCTGAGCGTTTCGGTGAAAGATGCTGAAGCTGGACGATCTATCTCTCTCTCTCTCTAGAAAATTCTCAGAGTTTCTCTCTCTAGAAAAATTCGTTCGAAGTGCTAAATGATTCAATGTCTTCGCTCCAAGGGTATTTATAGAGGAATAAGAAACTTGTAGAACCGGTCACGAATGACCGAAAAAATCATACAACGGTCGAATATGACCGGTAGAACCCAGAAGAAGGCGCACCACTTTACCTGGATTTGAAGTACCTTGAGGGTAAAAGGGCCTTAACCGTCAGATGGACCTACAGTAAAAGCCCTTTTAGGGGCAAATGTTGTAGTCTAACATCTACAGCTCTTTTTGGGACACTTGGGCTTATCAGAGCCGTACACGTGTCACCTGAGTTAAAGAGAAGAAATGCCTTGCATCTTTGGGCTACCCTCAGGAGAGTTAAAAGGTCTAGATTCCGCCCAAGCGGTGAGCCCAACAATGTAAGGTGGTCAAGGAGATTGGTTAATAGATATCCACTAGTCATGATCTGCCACGTGTCATGTTTTGATTTCTCACCCAATCAGAAGCCACTATTCTAGGGCAGGTATTAAGGATAGCTGTCAACTTGCTATCACTATAAATACCCCTAAAATCAGGAGACACACAATTCAATGAAAACAGTGTAAAGTTACTCTGAAAAACTATTCTCTCACTTTCTCTCTCTATCTCTATATTTCTCTTTCCACTCCTGATACCTGACTTAAGCTTCGGAGGGGGAACCACTACCCAAACCTCCAGGGTGGGTCCCTTTTTGCAGGTTCGGGAACGAAGCTCAGGCTTGGACTTGGTTGATTCAGACATTGTTGCACAAGTCTCCAAAGAAGAACATCTAAGGGATACTAGTTTACTTGCTCGACAAGAAAGCACCATCTACAGCTTACTTGTTGGACAAGCGGACAAAACAACTATTATTATTATTATTATTATTATTATTATTATTATTATTATTATTATTATTATTATTATTATGATTATTATTATTATTATTATTATTATTATTATTGTTATTATTGTTATTATTATTATTGTTATTATTATTATTGTTATTTTTGTTATTGTTGTTATTGTTATTGTTGTTATTATTGTTATTATTGTTATTATTATTATTATTATTATTATTGTTATTATTGTTATTGTTGTTATTGTTATTATTATTATTATTATTATTATTGTTATTATTGTTATTATTTTTATTATTATTATTATTGTTATTATTATTATTATTATTATTATTATTATTATTATTATTGTTATTATTCTTATTATTGTTATTATTATTATTATTGTTATTATTGTTATTATTATTTTTATTGTTATTATTATCATTATTATTATTATTATTATTATTATTATTATTATTATTATTATTATTATAATAATAATAATATGTATTGATAATATTATGTTAATACTTATTGATTATTATCGATTATTATTATTTTAGAATATTAAATATACAATTCAGTTCAGTTTATCTCATTTCAGTTTATTTCAGTTCAGTTCAGTTAATTTCAGTTCAGTTCAGTTAATTTCAGTTCAGTTAATTTAATTTCAGTCAGCCAAAATAAGTTCAAAAGAACAGGGCCTTAGTATCATAAATGTATTGAAATCTTAACCAAAATTTGAAATTCAATTTCAATATTCGAAGGAGCGATCTCGATTTACCAATTCAGATGAAATTTGAGTAATTTTCGTAAAAAAAAAAGATTCGAGAAAAGATTGGTAAAGATTGCATAAACTCCATTGATGGAGCTTGAAGAAAACAAGCAGTTTTGAAAGAGGGGAGAAAAGAGATGGAGGAAATTTGAGTAGTAATTCGTAAAAAAAAAAAGATTCGAGAAGAGATTGGTAGAGATTGCATAAATTCCATTGATGGAACTTGAAGAAAACAAGCAGTTTTGGAAGAGGAGAGAGAAGAGATGGAGGAATAAGATAGTAGGAGAGGGGGAAGGGTTTAGGGTTTTGGGGTGGTAGCCTAGTAGTGGAGGGAAGAGGAGGACAGTGTGGCAGGGAAGAGGAGGACAGTGTGGTAGGGAAGAGGAGAAAGGTGGCAGGGGGCAGAGTATGGGAGGAAGAATGGTGGTAGGGGAGGGGGAGACAGAAGGGTGGCAAGGTATGGAGGAGGGATGAGAGAGAAAAGAAGGAAGAAAGGAAACCTGTTAAAAAAAATTTAACCTGTTGAATAGGTAACCAGTCAATTGAGACCATTTTTGTAAATTAAAAGCAATAGTTGGGACCATTGAGAAATAATCAAAAGTAGGGACTGAAAATGGCGGAACTCCCATAGTTGAGACTTGAGACTGTTCTTATCAATTTTCCCTAATATATACAGATGATTAATAATATGCTTTAGCTAAATAAAATTATATATTGAGAAATTTCATTTAGTACCACTCAGTTTTTGCAAATTCCATTTGGTATCCAGATTTTAAGAATTGTTCAAGTAATACCACTATAATTACACCCTAATTGCTACAATAACTCTACTATTAATGAAGTGTTAGCAAACGTTAAGTTAGCTTAGTTTAACTTAAAAACTAACTTCCCTCCCAAATTTAACACCCCCTTCCTTTTCCCCTCCAAAAGCTAAATTATTTCCCTCCAAGTTATTCCTATATATTGTTTGTTCTACTGATGCTTCTCTTTCACCTTCACTCTCTCCTCATTCTCACTCTGTTTCGCTGTTGCCATGGATGCAAGGAGTTCTTCCTCAACTACTACTGCACTTAATGGTCCACGATTTTGCCAAGGCAACTGGTGCAAGGTTGTTGCTTGCACTAAGCATCACCTAGCTAATACACGCATATCTCGACCGACTCTAATCATCCTATGGCCCACTATAGAAGAGCCTTCTATATACACATATACCTCAACAATATGAGACACTACCAAATAAAGCAGACACCTTGCAAATTAGGCCCACAAATGTAAATATGAAAGAAAAAAAAGTAAAGGTGTAAATATTGGTACACAAATTACAATCGTAAGAGTACCATTCACATTGAAAATAACAAGGCATAGGGAAAAGACACTTTTTTGCTCTTGCCATCTAATCAACATTGAAGAAAGCATGCGAAAATTTTCTCAAAGAGAAGACTTACATCAACGACGGTGGTGCAGAAAAAACCTCGATCAAGCTTCGATGGTGGTGTAGAATTTTCCCAGAGCAGCGAAGAAAGCAGGGCAACGAAGAAAGAAGAGAAAGTTCGATGGGTTTTGTTTTTGTATTTTGAACAGTAATAATGGGGAGGAGAGTAAATGGTTTTCACTATAGATAGTAAGGTTAGTAATTTGGTTTTAATGTTTTTCCTTTTTATTTTAATCTAACTTAACATAACCCTTAAACTAACTTAATGTTTGCTGACACTTTGTGCTCGTTTGGTTGACAGGAATTTATATAGGCAATGAAAATTCCCATGATTTTCTCATTTGGGAAGTTGTTTGGTTGACAGGAAGTTGTGAAAATGGGTGCAATGGATATTCCTTGGGAAATTGAAATTCCCACAAAATGTGGGAATTTAATTACCCACTCCCCCTTTGGTCAATCAGAATTCCCACATGAATTGCAAATTCTTTGATGTCAACCAAACAAATTTAGGCAATTTCTTAGGAATTACATAAGGGAAGTAATTTCCAAGGAAATAAAACTTCCTACAGGAATTAAATTCCCATGTATACCAAACGAGCACAAATTATTAACAATAGAGTTACTGAAGAAATTATGGTGTAATTAAAGTGGTATCACTTGGACAATTCTTAAAATCCGGGTACCAAATGGAATTTGCAAAAATTGAGTGATACTAGATAGAATTTCCCTTATAAATTAAAAGATTACATACATACATATTAAATTGGAACTAGGAAGTTATGTAATCGATGAAATTTGAAAACTGAGTTGTTTAATACTTCCTCTATTTTTTTAATTGCATCATTTCGTTTTTCACGTTTGCAGAGACGCTTCTTTAAACGTCAATATATCTAATAGAGAATAAGTAAAAATTATAAAAATTTGATATTTGAAATCCTTGCATTGAGACGAATCTAACAAGAGCCCACTTGACTATTTTTTTTTTCTTATGTAATGATGCGAGATACCTTAACAAAGTTGGTTGATTAATAGTGTCAAAAACTAAATGGTGCATGCAACTAAAACAAATAAAGAAAGTACTATATAATGTCTTTTTGGTTGTCTTATCATATGTTTGTTGTACATTGTAAATTTTTTACCTGATGATTACATGATTCATTAGAATCACCTATGGATGATGGATGGATGGATTTTGGATGATGGATGAACCGGGTGTTGGGGTAAATGGTGGAGTTGAGCAAACTCGGAAGCCCAACACCAGCCCCCAGCAGACCGGGCGGGCATGCATGGGCCCGGGTTGGCTGCACAGAACCCAGGCGGGCGCTGCTCGTGCTGCACCATCTGCCTTCGAGGCAGAATGTTGAGGTGCCTCCTGCACCGGGCGAGCCTCGGTCTGGCTCGGGCGGGCGGGCTGGCTGGAGCTGCTACTTACTGCCTTCGAGGCAGTTTACTTGTGCTCCTCTACGCCCGAGCGGGCTATTCTTCTCGCTCGTCCGGGCAACCTAGATATGTCGGGATTTTTTACGGGTTTGAGGTTTAATCTCGACCCTTGATTCGTTTTAACCGCCTTAGAGTATATAAACCTCCCTCTGTCATGTTTTAGGTTATCATCCACACAAAGAGAGATCAACCTAGGGTTTAGTGAAAGAGGAGAGAGAAAATAGCATTAAACACATCCTTAATGCTTGTATTGTTCATCCATTGTTGCTATTAATCAAAGGTGCTTGCTTGGTGGGTTTTTTCTCCCGGTGCTCGGGTTTTCCTACGTTATTCGGTGTGTTTTCATTGCTTTCCTATTTATGCTTAGTTTTATCACTTTTCATTCATTGTTGATTAGTGTTAATTACAAGTAATTAGTGGTTTTGCTTAATCTAATTCTCAACAATGGTATCAAGAGCTAAAGTTTTAACTTGGGGGAAAGTTGAATTAGATTTGTGTGCGAAACTAGTTATTTGTTGATTGGAGTTCAAAGTTTTTTACTTTGTGGATATAAAGTTGTGATTTTTGAACTTGGGTTGTTGTTCAACAGTGGAGGATGGAAAGGTGAGACTTGAGAGGTTAGATGGGAAAGATTTTGGCTTTTGGAAGATGCAAATAGGGACTATTTGTACCAAAAGAATCTCTTCTTACCACTTGAAGGTAAAAGGTCAAGTGGTATGAAGGAAGATGAATGGAAAGTGCTAGACCGACAAGCCCTTGGTGCGGTGAGATTGACATTAGCCCGGAGTGTGTCTTTCAATGTCAAGGATGCGAAAACAACGGCGGGTTTGATGGATACCTTGTCAAGTATGTATAGGAAACCATCGGCTATTAACAAAGTATACTTGATGCGTCGTTTGTTTGACATGGAGATGGTTGATGGTAGTTCGGCCGCCGAACACATAAATGAGATAAATTCGATTTTGGGCCAATTGTCTTCGGTTGATATTAAATTTGAGGATGAAGTGAAGGCATTGATTTTGTTGTCTTCTTTACCCTTGTCATGGGAAACTATGGTGACCTCCATTAGCAACTCCTCCGGCAAAAAGAAGTTGAAGTATGATGATGTGAGGGACTTGATCTTGAGTGAGAGCATTTGAAGGAGAGAGTCCGGTGAATCATTGGGCGATGCTTATAGTAGTGAAAGTAGGGGGAGAAGGAATCAACAAATTAAAGAGGAAATGCAAGTCATGGAAGATCGAAGTCAAGAGGGCATGGCAAACCGAATGGGGGAGCTCATGTGGTGTGTTGGGGGTGTGGTGATGAAGGGCACTTGAAAAGAGAATGTCCAAAGAGAGGGAATGGGAAAGGGAAGAAGAAGGTTCAAGATAGTGATGAAGAGGAAGATGCATCAACAAACTTGACTTCGGAGTACATTTCTGATGCTTTGGTGGTAAGCATGGGCGATCCGAAAGAGTTGGTTGGATGCTCGGGGATCATGGATCTTGGATTCGGGTTCTTCTCATCATTCCTCACCATGCAAGGAGTTGTTTTGGAATTTCAAATCTGGAAAGCTTGGAGAAGTCTATCTTGCGGATGGCAAGCTAGTGCATGGGGCAAGGTGATGTGAGTTTGAAACTCACTCGTGGTGGCTTGTTGGAGTTGAAAGATGTCAAGTTCATCCCAAAGTTGAAGAAAAGCTTGATATCCGTGACTCAACTTGCCAAGTCAGGTCACAAGGTTGTGTTTGATGGTGGTTCTTGTAAGATTGTCAAGGAAGTTATGATCATAGCTCGGGGGACAAGAAGCGGAACACTCTACACCATTGGGGGCACAGGAAAGGGGCTCGGATATGGGGTGGAAACTTCATGGAAGGTGTCGTTCGGTCAGGAATCTATCGATAGTAGGCTAAGGGATGAGAACTGCGGTGAAGCGGTATTCCGGTGGCAAATTGACCGGTAAGCGCACAAGGTAAAGGCGGTACACAAGCATATTGTGCCGGAAATCCTAAGTGGAGCAAAGGGTGTTTTGTTCAAGTGGGAGCAATGTGAGTTTGTTTCTAGAGCAATGAGAAGCTTCTTTGGCTTAGGTGATTGTTGTTTTGTTGGGGTTGGTTTATACCTCAATGTGCTTCTTTGGTTGGAGAGGAAGTGGATTCTCTTGGTTGAAGAGGGATAAATCTTCATTTTGTTATGGTGCCTTTTAGATGAACCGACCTCCGGGTTAGGAGGGTGTGTAGGTTCGTGTAGGGATGTTACAATGATTTTTGGAGATGGTGTTGTTGAAAATCAAAGTCGATGTAGACTTTGATGTCTTGTATTGGAGTTGATGCTAACTTCAATGTCTTTTCTTTAATGTAAAGGAGATGTGATGTCATGGGGATGCTTAGTCTAGGTGGGAGCATGATGGTAATTAATGCTCGCGTTTGCATCTAGGTGGGAGCATGAACATGACGGGGTTTGGATGATGATGTTTTTTGGGGTTTGTATATGGTGTTACATATGGGATTGTATATGGGTTGCATGTGGTGTTGATTTGGTGTGTTTGTGCTCCGTTTGCCCCAACTCCAAGTGGGAGATTGTTGGGGTGAATGGTGGAGTTAAGCAAACTCGGAAGCCCAACATGGAAGCAAGCCCAAGAAGCGCTAAAGGAAGCCCAGCCCCCAGCAGCCCAGGCGGGCATGCATGGGCCCGGGCGGGCGCTGCTCGTGCTGCACCATCTGCCTTCGAGGCAGAATGTTGAGGTGCCTCCTGCACCGGGCGAGCCTCGGTCTGGCTCGGGAGGGCTTGTGAGCCCGGGCGGGCTGGCTGGAGCTGCTACTTACTGCCTTCGAGGCAGTTTACTTGTGCTCCTCTACGCCCGGGCGGGCGACTTGGCCCGGGCGGGCTATTCTTCTCGCTCGTCCGGGCAACGCAGATCTGTCGGGATTTTTTACAAGTTTGAGGTTTAATCTCGACCCTTGATTCGTTTTAACCCCCTTAGAGTATATAAACCTCCCTCTTTCATGTTTTAGGTTATCATCCATACAAAGAGAGATCAACCTAGGGTTTAGTGAAAGAGGAGAGAGAAAATAACATTAAACTCATCCTTAATGCTTGTATTGTTCATCCATTGTTGCCATTAATCAAAGGTGCTTGCTTGGTGGGTTTTTTCTCCCGGTGCTCGGTTTTTCCTACGTTATTCGGTGTGTTTTCATTGCTTTCCTATTTATGCTTAGTTTTATCACTTTCCATTAATTGTTGATTAGTGTTAATTACAAGTAATTAGTGGTTTTGCTTAATCTAATTCTCAACACCGGGTGACAAATGCATTGGGTGGAGTGGATTACATCAGGTGACGGATGAGGGTGATGATCCACTCGACCGCTCGACCCAAACCTGATATGTTGACACTTGACATCTCTACTTAGAACTTAAAAGTAGCTTGAAGAGAGATAATAGATGAGAGAGACTGAGAGAGTGGAAAACTCTTTAAACAGCCATGTACTATTATATATGCTCCATGGTTACAAGGATGATGTCCATTATATTTGTGACATTAACCTTCAATCACCGTAACTATGTCCACCGTATTATTATTGACCTTATCCTTGGACCATCTAATAATTAAATTAGAACCTCGTCCTATAACGTCATAGCCCATGTGCTTACGTCTTATGTCATGTGTCATGTCAGTATGCTTAGCGCTTCCCTCTGCTATAAAACATCTTTGTAGAATTGTAGTGCAGCACTAAGAAATCAAGAGTGAGGCACAAATTAAAGTATTACTAGTAAGTAGTAATTACAGCCGTGAGATGGAGATGAAGAAAAATATGAGCGCGAAGTGGGTGGTTAGTTTGGTGGTGATGCTAGCGTTGTGATGCTAGCCACTACACCTCAAGCCACCTTTGCCATTTGTCCCCTCTCAGATATTATGTTCGAAGGGACTGGTATTAATACTCAATCTCTTGCTTGTGTTGGCTATGATCAATCATGTGGTCCTGCTTATTGGTGTTGTAGAAAATGTTACTGTGATTGGGTCTATTCTGCTGGAGGATTTAGGTGCACAAATATCGCCTTTGATACATTAGGTCGATGTTAATGAATAGATCAAGAACCTAAGTATGATGAAGTTGTTATTGTGGTTCAGATTATAAAATATTTCGTATGAATGCTATTTCATTTCCTAGTTGTAATAATTATATAAAGTTGTCACCACTCGTCGTTATGGCTACTGGTGCGGTTTTATATATTAAAGTGGATGTGTTTTATTCGAGTTTAACCAAATAAAGTAAAGTTGTTTATCGTTGTTGTTACCGCTTTGGTTTGTGACGTATTAATAGTTCAATTCTAATTATCTTATTATCCCTCTATCGCCTTCTAATTAATCTCTCCACTTCTGAAGTCAAACTTCATATATTTTAATCATAAATTCTCATGTTGTCCTTTAGAAAAACAATTATATGTACATAATGAAACGTATATTGTGCTCCTTGCGTTTAAAAAAAAAATTCAATTCAAAGAAAACACATCCAAGAATATCATACAACCAACTACTCTAAATATAACATAAAAAATTTTAAACCGCTCAAGAATAAAATTTCATTTTAACTATTTAAATTTTCTTGGCACAAGCACTTCATTCATTAACTTGACCAAGTTGTTGTAAGAAGAGCCCTCAGGCCTTGTAGCTTCTTCAGCCTTACTCTTCCACACCATTGCTCTCCTTTTCATCTCCTTCCCCTTATTACCATCCATCAATTCTCTTACCAACTTCTCAATCTCCTCTCTCTTTACTTCGCTTTGTACCTCCAACCCAATCTCCCACTCAACACAACTATAGTGACAATTAGTCTGTTGTTCAGCGAAAAAAGGCCAACTTATAATAGGCACTCCCCCGGAAATAGTTTCCAGTGTCGAGTTCCATCCAGAATGAGTCAAAAACCCTCCTATTGCCTTATGCTTAAGAACATCCTTTTGAGGGCACCAATTAGTCAACATGCCTCTTTCCTTAGTTTCAATCACAAATTCTTGAGGTAAGCTAGGGCTGTTTTCGTCTACAACGATATCCTCCCTAATCACCCAAAGGAAATACTTCTTGCTATTTGCTAAACCCCATGCAAATTCTATGAGTTGGTTTTGTGTCATTTTAGTGATGCTTCCAAAATTCACATACAACACTGAATCATGTTCTTTTGAATCTAACCACTTTATGCATCCGATATCTTCTTTCCATAAACTAGAATTAACAGATCTTATGGGATCATGTTTGGGGATTATTTGATCAATAAGAAGCGCAAGAGGGCCGATTGAGTAAATAGGAGGCAAGTGTTGCCTGGAACTTAATGAATTTAATACTTCTTGTTCTAAGGCATCAAATGTGTTTAAGATGATTGCCGACGACTTGGAAGTTTCCTCCACTGAATCAACCATGAAGTTAAACATGAAATCATTTGAATTTGTTGTTCTGATGAAGCTTGGAAAATCTTTTAATCGAACGTTCTTCATTCCTGGTAACTCTATTGGAGTATCCAAGTACCCATTTGTTATACAACTTGCATCTGATCAGTAGCAAAGCCAAAAATATATATATATATATTATTATACCGAATATAAAAAAAAAAATAAGAAAAACTCACCAACAAACCAACACACACATATATACTTAATAGATATATATACACACACACTAACTTAAATACTTCATAGATAAAACTCCTTAGAATTTGAAAGTAAGGGCTGTAATAAGGAAAATCTCTAACCCAAAGTAAAGCATAAGGTAATAAGGAATAAGGTTGATATCTAGTACTATATTAGTGACCATATCCTTCAACCACCCTAATTATGTGATTATGTCCACCGTATTAGTGACCTTATCCTTCAAGGCTTCAACCACCCTAATAAATATTCTCTCTCTTTTTTCTTCAGTTACGAATTTCACGTTAACCATCAAATTGTTTTTATTGTGTACCCAAAGTATATCAAGTAAAAAACACGGAGGAATCGTACGGTGAAAAGTTGTATACTTTAACTTATGAAAAGGAAATATTGTAACTAGTAAATGGGTGGAAGTGTAATTTTTTTTCTTAACAAAAAGTGAGGCAAACGAGTTATAAATTTCAATACTGGAAAAAAAGAATTTTAATATCATAAAAGATCTATAATATTTCATATAAGTGCAGTTACTCCTATCTTTCAAAGGACTATCCATTAGCTTTTTGCAGTCTCTAAGACATACTATTATACTAAAAACTATAAAAATCTACATTACGTATTAATAAAAAGTTAACATTTTAAACGTCACAACTGCGTGTTGAAAATTTGAAATAGATCTAGCAAGTTACATGAGATTTTTCTAATTAAATTTAGCTAAACAAAGCTTCTCTAATTCAAATTTGCGAGATAGACTTACTTTTTTAAATGAGAAAAAGTAAAAAAAAAACATTAGGAGATTGATCTCACGAGGGGGAAATTTTGCGATTTAGACCGTTACAATAGTGCACTTTTGTATTGTGTAACGTACCTTTCAAAGGAGTGAATCCTCGTTTAGCTAGTGTACTGTAGTGTACGTAGCCCAAGTAACCGCATCCACTCATCGTCCAAAATGCCACTTCTGGTATCCCAAACTCCTCGGCAGCCTTCATTGTGAAGGACATCACACCATCAGCCACTATGCATGTCACACGTGGGCCCTCTCTATTGAGTTTTTCAATAAGGTCCCTGAGTGGGCCCAAGCAGGTCCTACTCGTGGACTTACATAGCTCAACAATATCCTGGGTGGCCCCCACGCCGCCTTGATCAGAAGGCGGCGTGATCAGGCCATCTGGGATCGACATGAAGCGGAACCCAGGGATCCCGTCAAGGGAGCAGGGCCCAAGGGAGCTGAGGAAGCGGTTGTGGTTGTAGATGGTGTTAACAAATGTTATGTGAAAGCCATAGGAGTGGAGGAGTTGAGCAAATTGAAGCATGGGGGTTATATGTCCTTGTGCTGGGTATGGGACACATATTGCATGCCCTTTACTACTCATTTTTCTTTAGCTTTTTGATAAACTATGATTTAGCGTTTGGTTTTGAATCTAGTTTATTGCGACTTGCAAGGTCTATATATAGTCAAGGCAGCGGCTGATTAGGACCATATAAGCTAGTTATTCCCTACATCTCTTAATAGACTTTATTTCGTTTTTACTCAATTTCCAATACACGTTTTTGACTAATTATACTCCCTCCGCTTTTTTTAATTTGCTACATTCCTTTTTGGGAAATCAAGTCACCAACTTTGACGGATTCTTTTGATTTTGTTTATAAGTAAAAAAAATATAGTCATATGTGATCTTGTTAGATTCGTCTTGATGTAGATTCATAATATCATTTTTTTGTAATTTTTACTTAAAAAGAATAAGAGATATTAAGAGTTAAAAAACGTCTTAAAAAATCGTGCAACAACAATATAGCAAATTAAGTATAAAAAAAAGCAGATGGAGTATCTTTAATTATACTTCCTTCATTCCACTATTATTCCTTCATTCCATTTGTACATTACTTAAGAAAACCATCTAAAAGGAGAGAAAAAGAGATAGATAAAGAAAACATAAGACCCATGTCATGTGATAGGATAGAGATAGAGAGTAGATATTACCAAATAAAGAAATGTTGCAATTAAGATAAAACAATTAGAAAAGAACGCACAAAGTATTTTATCAAAAATTATATAAGTTTGTGGAAATTTGTGATCAAAATTTATGAAGGTTGAATTTAAAAAAACAAATGAAAAGTCTATTTGTCTATCAAAGAGTAGAATGAGTATATTGTATCGTGTACGTTATTCTAGACGCTCAATTTTTTTTTCAGCTCCCTTTCGGAAATTCGTGGTAAGATGAATTTCCTCTGGGCTGCCCTTGCACAGGGCCACTCACCCAGAGGCCCAACAAGTCCCAAAATTTAATTTGGCTCGGCCTTGTATTAGTAGTGTGTTAGTACTTTTTGAAAGAAAATCCTCCATTGTCTTGTTGGAAGATTTCGTTGAAAGAGCATCGGGATGTAGCTTCGTTATTGTACTCTTTATCTCAAAATGAAGTAGTTTTCATGTTGTTGAAATCATTTATGCATTTTCTTAATAAAAAAAATTTACTGATCAAATTGTTCGCATGATACCAAATCAGACAGTATTTTCATTCCTTTTTCCGGAATTTTCTCAGATTTTCCGTTATCACAAAGAGTAATATATCTGTTTCAAGAACTTTCAGTTACATAAATTTAAATCGTCGTGATACCACAAAGAAAAAGAGAAAAAAAAGTAGTACTTGGTCTAGTGGTCAGATTTGTATCTTAAAACCTTGAGCTTGTGGGATCAAATTGCACTAGAAATAGTTTTAGAGTGGGTTTCCCTTATCCTTCCGACCTTCCCCCACTTTCAGAGGGCCTTGCATGTATAGCTAAATAACTGGGTCGATTAGAGTAATCCGCGTGAGGTTCTGAAAAAAATCAAATCGTCATGATTTTATTACCAAATTTGCTTATTTGGTTTTAAGAACTTTTAGTTACATCTAGGCCTGGCCCTAAGCCTAGGCGGGGAGTGCGGCCGCCTAGGGCCCAGGCCGGAGGGGGGGCAAAATTTAAAAAAAAAAATATATTGGGCTTCGTTCACTAGGCGCTAGTTTCTCGTTAGTCCAGTAGTTCAGCACTATTTCAGTATTTCCTAAAAATTAAAAAGTCAAAACACTTTTAATATCCTTTAATATGTTGTTGTTCAGCACTATTTCAGTATTTCCTACTTTTTTACTTTTTCCCATTATTTTACATTAAATGGTTCAAAAAGTACATTTCCAAAAGTTTGAAAGTGACATTGTCTTAATTGTTGTGCATTATCAAATGTAGCAAGTAAAAAAAATGGAGGGAGTAATTTATTGAACTTATTAAAGGCAAAGAAAGTAAGTAGCATACAACTGTGAACTGTCGATTACAAAACCTTTTCATCTTCTTCTACAATTCTTCAATAGTTCAACGGGGAAGTTCGCAAAATTTTAGTCTTTCAACCAAAATTTCAGTCTCGCCTCTTCACCTTCTTCCTCAATTCTCCCAATTTCAAGCTCTCCAATTTTGGCAAATTAATATCATTGCAATGGTATAAAAAATTAGCAAGTTAAATAGTAGCCAAAATCTATAGTAATATATTAAAAAGCGTTCCTAAGAACGTATATGTGTCACGTGTCACCCTTCCTTATTCAATAACATTCCATATCCACGTCTTTCTCATATACTAAAAAAAATAAAGTAATGTTAACGTGAAGATTCAAACCCACAACCTCAAGTATGAAAGAAAGGGATCCAACCATCACTCCACCATACTATTATTGCTTATATAATCAAAATTAATGATGATATATGAATGGAAAACTTTTGAAATCCATATCATAAATGAGATGACTTTTTTTAAAATGAGTATGAGATGACTTATTTAACTACTACTAAATTGTAGCACAGAGAAACCCCAGGGCATAGCCCGGGCCTAAATACTAGTTGTTCTTTTATTATCCGTTCCTACATGGCTACATTCAATCTCTTTTTCTTGGTTATTTTCAATCATTTACTGGTGGTTTTCCAACAATTTTCAACCAATTTATTGGTGTTTTTCAAGCAAAGTTGTATTTAGACAAAAACAAAATAGAAATATAATTGAATATTTCTGTATTTGAGTAATGAGTAAGTCTGTGTCAGTTCTTTTTAAAAAAATTATCATGTTCTAATTTATACTTCATGTTAATTATTAAATTGTTCACAGATGGTATTAAATTGTTCACAGATGGTAGTAATTGAGTACTTGAGAGTTGAGTATTTGTGTAATGAGTACTCCCTCCGGTTTTTATTAATTTACCCGTATTCTTTTTTGGGATGTCCCTTATTAGTTTACCCATTTCTTTTGTTTCTATTTTTGGAATGGGACCACTAACTTTCCATGACACACATTCAACTTTAATATAAATTAATTTTTTTCTCTTTCTTTTTATGTCCCACAACATTATTTCTCCTAAAACTCTGTGCAAAAGAAACGGGTAAACTAATAAAGACCGATGGGAGTAATTGTGTATTGTTTTTAGACTTCAGAGGTATGAGCTGTGAAGCGATGCCACTACTCCACTACCTCAACCTCACATTTATACTTCTATATGTTAATGCTAAATTATTCATATACTTGACTTTTTTATATTTTGCAAAACAATGATTCTATACTAAGACATACTTATGTTAAAAAATTTAAAAAAATAGTTAAGAAAGGGGCCCTTTTCTCACGCTCTGCCTAGGGCCCATAAAATGTCAGAAACGGCCCTGGTTACATCAATTCAAACCGCCATGATTTTGTTTACGAAATTTGCTTATATGGTTTTAAAAACTTTCAGTTACATCTATTTAAATCGCTATGATTGATTTTGGGTGTCCCAAAAAGTTACTGTCGCAAAACCATAAGAAAAAATAGGGGATTTCTAGAGAAAGAGGCTCTGCCTTCTCTCTAGAAATTCCTCTTAATAGGAAACCCTAAAAATTCCCCCAAATCAATTTCTTTAGAAATTGAAAACCTAGCCTCCCCTTTCTTCATCTCTTCCTAGATTTAGCCATTGTTATGGCTTAGTTCTTTTCATTTTAGTCAAATATCTCTTGTCCTCAGTCGGACTTCTTTTCTCTAGGCCTTGTCTAGCTTTCGCGATATTTCTTCGTCGCGATGTTTGTTCGTGAGGTTTGCTGGCTTCCAGTTCGGGCTTCATTCCGTTTTCCGTCGTCGGTGGTTTCGTTTAGCGGTGGGTCGGTGTTCGCGCTCGTTGACTTCGGGTGAGGGTTAGCTGCTGGGCTGCGGGCTTTGGGTGAGGGCTTCGGGCTAAGGGCTTCGGGTTCGGGCTAAGGGTTCCTCTCCTGATTTCCTTCCCTTAGCCGGTTGATTGTCAGTAAGTTGGGTTTGTTTCATTGGAAGTAGAGGGTGCCTTTTCAGTGGAGTATGTTTTGCCCCCCGTGACGGGTTCAAGAAGGCGTCTTTGGTTGAGCATGGGGAGAAGGCTCTTTTGCCGCGGCGGAGCTTCCACTGGTGTTATTTTGTGCACCTTTATTTTCTTTCTGGTTACTTGTTATTTGTAACTAGTTTTCTCTCCTGATTAAAAAAAAAAAATTCAAATCGCTATGATTTGATTACCAAATTTGCTTACTTAATTCAAGAACTTATGTCATCAACTTTCCACCTATTTCCATACCCCTCAACAAAAAAAAAGTTCCACCTAGTGCCATTTATATGACAATTTTATTTTCTCCTGGTTCGGCTCGGCTCGTTAAGTTATCGAGTCGAGCCCGAATCCGAGCCGAGGTTTAACTAAGCTGAACTGTTCACGAACAAGCCTAACTCATTATCACCCCTACAAGCTACATGTCACCATTCACCAACTCGCATTTGGGCCCGACCTATGCTATAATAATGCTATAATGGTATCAATCGTCCTATCATAAAAACAAATACTTCCTATCAACAAACCTTTTGTCCTTCTCTATATGTCTCATATTCCTTTTTTGAATGTCTAAAATAATTATCTTGTGTTTAATATGATTATAGAAAAATACAATTTTATTCTTATATATTTACTCTATTTTTCTTTGGTGAATATTTACTCTGTATAGTTTCATCATTTTTGTCTTTTATCAACTCTATCCAACTAAAAATGAAAAAATATAATCAAAATCCAATAGGGCAAACAAATAAGGAAAACAGAGTAGGTTCACAGTAAAATTAGCAATTTTGTTTTATCTTAAGGTTTGAATCTATATAATCACTGAAACGTGTGGGCAAGAGTTGCGAGTCACCACGTGTCATTCCATGAAATAACCTAATACGGCGCCACAGTATCGGTGACATGGTATATCTCTTCTAAATGTTCCAAAAATTTGTAAGAGATTCCCAACATCTAACCTTTTACTTGAGATGTCTTAATATTACCACCAAGCTAAAGCTCTTACTTGCAACAAATTCCAACGTTAATTACTACTTCATATCCTTTTGCCTTTTAAAAAAAATGAAAACCACAAAATTAATTTAATTGAATTGACAATAGGCTTCATAAATATTAGTTTCAGTACTTTCAATACTTTATTATCTTAGTATTGAATGTTTTTATTAATAACTATAATATGATGTTATCTGTACTAATATATTAAAAAGCGTTCTTAAGCAAGTCTACGCACCACGTGACACTCTCCCTTTAGTTGTATCATTCCATGTCATCATAGAACATTAAAAAAATTAGGAATATGCTCCCTATAAGATTCGACCACGTGACCTCAAATTAATATACTAAAGTTCTAAGCAATAAGCTATGCAACATTAGATGATATTTTTTACCACGAAAATGTTAATAACCCGGGGTATCGCCCGGGACTAAAATCTAGTTCAAAGTGTCTAAAAGGTGCAAGGAAACATTTGAGAATATTTTCTCAAAAGGAACTTTTTAAACGTCAACACGTCATTATATTTCACATGGTAACATATATAAATATGACTTTTGTAGGGCAAACAAACGTAGAGAAATAAGCACTCCCTAAAGGCCTAAACATAAACACAAGACAATGGTTTTACATTACCAAAAAAATTAAGGACATCTGATGTTTTGAACCCATAAAATCATAAAGGCCGTGTTTGGTAAATGGCTTTTTCATTGGCTTTTCAATTTGGTCAAACAACCAAAAAAAGTGTTTGGTTATTGGCTTTTTGGTTGGCTGAAAAGCTGGCTTTTAAGCCAAAATGAAAAAGCTGTCTGGAGCAGCTTTTTGGATTGACTTTTGGCTTGTTGGTCCACAAACTCTCTAATAAACAGCCAACATCCACAATTAATTTTGTCACACACTTTTGCAAACAGCTGGCTTAAACAGCCAACTTAAAAAGCCAATACATACAGCCAATGCTTCCAGTACCAAACAAGCCTAACTAAACCAAATTTCAAAAGCCAACAGCCAACAGTCGATTGTCAAACAGCCCTAAAATGTAATAATACCAAAAATACATGGGACGTTACAACTGTGTCTTGACTCTTGAGAGTCAACCGTGGCCTGTCTTTAATAGCTTCCTGTAGCATTTTTTTTTTGGGGTCCTATTCTTTACATGATTTATACTTGAAGGAATACAGGTTCATTTTTTTTTTTTTGGGCCCCCTTTCGGGAACCCGTGGTAAGATTTAATTTACTTTGCCGGCCTCGCACGTGCCCACTCACCCAGAGGCCCAACAAGCCCCACACCCCCCTCCCCCCAACAATATTGAAATTTTGCTTCCACCAAGATTTGAACCTTGGTCTCCCATGTGGGAGATAGGAAGCCATACCATTGGACCTAAGGGTCCTTGGTAAGGAATACAGGTTCATGGCTGGGTCTTTTTGGCCAATGTAACCTTGTACTTTTTGGACTCTTTTGATAAGTTTTATATGACAATGCCGCATATTATAAAAAAAAACATGGAACGTTACAAAGTAGAGTCATATGAAAAATCAGGAGCATAATACCCACCATATGAATCGAGGGTTATGTACATATTATCATCAATACAATTAGCGCTCCTTAAATAAAAAAGACAAGCCGCAAACAAACGCACAACAAATTGCCTAAAGGACACAAATGACACTATTAATTTTGTTGAACTAATAAAATACTTCCTCCGTTTCACAATTCATGCACCATTTGCTTTTTCACGCACTCCAATACTCTTCTTTGGACATTAATATCTTTAATTGTGTATAAGTAAAAATTATAAAAAGTTGATATTTGGAATCCTCGCATTGAGACGAATTTAACAAGATCCCACTTGACTATATTTTTTCTTACGTAATGGTGAGAGAAAAATTATCAAAGTTGCTTGATGAATAGTGCCTAAATGAGAAATGGTGCATGTATTGTGAAACGGAGGTAGTATAAAGAAGAAAAATATTACAGCAGGGGCATCGTTCTGGATCAAAAACTAGTTAACACATCAAAGAGTGGGAGATTGATAGAGAAGCATGAAAAGACAAATGGCATAATAATGAATTTGCATCATTAATTTGGTTCTATTCTCCTTGATCCTCTTCCCTGTTTCAATTTTCTCCTACATTTGATTGTAGTTTTTCAACCAATATCTCCTTATTTTATTATTAATTCTAGTAATCTGCCAATTTCGTTTATTTGTCATATTGTTGTAATTATAATACTCGGGTATCCTTGTTTTTAATGTATTGAATTCCCCACATGAATTTTAACTAGATAGTGATATTGCGGTTAACCTATTCCCATTTTTCGGTGTGGTTTTTCTCAAATTGACCCTTCTATCTTCCTTTAACCCCCTATATCCATTAACTGCACCACCACCCCTATGCATCTCGAAAACCACACCGAAAAATAGAAATAGGTTCATCTTGCAAGAAAATTTAAGTTTGTGGTTTCTTTTTGCAAAGAACGCTTTAAAAGGTTTTCTTCGCAAAATTGAACTTTTAAAAGGTTTTTTTTTGTAAATTTTCCTTCAAATTAATTGCAACATTTCTTTATTTAGTAATATCTTCTCTTTATCTCTGGCCTATCACATGAGTCCCACTTTTTATCTATTTAATCTCTCCTCCACATGGCTTTCTTAAATGATGTGCCAAGGTCTAATCTATATATATATCTAAAACTCAAAGCAAACAAATGTCATGCTGCCACATGTACCTCCCCCTCCCAAACAAATGATACAAAGTAATCAACAAAAATATGTGTATGAAGGCTCGAGCACGCAACCTCTCACTTGAAATACAAACATACTAACCACTAATCTACAACATTTTTTTGGTTTTTATGGGGAGAAAAAAAACTATAACATACATCTAAGAAAAGCATTTATAGATATGGTAACTTACATCCCACATATACCCCATAATTATTAAGGAAATCCAACATTACATGCAATTGACTACATTGCTATAAACTACATTGCTTCTAATTTAAGAACCAAATTGTAAGTAGGGGTGTTCAGAAGACCTGATACGTTTGACCCATCATGTTGACATGTCACCAGAAAAAGGTATAAATAAGAAATTTCATTTTTATGGGTCGGGTACCTGACTCGGGAAAAAGATGCAAAAATCGGGTCGGTTAATGAGCTTGCTTTTAAGTTACACGTGTATCCCGAATAAACGCATCGTTATATTTTTTTTCTCTTTCTTTTTTCACAGTAACTTTAATATCCTCTTATAAGACCAGAAACAATTGTGAAAATGTATTGAGTTATCTTATAAGCTACCCAATACCACGTTGTTGTGCTTGTGACTTTCAGAGGGGAAATAAAATATGAATAATAAAAAGAATCAACATTTTACAAGAGAAGTTGGATCAGATGAATCAACTTGTAAAAAAATGGATCGGATGAATCAACATGTGTAATGAAAAAATTAGTTGTGATGCAATATGCAAGTGAGAATATTTACGTTATGGTTGATTGGTAGTAGATCCTTTTGAGCAATGAGGATCAGAATTGGCATGCAATTGACAATTGTCACTCATGGTAGTATCCCAAAACATTGTAATCAACATGGATCGGCAGTTGATACTCATAGTAGTAGCTTCTTCTATAGCTCTTCCAATATTTTTTTTTTCATAAAAAAAAAACTATGACACTTTTGCGGGTACCCGGTTATTCAGGGTCGAGTCATGGGCTGCTTTTCTAGCTACCCGAAAATGGGGTATCCACGTATCCTGGTACCGCATATTTGGTACCCGAATAACTAGGTAACCGATTACGAACACCCCTAAACAACAAACTCTCATTAATCGGTTACATTCTTTAACGAAACAAGAAAAAAAAAGAACGACATTAAACATCTTTAATAACTAAAATGTAATGCAATATATAAATTAACCTCGGGGCATAGCCCGGGTCAACAACTAGTGTTACAATTAAAAAAGAACGGGAGAAGTATTATTGAGCAATAAGAGTAAACTTATACATCGAACACAATATGCTTATTGTGGAGTGTGGAGTGTGGACTGTGGACTGTGGACTGTGTAGAGTGGACTGGGCTACAAGGACACGCAATATAAAAAAATCAAGTACCAACTGGCAACTGGCTGCCCATCAGTTTCCCTCCCCTACCCCCTTACCTTTTCTTTCTGCCACTTAAAACTTAAGCAATCCTAAAACTTTTGTTGTATCAACAATTGAGCTTCTTTAACAATCTTCTTCACAACTTCTCCAGCAGGTAGAATGTCTTTGATGAGGCCAACACCTTGCCCTGCATACATTGCCATACACTCTATATCACCTGTCGCCGATTTATTTGGGCACAGTTCCTCCGAAACGTCTTACCTCTTTTTCCTGCCAACAGGAAAGAGCATTGTTAACTTAGCAGTCTAAAAGAGCTAACTAGTTGCTAAACTAATTAAATTGAATATGTTAAAAACAACAAGTCTTTCAAAAAAACGATGAAGACACTTAGAGGGTTTTTCTTATCAATATTCAGATTAACAATTATGCTGTCTAGACTCTAGATTACATGTAACTTGCAGTTTGCAAACAGTGTGATACTGTGATCCAGCAAGATCTCTTTGCATTGGTATTATATCCTTTTACCTCCTAAAACCTTTGTTCATTGGCCAATTCTTGTATCAGGCCATCATACAAGAACAAGATATCCGTTGAACAAATATAATAGTTACAAAAACATATGAAAAAATTTAGCATATGAAAAAAATTAAACAAAAGTACTTAAAAGTTGAGCAGATTAAGTAAAAAGTATAGGTATGACCAAAAATATCTGGTCTTCTGCACAAGCACGGGACAAAATAGATGATAAGCTCACCACTCCATGTATTATTGAGCGTCCAATGACAGGTGTAAGTTCTATTGACTATCAATCTAGAAATAATAGCAAACAATAATAGAACAACAAATAACAAAGCAAGAAAGAACACACAAGAACTTTTACGTGGAAACCCAAGAACTGGGAGAAAAACCACGAATCTGCACTAGGAATCGTTGAATGTTCAAGAAAGGTTACAAAAGCTCTCTAAGATCTCTCTCTAACTTTTCCTCTCTTGAATACAAGAATAATGATGAATCAATCATTAATGACGAATTAGGGCATCTATTTATACTCCTCCTTCGAGAAAACGCGTTTTAGAATCAAAACCGCACAAAACGCACCCCCGCCCGATCGGGTCGGGCGAACCACGCCCGATCGGGCACTTAAAGCCTTCTCATTACTCGTCTCGGGCCCGACCGGGCGAGACACGCCCGCGTCGTAAATCGGTGTCTCGCCCGATCGGGCGAAGTGGCCCGATGCCATCGGGCGATGCACAAATACACGCTGCTGACAATTTAGATGCGGGCCCGATCGGGCTCCCTCGCCCGACCCGATCGGGCGAAGCCTCAGACTACGTAAAACAGTCATAACTTTCTCGTTTCTCAGCGGAATTGGGCATATGACCTATCGTTGGAAAGCAAACAAGCTATCACCTCCAATTTGAATCACATCAAAACCATTTATAGATTTAGAGATATGTGCATTCAAAGTCAGCCTTATGCCCCATATGACGTTTTCCCTTTACGCAACCTCATCTCCACACCCATACACCTCCATGAGCTCCATATGATGCCATATACCCAATAATCTCCCACTTGGAGATAGGTGTAAGTGAAGAAAACTTCATACCTTCATCATCCTCTCATTCATCTCAACTCCTACACACAACTCCCACTGCAAAAACAATCTCTAGTCGTGTCCAAACCATGGCATACCTCAAGCATCCCATGACAACACATCTCCTCTATACCAAGGAAACTGACATTGAAGTTTGCACCAACTCCAATACAAAAGACATCAAAGTCTACACCGACTTTGATTCTTAATAACTAACCTCCAAAACATTGCACCATCACTCCATGAACCTACACACCCTCCTACCTCGGAGGTCGGATCACCTTAGAGACAAGCACAACCAAATGAAGATCCCTTCCTATGCAACTAAGGAAGATAACCACTTCCTCTCCAACCAAAGAAGCACATTGAAGTCTCATCCAACTTCAATAAAACAAATTACCACCTAAGCCAAAGAAGCTTCTCATTGTTCTAAAAGCAAACTCACATTGCTCCCACTCGAACAATACACCCTTTGTTCCACTTAGGATTTCCGGCACATCATGCTTGTGTGCCACCCTTCACCTTGTGCGCTTACCGGTCAATTTGCCACCGGGATACCGCTTCACCGCGGTTCTCATCCCTTGGCCCACTATCGATAGATTCCCGACCAAACGACACCTTACATGAAGTTTCCACCCCAATTCCGGGCCCCTTTCTTGTGCTCCCTATGGTGTAAAGTGTTCCATTTCGTGTCCCTCGAGCTATGACCATAGCTCCCTTGACAATCTTGCAAGAACCACCATCAAACACAACCTTGTAACCCGATATAGCAAGTTGGGCTACCGATATCAAGCTTTTCTTTAACCTTGGGATAAACTTGACATTCTTCAACTCCAAAGAGCCACCATGAGTGAGTTTCACACTCACATCACCTTTCCCCATGACTTCCACTGCCTTGCCATCCGCAAGATAGACCTTTTCAAGTTTTCCGGATTTGAAATTCCGAAACAACTCCTTGCATGGTGAGGAATGATGAGAAGAACCCGAATCCAAGACCCATGATCCCGAGCACCCAACCGTCTCTTCCAGATCATCCATGCTTACCATCAAAGCATCGGAATCGTACCCCGAAATCAAGTTAGTTGATGCATCTTCTTCATCATCACTTTCTTGAACCTTTTTCTTCCCTTTCCCATTCAACTCTTAGGACAATCTCTCTTTAAATGTCCTTCATTACCACACCCCCAACAAGTAACACTAGCCCTTCCTTTTGACTTACTCCGGTCCCCCCTTGACTCCGATTTTCCCTGAAAATTCCTCCCTTTTCCCCTCCCTCTACCCTCAGCACTGTATGCTCCAGATGAATCTCCACTCTCCTTCCTTCGAATGCTCTCACTCAATATCAGATCACGGACAACATCATAAACCAATTTCTCTTTACCAGAGGAATTACTAACAGCAGTTACAACAGTTTCCCATGCAGTAGGTAAGGAGGACAACAAAATAAGGGCTTTCACTTCATCCTCAAAGACAATATTAACCGAAGATAACTGACTTATTATTGAATTAAATTCATTAATATGTTCAGCAGCAGAACTACCATTATTCATCTCTAAATCAAATAAACGGCGCATCAGATATACCTTATTCATTGCCGAGGGCTTCTCATACATATCTGACAGTGCTTTAATTAATTCCGCCGTTGGTTTGATATCCTTGACATTGAACGCCACTGTCCGAGCCAATGTCAATCGCACCACCGCTAGTGCATGCCGATCGAGTACCTTCCACTTAGCCTCTTCAATGTCATCTGGCTTTGCAGACAGAGGTTGATACAGATTCTTTTGATATAAGATGTCTTCTATTTGCATCTTCCAATATCCAAAATCTGTTCCATCAAACTTCTCAATTCTAATCTTTGCATCCTCCATTGTTAATTATTCTAGATCTAGACAATAAACCAACCTAGCTCTTGATACCACTTGTAAGTTCTATTGACTATCAATCTAGAAATAATAGCAAACAATAATAGAACAACAAATAACAAAGCAAGAAAGAACACACAAGAACTTTTACGTGGAAACCCAAGAACTGGGAGAAAAACCACGAATCTGCACTAGGAATCGATGAATGTTCAAGAAAGGTTACAAAAGCTCTCTAAGATCTCTCTCTAACTTTTCCTCTCTTGAATCCAAGAATAATGATGAATCAATCATTAATTACGAATTAGGGCATCTATTTATACTCCTCCTTCGAGAAAACGCGTTTTAGAATCAAAACCGCACAAAACGCACCCCCGCCCGATCGGGTCGGACGAACCACGCCCGATCGGGCACTTAAAGCCTTCTCATTACTCGTCTCGGGCCCGACCGGGCGAGACACACCCGCGTCGTAAATCGGTGTCTCGCCCGATCGGGCGAAGTGTCCCGATGCCATCGGGCGATGCACAAATACACGCTGCTGACAATTTAGATGCGGGCCCGATCGGGCTCCCTCGCCCGACCCGATCGGGCGAAGCCTCAGACTACGTAAAACAGTCATAACTTTCTCGTTTCTCAGTGGAATTGGGCATATGACCTATTGTTGGAAAGCTCATGAAACAAGCTATCACCTCCAATTTGAATCACATCAAAACCATTTATAGATTTAGAGATATGTGCATTCAAAGTCAGCCTTATGCCCCATATGACGTTTTCCCTTTACGTAACCTCATATCCACACCCATACACCTCCATGAGCTCCATATGATGCCATATACCCAACAACAGGCTGGTTTTTCTCATCTTCATTCTCAGGAAGAGATCTCCAGTCACTAAAGAACGGTGTTAGTAAGACACGCTGAGGTGCTCCGGGCCATCTTGCACGACCAAATACATTAGTGTACTCAGTTTCGGAATATTCAACCAACTTCCTCTTGTACACAGGATGAGCATAGCTTTCTTCAGTTGCGAGAAACCTATATCATACATAAAATTCTAGCCTCATTAGACACATAATAACAATCTTTACTGAGAGAGCATGGATATGCAGTTCTGTAGACTCCATTGAACGAGGGAGGTGATACTATTGTTTATTCGTGCAGCCAGTTTTTGCATGGTGTTCAAAGTTCACTAATACCTGTAATCTGCGATATATTCCTTAGGAGTTATTTTTTTTCTTAGTAAAGTCCAATGGTTAGGTACCTAGTGCCAATGGATACACCTCGTGCCCCAAGGGCCAAAGCAGTGACATATCCACGTGCATCCACAATGCCACCTGCAGCAATAACTGGGATATCTCGTTCCCCAACTAGATCAACTACTCTAGGCACCAAAGCAACTAATCCTTCCTGAAAAAAAAGGACAAGTTCCAGGATCAAAAAGCTTTTACTAAAATATAGATGTATTAGGAATCAACATATTAGCATGGGGCGTATGAAAGAGTCAACATCAACTTCTACAGCAAGTGTTTTCACTTCTATAAACTATCATCAGTAATGAAAAGGACAAAAACGGAGGTTTATTGGCAACCGCACAAATAGTTTGCTAAATTACTTTTACAACAAAGGCCACAAAAGTACATTGACAACAGCATTACCCCAACGCCTAATGGGAAGGCAGACATACATAGCCTTTCCCCTATGATGGCAGGTGTGATGTTACAAATTCACCCTTCATCTGAACTAAACAAGAAGCACAAGCAGTATAATGGAGCTAACCTGACCTATTACATGTCCACCTGCTTCACGACCTTGTACAATGATTGCATCTACTCCAACATTGATGGCCCTTCTTGCTGCTTCAATACTCCCAACCTTGTGTGATCGCACAAGCGGCGAGATGAGATAGTCAATTATCAGAGAAACTCACTAAATTCATCAGTCCTGGTGTCTACATCCAACTATCCAAGTATATGAAGAGAGGGTATCATTCTATCATGTAATATGCATAAAAACAATTTGAGAGTTTAGATGGTAAGTTAAACCCAATTTGAGAGTTATGGGAGCAAACATTCATGGCACTTCTCTAATTCCTTAAGTGGTGATCGTTATCATAAAATTTATGGTACAGGACAAGTTCTTAGAAGGTAGAACTAATAACTACAGGATCAGGACCATACATATTGAAAGTTAGAGTTGCAGGTCTTTTAAGGGACAATAACTTCGAAAACCGAACATGAACCTCCATAGTCGTAAATTGGAGACTCGCCAAGTGAACTAACTAATAGAAGCTTCCACCAAATCACTCTTGCACTTTCATATTTCCGACAATGAGAACCTTGAGATCTCTAATTTAACAGAATGCAAACACTAAAAACTAATAGATGGAACATGGAGTCATATTGCTTAACCAGAAAGGGCCCACAAGTTTGCAGGAAAGAAGATATATTCACATAAATTAAAAAATTAGAGGCAAATACATAGCAAAAAGAAGAGTAAAAATGACAATGGATGAAATTGGAGAATATTGGAGGGAAAACAGATAGCTACATGTAAGAAAAGCAAACTCCCTGAACAACATGAGAGGCCCATATTTCCATGTGTGAGAGGTCCAGCGATGGACCAGACATGCACATGGATCACTAGCATATGGGTTTTAAGGACCTTGTAACTACCAATATCGTAGCATACAGGTTTCAGGGATTGAATGCAATATACTAATACTAATCAAGCTTTCCCAAGAGTTAAGCAAGCAACCAGAAGGCCTCCACACTCCAAGGCATTGAGGAAACATTAAAGCCTCCTAGCAGCCAACCTGAACCCATGATGACCATAAAAGGCCACCCTGGAGAGGAAAAATAATTATGGTAAGTTTTGCAGGAGTGTAAAGAGCGTTAAAATTCACAACCATAAGCCATAACTTTTGAAATGGCCTTTTATAGACAATTCACACCCTGGTTGATACGCTCAAGTTACACGTAGTATTTACGTAACTTTGGGTGCACTTTGCTAAGGGTTTGATTGTAATTGTTAACATTCGTGTTTTATTTAGCCCTTAGCGGAAGTTCGGAGCTGTGCGAGATAATTTGTGTTAACGTCATGTATTCCGAGCTTCCAAGGTGAAGTGCATTTGAGCCGAGCAAAGCCCAAGCATCACCGCAAGCCTAAGCATCACCACAAGCTCGCCAAGCCAAGCTCTCGTGAGCACCGCAAGCCCAAGCCTCGCCCATCCAGCACCAACGCCCAGCGCCCAGCAGCATGCTTGCACATCGCACGCCCAACGCCCAGCGCCCAGCATGCTCGCCCAGCTGCCCAGCTCGAGCTCGCACCTCGCGAGCATGGTCGCACCTCGCGACCTGCTTGCTCGCACCTCGCGACCGCCGCGAGGTGCGACCGCTTGCCCATCCACCCGCGGTAGGCGAACACTCTTCGCACGGTGCGACAAACTTCGCACCTCGCGACCCCCTAGGTCGGTCTAAATGTCGGCGACTTTTGAGCTTTAGTATAAATACTAAAGCTTGTTTTTGGACCTAGGGAACCCACAAGGAGAGGGAGTCTCCAAAACTCCACTCCTCTCTTGTTGTCTTCACTTTTAGTTTTTATTTTTCTAGTTTAGTTTTTGTAGATTTCAATTACGGGATTGGCTTATGCTATTCCGATTGTAGCTTGAACCGTTCTTGAACGAGATTAATATGGAGCTTCAAGCATTATTGTGAGATCTTTCCTCTCTTTCTATTTCCTTTGATTATGGTTTAATTTCTATGCTTGCTTTCTATAATTTTTGCATGATTATGCTAGGAACGTTACTAGTTTGATTGTGTAATTAATCTAATGCTAGATTTAAGAATAGAATCGGATTGTTTTATTCTTTTATCAATTGGTAGCAAACTAGGGAGTAGCTTAGATGCTGATCATCTTGGTTATTTCTTGGGGAAATTGAATTAACTGTTGAATGTTTATCGCTTGTATGGCGTTAGCGGTCCGTTGGTTCTCTTGTGTTTATTGCTGCTATTGGATTGAACTTAGCCGCTATCGGACTAGGTTATCCTTTGGTTAGGGTTTTATAGTCATGCTGATCGTGCTATTCAACTAGGAATAAGGAGAACACGAGATTAATTCTCGACAATAGATAATTATGGAAATAATTAGAGTGGATGTTCAAGGATCGATAATGAATTGAAGTGAATGTTAATCGGATTCAAGATCTTCCTATAATTGATTTCTCATTTTGTTTATATGCTAGTTAGTTGTAGTTTAGTTATAAATCAACTTGAAACCCCCCTTTGTAATTATTATTAGGTTTCTCGGCCCTTAGCTTAATCTAGGTTTCGAATCACGCTGAATATTAAACTCGTCCCTGTTTCCCTGCGGATACGACCCCTACTTCCACTATACTACCTTAGTGTAAAAGAGAGTAGGAGAAATTTTATCTTTGGACCGGGTGCGGTGCACGACGACGACCATCCGCGCCCGCCCACTGGTCTTGAAGGCTTTCGAATCCTTGGGCAACCTGAGGAGGCTACCCTCTACTTCATGTTTATAAGTCTTATGGGGAACCCCAATGGTAGCAGTAACTTTTACAATTGCCTCTTGCCCACGGCTGCGCATCAGTGCATGTAAACTTATGCCTAGAGGCCAAAATAACAACAAATTTTAAAAGACCTCCAATAAAACCTCCAGGTGCCTCTAGACTGCATGAGAGTGTGACTATCTTCCATTTGAGATTGCCAAAAAAATTTGAGTACACATCAGCTATAGCAAGTACCCAGCAGGCTGGCACTGATGATGGCATAGAGTGGTGTTGGAGTTGGGAGCAGTCAGTGCTTATTATGTATAGTGAGGATGCAGCTAAGCCCTTCAATGCCAGCATGATACATTGACTACCAAGAGCTCATCAAGGCTAAAGTACTTGCATCCATTCTCACTAATGAAGCAGTTCTCTTTTTTTTATTGAAGAAAGTAAGATGAAAAGCTCATGAATCCATGATATTGATCCCATAATAATTAGTATAGTCTGATAGATCAGCAAGTCCAACCCAAGCCTGCCGTTCATTTCACCTATGCCAGACAAAAGAAGAAGAGGAGGATGGAAAATTCCACTTAATTTTCAGTTGAGATTCTGGTAGGGGATGCCTTGGGAAAGAAGCTGAGAGTTACAAGTGTTAATCCTGGAGGGTGGTCGTCGGGAGTAAGTTTGCACCCGTGCTGCGGCGAAATCACATTTAAGGACAGTGGATCTCTCCACGTCACATCATTCTCATCCTCTCGTTTCTCATATTCAAGTAAGATCGTTCTAACTATTTCTCTGTGTACTGTCTCCTTGCGTGATAGTTGCAACAATCTTAAAGGTGATTTTGTATTATTCTGTTGCTATGGCATCTCGTCTGTCCATTCCTGATATGTCTAAGATTGAGTCTCTTGAGGGGAAAAACTATAAACGTTGGGCTGTCAGGGTTAGGTTTTACCTTGAACAAATTGATGTGGCTTACGTGCTTGATGATCCCATTATTCCTTCTGATGAGACTGAGAAACTGGCATATGAGACCAAATTTGCTAAGGATGACAAAACTTGTAAGGGGATGTTACTACACTATATGTCCAATGCACTGCTTGATATTTACATGACTTATAACCATGCTAAGGACATTTGGGATACCCTAGAAAGGAAATATGGTGTTGATGATGCTGGATCCAAACGCTACTGTATTAGTAAGTGGCTTAACTTTATGATAGATGATGAGAAATCCATTATTAACCAGGTTCATGACTATGAAACTATTTGCACTAATATTTCTGCTGAGGGTCTTGTTATTTGTGAGTACACCCAAGCTATCGTTCTTATTGAGAAACTGCCCCCTTCTTGGAAGGACAATAGGAACCAGCTTATGCACAAAAAGAGAGACCTTACACTTGAAGAACTTGTTGGTCATCTAAAAATTGAGGAAGAAAACCGTCTTAAGGATAAACCCTCTATTCATGCTGTTTTCCCTAAAGCTAATCTTGTGGAGTCCAAACACTCCAATTATGACAAGAATAAACAGAAGGCAAAAGGTTATCACAAGGGAGACAATAGTCTCAAACCTCATGGAAGTGTGCAGAAATACAGGTTCAAAGGCAGCTGTCATGAGTGTGGCAAACCTGGACACAAAGCCGCAAATTGCTGGAACAAAAAGAAGAACCAAGCAAACTTGGTGGAAGCTGTTGATAACTTTGTTGCTGTTGTATCCGAGATCAACCTTGCTGGAGATACTTCTGAATGGATCATTGACACAGGAGCAACGAGGCACATCTGCACCAACCGAGCCATGTTCGATCAATATGAAAAGCTGGAAGGTGAGAACGTGTTCATGGGCAACTCTGCTTCAGCAAAAGTCAGCGGCAAAGGGAAGATTACTCTCAAACTCACTTCTGGAAAATTACTTACTCTTACAAATGTACTTCATGTTCCTGAAATGCGTAGGAATCTAATTTATGGAAGTTTGTTAATTAGGGCTGGTTTGAGGTTGTCTTTTGATTCTGATTGACTTGTTATCACCCATAATGGGGAATTTGTGGGAAAGGGATATTGTAATGGGGGGTTCTTTGCTATTGATGCTACTGTTGAACTCATGAATAAATCTACTTCTACTTCTTCTGCTTATATTGCTGAGTCTATTGATTTATGGCATTCTAGGTTAGGTCATGTGAATGCAGCCTCCATAAAAAGGCTAAAACATTTGAATTTGATACCTAGCTTCTCTAATTCTGATTTGCCTAAATGTGAAATTTGTGTTGAAGCTAAATTTGCTAGGAAGCCTTTTAAATCAGTTGATAGGCAATCTGAACTTCTTGAACTCATTCACTCAGACTTAGGAGACTTTAAGAACCATGAAAGTCGGGGAGGGAAAAAGTATTACATAACCTTTGTAGATGACTTTTCCCGTTACACTGTAGTATACCTTCTGAAATCTAAGGATGAGGCAGAGGGAATGTTTTTAAAGTACAAAGCTGAGGTTGAAAACCAATTGGATAGGAAAATTAAGAGACTTAGAAGTGATAGGGGAGGAGAGTATGATCCTACTTCCCTTAAGACCTTTTGGGAACAAAATGGGATTATTCATGAGTTGACTGCCCCTTATACCCCCCGAACAAAATGGTATAGCTGAAAGGAAGAATAGAATACTTAAGAACATGATGAATGCTATGTTGATTAGTTCTGGACTTCCTGATAACATGTGGGGAGAGGCTATTTTATCTGCTTGTCATGTCTTGAACCGTGTGCCACATAAGAAGTTAGACAAAACCCCATATGAGATGTGGAAAGGTCATATCCCTAACCTCAAATACCTAAAAGTGTGGAGGTGTCTTGCTAAGGTTGACATACCTTCTTTTAAGAGGGACAAGATAGGACCAAAGACTTGTGATTCCATTTTCATTGGTTATGCTTTTCACAGTGCTGCTTATCGTTTTCTTATTAAGGATGCTAGAGGCTCTTATGCTTGTGGTTCTATTGTTGAATCAAGAGATGTTGAATTCTTTGAACATGTGTTTCCTTTGAAATGTTCTTCTACTGCTTCATGTTTTTCTTCTGCTGATCATGCTTTGTCTGTGCCTAGTTCTCAAGTGACTTTACCTGTAGAAGAAGAACCTAGGAGGAGTAAAAGACCTAGGAAAGAGAACAGTTTTGGTTCTGATTTTGTCACCTCCTTCCTTACTGAAAGTTATGTCCTAAATGAGAGTCTAGTGTCTATTTTTATCTTAGAAGAAGACCCTAAGACCTATGTCGAGGCTATGAAATCTGTTGATGCTGTTTTTTGGAAAGAGGCCATAGATAGTGAGCTAGAGTACTCCATCATGAGTAACAACACTTGGGAATTAGCAGACCTTCCTAGGAGTTGTAAGCCTATCTCTAGCAAATGGATCTTTAAAAAGAAGTTAAAGCCTGATGGTTCAATTGACAAGTATAAGGCAAGATTAGTTGTGAGGGGTTTCACTCAAAAGGAGGGAATTGACTATTTTGACACCTATTCCCCAGTGACTAAAATTGCTACCATTAGGACTCTGATTGCCTTAGCTGCTTTACATGGCCTTGTAGTGCATCAAATGGATGTTAAGACTGCTTTCCTAAATGGTGACCTTGAAGAAGAAATCTATATGGATCAACCTGAAGGATGTGTAGTTTCGGTTCAAGAACACAAGGTGTGTAAGCTAGTAAAATCCCTTTATAGTTTAAAGCAAGCCCCTAAACAATGGTACCAAAAGTTTGATAATACCATAACCAGTTTTGGGTTTCTTGTAAATGAGAGCGATACTTGTGTCTATTCGAAAACTGACTCTCGAGGTTGTGTGATCATCTGTTTATATGTTGATGATATGCTGATTCTTGGGACTAGCTTAGATCTTGTGAATGAAGTGAAAGAATTCTTAAGTACTAAGTTTGAAATGAAAGATATGGGTGAGGCTGACCTTATTTTAGGAGTTAAAATTTATAGTTCTCCTCATGGTTTCAGTTTGAGTCAGGCCCATTATGTTGAAAAGGTACTTAGGAAGTTCAATTCCTTTGATGTTGATCCAGTCAGGACCCCTTATGACTCTAGTATCCATTTGGTGAAAAATAAGGGAGACCCTGTGAGCCAATCTGAGTATGCCAAAGTAATTGGTAGCATTATGTATTTGATGAATTGCACTAAACCTGATGTTGCATATGCTATTAGTAGACTTAGTAGGTACACTCATAATCCCAGCAAGGATCATTGGGGTGCTTTTCATCGTTTGCTTAGATACCTTAAAGGAACCATGGATTGGGGCATTCACTTTTCTTCTTCTCCTGCTGTTTTAGAAGGTTATTGTGATGCTAATTGGGTATCTGGAAATGATGAGATTAACTCTACTAGCGGTTTTGTTTTTACCTTGGATGGTGGTGCTATTTCATGGAAATCTTGTAAACAATCTTGTACTGCAATGTCAACTATGGAATCTGAGTTTGTTGCACTTGAGTTGGCAGGAAATGAGGCAGAATGGCTTAGAAACTTGCTGAATGATGTTCCATTGTGGGGGAAACCTGCTCCTTCGGTTGCACTGCGTTGTGACTCTCAGGCAGCTATTGGAGTGGCAAATAACAATGTCTACAATGGAAAGAAAAGGCACATTCGTCTAAGACACAAGGTTGTTAAATATTTGATAAGCAGTGGAGTGATATCACTGGACTATGTAAAGTCCGAAAAGAACTTAGCGGATCCGTTTACTAAAGGCCTTTCTAGAAATGTAATTGTGGATGCATCCAGAGGGATGGGATTGAGACCCATTTGAAATGTAATAATGAAACCCTACTCTATGCAAATAGAGTTCAAGGGGCAACATTAGTAATAAAGGCACTTGTTTGTTTCTATCCCTCTTGTGAAAAATTGTGTTGAAAAGTGCTTACCACTAGTGATTGAGGATGAGCAAATGGCTCTTAATGAACCCATATCCACAGTTGTGTGGTGGTGTGTGGTGGTACACACTTGATGGGATTCACCTACTTAGATGTGGAAGTGGGGCCGCTTCCTATGAGAAAATGTGGGTCATTTCTCTAGAGCATCTATGAGCATCCAGGTAGGCGTATGGCCAGTATAGGCGCCACATTGATTGCGGAGTGACTACTTCTCTTAAAGATAGATGTGTGTTTTAGATAAAGGTTTTGAGTTCTCTTAAGTTCAAGATGAACATCACTTAATTGAACAAGATTGCCAAATCTGATTCACTAAGTGTTAATTCAAGTCGCAAGACATTAAAACTGATGCATCACTTCTTTTCAAGCCCGAAATTATTTATTCCTCTTTTCTTCTTCTAACTTTGATTCTTGTGGGGGATTGTTGGAATTAAAGCCTCAAAGTTGGTCATAGCTATGGAGTATTTCATTGTTTGCTTTTGTTCATGAAATACCCAAGTCCCACATGGAAAGAATATAAAGGTCCTACCTTGTTTATATACTATTATGTTCCTTTTAGCTTTGTTGAGCAATGGGCTAGAAGAATGGCAAACCACACACACGCACGCGCGCACCGGCTGGGCCGGGCTCGGGCTCGTGGCGAGCGCGGCGTGGGCTGTGGGCCTGCGGTCCGTTTTATGATCAGCTTTATTTTTGGGACTGGTTTGTTCCGATATTTCTTTTGCGAGATTCACGCAATCATATTGTAACGGCAAATCAATTCTTGCCGTTTTTGTCGCAGCTATTACTCCTTTATCTTCTCCCAGTATATTTCATTGTCGGTTTTTCTTTGCTTCTCTATTCTATATAAACCCTCTTCCTCTGGTTAAGAAGATATACATTATTATTCTGTCTTCCTCCCTACACAAAAATGTTCTCCTATATTTCGGGCTAAGTTCTGTCACTCCATCCGTCTGCTTGTGAGTGCACACAATCGGGCGGCGCTGTGTTAATCCTGGAGGGTGGTCGTCGGGAGGAAGTTTGCACCCGTGCTGCGGCGAAATCACCTTTAAGGACAGTGGATCTCTCCATGTCACAGCATTCTCATCCTCTCGTTTCACATATTCAAGTAAGATCGTTCTAACTATTTCTCTTATTACTGTCTCCTTGCGTGATAGTTGCAACACATAATAGGGCTCTTGGTTTCCTAATATACTAATGCTAAGCTGGGGTTGAGTTCTATCTCATGTGTTTGCATTTTGCAATAGGCATTATGATTGGTGATCACCTATATTGATAAAGATCATCTGGAGACATAAAAAGGAGTATCTGCAGTGTTTATATAAGCATTATGGACATGTAGTTTCATGCTTGTTTTCCTGATCTTGAACTGAAGTCTTTTTGTTTAATGTCATATAGAAATGGTTATCGCAACTCCATGTAGACTTATCTGACTGTGTAGGATAATATTTTTGCCAGGAATGCCCTGAATATGTGAGGGAGATGATAAAGAAGACTCGGAGCTTAATTGACAAACCTTTTGGTGTCGGCCTTGTTATAGCATTTCCTCAAGAGGAAAATCTGAAGGCTATAATAGAGGAGAAAGTCGCTGTACTTCAACTGTATTGGGGTGAAGTATCAGAGGAGCTTGTTCGTAGAGCTCATGATGCTGGTGTCAAAGTTGTTCCCCAAGTAAGTTAAGATGTCTCTTGCTTATAACCAAGTTTGCTCCGCCTGTATTTACTTATACAGTTTTGAATTTTGTTGTTATAGTGTCATTTTAGTTAGTTCGTGTTTTTTTTTGTTTAAATAGCCCTTCAAAGCAGTTGAAGCACCTATATGTAATAGACTAGAATAGATGAGCGAAGAAGACAGTAAAAAAAGAAAACAAAATTGCAGAGAATAAGGATAGTAACATTAACATATCATGTTGTATGAGAGAAAAAGCAAAAGACCAATACAATTCCTAGGAATTTGAGTATCTGGTTTATTCTTTAAAAAATAAAATGAAGCATAATTTCTGTAATGATCTTACCAGATGTCCTCTCATCACATCACTCTCACTATAACTTAAAAAAAAAAAAAATATCTTCGACAAAAACGGCAAGAATTGATTTGCCGTTACAATATGATTGCGTGAATCTCGCAAAAGAAATATCGGACGCTTGCCACGAGCACGAGCCCGGCCCGGCCCGGCCCGCGCGCGCGCGTGTGTGGTTTGCCATTCTTCTAGCCCATTGCTCAACAAAGCTAAAAGGAACATAATAGTATATAAACAAGGTAGGACCTTTATATTCTTTCCATGTGGGACTTGGGTATTTCATGAACAAAAGCAAACAAAGAAATACTCCATAGCTATGACTAACTTTGAGGCTTTAATTCCAACATTATGTACTCCTTTTGTCCTCTTTTGTCTGCTCCATTGGGGGTAAGTTACTTGTAAAATATTTGGTTGGATGGAATTGAAAAGAGACAAATAGGGTGAGACCAAAAGTACAATACATAATCTCATAGGGTAAGTTACTTGTAAAATAATTTCGCCCCCTCCACCGCGGAAAGGTCCGGCCAGACGTTTCCGCGGTGGAGGGAGCGGAATTTTTTTTTGGGTTTCGTTGGCTGGCTCGTGGTGGTTGCAGGGGTTGGGGTGGGGGTTGTTGGTAGGGGTGGAGGGAGGGTGGGATGAGGGTCTGCCAGGCCCGATCCTGACAATTTTTGGGCCCAGGGCGAGATGAGACATAGAGGCCCTTTAATTCTAATAGTATCATAAGTAAATTTTGATTTTTGCGTAGTACATAGTATTACGAATAAAATAACATGACAATATAATATCTATTTTTATTTTTTTGGCCAACTTTTGAAGAAACAATCGATGAAGTTATAAAAAAAACTATGGAAATATAGGGAATTTTATAAAGAGGATATATAAAATGTGTTTTGTGATTGAAGCACAGAATCTATACGAATTCTTTGATAAACAATAGAAATGTAGGGATTTTTGTAAAGAGGACATAAAAGGAGTAATATGTACATCTTATATGACTCAACTGGAGTTAATAATTTAAAGATCAACTAACTTAGCTCGAAAAAGGGCTCGAATTCAAGACCTAATTTTCAAGTTCAAAACTACCTAAAAATTCCAACCTAATAAGTCAGCCAATAGAAAGAAAGAAAAACCGCTATTTATTTTGCCTCTCTTGATCTTCAATTATAGCTTGGCTTCAATGAAGTTTGTTTGATTCATTTTGCCTCTCCTGATCAATGTAACAAACTGTCAAATGTCAATGTAGGGTGGATTGTAACCTCTTGTACTCTCCCTCTTTTTGGCTTTGCCTAATTAATGAAAAACCTCTAAATTATCAAAAAAATAGTAATAATAGGAGAATATTCGGAATAAAAATCATGAAACCCAAAAGTAGCCTAAAGCTTCTCATTGAAGTCTCTTTGCAATTCATGGGGAACCAGCGAAATGCTTGGGGGTAAATTAGTTACAGTACATGATTTTCCCAATATTATATGGGTAAAGGTAAAGTTGCCTAGGGCATTGAAACTAATATACTAATGGTAGGACGCCTAGGAAAGAGAAATGGCAGTAATATTTCTCTTACTTTTGCTGTTGTGCATGACAGTTGGAACATGTTAAAATTTTTAGCTTTTTATGTTTTAGGCCTTTACCCATAAAACAGTTTTCACTTGTAAAATACTTCAATTCAAGCCCCTTTAGAGAAATGCAAGTAATATTTTTGATTTTGGGCCCCTTCAGAGGCTGGGCCCTGGGCGGTTGCTGATAAGTGACATTTATGTCACTTCTAGGGATAGTTTTTAGATTATTTTCGTAGTTTATTTTCATTTATTTTATCTATATTGAACTTTATTTCTTCCTTTTATATTTTGTAGCTTAAATTATTTATTTAGTGATTTTTGTTAGTTTTTAGCTCTTAATTTCGTAGTTTATTTATTTCCTTTGTTTTATTAATTTTATAGATTGATCGATTTGGTTTTCGTGATTAGCAATCTATTTTTATTTCCTTTTAGTGTTCATTTTTTATTTTCTATATGTAGTTTCTCCCATTGTATTTTGATTTTGGTTGTAGGTGTGCGTTTTGGAGTTGCGAGATTCAAAGATAGAGTTAGTTTTGGAGTTATAATGCAAGAGCTTATCCTTCACCACACTATTTCTTATCCCACACCACACTATCACCATATCCTACACCACACATACCACTATCCTACACCACACAAGCCATTGTGCTCCCAGCAGCTCCTAGTGCCCCAAACACCACCTCTGCTCAGCACGAGTCTGTCCCAAAACCAGGATCCCTAAAATCTACACCGCGCGGGCGCGCCGTGTAATCTGTTTCGCGTGGCAGAATGTTTAGAACACCCTGAAATTCGCACAGCGCGGGCGCGCATCAGACACCAGCGCGGGCGCGCCGTTTGGAGCGAGCCATGAGCGGGCGCTCCGAAACATTGTACGGAATTAATGACGCTCGACGGTCGCGATTTGATTTGAGTTGGAACTATAAATTGAGCCGTGCGATGTCGCGGTGGATGAAGAAATTCAGCAGACAATTCGATGGTGATGGACCGTTGATGATGATGATGATGATGATGGACCGTTTGATGATGATGATGATGATGATGATGCGGAGAAGAAGAACAGCGGAGTAGCAGCGAAGACGAAGACGAAGGAAAGGAAAAGTGGGGGTCTAATGTTTTAGTCTTTTTCCTTTTTATCTTTTCCTCTCTCTTAATTTCCTTTTCTAATTTGTTTTCTTTTTCTTTTATTGTCTTTCTTTTCTCCCTTGTTTGCTGTACTTCACGTGTCCCTATTCCCTAATACTTTCATTTTCTTCTTCATTTTCCTTTTTATTTTTCTTCTCCTTTTCACTTCTTTTTAGTTTACTTTTCTTTTCCCTTTTTCTTTTACCTCCATTTACCTATTTTTATTTTCTATTCCTTTCTTTTTATTTTTTATTTTTAGGAGTAGTATAAATATTCTTAACCCTCATTTTTTGAAGGGAGAAGTTTTAGCTTAAGTTTTATTTTTATCTACCACTCTTAGTTTTAGAATAATTTTAGGGTTTTAAGGAGGTTTAGCCTCCATAGCTTAGTTTAGGGGGAAAGTGAGAAATCTCAAAGAAAGATTGAAGATTTGGAGATTCAAGGGTGACAACTTGTATTTAAAGATTCAACGATTTATCAATGAGCATTTCTTACTCTCTCTCTTCTTTTATTGCTTTATTTTAATTGGTTTTCTTAGATTAATTGTTCATGCTTAGTTTAATTATTTGTGATTTATTTTGTTTAGTTTAATGTTAAATTAATGTTTAGTATCATGATTTTAGTTGTTAATTTCTCTAAAGTTATCATTTTTGTGTTTATGGAGTAGTTTGTTGGTTAGGGTTTGGGTGAAAACTCTCATTAAACTTATGAACTTTGCCCTCTTTTTGGGGGTCTAATTTGGTTGATGGGTTTAAATGAACTCTATTGGGTTTCTATTGGTAGTTTTTGTGGTTGGCCTCCATAGAAACTTAAATGTTAGTCACTTCAATGAAGGATTGAAAGATGAAATATGAAGAGTTGACTCCTCATATGTTCACTTAGCTAGACTTGCATGAAAATAGAGGTTTTAGGTAAGGGGTTTAATTTATCATCTTCTCATTCATTTTATTGAGTTGGAGTTTTGGTGCATGAAAATAGACCGTAATCCTCAACTTAAGTAGCCCTTTTTAGCTTGAAAGAGTAATTAGGGATTTAAGAGACGACCCCCCTTTTTATCCATTGCTATTGTTATCCCCCTTCTTGTTTGTTGAAGTTCATGATTGAATTGAGTGGTGAATCCCATATCCTAGTCCCTCTAATATTATCGTAAACCCTTGTTTTTTGCTTGATTTAGTTCTTTTTAGTTAATTCTTACATAGCATAAAAAAAACCCAAATTTCAATCACCATTGTCCTAACCTAGCTTTTTATAATTAACATTTTCGGTGATTACCCTCAGTTCTTGTGGAAGAATGACCCTTGCTTGCCATTATACTTAGGTTAGTGGTTAGTTAGGTAGTTTGATTTAGGGGTTTTGTCCAACGACGCGGAATACCTATTATCAGTTGCCCCTCTTGCCACCCCCCAGGGCCGGGTCTGGGGTCTGCTGGTGGGTGGTGGAGGGGATGGTTGTGGGGATGGAGGTGGTGGTTTGGGAAAAGAAAAGAAAACAAAGGGAAAGGTAAAGTTGGAAATATTTGGTGGAACCGGGGTAATTTTAACTAATTTTGGGACGACGAATAACATTTCAGGTTATAAACCACTGTTATAGTAGGGATTCCAAGTTATGGGTATCTCTATCGAAGAAACTATGGAACTTCTACGTTGTTTGTGTATCTTCATGTTTGAAGCTTGGAACGCTTAATCATCAGCTTAAAGCTTTGCCCTCTTCAACTTATTTCTGCTGAATCGTACTTATTTTTGTGAAAACTACTTTAGCTGAAATTAATTTAAATAATTCAAATATAAACAGTGCCCAGGTTGAGATGATAATGGTGTGTTATGATGTTGAAACTAATTTCTAATTGTGATCATGTTGAACATGTATGGTAAGGTTTCTTGTGTGCCTCTTCGTCTAAAATTCTCTGCGTGTAGCTGGAATTGGTCCCGTTTTACAGCTCCAAATAATCTCTCCTTGGGCATACTAGTCCACAAACAACCACTAAAGATGAAGTATAAAACCAGCATACTCTCTCTACTTAAAAAGTTTTTCTTACTTTCATGAAATTTTTCCCTACATATTGCTAAAGTAAAAAATATTTCACACTTTGCATCAAAGTGCAAAATAATTCCCAGTGTCTCACACTGCGCAATTATTTTTTATTGTCTCAAAACAAAACCACTAAGTGAAGTAGTGGTTAACTTATACAGAAAAACCGCTACTCCTATTAGCGGTATCATCAATTTTAAAACGAAAACTTGCTTCTTAAATCATTTAAGTAAAACTTAATGCAAAAACAAATAAGTAATATTTCATAGCTCTGTTGGGAGGACACGTGTAGTAATTACATGTTGTGTTGCTAAGTCAAGGGTTCAACTCCCATAGTCAGTTCGTTATTGCTCTTCCAAGATTCGAAGACACATTGTATACAAATACAATTAATGTCCTCACCATCTCTGCTTACTTGCTGTAAGGTTATTTCATTTAATGTCTTATAAGGAAATATTGTCAGTGAGCTGAACTGCAACTAAACTACTATTTCAAGTAGCAGTTTACCTAAATTAACCGCTAATTGGAATAGCGGTTTTGTCTAAAGAGATAAAGAAAAATAATTTCTTGCACCCAGTCCTACGTGGACAGTACGATGGGAATTATTTCATACTCAAATGCAAATTGGGAAATATATTCTTTGCTTTTGCAATTTTTAGGGAAAAAATTCTACTTTGACCAATTTTCTCTCATAAAAAGATCTCAAACAAGAACTCTTTGAAATAGAGGTAGTATAATATAAGATTCTAAGTTTATCGGGGAAATGTGGCACAAACAATTGAAACTGGAACTAGATGGGAATGTTTAGACATAAATTATCCAAGTAAATAAATTTACGTTTTTTTCACCATATACCCCTCACAATTTTTTTTATTCACCTTATACTCCTGTTCTTTTCAGAATTCACCATATACTTTTTACAAATACATCAGAATACTTCTTTGACTAACGGAAGGATCATCGTTAGTTATTAATCCCTAATTTTGTTAATTAACCCCAATTAGCCCCTTTTCTCTATCTTCCTCCATAGCTCTCTCTTCCCTCTTGTTTCTCTCTCCACCCAAACCCCCCTCCCTTTCCACTACCAGCCTTCACTATCTCCGACCACCCGCCACTAGGGGCGATAATGAGTCTGACCTATTCATGAACAGTTTGAGCTCTGTTCGAGACTTTAACGAGCCAAGCTGAGTTATGAAAAGCTCGACAACATGCTCGATTACTTTTTTATATATGGAAATAATGCATTATATATGTATACATAAATATATTATTCTATGTATACATAAATAAATTTATTCTATATATTACGCAATAATAAGTTGATAGGATTTATTGCCAAAAAATAAACTCAAAAAAAAAGTATTCAAAAAAGAAATATAAAGAAGATGAGTAAACTAAAGATAATAATAGGTCAAGCTTGTTCGTGAATATTTGGATAATGGCTTGGTCAAAGCTCGGCTGAGTCACACCTCGATTCGTCAAGTTTCGAGTTCGGCTCGAGTTTGAATAAAATTAAATGAATATGAGCCGAGCTAACAAGAGTTCAGGCTCCGCTCAACCGATAAGCACCCCTACCCGCCACCCTCACTTGCTCACTCTTCATTGGCCTGCTCACCCTTCACGCATCTCCTAATAAACAAAGGAAAGAAATTAGGAGCTGAAAATGGTAAAGTTCCAGTTCTCTCCTAAGTTGACCCAATGAAAGTGTGAAACCCACAAACATAATATCATGTCAAAATATTTCAACCAACAATTTATGCGGATTTAAGTACAAAAAACAATTGAAAAATATGAGGATACAATCAATCCTAAAAAATGATTGTAGAGTACTTAATTTTTTGATTTCGGTTTGTTATTCTAGTATGAACACTAGACCAACTACAAGAGGGGGGTGAATTATAGTTGAGGGAAAATTTTCGAATTTAAATTGCGGAATAAAAATAACTTAGAACGAAAGAGAAATTGCACACGAGATTTTTACAAGGAAAACTTCCTAGGCCCAATAGGAAGAAAAACCTTGACCACGAGGGATTTTGACTCAATACTCTTCTTAATATAATAGGCCAAAAGACTCTCTTTACAACCTATTACTGCACCCTCCTCTGTTCCTCTAGGAACTTGTTCCCAGTCACTCAGTTTCCCCTGAACAGATGACACTCAATTGACTTCACTCGAAGTCTTCTCTTTTCTCTCTTTCTTTCTCTCTCTTGATTACAAGGATATTCTTAGATTCTTCTCTCATCCAAACACTATGAAAATTACAATAATATGTTGTTGAATATGAGAGGAAAAATACATAAAACATTCTAAGTAAAGATAAACTTTTCGCTCAAGAAAGTCGTCTATTTTCTTCGAGTAATTCTTCCTCTTATATAGCTGTTGCAATTTTCCTTCTTCTGGAAATGTAATGCTCCATGTTCTTGTCCACTTATGATTGTGTGCTTCATGGTCCATAACTCGATGCACTCATCCCACGATTTTTGCAACGGTAAACAACCAACTCCACTATCCGTTAGTAGGCTTACATTCAGCAGGTGGTTGAGGAAATCTCGCCCCACTTCCCTTCTTTATAGGCACGGATACTTCAACCTATTTTCAATCAATAACAACAACAGCAATCTAATAACTTAAGAATCTTTTCCTCAAAGATTCTAAGTTAATAGATATATCAAACATACCATATTATAAAATTCAAAAGTGCATAAATAATATCTTGACTAGATTAAATAAATAATCTTTCTCCACAAGATATATATGAAAATTAACATTACATTATTTTTGGGATTTTATATTTTTCAAAATAAAAACTATACAATAACCTAATTATTTGGCATCATCAAAATATGGAACACAACAATATTCTCCCTTTTTTATGATGGCAAATATAAGGCATATAAAAAAATATGAAATTGACAAAAATTAACAAAAGAAAGAAAAAGAAGAAAAATAAAATAAACCATAGCAAAAGAATCAAGAGCTAAGAGGTTTAAAATAAAACTAAGAAACACTAACAAATAATCAGTTTTGAAAACAAGGAAAGAAAAATGAAAACAAGGAAAGAAAAATCAAAAACCATCACTACAGAAACTAAGAAGACTATAATCTTTTTATGTGACACTTTACTTCCCCCTTTTGTCATCATCAAAAACATCTAAGGAACGAGCCGGACTCTAAGAGTGTATCAAAGACAACACTATCAAGGCAAAGTAGCTCAAACAATTGATCTAATAATACTAGCCATCCAGACATTTTAATGAGCATATAAGGGCAAGATAAATGCACAGAGACATGAGTAATGCACAAACTGAGTTCAAGAAAAATGAAGGAAAGAAGCAAAGAGGACAAAAAGATAATCAAGAAAAGAGAAATGATAAGAGATGAAAGAAGAAAAAAAATTATCATCAGAAACTGATGTGTGAGCCACATCCAAAAGATGATAAAATAAAGGATTTTTTGATTTTTACCACCTTTTAAAATCCCAACTTTTAAGATAACCACCTTATAAGTTCATTTTTTTAAATAACCACCTTATATAACCTAAATCTCTTTAAATACATACCAATTTACATATTTCGTCCAACAAATCGGTCTTAAAGAAGGGTTAAAACCTTATAAACAGTCAAATGAATAAAGGTGGAGGTAATTGAATCATTCTTAAACTCTTTATGAGGATAATTTTTTTGACGGAATTTGTCAATTGGTAGGTATTTAGAAGGATTTAGGTCATATAAGGTGGTTATTTAAAAAAATAAACATATAAGGTGGTTATTTTGAAAACCTTGATTTTATAAGGTGGTTAAAGTCAAAAAATCCTAAAATAAAAGTAACAACAAACCACCATTGTTTTAGTACAACCCAAAAATTAAAGTAGCATTGTTTGAACAGATTAAATTGAAGGAAAGGGAATTAGGGTTTGGGACGAACAGAGAAAGAAGAGACAACAACGTCAATCTACTCCCTTACAGCAGCTTCTCCTCTCTTCACAACTACTAGGATCTGCTCCTGCTGAAGATCCACTCTTGCTACCGGCTTCAACACCCTGGATCCTGGTGTGCAGGAGGGACAGAGACTCCTGAATAGAATTCAGAATCCCATGAAGACTAGTAGTGGAGAGAAGCGGAAAATCCACAGCAGGAGATTTCAATTTGGAGAGGCCTGATCCTCATCCAGATCTATTGTCACAGCACCCTGACCCTGTTCCCTGGGAGACTTAGTCTCTACTAGTCTCTGACTCTTTCGAAATGACCTTGGTCCCCCAGCACTGACCTCTCCCTCAAACTTCCTCTTGACCCGAGTCTCTCCCTTTTCCTTGGGTTCCTCTGCCTCATACTCCAACTTGCCACCCTGTGCCCGCAACTTAAGCCTAGAGAGTGTCTCTTTGGTCAAATAATTGTCAAACTCTAGATCAAAAGAGGTACTGGAAGGAAGTTTAATTTGATTATTTTTTAGCATGACAGAGATAAGATTTCCATACCAAATTTTGCTATTGTGTGAAATGCAGTAGGAGAGATGAGAGATCATTAAAGCAGGAAAGTTTATTTTTATGTTTTTAGCAAGGCAAAACATCAAAGAAAGATCAACGAGGCTCGCTTGAGTCCTCTTGGAGGTCCTTGGCAAAATGAAGCGCCAAACTAAGTGAAACAGAAACTTATGAAAAGGAGAGAGATCTTTTTTATCTAGGGACTGGTCAGTAGCAGCATCACCAAAGTATCCCAGAATTGTGGCGTTTGAAGCCCCATTCACATTCAACTTAGCCCTACCCTTAAGATAATCCTTGTACCCTTTATTTGGTACTTCAAACCACTCAGACAATTTCTTTTCACTGAATTTTACCAACTTCCCATTTACAACACTAATTAATACATAAACCCTCAGTATTTTCAAAGCTTGAAATAAACTCGCTCATCTCACATTCATATAAATCCTCATCAAAACTTACACCTCAAACCATTTTTGAAATTTCACTATATCAAGAAACTAACCCCACTTGATTTTCTTGCACCAAGAAAAATCGACACAAAACCCTATGATGTATTTAGAAGACTTAGACTTCTTACCACGCTTAGTCGGAATCAAGATTTCTTTTTCTTGCTCTGTTTCCGTGTCATCCAATTCTTCTTCCTTCTTTGGAGAGATTACATAATTTGCCGTTGAATTATCTTGAGAACCCTGGGAATCTTCATTGGAATTGGAAGATTCATTCTCACTTTCATTATAATCCACTAAAGGAGAAGATTTTTCAGCCGGATTTTTTTTTGTTTCAAAAGAGGTTTTGCATTTGGGAGCCATGGAAAGTTTCGGTGAAGAAGATGAAGTTGAGAGGTTTCGGATAGAGAGAGTAAGCGGTTTTGCAGAGGTAATGTTGAGGTAAAAAGGTGAATTTGCCGTGTAAATTTGGTTTGATGTGATGGAGGTTTATATTTAGGGGTAGATTTATGGGGGATGGTGAAAACACATTTAATGCGGCTTTTTCATTCCTTTCCTAATCCATTGAATTTTTTATTTTAGGGCATGTATGTGGTGAAAACAGATTTATGGGGGATGGTGAAGCGTTGCCAAAAAAAATTATTTGTGGGGGATGAATGAAGAAGAAAATAAATTTAGGAAAAAAATGAGAAAAATAAAATAAAATGGAGAAGATATTTACGTGGAAAAAATAAAAATAAAAAGAAAGAATGAACTCATGCATGTTACACGTTCAAGCTATGTGTACATAGACCTTACTATCTTTTGCTCAAGTATATGTGTGGACAATAAGGGGAGTATTATGAAGACTAATGTGAGTCATTTACAATGACTGTGTAATGTATGAATAAATTCACAAAATATTGCTGGTCACTTAGTGTAATCTTGTAACTAAGGGTTTCATTTGAAGTAGCACACTTAATGAATTCTAATTATCCCTAGCTCTAAGCGAATTTTCTCAAACTTTTCTCTAGAAAGTGGTTTAGTCAAAATGTCAGCTATTTGATTTTCTGTAGGACAAAATTCAACCTTAACAAGACCTTTTTCAACACTGTCCTTAAGGAAATAATGCCTAATTATATGCTTGACCCTTGAATGATGTACTGGATCCTTGGAGATGCAGATTGCACTAGTATTATCACAATAGATAGGAACACACTTAAACTTAATAGCAAAGTCACTTACCTGTTGCTTGATCCAGAGGACCTGGGAACAGCATGCAGCAGCAGCCACATACTCTGCCTCTGCAGTGGATAAGGCAACTGTATTTTGCTTCTTTGAGCTCCATGAGACCAAGCTTGTTCCTAGGTACTGAACAATACCTGATGTGCTCTTGCGATTAACCAAGTCCCCAGCATAATCCGCATTCGAGTAACTTACTAGGTCAAAAACATCACTTCGAGGATAGAACAAACATAAGTCATCGCTTCCTTTCAAATACCTAAGAATTCTCTTAACTGCTATTAAGTGAGATTCTTTGGGATTCGATTGATATCGTGCACATAAACCAACACTAAAAGCAATATCAAGTCTACTTGCAGTTAAGTAGAGTAAAGATCCAATCATACCTCTATATTGCTTCTCGTTTACACACTTACCATTTGTATTTTCATCTAACCTTGAACCTGCTCCTATGGAAGTGTGGTTGGTTTTAGATTGTTCCAGTCCATATTTCTTCAGCAGTTCCTTGACATATTTTTGTTGATGGATCATTGTTCCTCTTTCAGTTTGCTTGATTTGCAATCCCCAAAAAGAAGTTCAATTCTCCCATCATACTCATTTCGAACTCACTACTCATAAGATCAGCAAACTCCTTACAAAAAAGATCATTAGTAGTACCGAATATTATATTATCAACATAAATCTGGACTACTAATATGTCTGTTCCTTTTGAACGAAGGAACAGGGTTCTATCAACTTTACCTCTTATGAAATCATGTGAAAGTAAAATTTTTGATAACATTTCATACCAAGATCTAGGAGCTTGTTTCAACCCATAAAGAGTTTTATCAAGCTTATAGACCTGATTTGGAAGATCGGGATTTTCAAATCCAGGAGGTTGTTCCACATAGACGTCTTCTAGGAAAAAGCCATTTAAAAATGCACATTTTACATCCATTTGGTACAACTTAAATCCCATAAATGCGGCAAAGGCAATCAAAATTCTAATTGCTTCTATCCTAGCAACAGGAGCAAAGGTTTCATCGAAATCAATACCTTCTTGTTGATTGTACCCTTTGGCTACAAGTCTGGCCTTGTTCCTTACCACTGTTCCATGCTCATCGAGCTTGTTCCTGAAGACCCATTTAAGTTCAATTACTTTCTGGTTCTTTGGCTTGGTCTCCAGATGCCAGACCTTGTTCCTCTGGAATTCATTCAGTTCCTCTTGCATTGCATTTATCCAATCAGCCTCTTTTACTGCTTCCATGTGATCCTTAGGTTCTGTCATAGATAGAAAGGCATGAAAAGCACAAAAATTCTTCATTTGGGATCTCGTTTGAGTTCCCTTTTCAATATCACTTATAATTAATTCTAAAGGATGAGAATTTTGGTGTTTCCAAGGCTTTGGATCACATCTCCTGGTTGCTTCTGGAACTTCTTGAGGTGTTTGAATTATTTGATCTTTTTCTGGTTCAGGAGTTCCTTCTTCTTCCTGAGTTCCTCCTGCTGCTTGTGCCCCCTGAGGATCAGGCATAGGGTTCTCAGGTTCAGGAGCATGCTTCTTCTCTTTTCCTGCAGGGGTTAGTTCCTCATCATGATGATTTCACTCTTCAGGTCGAGTCAAACCAATTTCAAAGTTATCATCATAACTCTGTTCCTGCAAGGAGTTAGTCTTATCAAAGATAATATGGACACTTTCCTCTACACACATTGTTCGCTTATTGTAAACACGATAAGCTTTACTACTTGAAGCATATCCTAGAAATATAGCTCCATCACTTCTAACATCAAACTTTCCAAGATTGTCCTTTCCATTTACATCCAAAGACACGAAAATAAGAGATATTAGGTTTTCTTCCTCTAAGGAGTTCATAGGACGTCTTCAATGTAATTGGCCTTAGCATAATTCGATTGATGATGTAGCATGATGTGTTTACTGCTTCAGCCCAAAAGCTCTTCGGAAAACCGCTTGCAATTATCATCGTTCTAGCCATATCCTCGAGGGTCCGGTTCTTCCTTTCAACCACACCATTATGTTGTGGTGTCCTTGGAGCTGAGAAATTATGGTCTAACCCTTCCTTGCTGCAAAATTCATCAAACTTGGAGTTTTCAAACTCCTTACCATGGTCAGATCTTAGGTGTTTCAATTTATAACCACTAGTTCGTTGAATCTTTTTAGCAAAGGTTAGAAATTTATCAAAAGTTTCATCTTTGCTATGAAGGAAGATAACCCAAGTGTATCTAGAATAATCGTCTACAATGACCAACACATATCTCTTACCTTATCTACTTTGAATTCGTATAGGACCACATAAGTACATATGAATGAGTTCCAATGGACTTTGTGTGCTTACCATTTTCTTGGATGTGAAGGAGGATCTCACTTGCTTGCCTTTAGCACATGGATCACAAACACCGTGGTTCAAGGACTTAATTGTTGGTAAACCAACTACTAAGTCTTTCCCACTTAGTTAATGCAATAGGGGCAAGCTGGCATGACCGCAACGCTTGTGCCATAGTAGAGGATATTCTTCAATCACGCTTAAGCATGTGAGATTGTTCCTATGAACAAGGTTCAGGTCAACCATGTAGGTGTTCCCTTTCCTAGTTTCCTCAAGGATCTTGGTTCCTGTACTTTCATTGCTGACTACACAAGACTCATTAGTAAGCTTCACATAATTCCCTTATCACAAAACTAAGATATACTAAGTAAACTATGCCTTAAACCCTCAACCAAAAATACATTATCTATGGAATGTGACTGAGATTTTCCAATTTTAACAACTGCTACAATGTTACCTGTAAGATTGTCTCCGAAGGTCACAGTTCCTCCATTGTAGACTAAAAGTGAGAGAAATTTTGATCTATCTCCTGTCATGTGCTTAGAAAAACCGTTGTCGAGGTACCATAGGTTATTCCCCCTCACTTCAACCTATACCATATAACAAACTAGTTAGTGGTAGGAACCCAGTCTAGCTTGGGTTCCTTTGTTGGACTTGAGTCTTTCTTAACTTTTCAAACCTGTTTTACTAGGTAGGTGTTCCTCTCAATACGTTTTTCTCTAGTGGAACAGTCAGACACTATGTGACCACTTTCCCCACAGTAAGAACATATTTTACTACTTGGCAGATCAACATATTTTTTCTTTTTGTTCTTCTTCTTATGATTGAAACCGAGACCATCTCTTCCTTTATTCTGATATTTTTGTATCCAAGTGACTGGATCAGGAAGTTTATTCCTTGAGGGTTCCAGTTTCTTCCTTAATACCAGATTTTCTTGTAAAACACTTTTATAATCAGTTTTCAAATTTTCAACGTTGATTCTGGTATTAGTTGAAGAGATTGTTCCTTCAGGAACACACAGTTTCAATTCTGCCATTTCCATATTTAAAAGATGATTCTCGTTTTTTACTTTTTCGAAGGCTTCTTGATAAGCTCTACTATTGTCAAAAAGTTCAAAGAATCTTTTCACATTTTAATGTGTTAAGCCAATTTGAATGGTTCTTAGTGACTGTCAAGGCATTAGTTACTTGATCTCTTTTTGCGCAAACTTCCTTGTAGTCATCTAAGGTTCCTAATAAAAGTTCTATTAATTGGCTTTTATTAAGTTCTGTAAGTTCCTCTTCAATGGCATTAAAACTTACCTTAGGGTTTAATGATTTCACTTTGTCCTCAACATTCGCCATGAGACATAGATGGGCAGTTTCTTCTCCAGTCTGTTCCTGCTCCTCTTCTGAGTCAGACTCTCCCCATGCTGCAACCATGGCTCTCTTCATATCAGTTCTCGAGAAGGGTTTTTGTTGTTCATTGCCCTTCTCTTTGTACTTCCCTTTTGCTTTCTCGTTATCCCATTAAGGACACTCCTTGATGAAATTATCAAGGCCTCCACACTTATGACAACTCAACTTCGTTGGTTTCTTTGTGACCTTTCCTTTGTAATTCTTGTTGAAGAATTTCTTCAACCTTCTCACGATCATAACTGCTTCTTCATCATCAGTTTCTGAATCTTCTTGTTCCTCTGACTTGAGAGCCAGAACCTTAGGCTTCGATGTTTCAGTCTCATGAGGTTCTAGATGCAACTCATGGGTCATCAAGGATCCAACAAGTTGCTCAATGTTGAAAGTTGTGAAGTCATTTGTTTCCAACAATGCTGTAGTTTTGGCCATCCATTTTTCATCCTGTGGAAGAATCCTTAGAACCTTACGAACCTGTTCCTCTGGAGAGATAACTTTTCCAAGAGATTCAAGTTCGTTTATTATGTTTGAGAAGCGAGTGAGCATGTCTTGAACAGGCTCTTTTTGTTTCATATGAAACAATTCATATTTATGCATGAGCATATCAATTTTCGATCGTTTCACTTCACTTGTTCCTTCATGAGTAACTTGAAGGAGTTCCCATATTTGCTTAGCAGTCTTGCATCCCATGACTCGATTGTGGTCATGGGGACCAAGACCACAATGGAGTAGCTTCTTGACCATGTTGTTCATTTCCATTTTGTCAAAGTCGTCTTTGTCAAAATCTTCAAGAGGTTTAGGAACCAGCTTCCCCTTTTCGTTCTTCTTTGTGACTTCAAAGTCACCAAGTTCAATTAGCAGCCTCCATACTTGGTAATTTTCTTCTTTTATAAAGATCTCCATACGATTCTTCTAGTATGTATAATGCTTGCCATTGAACATAGGTTGAGTACCCTTCATCAAGTTTTTCTCCCGTAGTGTTTATTGTGCCAGGAACAATTTCCTCAGTGTTAGCTGATTCTGGAGGTACTAGGCTCTGATACCAATTGTTATTCTAGTATGAACACTAGACCAACTACAAGAGGGGGGTGAATTGTAGTTGAGGGAAAATTTTTGAATTTAAATTGCGGAATAAAAATAACTTAGAACGAAAGAGAAATTGCACATGAGATTTTTACAAGGAAAACTTCCTAGGCCCAATAGGAAGAAAAACCTTGACCAATACTCTTCTTAATATAATAGGCCAAAAGACTCTATTTACAACCTATTACTGGACCCTCCTCTGTTCCTCTAGGAACTTGTTCCCAGTCACTCAGTTCCCCATGAACTGATTACACTCACTTGACTTCACTCGAAGTCTTCTCTTTTCTCTATTTCTTTCTCTCTCTTGATTACAAGGATATTCTCAAATTTTGTCCCACCCAAACACTATGAATATTACAAAGTATGTTCGTTGAATATGAGAGGAAATTACACCAAAATATTCTAAGTTAATAATGAATTTTCGCTCAAGAAAGTCGTCAGTTTTCTTCAAGTAATTTATCTCTTATATAGCTGCTGCAATTCTTTCTTCTTCTGGATATGTAATGCTCCACGTTCTTGTCCAGTTATGATTGTGTGCTTCATGGTCCATAACTCGCTGCACGCATCTCATGATTTTTGCAACGGTAAACAACCAACTCCACTATCCGTTAGTGGGCTTACATTCAGCAGGTGGTTGAGGAAATCTCGCTCCACTTCCCTTCTTTGTAGGCACGAATACTTCAACCTATTTTCAATCAATAACAACAACAACAATCTAATAACTTAAGAATCTCTTACTCAAAGATTCTAAGTTAATAGACATATCAAACATACTATATTATAAAGGGATATTATCTCAGATAACCCTGACATATAGGCTTTTTTCCCAAATAACTCTGATATTTTTTTCCCCAGATGACCCTAAACTTGTATTTTGTCATTAAACCTAACAGAATTGTAAACGGTGTTAACTTTTTTTAATTAAACCCATATTTCTCTTGTTCTTCGTCTTCTTCCCTCTCTTGTTCTTCATCTCCACACTACCATCACCAAAAACTGTAGAAAATTCGAACCCTAAACAACCCCAATTCGAACACAAAATCTAGGCATATTCGAGCATATTTGAAGGCCCAAAATTAAAGAATCAGTATGGCAGTACCTCACACAATTAAAAAACAAAAAAAAAAGAATGAATTAGCAAATTGATGGCAGCACTCAAAAAAAAAACCAAATTTAATCATGTCAAAATTTGTGAATGAATTACCCGAATTTGTGCCAAGTTATATATTGCATAGGAATTGGGAACAGTTGTGATCATCAATGCATCATGAAGTACCTAAAAGTCTAAAACTAAGAAAACCAAATTGATGGCAGCACCTCACGCAATTAACAGCAATTAAAAAAACAAAAAAATAATAATGTTTGAGATGGCAGCAGAAGCAGTACCAGGCCATTAATGGCTGCCAAACAAAAACAAAAATCAAACCCAAGCACCTCATGCAAGGGAAGAAATAAAACCCAAAAACCTCACGCAAGGGAAGAAAGAAAACCCAAAAACTCAAAAACCCAAAACCGGCGGGATGTTGGTGTTGTCGTTGTCATCGCGGGATGTTGGTGGTGGCAGCACCTCACGCAGAGGAGAGAGAAAATAGGCTCGCTAGGGTCGAGTAGCGGCAGCAACGACCCATGACAGTTAATGGAGGAGAGAGAGGAGGAGAAAGAATGTGAGGAGAGAGAGAATGGAGGTCGAAGATGATGTTGTTGGTGTTGCTGTTGTGGTTAATCGTGGCTGCAACCACAAAATTGAAATTAAATTGATTGATCTAGAAGAGATGAAGAACAAGAGAGAGAAGAGATGAAGAACATGAGAGAGAAAGAGATGAATTTAGCAAAAGTCAAACCAAGTTAGGGTTTAGTTAACGGCGTGACAAATTTCGTCCAGTTTAATGATAAAAATCAAGTTCAGGGTTATCGGAGACAGGACTGCCAAAGTCAGGGTTATATTGGAAAAAAGCCTATAAGTCAGGGTTATCTGAGATAATATCCCTATTATAAAATTCAAAAGAGCATAAATAATATCTTGACTAGATTAAATAAATAATATTTCTCCACAAGATATATATGAAAATTAACATTACATTATTTTTGGGATTTTATATTTTTCAAATAAAAACTATACAATAACCTAATTATTTGGCATCATCAAAACATGGAATACAACACAGTTTATTGAAGATAAATCCAAAACTTTTTATACTTTGTTCTTTGATTATTTCGACCAAAACAATTAATCTAATTAAATTTAGGGTTAAAATTTCTCATCCATCACCTGATATTGATGGATGATAGGCGGGTGACAGTTCCAATTTCCAGGTCTGGTTATCAATCGACCTATAATCCATTTAATGTCATATATATAAATTAAATACATATCACTTTATCAATACAAACATATGATTAATAGTATGTTTTTGCCAAATAAAATTACAAATTAAAAGATTACATACATAGTACAAAAGACTATTAAAAACGCATAATATCAAAGATGCTTACTACCATATACTTCAGTATATAACAATAATACTAAAAAATTTCATTTGCTAATTATTCTCCATTTCATTATTAGTTTTATTGTTTAGAGAATATAGACTTATAGTTGTGAATAGATTAATTGCATTTTGCATTTCAACATTTTTTTCTTTGGAAAAAATTATAAATGGGGTCTATGGGTTGGATCTGGGTCCAACATCATTGGACCCGGACCCAAGCCCGTCGCAACAACATTTAGACCTAGACTCATTGGATTTGAATAACTTGGACTCATACCCTTAAATATGGGGCGGGTCCAAGAGGGTATGGGTCGAGTCTTGGACCCACTGACATCCCTACCTTCAACCACCAGTTGGTACTACATGTCTACATGGACCCGGATCCATGTACCACTTACATGGACACCCACTTTGCCTCTCATACAACTACTATATAAATACCAACCACCATAAAACCCAAAAAAAAACTCCCAAAATACCTCTCATCCATTTTTATCTCTTCTCAAATCTCCCAAAATCTCTCTCATCTATTTTTCTCTCTCCTCAAAAACCCCACCACCTCCCCAAAAACCATAAAAATATCCCAGATTTTTCAAAAAAAACTAGCAAAATCAATGTAGAAAATAAGACTGATATCAACGAAATCTTCATTTTCACAAGCACAAATTCAACATTTGATCATGAAAAATACACAAACAAGAAGAAAAAAAATAGGTAATTCGAAGTATCAAATAGCAAATTCATGAATATTTTCAACAAAATAAGTTGTATTTGTATTTTTACTAAGAAATTTGCTTCAATATTGTAGTTCTCGCATTCTTACTAACAAAATTCTAAGTATTGCCTTGAATTTTCGCTTCGCAAGTTACAGTAAATGTATTTGATTGGCTTGAATATTTACAAAATAGTTGAAAATTGAAGCAAGTGTTCAACTTAAAATGTTCAATTTAATCTGTTCAATTGTATATGAAAATATTCAACTTAACAAACTAAATATTCACTTTGTATATGGAAATGTTTAATTGAATCTGTTAAGTTTAAAATACAAATATTTAACTTAACAAACAAATTTCACTTTGTATATGCAATGAAACAAATGTTCAACTGACAACAACAAATGTTCAACTTAAAACAATAAATGTTCAACTTTATTCAATTAAATATAGAAATATTCAACTTAGTTGTTTGCTTAAATTTACTAACAAATTCACTTGAATTTTGTAGATCTGAAGAAAAATCTCCAGAAAAAACATTCAAAATTCAATTGAAAGAGATAGTTCGAGAAGGAAAGGAAACCAAAGACTCAAATTTAATTGTTTATGAAAATGTTCAATTGCATCTGTTCGATTGTATATGGAAATATTAAACTTAACAAACAAAATATTCACTTTGTATATGGAAATGTTTAGTTGTATTTGTTCAGCTTAAAAATGCAAATATTCACTTGCACAACTTTGCTTGCTCAGCAAATATTTGAATTAACAAACAAAATATTTACTTTGTATATGAAAATATTCAGTTGTATTTGTTCATCTTAAAAATGCAAATATGCACTCGCGCACCTTTACTTTCTCAACAAATATTCAACTTAACAAACTAAATATTCACTTTGAATATGGAAATGTTCAACTACATCTCTTTAGTTTATCATGCAAATATTCAATTTGACAAACAAAATATTCACTTTGTATATGAAAATATTTGCAAATGTTCAACTATTGACACAAAATATTCAAACTGAAAAACCAAATATTCAAATGCAAAGTTCCAATGATCATGTAGCAATACATGATTCACAAATGTTCACATTTATAAACCACATATTCAAATGTTAACATCAAATATTGACACAAAAATATTCAAACTGAAAAAAACAAATGTTCAAATGCAAAAGTTACAATGTTCATGTAGTAAAACATAATTCACAAATGTTCATATTTATAAACCAAATGTTCAAATGTTAACATCAAATGTTCAAACGTAAAAGAAAGTGCAAACACTTCATCTATAACATCAAATGTTCAGCTTGAATTGTGAAATATTAACTTTCTTTCCAGAAATGTTCAACAATATATACCATCAAATGTTCAGCTGATTTGCTCAACCAAAAAAATCCAAGAGGAAAATTACTCATCTAATTTTCAATCGTGAAGATAGAGTTGCTCAAACTTGTTGATATCGAACACATATTATATCAAAGATTCACAAAACCCTATCATTTATCTTTCATCACCAAATCTCATTTCTCCCTCCCAAATCGATCGTTTTATCTCTCATAGGGTTTATCAAACTCGTCACAGCCGAAGTCAAGGACGTCGATTCCGCCACCACCAGCAATGCAACCGTCTATACGATGCTGCAACCATCGTCGCAGCAGCAGAAGCCGAGGCGTCATTCGAGGAGAAGGCGAGGAAGTGGATGCAGCTCCATTCTAAGCGTTATGGTGGATGATGTAATGGTGGTGGTCGTGCGGGTGAGGAGGTGGTCGGAGAGGATGATGGTGGTGGTGATTGGGGAGGAAGATATTCTAGTAGTTGGTGCGGAAGTGTGTCAGGTTGGAGTTGGTGGAGGTGGTGGTGGTGGTTGAATATTTTCATATACAAAGTGAATATTAGAGGGGGGCCATATAAGAGGTACATGAATCTGGGTCCATGTAATAATTTGCATTCAACCACTCTAATAATTTATCAATTAGTATATCATGGACTCAGGTCCATGTACCTCTTACATGGACCCTCCCTTCCGTTCCATACAACTATTATATATATACCAAAAACCACCATAAAACCCAAAAAGAGCTCCTAAAATCTCTCTCATCCATTTTTCTCTCTCCTCAAATCCCCCAAAATCTCTCTCATCTATTTTTTTCTCTCCTCAAATCCCCCAAAACCCCTCTCATCTATTTTTCTTTCTCCTCAAAAACCTCAAAACCTCCCTAAAATCCATAAAAATAGCCCATATTTTTCAAAAAAATAGCAAAATACAACAAAATTAAAGTGTAAAATAAGATTTATATCAACAAAATCTTCATATTCGCAAGCATAAATTCAACATTTGATCATGAAAAATACACAAACAAGAAGAAAAAAATAAATAAAAAAAGGTAATTCGATGTATCAAATTGCAAATTCATGAATATTTTCAACAAAAATAGTTGTATTTATATTTTTACTAAAAAATTTGCTTGATTATTGTAGTTCTTGCATTCTTACTAACAAAATTCGAAGTATACCCTTGAATTTTCGCAAGTTAAAGCAAATGTATTTGATTGGCTTGAATATTTAATTACAAAATAGTTGAAAATGAAGCAAATGTTCAACTTAAAATGTTCAATTTCATTTGTTCAATTGTATATGAAAATATTTAACTTAACAAACCATATATTCACTTTGTAAATATTTTTTTTTACAAGGAGAGAAAAAATAGGGAGGGTCCCACAAGGAAGGTCATCCTAAAGCATCCTTTCGAATGATTACAGAAAAAGAAACATCAAGAGACTCAAACCAATATGACAAGGAATTTGTCAAGCGACCTCGATGCACCATCCAGTCTGCTGCACAATTCGCTTCTCTCACAATATGATCAACTTGGACAACCTCAAACTTCTTTAAATCTTCCCTTGCATCACAAATCAAAGCATTAATAGTCCAAGGAATTTTCCACAATTTCTTAATAGATTGGATAACCGAAAGGTTATCAACTTCAATACAGATTTTACCAATACCAAGAGAGAGAGTTACCCTAATTCCTTCACGAAGACCCCACGCTTCAGCAACCAAAATTGAGTAGGAGGGGTCAATCGACTTAGCTCCACAAAGACAAACCTCACCAACACTATTCCTAATAACAAACCCAAAAGAGGTTTTGCCATTACTTAACTTAGAACCATCAATTTTAGCTTATAAAAACCTTGAGGAGGAGGAGACCAAAAAACAGAACGTCTCAATATTCTTTTCTGATGAGACTTATTCGAAAAGTTAGTCTTACTTAAAAAATTATAGTCACAAGCAACAAGATTCTTAATATACATTTTAATCTTTTCACCTAACTTTCTCGGTAAGTTAGACTCATTTTTAAAAATAATGTTTTCCTTGCAAACCAAACAAACCATCAAGTCATGGCAAAATTTCAATTTGGGAAGTCGAACAACAATTCCTAAGATCCATATTAAAATCTGTAAATGAAACCACCCCATTACTCCAACGTGGCATAGGATTACTAATCTTTGCTTCCACCAATATTTCCAACACGTCCACAAAAAAGAGCAAGAGAAAAAAAGGTGAGAAGCATCCTTTGAATGATGATTACAAAAAACACATTCTAAAGGAAGAAATACATGACTCAACTCTAAACGTTTTTTTGTTGGGAGACCATCATGGCAAATTTTCCACAAAAAGAATTTGTTTTTAGGCGGAACCTTCAACTTCCAAATCCACCCAAAAGAATGATCTGAAGTTGAATTTACATGTAAACCTTGAATCAAAGCAACACCAGACTTAACAGAATATTCCTCATCTGAAGATAAACCCCAGAAAAGGTTATCTTGAGAATTATTGGAGGGGATAAACACATGTAAAATAGAAGCAACAACACTAGTTCACACAAAATGAGACAATAACTCTTCATCCCAATTTTTATCAGCAGATATGAAATAACTAACTCTAAAATGTTCAGTACCTGGAGGAAGGTTAAAATCCTTAGACAGAGGGAAAGAAAACACCCAATTATCATACCAGAAAGAAATATCCTCCCCATTGCCAATATTCCACCGGAGCCCCTTGCGAAATAAAGGGTGCAGAGACATCAATTTCCTCCACTGCCAAGACACGTTAACCTTTGTAACATAAGAAAAAATATCATCATTTTTTAAACATTTTTTCTTAACAAGTTTTACCCATAAATTTTCCGAGGAATTAATAATTTTCCAAAGCAACTTAAATTGCAAGGCCATATTATTAGTTTTAGCTTTTCGAAGACCAAGCCCACCTAACTTTTTGGGAAGACAAACCTTATCCCATCCAATTAGATTAGGAGATTTAGACTCTGGGTTCTTATTCCAAAAAAAAAATTCTATAACACCTATCTAACGAAGCATGAATAGACGAAGGGAGAGAGAAACATTGCATTTGATAATTAGCTTTAGTAGCTAAGTTAGCTTGAATTAAAACAGTACGAGCTGCTTGAGACAGGGAATTCGCCTTCCATTTGCACAGCTGTGATGAAACTTTCTCTTGAATGTCTATAAAGGTTTCATTAGTTACTTTACCACTAATAATAGGGCATCCCAAATATTTTCCTAATGAGAAAGATTATTCCATTTGAAGAATGAAAGCGAACTCATCTAACATATGAGGATCAGTATTTTGAGTACATTGAAAAGCAGACTTATTAAAATTCACTAGTTGCCCGGACATGGAACAATATTTATTTAGGATATTTTTAATGATATAGCAACTATCCGATGATGCTTTCGCAAAAATCATTGTATCATCAGCAAATGTTAAAAAATGAATTTTAACCCGGGAATGCCCCAAAGTAACCCCTATAGATTTAGTATCACCAATACTAGCTGATTGAAGTTGTCTCGCTAAAATTTTAGCACATAAAATAAAAATATAGGGAGATAATGGATCACCCTGTCGAATACCCCTGGAGGGGAGAAAGACTTCCCCTGGGATACCATTCACTAAAACTGAAAACGACACTGTCGTTATACATTGCTTTAACCAACCTATCCACTTTTGACAAAATCCTAATTTTTCAAAAGTAGCAAATATAAAATTTCATTCTAGCCTATTATACGCTTTTTCCATATCTAACTTTATAGCTAGCCAATCTTTATTACCTTTTTTAATTTTAAAAGAATGAAACACTTCATGGGCTAATAAAATATTAGCCTGAATTAATCTTTCCGGGACAAAAGCCCCCTGAAGTGGATGTACAATTTTTTCCATTACTATACGTAATCTATTAGCCATATCTTTGAGATAACTTTATATATCGTAGAGCATAAACTGATGGGTCTAAAATGATTAGGATTAGAGGGAGATTCAATTTTGGGAATCAAAGTAATAAAGGTATGGTTTATTTCCTTTTAAATCTTTCCCGAATGAAAAAATGCTTTTACCGCTCTATAAACTGAATTTCCAACTAGGGTCCAATATTTTTGAAAAAAGAATGGTGGATAACCATCCGGGCCCAGAGATTTATCAGGAGCTAAATCAAAAACAGCTTCCTTGACTTCCTCTAATAAAATTTCCTTACATAAATATTCATGATCCTCCTCGAAAATTATTGATTCTAATAAATCAAAGTCCTTTTAATACTCAAACTCACAAGAAGGATTAGATTTGAATCTGCCGAAAAAAGCCTTAGATATGTATTCTTCTATCAATTTTGGATGAGTTATTTGATGATTAGAAGTATCATTAATAGAGGTTATAAGATTACGATTTTTCCTAATCATAGCACATGCATGAAAATACTTAGTATTAGCATCACCTAATTTAATATGATTAGATTAGCTTTCACTTTCCAATAAGAGTCTTGAAATTCTAATAGTTTTACTTGTTTAGCAAGGAGAATATTTTGAGCCTTAATAAGCTTGGGGCACTCATTTGAAATAATAAGTTTGTCTTGAACACTCTTAATCTTTTTTCCACCTCTCTTAGTTGCCGAAAAATATTGCCAAATCGAGTTAAGGACCAATTTTAAGCTTTTTCTTTTAGTAACCTACATTTTGTTGTTAGACAAAACATATTGGAGCCCTCAAAACGAGTACACCATGTTTTCTTAACTAAAGTATCAAAATCTTTTCTTGTAGTCCATAATTTTTCAAATTTAAAAGGAGGGGCTTTCAAATAACTAAGTAACTTTAGATCTAGAGAAATTGGACACTCATCCGATGAAGAAAAATGATGATGTTGAAGTTTGGAAGCGGGAAATAGACTTAACCAATCAATACTCGCTGCTCCTTTATCTAATCTTTCGATTATATTATTAGGCCCATTTCTTTTTTTTCGCCATGTATAGCACGACCCCTCATAGGGCAATTTTTTATAAGTAATATATTTATATATATGTACTCTCTTGAAGGCGAGGTTATATTGATGAATAATTCATATTATAATTTACTATGTAGAAATTTAATAGGAACTAGAAGATCATTTCCTATGCACAATCCAATGCACAATCCAATGCATATAATTCTTTTTTTTCACTTTTCTCAAGTGTTTGATTCAAGACTTCAAATTCACATTGATAAATTATTAGGGGCATCGCCCGAGCCAACAACTAGTTGAATACTATAATCCAACAGTGTGAGGTTCCGATCCAGTAAAGTACTTCTCCTTAAAAAAAATCAAATCGTCATGATTTATTACCAAATTTTCTTATTTGGTTTTATGAACTTTCAGTTACATCAATTGAAACCTCCATGCTTTTGTTACGAAATTTGCTTATATGGTTTTAAAAACTTTCAGTTACATCTATTCAAATCGCTATGATTTGATTACCAAATTTGCTTACTTGGTTCAAGAACTTATGTCATTAACTTTCCACCTATTTCCATACCCCTCAACAAAAAAAAAGTTCCACCTAGTGCCATTTATATGACAATTTTATTTTCTCCTGGTTCGGCTCGACTCGTTAAGTTCTCGAGTCGAACCCAAATCCGAGCCGAGCTTTGACCGAGTCGTCGAACCCGAATTTTTCGCGAACAGGCCTAACTCATTATCACCCTCCTATAGGCTACATGTCACCAACTCGCGTTTGGGCCCGACCTATGCTATAATGGTATCAAATATCAATTGTCCTATCATAAAAACAAATACTTCATTATCATAGAGCATAAACTGATGGGTCTAAAATGATTAGGATTAGAGGGAGATTCAATTTTGGGAATCAAAGTAATAAAGGTATGTTTTATTTCCTTTTAAATCTTTCCCGAATGAAAAAATGCTTTTACCGCTCTATAAACTGAATTTCCAACTAGGGTCCAATATTTTTGAAAAAAGAATGGTGGATAACCATCCGGGCCCGTAGATTTATCAGGAGCTAAATCAAAAACAGCTTCCTTGACTACCTCTAATAAACTTTCCTTACATAAATATTCATTATCCTCCTCGGAAATTATTAATTCTAATAAATCAAAGTCCTTTTAATAATCAAACTCACAAGAAGGATTATATTTGAATCTGCCGAAAAAAGCCTTAGATATGTATTCTTCTATCAATTATGGATGAGTTATTTGGTGATTAGAAGGATCATTAATAGAGGTTATAAGATTACGATTTTTCCTAATCATAGCACATGCATGATAATACTTAGTATTAGCATCACCTAATTTAATATGATTAGATTTAGCTTTCACTTTCCAATAAGAGTCTTGAAATTCTAATAGTTTTACTTGTTTAGCAAGGAGAATATTTTGAGCCTTAATAAGCTTGGTGCACTCATTTGAAATAATAAGTTTGTCTTGAACACTCTTAATCTTTTTTTCCACCTCTCTTAGTTGCGGAAAAATATTGCCAAATCGAGTTAAGGACCAATTTTAAGCTTTTTCTTTTAGTAACCTACATTTTTTTGTTAGACAAAACATATTGGAGCCCTCAAAACGAGTACACCATTTTTCTTAACTAAAGTATCAAAATCTTTTCTTGTAATCCATAAATTTTCAAATTTAAAAGGAGGGGCTTTCAAATAACTAAGTAACTTTAGATCTAGAGAAATTGGACAATGATCCGATGAAGAAAAATGATGATGTTGAAGTTTGGAAGCGGGAAATAGACTTAACCAATCAATACTCGCTGCTCCTTTATCTAATCTTTCGATTATATTATTAGGCCCATTTCTTTTTTTTCGCCATGTATAGCACGACCCCTCATAGGGCAATTCCACACAATTAACCGATGAATATAATAAATTCATAAAAAACAATCTTGAAAATCGAAAATTTGCTCCTCCTACCTTATCTAAATAAGAATTCAACTTATTAAAATCCCCTAAGATAACATATGGGATAGAAACAGAATTTATACTATTTATAAGTTCTTCCCAAAAATCATATTTGTGAATATAATTAGGAGGGGCATAGACAAAAATAATAAGAAAATGCATATTAGAAGACATTATATTAATATCACACACTAAAAAACTTGCCGATTTTTTTATAACAACTAAACTAAAGGGATTATTTGCATTAATTTTCCACAAAAGCCACATACCGCCTGCTCTTCCTAAGGAAGCTAGGGAGATAATCACTATGTGTGAAACCACAGTGCCTTACACAACCTTCCAAGGGAGGGGTAGGTACTTTGGTCTCACACAACATCATAACTTTAACTTTATTACATTTACAAAAATCTCTCACTTCTTCCATGATTAAGGGTCTTTTACACCCTCTAACATTCCAAAAAATTATTATCATAAAACATATGGTATTAAACTAACATGGCTAACCTAGGTTCTTCCCCTCTTCAGGCCTGAAGAGGCTGAGTCTATCTCCACACAATTCTTTCTCCTCTTAACTGGACTAGAGTGAGAGCCTTGATCCCCTCGACTAGTCCCTTCAACCCCCATCCCTTCGATTTGTTTGATAATAGAAGTCTCAGAATTCATAGAGTGGAATGAATTTTTCGTGCTGAGACAAATACTCATCCAGCATCTCATCATCATAAGGATCATCCACAATGTAAGTATCATCTTCCACATCCGACTGACCCAACTTATCATCATAGAAAATCTCATCATCAGGCAGATCAACATGCTCATCATCATGTAAATATATAGTAGCAAACAGGTCTTAAGGGTAGATTACCCTAAGAGGAACTGGAGAGATAATTTCATCATTGACTTTGGGTGGGGGGAGGGTCATAGTACCAGTCTCATCCTGGGGCACATTGCTATGCACAACCAGTTGAGAAGAGATAACTCTAGCAGCAAAATTAAGAACTGGAGAAGCAGCACTCACAATGAGCTCATCATCAAAGGAGGAATCAACCTCAATAGCAGGGACTAGAGTAGCAATACCTTTACCTTTCTCATCCTTCTTTGGCAGAGATAAATCAGCAACTTGAACATGTTCTTTTTCAGCATGCAACTTCTTTGATAACAACACCTTTCTCTTTCACATTTCTTTTAGCACCACCAAACACTTTAGCAGGAAACTTTTTCTTATAGACATCAGATTGATAACCAGCAGCAGGCACAGATTTAGGTCTAACAACATGCCTAGGCCTATATGAAAATGCTCAATTGCATCTGTTAAGTTTAAAAATGCAAATATTCAACTTAACAAACAAAATATTCATTTTTTATATGAAAATGTTCAACTGTGTATGTTTGCCTTGAATTTTGGAAAATACTTATACAATGAAGCAAATGTTCAACTCACAACCACAAATGATCAACTTAAAACAATAAATGTTCAACTTAAGATAATAAATATCCAATTGAATATAGAAATGTTCAACTTAGTTGTTTGCTTAAATTTACTAATAAATTTGCTTGAATTCCGTAGATCCAAAGAAAAATCTCCCGAATAAACATTGAAAATTCAATTGATGGAGATAATTCGAGAAGGAAAGGAAAGAAAAGACTCGAATTTACTTGTATATGGAAAGGTTAAATTGAATCTGTTCGATTGTATATGGAAATATTCAACTTAATATACAAACTATTCACTTTGTATATGAAAATATTTAGCTATATTTGTTCAGCATAAAAATGCAAATATTCACTTGCACAACTTTATTACTTGCTCAACAAATATTCGACTTAACAAACAAAATATTCACTTTGTATATGAAAATGTTCAGCTTAAAAATGCAAATATTCACTTGCAGACCTTTACTTTCTCAGCAAATAATATTCAACTTTACAAATTAAATATTCACTTTGTATATGAAAATGTTCAACTGCATATCTTCAGTTTAACATGCAAATATTCAACTTAACAAACAATTTATTCACTTCGTATATGAAAATATTTCCAAAGTTTCAATATTGACACAAAATATTCAGACCGACAAAACAAATGTTAAAATGCAAAGTTTCAATGTTCATGTAGTAATACATGATTCACAAAGTTCAAATTTTAAACCAAATACTCAAATGTTCAAATATTGACACAAAATATTCAAACTGAAAAAACATACCAAATACTCAAATGTTCAAATATTGACACAAAATATTCAAATTGAAAAAAATATACCAAATACTCAAATGTTAACATCAAATATTGACACAAAATATTCAATCAGATAATACTTAATAGAACATATTAAATATATGTACAAGCAAAAAATAAAAAAAATAAATAAATAAAGACCTGTTTGGCAAGAAGTTGTCGCTCAACATCGCCGGAAGTTCTTTCTCCTCATTTCCCCCCTCTCCCTCTCGCTCCTCGCTGTGATCTCTCTCTCTTCCCGGCGTTCGTTCTCTTTCTGTCTCTCTCCTCAATTTCCCCCAATTTCTAGGGTTTCATCTCCGAATCAAAACTTCATCTCCTTCATTTCAATCCAATCCAACGGTTTTGATTTCGATTTTAATTTTTCTGGATCCGCAGAAGGAAATTCCATTTAATTGAGGAAATTCGATTAAATTAAAATCAAATTTCGATGTCATTACCGGAGATCTTCGCTGGAGATTTTTCCGTCGATGACTTCGAATGCTTGCCGGAAATCATACATGGTTTCGCCGGAGATGAAAGCCATGGATGATTTACAGAGAGAAGTAGATGTAAGATAGGGAAGAACAAAAAGAAAAAAAATAACTGGAGAACAAAAGCAGTAAAACGACGTGGTTTAGGGAGGGGGTGCATGTTGCTACATGGACTCGGGTCCATATAATAATTTGCGATAATTTATATCCTCTGTTAGCTAGTGTACTATATTGGTAAGTGGACCTAGCCCATGAGCTTATGTCTCAACATAGCCCGCGTGATTATTTAATGTCGTTATTAGAGCTGTCAGTTTGGTTAATAAACTGCTGGTTGAACTGAAATAACTGAAATTTGAACTGAATTAAACTGAACTGGGATTAACTGTAACTGAAATCAACTGAAAAATGATAAACTGAAACTGAAATAAACTGTAAATAAATAACCAAAACTGAACTGCAACTGAACTGAAACAAACTGTAACTGAAAATAACTGTGGAAAACTGAAAAGTTGATCGATCAACTGAACTGAACTGAACTGAATATGTAACTGAATTAACTGAACTGATTCAAACTGAAACTGAAACCGAACTGAACTGAAACTGAACTGAAACCGAAACTGAACTAAAACCGATTTAAGTTGAAATTGTTATAAACGAATTTTTAACTGTAACGAACTGAATTTACATATTACCTAAATTCATGATAGTATTCCAATTCACGGAATTTATGATGATAATATTAATACTCACATAAATTTATGATGATATTATATTATTAATATAAAGTTATGAAATTATCGCTATATCTCATTATAAAATGATATGTTCATATCTATTAAACCTTTTTTTATTTCATTGAAAATTTGAGCCACAACATATTTGAAATATTGATCCTAATAACTTCCCATGACAAGATCTTTTAAAAAACAAGAGATTTTACACATTTATCATTTTACTTTAAGATGATTTATATCTACTACCTAAATTAGTCATCTTTTATTTCTCAACATACCCTTCACAAATTACATATCAAAAACCTTCTATTAATAAACTTCATGTTGAAGATGTTTTTAGGTAGTTTGAATGCTATGAGCTTTAAAGAACATTCACACTAAAATTACTATAACTCCATTAAAAACATATGATGGTACTTCTATGATGGTACTTCTATTAAAATAAACACGTTGTTTAAGCGAATGTAATTTTACAAATAAAATCCTCCTATTCAAGGAAAATAACTAAAACATCCACAAGATAAACAAAAAATTCATAAATTCCAATAACTCCATTCACAATTCCTTCAAAAGCAAAGATAAACTAAATTGCAACAACAAATTCTTCATTCTTCACTTAAAAATTTGCAATAATGAAGTAAAAGTTACAGCAAATTCGAATTTATTGTTTAACTTTACATCCAGAAAATTAAAGAAATGAATCTACAATTAAGTAATTTACAGAAATTTTGGCCAAAAAAAAAAACAATCCAGTGCTTGAAACGAGTTGCGTCTTCATTCTTCACTTAAAAATTTGCAAGGAAGATGTTTCTTCAACTTCTAGCTCAAATCTTCTACAGAATTCTTTAGATCTGGAAATTAGAAAATAATAAAGAAAATCAAAATTCTCAAAACCAAAGTAAATTCTCCATAATTACCGAGAGCTAAGAGATTAGCTCACCTCAAGAAAAATGGAGAGATTCATGAATGACGACAATGACGAAGATTCCCCTTACCTGCGGTGGTTCCTCGGACCACCAGTCGCTCAGCCGCCGCAGTTCTTAGTCTCCAACCTCGTATTTCTCTCTCCCCTGTTCTTGTTCGTTGTTGCTGCTCTGCCGTTGCTGCCGCTAGACGTCGGTGCTTCTGCCTTCGCCGGTGATGCGCCATCTTGAACTCGTTCATTCGAAGGTTGACAACTCATAATTCCAAAAAAAAAATCCCCAAATTCAAATAATACTCCTTATTTACAGCAATAAAACTTCTAACCAACTTGAGTATTTGTAAAATTCAAACAAAATAAAAGCTTGGTTATAAACTTCTGTTAAATCCCTGAAAAAGAAATTGGGATAATAATAAATTTAGATATGTCGGTGCCATCTTTGTCTCTGTGATATAAACTTGAGTATGCGCCATCTTTGTCTCTGTGATATAGGAGAGATTTGGGTTGGAGAAGTTCTATGCTCGATCCCTTCTATGCTCGTGCGATTTGCTTTTTTTTATGGGTGGTGGTGGTGTAGAAAGAGAGTGAGAGGGGTTAGGGGAGAGAGAAGATGTGCGAGAGCCGAGAGAGATGAAAGATGATTGAGGAAGATGAAGAGGGAGGCTATGCCGTGAGGAAAGACGATGATGAGAAGAAAGATGGAGGGTTTAGGGTTAGGGGGGATTCAATGGTTGGATTTTGATCTTTTTCAAATCAATGGTCTGGATTCATAATCCATGACATTATATTTTGACCAATGAGAACTGAGAATGGCCAATCACATGGATTGCTAACTTAATCAATGGTTGGATTTTCATCTTTCTAAATCAATGGCCTAAAATACTAAACTAGTATTGTATTTCGATATTATTTTGATTTGAGTATTCTAAATTTCTAATTCTAATATTATTAGTTTAGTAACTTTAAAAATTAGTAGTATTATTATAAATTAATAGAAATTATAAACTTTCAGAATTAAATTAGTATTATTGGTTTTTAAGAAATTATTATTCTAAATTTATAAATTAGAAAAATGTGAACGTGTTACATGTGGTGATTAGGGTTTAATTTAATGCTAACATATAAGATGTAGCACAATAACAGTTAACCGATTAGTAACACAATAACAATTAGCTGATTAGTAACAATTAACAACTAATAAGTTTGTGAATTAGTAAGTTAATAGGTCTAGTAAATGACTAAGTGCTAAGTTAACATATACTACCTCCGTTTCTTTTTCACATATAAATCAGAAATTTCATAAAATTGTAAACGAAAATGACAAACAAACCATCAAACTGAAAAGAACCGAGAAATTGAAAAATGAAAACGCAAGAACAAAAATAAACAAACCAAACAATTGAAAAAAATAACAAAAAAACAATTAACTTAAATAATCTTATAACTTATAAAGATAAGGGAGTGTTATGGTTGTTAATCTAATAATCTTATACTAGTATTAAACTATATGGTTGTTAACAAGTTACTATTTGATGGTTTGATTAATGTCAAAGACGATCAATCTTTTGATGGTTTGATTAATGTCAAAGACAATCAATCTTATGATCATTTGATTTATGTGAACCTTAACTTAATGAAAGTCGATCAATCTAATCTAATGATGTTTCGGTTATTGTGAACTGTGTAATAACATCGAGCCCTATTTTGTAAGATAAAGAACCGTAACGTGGTTTTTCTAATGTGGACCGTTTAATAAGATTGCCTCATATGTTACTATCTTTTAAGATCAACAACCGAAACATCAACGATCTTGATCATATTTTCATTTCTTAATTTCTAATTGTTTATTTCAACTTAACTTTTAACTCTTTTTTGTTGTTATATAGTGACTCAATTAGAGTGACTGAGTAGTGAGAAAGTCACTAACTAACTAAATGTCTAAGTTTATTGGCTCTAATCAATGATCAATATATAGATCTAAATATCTAATGCAATATCAGTAATTCAGTATACATTAGTCTTGTGCAATAACAAATTGTTTCAATTTGTTTATGTGTTTAGATGTATTCGCATATATAACGTCTAATCGAATAAGTTAATAACAACTTCACTTATCAACTTGTTTTGCTTTAGTAATATGTTTTGTATTTGCGACACATAAAGCTTAAGCAAGGTTCATTTTGATAGATCATTGCCCTTTTCAGTTACATTGTAAGCTTACATTGATGCATTATATAATCTAGTATCAACTTGTTTCGATTAAATTAGATATTTGAAATTTAAAATAATTGTAACTTATAAACGATTAACTACATTGGAGTGTTCTTATCTTCATTTATGTTATCGTTTCACATTGATATAATATCTAATAACCTTATATTAACTTGTTTCACTTCAATATTATTTTCGATATCGTAATGGAGGCATGGAGCAATGTTATGTTCAATCAATTGGTCTTGTAACTTGTAAGAGACAGCATACTCTTAATTTTAAACTGGACAATGGTCCAATCCCAATATTAAGAAGAGAACAAACCATCTTTGTAATATAGTGACTAGTTTAATCTAATTAGTGACAAGTTCAATCCATTTGGTTCTCACATTCTTTAATCGTTGTAGTTCGAGATTCGTTGTAATCCAATATCAATTTGGTTCACTCGAATATTATGTTTTAAAATCAAAATGGATACAACTTAATCTTACTTTAATTTAAGCAAAGTGATTTTCAATTACTTTACTTGTCATACATAGATACCTTGATCCGATATAATATTAACTTATTTTACGTCGATTATATGTTTTTCAAACTTCAATGACTAGTATCGTTATAGACTTATAGTAAGCCCTTATAGTTAAAGTAAGACATTAATATAATCAACTTTTTAAAAATGTTTAACTCGTCTTTTGAGGAAGTTTATAATAATTTATATTGATATGAGACGTCCTTTTTAAACCAAATATGATATGATTTGCATACAACTAAAAGTTTGAATATCGACTTATATAAATTTGTCTTATTCCAAATCATATATATCAGTAATAAAATACACTTTTACCAATGTCACTTTCATACACGTTTTTATGAAGTACAACTATTTTTTTTGAGGCAATTGCGAAAGTGCCGACAACACTTATTTGTTGCATTAATTTTTAACCGGATCCGAAAAACAGTTGGCCAAAACCCGACATGAAGCTCAATTTTTCCCAAACAAATACAAGAATGTGATTAACTTCTACCCGAACCGATGCGAGTATCGCCGAAGTTATGTGGTTTTCGTCAATAACTGAAATTAACCGAAACGAAACTGAAAATAACTGCAACAAATTTCAACTGCTATGGATTCAACCGTTGGTTGGTTTAACTGTTTGGATAAAACTGATTTAAACTGCAACTGAACTGAACTGAAAATGGAAAGGAAAAAAACTGAATTAAACTGAACTGAAAAGTTTGTTAACTGAACTGAACTGAACTGTTAATTATTTCAACTGGTACAAACTGAACTGATATCAACTGAACTGTTTGGTTATAACCATAACTGAACTGTTGAATTGAATTGACACCTCTAGTCGTTATGACGTTATGTGATACTATAGGCAGAGATTATCCTAACACAGGTTATAAACTGTTCAACAACGTGCTTAGCTACCGCTTCCCTTGCTATAAATGTAGAAGTGTGGTGCAGCACTTAAGTAATCAAGAGTGAGGCACAAATTAAAGTATTACTATTTACTAGTAATTATAGCCGTGAGATGGATATGGAGATGAAGAAAAATATGAACGTGAAGTGGGTGATTAGTTTGGTGCTGATGCTAGCGTTTCTGATGCTAGCCACCAAACCTGAATCCACCTTTGCTATTCGTCCCCTCTCAGATATTATGTTTGAAGGGATTGGTATTAATACCCAACCTCTTGCTTGTGTTGGTTATGGTCAACAATGTGGTCCTGCTCCTGCTTATTGGTGTTGTGGAAAATGTAACTGTTACTTTGTCTATTCTGCTGGAGGATTTAGGTGCTCAAATGCCCACTATGATACATCAGGTCAATGTTAAATGAAAAGTTCAAGACGCTAAGTATGATGAAATTGTTATTGTGTTTTGGATTATCAAGTATTCGAGTATGGTTGTTATTTCATTTCCTGGTTGTAATATAACAAAGTTGCCAACATCGTTATGGTTATTGTGTGCCTGGACTATAAATAAACACTGAAAATGAATAGTCCATTGAGTTGTTATTGTGGTTTGAATTATCAAGTATTCAAGAATGGATGCTATATTCCTGGTTGTAATTAAATAAAGTTGCGAGCGTCATTGTGGTTATTATGTGGTTTGGTTTATTAAGTATGGATATGATAGTTGTCATTTTCAGTCCAAGTAAAGTTGTCATTTTTGTTGTCTACGTAATTTGGTTTATTAAGTATTATTCAATCTAATTATCTTTATATCTTTCGATCCTTTTTTAAACTTTATTTTCATTTCTCTTTTTCAAGTCAATTTCAATAAATAAGCAGTTTGATTTAGGTGCACACATACCGCCTTTGGTAAAATAGGTGAATGCTAAGAATGACTTGGACTCTTCAAAAGCTAAGAATGATTAAGTTGTTATTGTGGTTCGGATTATCATATATTTTCTTATGAACACAAGTTTATTTCCTAGTTGTGATAATTATATAAAGTTGTCACCGCTCGTCGTTATGGCTACTGTGCGGTTTGATTTAATAAAGTGGATGTATCTTATTTGAGTTTAACCATGTAAAGTTCTTTATCGTTATTGTTACGGCTTTGGTTTATACGTATTGATCGTTCGATTCTAATTATCTTATTGTTCCTCTATCGCCTTCTAAACTCTCCATTTCTCTTTTATGAAGTCAAACTTCATATATTTTGATCATAAGTTCTCACGATATCCTTTAGAAAAACAATTAATATGTACATAATGGAAAGTGTATTGTACTCCTTATGTTTTTTAAAAATATTCCAATTCAAAGAAAATACATCCAAGACTATCATATATATAACCAACTAGCTAGTCTAAATATAACATCAAATTTTCAAACCACTCAAGAATAAAGTTTCATTTTTAACCATTAGATTTTTTTGGCACGAGCACTTTATTCATTAACTTGACCAAGTTCTTGTAATAAGATCCCCCAGGCCTTGTAGCTTCTTCAGTCTTTGTAATACCCCTCATGATACCCCTCATGATTGCTTTAAAGGGATATAGCAGGCTACTCATTCCAACAAGATGCATCTTTCTTTTATTAGGGAGCTTAATTCCTTAGTTACTCCACAGTTAAGCGTGCTTGGCTGGGAGTAGTCTTGGGATGGGTGACCTCCTGGGAAGTTTCTCAGGGTGCGTATGAGTAAGGACAAAATACGCCGGAAGAACTTGTGTTGGTTACTGAGGACAGTTGTTGGCCCTGGATGCGCATTGGTGACAATATACTCGACCCAGGATGGGTCGGGTGTTACAGTCTTACTCTTCCACACCATTGTTCTCCTTTTCATCTCCTTCCCCTCATTACCATCCATCAATTCTCTTACCAACTTCTCAATCTCCTCTCTCTTTACTTCACTTTGTATCTCCAACCCAATCTCCCACTCGACACAACTATATCGACAACTAGTCTGTTGTTCAGTGAAAAAAGGCCAACTTATAATAGGCACTCCTTCGAAAATAGTTTTGTATATTTTGTACCAGATCTGGTAATAAAAACGAACAAACTAAAATTAATTTTGTACAAATGAAAACCCTAAAAACGAAAACGAATTACAAATGAAAATAAAACGAAAAAATTAACTCAGATCTGGACTTACAACGAGATTAAAAAAGAAAAAAAAATCAGTAAGTAAAATGAAAAATCTCAGATCTAGAATTACAACGAGCGACGAAGATTGAAAGGAGAGGAAAGCAACGACGAAGATTGAGGGACGAACTGGTGAGCTACGAGTGGCGGCGATAATCTGGTCTTCATTGATGGAGAGATGAGTGACGGCGAGTTAGAGCGGCGACTGGCGAGCGACGAGCGACAAAGATTGAACGTTGGGTGATGAAAGTTGTCATGGTGGCTAGATTACGAGAGGGAGGAGGAGACTGAGAGAGGGTCAGAGAGGATTTGTCGTGGTGGCTGGGTTGTTACAGGGAGGAGGGAGGAGGAGATCAGAAGAGGAGAGAGGGGAATTAGGGTTTGTTGGGGGGTGGGATTTGAGAGGCGTGTGAGGAGGGAGGAGGAGATCAGAAGAGGAGTGAGGGGATGTGAAGGAGTTAGAGTTTGAGTGAGGGAGTGAGGGATCGGAGTTAGGGTTTGAGAGGTTAAGATTGAGGGCATGAGGCGTGTCACGTATGCAAATGGGCCGCGCTTATATAATATCATCAAGCCCAACTGATCCGGTTCCTCATATGGACCGGATCAGTTTAATATCTGCCATTTTCGCTCCAAAAAACTGACAATAACTGATCCGATTTTTAAAGAACCGGATCAGTTTAGCTGTAACGGATCCGCTTTTTAAAGAATCGGATCAGTTAACTTGTGTCATATAAGGTTTTTTCCACTAGTGTATAGTTGTGTTGTCAATTCGAGTCCTGTGCTCGATGATGAGGTCAAGTTTGTACCTGAGAGCCATAATTGATTTTAAAAATAAATTTTATTTTGTTATCTTTGCTGTATGTATTTGTTTAAAAATGATACTTATAAATTTAAAATTTGAAACTTATAAACTACTTATGTTTTTCTTTGTGAGTTTTTTGGTGTTTTCTCCCATCTGCTGGGTTGTTGCTGCTGAGCTGTTGCTGCTGAGCTGTTGTTGTTGTTGTTGTGCTGCTGGGTTGTTGTTGCTGGGCTGTTGTTGTGATGTTGGCCCATTCCATTGACACATCTAATTAGACTATTAGTTCAATAGTCAATACTTGTATATAATTTCATTCATTCTATAATATTATTTAGTTTAGTTACTTATTTTGTTATTTAAATTATTCATTTGTAAATACTTGATATTTTGTAAACATTAAAGTATATGAATATAAGAGTTTTATATTTTGGCTAATTTACTTGTCTTACTCTTTTCAATATCCTAATGCAATTTAGTTATTACTTTCTCTTTCTTCCTTTAATCCTTTTAAATTCAATCTACTTTTCAATTCAATTCTCAAGGTAAACTCACAAATGAAATATGCAAAGTAAATGTTATTTATCATTAGAGAGCTGAGAGCATTGGAAGTACAAAACTTAACGCATAATCCGTTAAGTTTTGTAGTTCCTTAGTTCTATAATAGTTAATAAGATTTGCTTTGCATAGTTCAAATGGCGCAATATTGTAATTTGTAATAGGCTATAAGCAAAGTTGCAAACGACCCAGATACTTACAATTACATGCCTTTAAATGCTACTCCTTAATTAAATCATATAGAATATAATCATCAAAGACTAAGTGTTTTGGCATTTAAACCTACAACTTGTGGATTATCAAATCTCAATTTAAAAACATAAAAGACAAGTCAATGGGAAAAAAGTCTAATTATACAAAATAAGAAATATAATATGGTAATAAGGTTGGGTCGGGTAAGGTTGCGTCGGAGTGGATTTGGGTCAGGTAAATTTGGATCGGGTAGGAACTGGGTCGGGTACTAACTAGGTCGGGTAGTAACTGGGTGGATCTAACTGAGCAATTTGCAAGTGAAGTTGGGTGCGGGTTACTTCTGGGTCGGAAACAGGTTGAGTCTGGGGTCATACTTCACGGGTCCATCCTGGGTCGGCCCAAATCGGTTTGGGTTTCCAATTCCACGGGTCCAACTGGGCACGGATAGACGCTGGGTCAGAATGGGTCGGCTTTTCAACCTTCCACTCTCGGCTCGGAACAGATTGGGTATGGGTCGGATGCGGGTTCACCCGTGGATCGGCCCAGTTTTTTACACCACCGTATTATTATTGACCTTATTCTTGGACCACCTAATAAATCAGAACCTCGTACTATAGTGGGCATATAGCCCATGCGTTTATGTCTTATGTCATGTCAGTATGCTTAGCGCTTCCCTCTGCTATAAAACATCTTTGTAGAATTGTAGTGCAGCACTAAGAAATCAAGAGTGAGGCACAAATTAAAGTAATACTAGTAATTATAGCCGTGAGATGGAGATGAAGAAAAATATGAGCGCGAAGTGGGTGGTTAGTTTGGTGGTGATGCTACCGTTTGTGATGCTAGCCACCACACCTCAAGCCACCTTTGCTGTTCGTCCCCTCTCATATATTATGTTTGAAGGGATTGGTTTTAATACTCAACCTCTTGCTTGTGTTGGCTATGATCAACCATGCGGTCCTTCTTATTGGTGATGTGGAAAATGTTACTGCGATTGGGTCTATGTTACCGGAGAATTTAGGTGCACAAATGTCGCCTTTGATACATCAGGTCGATGTTAATGAATAGTTCAAGAAGCTAAGTATGATGAAGTTGTTATTGTGGTTCGGATTATCAAATATTTTGTATGAATGGTATTTCATTTCCTAGTTGTAATAATTATATAAAGTTGTCACCACTCGTCGTTATGGCTACTGGTGCGGTTTTATATATTAAAGTGGATGTGTTTTTTTCGAGTTTAACCAAATAAAGTAAAGTTGTTTATCGTTGTTGTTACCGCTTTGGTTTGTTATGTATCGATAGTTCAATTCTAATTATCTTATTATCCCTCTATCGCCTTCTAATCTCTCCACTTCTGAAGTCAAACTTCATATATTTTGGTCATAAATTCTCACGACGTCCTTTAGAAAAACAATTATTATGTACATGATGAAACATGCATTGTACTCTCTTCGTTTTTTAAAATTTTCCAATTCAAAGAAAACACATCGAAGAATATCATACAACCTACTAGTAAAAATATAACATCAATAATTTTAAACCACTCAAGAATAAAATTTCATTTTTAACTATTTAAATTTTTTTTGGCACAAGCACTTCATTCATTAACTTGACCAAATTCTTGTAAGAAGATCCCCCAGGCCTTGTAGCTTCTTCAGCCATACTCTTCCACACCATCGTTATCCTTTTCATCTCCTTCCCCTTATTACCATCCATCAATTCACTTACCAACTTCTCAATCTCCTCTCTCTTTACTTCGTTTTGTATCTCCAACCCAATCTCCCACTCGACACAACTATAGCGACAATTAGTCTGTTGTTCAGCGAAAAAAGGCCAACTTATAATAGGCACTCCTCCGGAAATAGTTTACAGTGTCGAGTTCCATCCAGAATGAGTCAAAAACCCTCCTACTGCCTTATGCTCAAGAACGTCCTTTTGAAGGCACCAATTAGCCAACATGCCTCTTTCCTTAGTTTCAATCACAAATTCTTGAGGTAAGCTAGGGCTATTTTCGTCTACAACGATATCCTCCCTAATCACCCAAAGGAAATGCTTCTTGCTATTTGCTAAACCCCATGCAAATTCTATGAGTTGGTTTTGTGTCATTTTAGTGATGCTTCCAAAATTCACATACAAGACTGAATCATGTTCTTTTGAATCTAACCACTTTACGCACCTGAGATCTTCTTTCCATAAACTTGAATTAATAGAACTTATGGGATCATGATTGGGGATTATTTGATCAATAAGAAGCTCAAGAGGGCCGATTGAGTAAATAGGAGGCAAGTGCTGCGTGGAACTTAATGAGTTTAATACTTCTTGGTCTAAGGCATCAAATGTGTTTAAGAAGATTGCCGACGACTTGGAAGTTTCCTCCACTGAATTAACCATGAAGTTAAACATGAAATCATTTGAATTTGTTGTTCTGATGAAGCTTGGAAAATCTTTTAGTCGAACGTTCTTAATTCCTGGTAACTCTATTGGAGTATCCAAGTACCCATTTGTTATACAACTTGCATCTGATCAGTAGCAAAGCCAAAAAAAAAATATTATTATGCCGAATATCAAAAAAAAAATTAAGAAAAACTCACCAACAAACCAACACACACATATATAGATATATACACACACAAACTTAAAAAACTTAATAGATAAAGCTCCTTAGAATTTGAAAGTAAGGGGTGTAAGTAAAATCTCTAGCCCAAAGTAAAGCATAAGGTAATAAGGAATAAGGATGATGTCTAGTACTCCCTCTGTCCCATAATATAAGTCATGTTTCCTTATAAGGTGTCCTAAAATATTTTCAATTAATAATTATACTCGAAATACCCTCATGAAAATAATTTAATTCCCAAAATGTTCTCATAATTTCAGCTCCCAATGAACCATTATTAATGACAAAATGGGATCTTTTACCCGCATTAAACTTCTCTACACATTAAACCGTGCAACATTAAATGTTCAGTTTTGATTTTTTGTTGAAAGAAAAAAAAATAATGTAAGTGTCTCCCAATAAAAATGAATCTATTTATCCAAATAAAACAAGATTCCACTTACCTTAATTTCCGTGTAAAAACATAATCAGGACTTATATTATGGGACGAAGGGAGTACTATATTAATGACCATATCCTTCAACCACCCTAATTATGTGATTATGTCCACTGTATTAGTGATTTTATCCATCAGGGCTTCAACCACCTTAATAAATATTTTCGTTTTTTCATTAGTTACGAATTTCACGTTAACCATTAAATTGTTTTTATTGTATACCCAAAATATATCAAGTAAAAAACACGGAGGAAGTATCTTTCAGTGCAAAATATATGGTGAAAAGTTGTATAGTTTAACTTATAAAAGGAAATATTGTAACTAGTAAATGGGTGGAAGTATTTTTTTTTTCCTTAACAAAAAGTGAGGCAAACGATATAAATCTCAATACATGAAAAAAAAGAAATTTAATATCATAAAAGATCTATAATATTTCATATAAGTGCAGTTACTCCTATCTTTCAAAGGACTATCCATTAACTTTTTGCAGTCTCTAAGACATACTATTATACTAAAAACTATAAAAATTTACATTACGTATTAATAAAAAGTTAATGTTTTAAACATCACAACTGTGTATTGAAAATTTGAAATAGATCTAGCAAGTTACATGAGATTTTCTAACTAAATTTAATTAAATAGAGCTTCTCAATTTGCGAAATAGACGTACTTTTTTAAAGGTAATGAGAAAAAACGTTACAGGACTGTTCTCGAAAATTTCACGATTTAGACTTTACAATAGTGCCACTATGTATTGTGTAACGTACCTTTCAAAGGAGTAAATCCTCGTTTAGCTAGTGTACTGTACTACTGTAGTGGACGTAGCCCAAGTAACCGCATCCACTTATCGTCCAAAACGCCACTTCCGGTATCCCAAACACCTCAGCAGCCTTCATTGTGAAGGACATCACACCATCAGCCACTATGCATGTCACATGTGGGCCCTGTCTATTGAGTTTTTCAATAAGGTCCCTCAGTGGGCCCAAGCAGGTCCTACTCGTGAACTTACATAGCTCAACAATATCCTGGGTGGCCCTTACGCCGCCTTGATCAGAAGGCGGCGTGATCAGGCCATCCGGGATCGACTCGAACCCGTGGATGCTGTCAAGGGAGCGGGGCCAACGGGAGCTGAGGAAGCGGTTGTGGTTGTCCTTTTGTTAAACAACATTTGCAATCGCCTTCTCTTCATTATTCTTCTTCTGGTTTTGGTTCTGATTTTGCTCTTTCTCCTTCTTAGGGTTCCTACAGAAACGTTTCATATGGCCTTTCTTGCCACAATTATAACAAACAATTTCAGAAAAATCCTTCTTACCCTTTTTATTCGGGTTAGAAGTATTAGAGTTATTATTTGCATTTCGTTTACCCTTCTTATTCTCCTGACTAACATAATGCACTTTAGAACTTGAAGCAATGTTCAATTCCTTTTCCCTACTACGTGTTTCTTCTTCAATTCGTAGGTGTTTCTGAATTTGTTCTAAAGTAAATTCCTCAGAAGTATGCATTAACTTTTTCCTGTAATCATTCCGGGATGGTGGTAATTTGGCAATAATCCCCCCGCCCCCCACAATTAACTTTTCTGGAATGGTTATGTTCAAGTCTTTAAATTTGAAAATTAAGATAAGGAATTCATGCACTTGATCTAGTATAGAAGTGCCATCAACCATAGAAAATTCAAAGAACTTAAAAGTAACAGACTTATCTGCCCCTTGCTTTTCTGCATCATACTTGAACTCCAGTGATTTCCACATCTCTTGTGCAGACGGAATTGGAGTGTAAAGATCATATAGACGATCAGAGAGAGAATTTAGAATGTATCCTCTGCACAGCATCTCATCCTCGGCGCTTTTCTTGCGTTCTGCAACTAATCATTCAGTGTCTTTGTCTGATGGTTCTGGTAAAGTACCCAACTTTGGATCCAGTGAGTAAGAACGACATCTTCTCCTTCCAACGCAGGAAATTGGTTCCATCAAAGCGATCTAGCTTAGTTTCACAGTATCATTACCGAACATCTTCATGGTGTTTCCATTAATATTATCCTAAGATTGTTAGATATACAGTAATTACAAACGAAATAAAAATTACAGAAACTAGACTAGGACGAGTATTTCTTTGTCCTTAGGATAATATTAGCCCCGCTATTATGTTGATGGGATTAACTGCTAATTTACCCCCAGGATTCCCTAATCTAAGAATGGATTTACAGCAAGATTATCCATCCTCCATGAACATGGTTGAGAGAGTTTTGAGAGAAAACGTTTTGTGAAGGAATGACAGAAAAGGAAAAACTGATAACAAATAACGTTCTGCCAAAAGGTATATATTGGGATAAAACTGATGGCAGTTATAGGAAACGGTCAAATTAAATATTATCCCAAAAACCGAAATAATAATTAATTAAAAAAATAATTCGGCAGAAAATTAAATGCTAATCAAAACGTTAAGTCTTTAATTAATCTGCGCGAAGTGCTAAGTGTTAGTCTTTGATTAGAAATATACAAGTATATTAATAACCCGAATACAAGCACATCCAAGCCCAATGCTCAACTTGGCCCAAGTAGTTAGGCCATCATCCAATTTAATATAACTATCACATGAGTTAATATAAAGACAACAACACTCTATTCCTTCCATGTGGGACAAATACCCACCCACAATCTCTCCAACTACATATTGAAGACTATAATCCAATAGTGTGAGGTTCCGATCCAGTAAAGTACTTCTCCTTTAAAAAAAATCAAATCATCATGATTTATTACCAAATTTGCTTATTTGGTTTTATGAACTTTCAGTTACATCAATTGAAACCGCCATGCTTTTGTTACGAAATTTGCTTATATGGTTTTAAAAACTTTCAGTTATATCTATTCAAATCGCTATGATTTGATTACCAAATTTGCTTACTTGGTTCAAGAACTTATGTCATCAACTTTCCACCTATTTCCATACCCCTCAACAAAAAAATAAGTTTCACCCAGTGCCATTTATATGACAATTTTATTTTCTCCTGGTTCGGCTCAACTCGTTAAGTTCTCAAGTCGAACCCAAATCCGAGCCGAGCTTTGACCGAGTCGAACCCGAATGTTTCGCGAACAGGCCTAACTCATTATCACCCTCCTACAGGCTACATGTCACCAACTCGCGTTTGGGCCCGACCTATGCTATAATAATGCTATAATGGTATCAAATATCAATTGTCCTATCATAAAAACAAATACTTCCTATATCAACAAACCCTTGTCCTTCTCTATATGTCTCATATTCCTTTCTAGAATGTCTAAAATAATTATCTCGTGTTTAATATGATTATAGAAAAACACAATTTTATTCTTATATATTTACTCTATTTTTCTTTGGTGAATATTTACTCTATTTAATTTCATCATTTTTGTCTTTATTAACTCTATCCACAAAAATGAAAAAATATAATCAACTTCCAATAGGGCAAACAAAAAGGGAAAATAGAGTAGGTTCAGAGTAAAATCAACTATTTTGCTTTATCTTAAGGTTTGAATCTATATAATTACTGAAACGTGTGGGCAAGAGTTGCAAGCCACTACGTGTCATCCCATGAAATAACCTGATATGGTGCCACAGTATCGGTGACATGGTATATCTCTTCTAAATGTTCCAAAAATTTGTAAGAGATTTCAAACACCTAACCTTTTACTTGAGATGTCTTAGGCTATGTTTAGTTCACATGAAATTTTCTGATCTGAACTTATCTGATCTGATCTGAACTTATTTTTTCTGATCTGCTCTGATCTGATCTGAACTTATCTTTTACAAAACATAGTATTACTAATATTATTATTACTTTGTATTTCATTACTAGTATTACTATTACTATCATTATCATTTTATTACTATGCACAACTTTCAATAATAATAATAATAATAATAATAATAATAATAATATAATAATAATAATTTTATAATAATAATAATAATATAAAATAATAATAATATAAAATAATAATAATATAAATAATATTATAATAATAATAACAATAATAACAATAATAATAATAATAATAATAATAATATAGATAACATAATAATAATTATTATTATTATTATTATTATTATAGCATAATTAGTTTTTTTTAAAAGAACACATTAGTATATGAACATACAATTAAAAATAAAAGACTAAGGACGACTCTTGGGTCCAATGATATGGCTTCTTACCTCCCACATGGGAGGCCAAGGTTCAAATCTTGGTGGAAGCATATATTTCAATATTGTTGTGGGTGGGGGAGGGGGGTTGGGGCTTGTTGGGCCTCTAGGTGAGTGACCTTGTGCGAGGGCAGCCCATAGGAAATTCATCATACCACGGGGTTCCCGAAAGGGGCCCAAAAAAAAAAGAACACAAATTTTAGGTTAAAAAAACATATTGTTCATGGTAAAGAAAACATATTGTTCATGTTCGAGGTCCGTTAATAATAAGAATTTAGGTAGTAATGCAAAGAACATATAATGATATTAACAAAAGAACATATAATGATATTAACAAAAGAACATATACTGAAAGAACATACAAGATCTATTTAAAGAACACATTTTAAAAAGAAAAGATAGATGTTATTTTTATATTGATGACATGTTTGGATTTAACTAACAACATGTTCTTTGTTATATCAATAAATTATTCTTTTTTATTATAAATAAACGTATAAATATATATAATCATATGATCTTGAACAAAATGGTTAAATATTCTTCTTATATCGTTGTCTTGTTCTATATAAACTTTGTTTTTAAAGATAAGTTGAAATCCTTTAAAGGAAAAATTTTGAACGTGATGACAACACCATTAGGTTATCTCATGCTACTCATGTTTATATAAACTAGTAATATATAATTTATATTATTCTACCAAATTTTTTTTTTAAAAATAAACATCATATACTATTGTCATGTTCGTTACATGTACAACATCAAAAAGAACATCACATATCAAAATTATTAATTAGAACAAATATAAAAAAGAACACGTACAAAGGCCAAAAGAACATTCTTCTTCTTGAACACAAATAGCTTCAAATAGTGATATCAATGACATTTATAATAATAGCAACGACATTAATAATAATTACCAATATTAATAATTAATAAGTACAACAACGACAATAATAATAATAACCTTTTCGAACAAATGTACTAGACTACTAGTAGATAGTAATATTAATAGTAATAGTAATTGTATAAAGTAATATTATTAATAATAATAATAATAATAATAATAATAATAATAATAATAATAACAACAATAATAATAATTATTACAATAACAATAATAGCATTAGTAATACTAATAATCATAATAATCATGATAATAATAACAATAATAATAAGTTTTTAAATATAAGCATAATCTGAACTAATCTGATCTGATCTGAACTTATCTGATCTGATCTGATCTGATCTGAACTTATTTTTTCTGATCTGATCTGAAATAAGCAAAAATAAGGTGAACTGAACATAGCCTTAATATTACCACCAAGTTAAAGCTCTTACTTGCAACAAATTCCAACGTTAATTAATACTTCATATCCTTTTGCCTTTTAAAAAAATGAAAACCACAAAATTAATTTAATTGAATTGACAACAAGCTTCATAAATCTTAGTTTCAGTACTTTCAATACTTTATTACCTTAGTATTGAATGTTTTTATCTATACTAATATATTAAAAGGCGTTCCAAAGCAAGGAACTACGCCACGTGGTGCTATCCCTTAGAGTGTTTACTTTATGTAAATACGCATACAATAAAAAAAAGAAATAGAAAAGGATTTTTTGATGGGAATAATTCCACCTTTGGTCGATCCTCCCAAAACAGTCCCACCTTTCATAAACTTGGGAATAATCCCACCTTTGGAGTGTGTTTGCCCAAAATGGGTTGTTACCTGTTGGTAACCTGCAAATGCAGGTTTAATACACTTATTATGTGGTTAAGGACTAATTTGATGTGTTTTTAACAAAATTCTTAATTAAACACCTAAATCTAATTATTTTAATTTGTAAATTCAAAAAAAAAATTACCACACCACACCTCACCCTTCCCTCCCCTTCCACCACCACCTCCTTTCCACTAACCTCCACCTTTACAACCCACGGCCTTCTCCCAATATCATAGTTCCCCACCACCACCACCCACCCACTAAAACCAAAAATATAACCCCACTACAATCGCCCAGCCGCCACCACCGTCGCCCAAACCCAGCCCCATCCCCACCCTCGCCCAAACTACCCACGAAAGCCCCCCACCCACCACCGACCCAAACCCTAGCCCAGCGACGCCCACCACCACCCCGTCCCTCAAACCTCCCTCCCGGTCACGCGCCGAATCATCTGCGCCACGTGGCGCGAGCCATGAGCTCGCATCGGGGCCGGTAGCTCTCTGTTTTCCGGCGAAACTTCATTGCACGCCGGACCACCGAGAGAGGAAGGAAAAAGGTGGTAGATCGCCGGTGATTTTGGAGTGCGCGAAGAGAGATGGAAAAAGCCAAAAGTGGAGGTTGGAATGGGGTGATGTTGAGAGAGGAAGGAAATAGGGATAGAGAGAGTGAGCACCGAGCACGGGGGGTCGTAGAGGAGAGACAAGATGAGGTCGGAGTTGGGTTTGTCAACGGAAAAATGGGTCGAAGGAGAGAGAAGATGAGGGGTGGGAGCGAGAGGACCTGGGGGTGGGAACGAGAGGAGAGTGGGGGAGGGGGGCGGGGGGTGGGAACGAGAGGAGGAGGGTAGGGAGGGGGAAGGCATTGCGGGGGTGGGAACGAGAGGAGGGTGGGGCTGATGGAAGGGGAGGGGGTGGTTTTGGGGGTGGGTGGGGGTGGATGGAGTTAGGATTAGTTTATTTTTTAAAATTGAATTGATAATTGCTTTTTAGAAAGGAAACAAGAGGTTAACCAGCGCTTTTAACCGGTTAACCAGGTCATTGGTTAAAGTGGCCCAATTTGGGAAGATATGGGTCATAGTTGGGATTATTCCCAAGTTTATGAAAGGGAAGGATCGGTCAAATGTGGGATTATTCCCATAAAAAAATCCAATAGAAAATGCATCTTATAAGATTCGATCCCATGGCCTCAAGCTTATACACTAAAGTCTTAACCACCAAACCAAGTAATGTTTGGTGTTATATTTTATAAAGTAAAATGTTAATAAATGAATATTATAATTACCCGGGGCATAACCCGGGCCTAAAAACTAGTTAATAACTATAATATGATGTTATTTAAAGTGTCTAAAAAGTGCAAGGAAACATTTGAGAAAACTTTATCAAAATATTCTTTTTAAAGGTCAACACGTCATTATATTACACAGTAACATATATAAATATGACTTTTGTAGGGCAAACAAACGTAGAAAAATAAGCACTCCCGAAAGGCCTAAACATAAACACAAGACAATGGTTTTATATTACAAAAAAAAAACATAAGGACATTTGATGTTTTGAACTGATAAAATCAAAAAATGTAATATACCAAAATTACATGGGACGTTACAACTGTGTCTTGAGAGTCAACCGTGGCCTGTCTTTAATAGCTTCCTGTGGCATTTTTGTTTTGGGGTCCTATTCTTTACATGATTTATACTTGAAGGAATACAGGTTCATGGCTGGGTCTTTTTGGCCAATGTAACCTTGTACTTTTTGGACTCTTTTGATAAGTTTTATATGACAATGCCGCATACTATAAAAAAAAAACATGGAACGTTACAAAGTAGAGTCGTATGAAAATTTATGAGCATAATGCCCACCATATAAATCGAGGGTTATGTACATATAATAATCAATGCAATTAGCGCTCCTTAAACAAAAAGACAAGCCGCAAACAAACGCGCAACAAATTGCCTAAAGGACACAAATGACACTATTAGTTTTGTTGAATTACTAAAATGTAAAGAAGAAAAATACTCCGACAGGGGGTATATCGTTCAGGATTAAAAACTAGTTAACACATCAAAGAGTGTGAGATTGATAGAGAAGCGTGAAAAGACAAATGGCATAATAATGAATTTGCATCATTAATTTGGTTCTATTCTCCTTGATCCTCTTCCCTGTTTCAATTTTCTCCCACATTTGATTGTAGTTTTTCAACCAATATCTCCTTATTTTATTATTAATTCTAGTAATCTGCCAATTTCGTATATTTGTCATATTGTTGTAATTATAATTCTCGGGTATCAGGGTTTTTAATGTATTGAATTCCCTACAAAAATTGAAAATTGGTGGGTGGAGAGGAACTGAACATAGAACTTCTTCCTACATGAATTTTAACTAGATAGCAGGGGCGTATCCATTATGGGTTCACTGGGTTCAGTTGAACCCATAGTGGATATGGGAAAAAACTGTCAAATATTAGAGGAAGAAAACTCTTGAATACAATATCTTGCAACAATGTGTTTGAGAAGCTTGCTGTAGCAGAGTGGTAGTTCGTGTACAACTGTACATTATAAATACCTGTGCCTGATATGTTGGTCGCTGGTTCGACTCCAAACCTCAACAGTTTTTGTTTCTTTTTTTTTCCTTTTCTTTCCATATTCTCTTGTATTTTACGTGCAATTAGCAATACCTTCCCTTCTTCTTCCAACTTTTCTTTCATTTAATTTATCTTGTTTGCTTTCTTATATAATTCTTTCCCTTGTTTAATTTCTTATTTTCATTTTAAATGTATATGCAACATATACTTAAAATTAGTTATTTTTTTAAAAAAAATTATAAAGAAATGTTGATTGTTTTCAATGAAATTTTTCGTCTTCTTAAAAAAATCTTAACGCATTCCCACCTTGTGTTTTTGGTTATAGTTAAAAAAATTAAACTAAGGTATATATTTTAATTTTACTAAATTATTCTAGTCGTCTCGTGTTCGAGCCCAGCATGCCTTGAACTTTCTGGATCATGCCATTTCTTGGGATAGTGATATCTAGCATTTAGCAATACAAAATTTACCCACCATCTTAGCTAAAATTATACTCCTTGCTACTTATTATGGATTTTTTTTTTTCTTAAATAATGTTATCTAGAATACACGCCCACTTATTACATCAGTGGTACATTGCAGTACATGGCATTTACGGTAGAATTTTCGTTCATAAACCTAAATCCAACCAATATTGCGGTTGACAGGGGGCTTCTAACCTACCTTATCCTATTTTTCTTCTTTTGTCACGCATCAAATTACAACTACCAAAAATCCATCAATTTATACAAAATCTTGTATAAATCCGGGCACGGCTTCACTTTCATATAACTTAGCCTCATTCTCATAAGAAGGAAAAAAGAAATCAGCCATCTTATCGCCAAAGTTGGTGTTTTTTCTTCTTGAGGTGTGCTAAAGCTGGTGTTTTGATGCTCTATATATTTCTTATTTCCTCCGTTCTTTTTTAATTACAACGTTTCTCTTATCTGGAAGTTTACATTAATCGCAACATTTCGTTATTTAGTAATATCTTCTCTCTATCTTTGTCTTATCACATGGGTCCCTTTGATTAATCAGGGTTTTTAATCAGGGCGTTTGGTTACTACAGGGTAAAGGGAATAGAATCAGGATAGGGATAGAAGGGGAAAGGAAAGCCAAACCCTTTGATTAAAAAAGTTGTTCGGATGGTTTTTGTTTTTTTTTCTCTCCCCTCATCCACTCTCTTCCCACGGTAGTTAAACCACCATTGCAAAAAAAATTCTCCTCCACTCCCTCCCTCCCTCTCATCTCATCCCGCCCATCAGCCGCTGGTGCCTCCGTTGCCGGCCCGGTCGTGCTCTATCTCTCTCCTCCTACTCTTTCTGACCGACTACTTGTGAAGCGGGGTAAGGTAATTTTCAGATGGGTGGCTATGGGAGATGCGTACTCGCACGATCGACGATGGATGAGGAAATTGCATGAATGACAAGGTAGTGGGTGGATTTCAGTTAAATTTGGGTGGTTTGGGGGCTAAGAGAGTGGTTATGGGGGGATAATAGGGTGGTTTAGGGTTTGGTGTGGGGTGGTTTCGGGGTTAGAATTGGTGGTTTCGGGGAAATGGGGGTGTTTCGGTGGTAGTGGGGTGGCCAAGGGAGTTGGGACGGATTTTTCGGCGGTGGTGGATTTTCTTGCTGGTTGAGGATGGGGATGTGGTGGTTTTAGGGAGAAGTTGAGTAGGTTCCGGTGGGGTGGGTGTGATTCCGGTGGGGTAGTAGTGGTTTGATGGTGTTGGCGGTGGTGGTAGGTGCGCGGTGGAACTATGGTTAAGGATGGTGGCGGTGGAATTGTGGTGGTGGGTGCGGTGGTGGAGGGGGTGTTGTTGAGGGGATTGGGTGGTCAAATTAAATGATCAAGGGTTTCCAAAACCCCCATTTCTAAGTGGAGGGGGTTGGAGAATCAAGTTAGAGGAATTTGGGGTAATGGAAGGGAGAAAGGGAAAGACAAAACCACTCAACCAAACAACATATAAGGAAATGGAATCAAACTACCCTTTTCCTTTCCCGTAACCCTCTTACCAAACGCCCTTTATTTCTCTCCTCCACACGCTTTCTTAAATAATGTGTCGAGTGCCTAATGTTACAATAAAAAAAACGGAAGTATTATTGAGCAAAAGAGTAAACTTATACATCGACACACAACATGCTTATTGTGGAGTGTGGAGAGTGGACTGGGCTACATGGACACAACTGGCAACTGGCTGCCCATCAATTTCCCTCCCCTACCCCCTACCTTTTCTTTCTGCCACTTAAAACTCAAGTAATCCTAGAACTTTTGTAGTATCAACAATTGAGCTTCTTTAACAATCTTCTTCACAACTTCTCCAGCAGGTAGAATGTCATTGATGAGGCCAACACCTTGCCCCGCATACATTGCCATACACTCGATATCACCTGTCGCCGATTTATTGGGCACAGTTCCTCCGAAACGTCTTACCTCTTTTTCCTGCCAACAGGAAAGGGCATTGTTAACTTAGCAGTGTAAAAGAGCTAATTAGTTGCTAAACTGATTGAATATGTGAAAAACTCCAAGTCTTAAAAAAAAAAAAGATGAAAGACGGGGTTTTTCTTATCAATATTCAGATTAACAATTATGCTGTCTAGACTCTAGATTATACATGTAACTTGCAGTTTGCAGACAGTGTGATCCAGCAAGATCCCTTTGCATTGGTATTATATCCTTTTACCTCCTAAAACCTTTGTTCATTGGCCAATTCTTGTATCAGGCCATCATACAAGAACAAGATATCCGTTGAACAAATATAATAGTTACAAAAACATATGAAAAAATTTAGTATATGAAAAAATTAAACAAAAGTACTTAAAAGTTGAGCAAATTAAGTAAAAAGTATAGGTATGACCAAAAAGAGATGATAAGCTCACCACTCCATGTATTATTGAGCGTCCAATGACAGGCTGGTTTTTCTCATCTTCATTCTCAGGAAGAGATCTCCAGTCACTAAAGAACGGTGTTAGTAAGACACGCTGAGGTGCTCCGGGCCATCTTGCACGACCAAATACATTAGTGTACTCAGTTTCGGAATATTCAACCAACTTCCTCTTGTACACAGGATGAGCATAGCTTTCTTCAGTCGCGAGAAACCTATATCATACATATAATTCTAGCCGCATTAGACACATAATAACAATCTTTACTAAGAGAGCATGGATATGCAGTTTTGTAGACTCCATTGAACGAGGTGATACTATTGTTTATTCGTGCAGCCAGTTTTTGCATGGTGTTCACAGTTCACTAATACCTGTAATCTGCGATATATTCCTTAGGAGTTATTTTTTTCTTAGTAAATTCCAATGGTTAGGTACCTAGTGCCAAGGGCAACACCTCGTGCCCCAAGGGCCAAAGCAGCGACATAGCCACGTGCATCCACAATGCCACCTGCAGCAATAACTGGGATATCTCGTTCCCCAACTAGATCAACTACTCTAGGCACCAAAGCAACTAATCCTTCCTGAAAAAAACGAGACAAGTTTCAGGATCAAAAAGCTTTTACTAAAATATAGATGTATTAGGAATCAACATATTAGTGGGGGGCGTATGAAAGAGTCAACATCAACTTCTACAGTAAGTGTTTTCACTTCTATAAATTATCATCAGTAATGAAAAGGACGTCGCATATTTTTCAACCAGCAGCAAAAACGGAGGTTTATTGGCAACCGCACAAATAGTTTGCTAAATTACTTTTACGACAAAGGCCACAAAAGTACATTGACAACAGCATTACCCCAACGCCTAATGGGAAGGCAGACATACATAGCCTTTCCCCTATGATGACAGGGGTGATGTTACAAATTCACCCTTAATCTGAACTAAACAAGAAGCACAAGCAGTATAATGGAGCTAACCTGACCTATTACATGTCCACCTGCTTCGCGACCTTGTACAATGATTGCATCTACTCCAACATTGATGGCCCTTCTTGCTGCTTCAATACTCCCAACCTTGTGTGATCGCACAAGCAGCAGATGAGATAGTCAATTATCAGAGAAACTCACTAAATTCATCAGTCCTGGTGTCTACATCCAACTATCCAAGTATATGAAGAGAGGGTACCATTCTATCATGTAATATGCATAAAAACAATTTGAGAGTTTAGATGGTAAGTTAAACCCAATTTGAGAGTTATGGGAGCAAACATTCATGGCACTTCTCTAATTCCTTAAGTGGTGATCGTTATCATAAAATTTATTCTTAGAAGGTAGAACTAATAACTACAGGATCAGGACCATACAGATTGAAAGTTAGAGTTGCAGGTCTTTTAAGGGACAATAACTTCAGAAACCAGAACATGAACCTCCATAGTCGTAAATTGGAGACTGCCAAGTGAACCAACTAATAGAAGCTTCCACCAAATCACTCTTGCACTTTCATATTTCCGACAGCGAGAACCTTGAGATCTCTAATTTAACAGAATGCAAACACTAAAAACTAATAGATGGAACATGGAGTCATATTGCTTAACCAGAAAGGGCCCACAAGTTTGCTGGAAAGAAGATATATTCACATAAATTAAAAAATTAGAGGCAAATACATAGCAAAAAGAAGAGTAAAAATGACAATGGATGAAATTGGAGAATATTGGAGGGAAAACAGATAGCTACATGTAAGAAAAGCAAACTCCCTGAACAACATGAGAGGCCCATATTTCCATGTGTGAGAGGTCCAGCGATGGACCAGACATGCACATGGATCACTAGCATATGGGTTTTAAGGACCTTGTAACTACCAATATCGTAGCATACAGGTTTCAGGGATTGAATGCAATATACTAATACTAATCAAGCTTTCCCAAGAGTTAAGCAAGCAACCAGAAGGCCTCCACACTCCAAGGCATTGAGGAAACATTAAAGCCTCCTAGCAGCCAACCTGAACCCATGATGACCATAAAAGGCCACCCTGGAGAGGAAAAATAATTATGGTCAGTTTTGCAGGAGTGTAAAGAGCGTTAAAATTCACAACCATAAGCCATAACTTTTGAAATGGCCTTTTATAGACAATTCACACCCTGGTCTTGAAGGCTTTCGAATCCTTGGGCAACCTGAGGAGGCTACCCTCTACTTCATGTTTATAGGTCTTATGGGGAACCCCAATGGTAGCAGTAACTTTTACAATTGCCTCTTGCCCACGGCTGCGCATCAGTGCATGTAACCTTATGCCTAGAGGCCAAAATAACAGCAAATTTTAAAAGACCTCCAATAAAACCTCCAGGTGCCTCTAGACTGCATGAGAGTGTGACTACCTTCCATTTGAGATTGCCAAAAAAATTTGAGTACACATCAGCTATAGCAAGTACCCAGCAGGCTGGCACTGATGATGGCATAGAGTGGTGTTGGAGTTGGGAGCAGTCAGTGCTTATTATGTATAGTGAGGATGCAGCTAAGCCCTTCAATGCCAGCATGATACATTGACTACCAAGAGCTCATCAAGGCTAAAGTACTTGCATCCATTCTCACTAATGAAGCAGTTCTCTTTTTTTTTATTGAAGAAAGTAAGATGAAAAGCTCATGAATCCATGATATTGATCCCATAATAATTAGTATAGTCAGATAGATCAGCAAGTCCAACCCAAGCCTGCCGTTCATTTCACCTATGCCAGACAAAAGAAGAAGAGGATGGAAAATTCCACTTAATTTTCAGTTGAGATTGTGGTAGGGGATGCCTTGGGAAAGAAACTGAGAGTTACAAAGATATATCTTTTCTTTTTTTTTTAGTTATAGTGAGAGTGATGTGATGAGAGGAAATCTGGTAAGATCATTACAGAAATTATGCTTCATTTTATTTTTTTAAAGAATAAACCAGATACTCAAATTCCTAGGAATTGTATTGGTCTTTTGCTTTTTCTCTCATACAACATGATATGTTAATGTTACTATCCTTATTCTCTGCAATTTTGTTCTCTTCTTTTTTTTACTGTCTTCTTCGCTCATCTATTCTAGTCTATTACATATAGGTGCTTCAACTGCTTTGAAGGGCTATTTAAACAAAAAAAAAACACGAACTAACTAAAATGACACTATAACAACAAAATTCAAAACTGTATAAGTAAATGCAGGCGGAGCAAACTTGGTTATAAGCAAGAGACATCTTAACTTACTTGGGGAACAACTTTGACACCAGCATCATGAGCTCTACGAACAAGCTCCTCTGATACTTCACCCCAATACAGTTGAAGTACAGCGACTTTCTCCTCTATTATAGCCTTCAGATTTTCCTCTTGAGGAAATGCTATAACAACGCCGACACCAAAAGGTTTGTCAGTTAAGCTCCGAGTCTTCTTTATCATCTCCCTCACATATTCAGGGCATTCCTGGCAAAAATATCATCCTACACAGTCAGATAAGTCTACACGGAGTTGCGATAACCATTTCTATATGACATTAAAAAATATCATCCTACACAGTCAGATAAGTCTACATGGAGTTGCGATAACCATTTCTATATGACATTAAACAAAAAGACTTCAGTTCAAGATCAGGAAAACAAGCATGAAACTACATGTCCATAATGCTTATATAAACACTGCAGATACTCCTTTTTATGTCTCCAGATGATCTTTCTCAATATAGGTGATCACCAATCATAATGCCTATTGCAAAATGCAAACACATGAGATAGAACTCAACCCCAGCTTAGCATCAGTTTATTAGGAAAACAACAGCCCTATTATGTACTCCTTTTGTCTTCTTTTGTCTACTCCATTGGGGGTAAGTTACTTGTAAAATATTTGGTTGGATGGAATTGAAAAGAGACAAATAGGGTGAGACCAAAAGTACTATACATAATCTCATAGAAGACCTTCTTACTATACTTTATGGTAAGACGCGGATAGTTGCTAAGACTGTCTTACTTGTTATCTCATAATCTCATATAAGTCACCCCTTTGAGGTAAAATGTAATCTCTTGTTTTAAAAGAGACCCCTTTAGGTTAAAAAGCGACCCGTTTAACTTAAAAAGTGACCTTTTAGGGTAAAAGGTAAGGTGGACTTATGATAACTTTATTTGTAAGGCGGGTCTTACACAAGACTTAATAGAGGTACTAAATGTGATAGTGTATTTGTGGACCCTCATGGTCATTTTTAGCATGGGACAATCTTTTAGAGACGTTCCAAAGAGGAAGATGTGGCAAACGAATAGGGATAGAGGGAGTAACTGGTTAAGAAAACCATCATCAATTTATAATGACGTCCACAGGAAAGTTTTATTGGGACTTTAAGCAAGTACTTTTGGTTGCAAATCAAAACTCGGAATATAAACAAATCCTAATCATACACCTTCATGTATATGAATTCTCACATCTTTGTTCTATATGGCATTATCACTTTCTATCTTTGTTATATTTTTATTTTCTAAAAAGTAAAAAGGCTTCAATTGTACATTAGGAACAAGCTCGCTCTAACCTAAGGCCTCGTTTGATCATGAAAAATTTTGTTTCAATGAAGTTGATCAAGCTTCATTATTCGGTTCATCGACTTTCATAGATCTCAAAGTTCCCTTCATAGCTTACTTTGGTGCTATTCATCAACTTAATATTTACCTCGTATATCCTAAAAGAGGATCCAACCTAGGACATGGTGAGTGTGTTGGGTTTGTGTCACAAATTCTACATTAATTATTCAAGCTTATTCTACAAGCCTCGGAAGAAAATCACACATACTATATCCTTGCCCTTCAAGGCTTGTGAAGACCCTTGGCCTCCAAGGTTATTACTCATGTCCTTGGGCTCCAAGGCTTGTGCTAATATGCTTGGCCTCCAAGCTTGCTTGTACTATAAATTCCCACTTAGCATAGACTTACAAGTGTACCAAGGGTACCAAGTGTACCAAGAGTACCATACACACAGATTAGCTCTTAGAGAGAATACTCCTATACATCTCCTTCGGGAGATTACCAACTCTCTTTGAATGTTGGGTTTGTGTCACAAATTCTACATTAATTATTCAAGCTTATTCTACAAGCCTCGGAAGAAAATCACACATACTATATCCTTGCCCTTCAAGGCTTGTGAAGACCCTTGGCCTCCAAGGTTATTACTCATGTCCTTGGGCTCCCAGGCTTGTGCTAATATGCTTGGCCTCCAAGCTTGCTTGTACTATAAATTCCCACTTAGCATAGACTTACAAGTGTACCAAGTGTACCAAGTGTACCAAGAGTACCATACATATTAGCTCTTAGAAAGAATACTCCTATACATCTCCTTCGGGAGATTACCAACTCTCTTTGAGAATTAGATCCAATATTAGTTAGAGTCATACCATACTCTTATTACCCTTTGGGGTTGTATTCTCATACCCTTTCATATATTGGATAATATCAGTGCTCGTCATCGTGGGTTTTTTTTTTACCTCTTTTGAGGGATTTTCCCACGTTAAATTGTGTGTGTTCATTTCTACTTATCTTATCCATCTTTTATCTAATTTTCTCATTATTACTATTTGCTTCCGCTTGCGCTCCTAACCCCAGCAGAGTGAAGGTCGGAGACACAAATTGATATTGCTATGTCAAACAAAGAACCGAAGAAGTATTTCCATCAACAAAACCCAGTTCGTGTGGTTGGTTTATAATTATTAAAAAAACAGTGAACCAATGAACTTTCCTTGCTCTTCCATCCCTAATCGACATTCACCCATGATTCATAAAAAGATTTTCTTTTGTAAATGATTGGGGTTAATTTTGCTTATTCATAATAACTACTGGAAATTAGTCTTACCAACTAAATAAAACAGCTGCTATAATTTCCGCCATCTATGAACCAAACCAAATTTAAGTTCCACTCAACCAACTACTTCTTTGAGCAAGAACAATTCCCAACTTCAAGATAATTCCGTGTTCTGTTGCATCAACTTTGTTATCTTCTGAATTTTATGTTTGGATCATGAGATTCACTCAAATCTTTACACCTCAATGCTTGAACTCACTTTTAACTACTCAAAAGCTGCATCCATAAGTTCATCCCACAAATGACACTTTAGAAACAGGACCTGCTTGCCATATGGGCAAGAATTAATCCCACAAACGACACTTCAGAAACAGGACCGGCTTGCCACATGGGCAAGACTTCGAAGTGAGTGCAAAAATTGAATGTCTCGCTTTCGGAATGAGCTGCAAAAACTCTTGCTAATGCATCTTTGATCTTTCTTTACGATACCCTGTGTTTGAATTCCCTATCATTGTTGTTGCTCTTACAACTTACATGTCATCTTACTAAATGCAATTACATTATTCATGACATAACAAGGATTAAGCAAATGATAAGTAAGGTGATTAACTTTAAACAAAAATCCATCAAACCCATGAATGCCATCTAATATCACTTCAAGTGAAGGCATATAGAATCTTAGAAGTTCAACATCACAAGGAAAATAATTAAAATAAAGTTAAAAGAATAAAAATAAAAAGATAGCAAACTCATGTATATAGAAGTAGTACTTGATAAAAACAGTTGAATATCAACTTCAACCACAAATACCCAACACCAAAAATGTGATTTTTTTTCCTTGAACCTAGGAATATAATCAATAAATTCAAGCAAATACAATTAATTACTCCTCAAAATGTCATTATTATCACTACACAATTTTCTTAAATTGCCTTCTTTTTCATTGAATGGTGATCATCTTCAAATCATGAATTGTGATTGTGACTAGTTCCGTATACTCAAAAACAAACAATTGACATATAATTCAAAGTTATCAAACCAACAAACAAATAATTAGCAGAAAATTAAATAATTGAATGAAATAAAAGAAAGAAAAACAAACCATATCAGGGGCTCGAAGAAGGGCAATGGCACCAGCATTAGCAACAGCAGCAACAAGCTCTGGACCAGAAATGTCGGGGCCCAGTGGGGCCTGAACGATTCCATACTCAAAACCCAAAATTCCCTTCCACCCCATTAGAATTAGATTTCTTTATCTCTTTTGCTGCAAAAAGTTTGCTTCTTTTCAGCACAGAAATGGGTGGGTTTTTTGGTGTATTTATCATCTATGTAATGTAATCCTATCATTAGTATTCAGAGATTAAAAAAAGAAAAGGGTGAGAAAGTGAGTATGCGAATGTGTAAGCGAGGACGTAATCAAAGCAAAACAAAGTAAAACAAAGCAAATATAATATCAGAGGATGGCTAGATATCTAGTTATCTACCTGTCCCTCCCTTCCATAAAATAATGTTTGTTTCTTTTTACACGGTCGATAAGAATTAAGAAGGAGCTTTGACCTTCAATATCTTCAATTTCTTATTAATAAAAATTATAAAAAGTTGATAGTATGAAACTATACATTGAGACGAATCTAACAAGATCTTACATGAATATATTTTTTTGTATATATTAATGAGAATATTTAGTCAAATATTTTAAAGTTTGACTCACCAATAATGAAACAGACACTGTATTATTCGACGGAGGGAGTAGTATTTTGGCTCGGGCAATGTCACGGCCCTCATGTCAGTTGCAATAAACAAATATGTTATTATTCATAAATTTCATAATTTATTTGTTACTTTTCGATTTTTTTTGTCTAGTGAGAAATTGAAAATTTGACGTCATGACGTGATAAATAAAAAACTTTAAAGGTTTGAATTTGAAAATAATAAGTTAAAAGAATTGGGGTAAAACTCGTCATCACAAAAAAGCAAAACATTGCACCCAAAAAAACAAACATATCTTGATCAATCTAATAACATTTCCCATTTAGAAGGGTGTTTCCCTTTTGAGTAACGTGTAGAGGTTTAGCGAAAATTAATAGTCTAGTTAAGGTCGGATTTAAGTTGGGTAATATTAGTGCTTTAAGATGTATTTTATAGTGGTTGAGGTAGGGTTTAAAAATAACTACAAATACTAACTTGTCCTCTGTTTGTAACAAACTAAAGAAGCATAAACATACGTCTTATCGATCCAAAGAATCATTTCAATTTAGGTTGTGTTTGTGAATAGTTTTGCAAGTAGTGTTTAGAGATTTAACCAAATAAGAATTCTTTATCTTTTTGAAGGAAAACCAAATTAATTAGAATTATATTGAAGATGAAAAGATGTACATCATACTCCTGAAAACACATATAATCAATATCATATAACTAATATATAAAGTAGAGTACAAAAGTCAGCTCACGAGGTCGCGACATTTGGCGTTCTCATTGGACGCCATTTGTCGCGCTCATTAAGTGCCATGTGATATTTTTTTGAATATAAATAGAGTTCTAAATTGATTAAAAGAAAAATAGAGTTTAGGATAAGAATAAATAGAGTTGGGTTCGCAATGAAAAACTTAAATATACTAAATTGATTATAACTTTTAATATATAGTTCGTAAAATTATAATTTGTGTACCATTCGAAAGTGATTAAAAAGTACTTTAAAATAAGATTCATTTACACTATATTTAAAATTTTATATTAAATAACATATAAAAGGAAATATTGATTATACTAACGTATTAAAGTAACCTACTGCAATTGGAATTAAGGATTTAATTTGAATTAGGGTTGGTCGCGACATTTGTCGCGCTCATTAATTGCCATGTCATATTATTTTTTGAATATAAATAGAGTTCTAAATTGATTAAAATACAAATAGAGTTTAGGATAAGAATAAATAGAGTTGGGTTCAAAATGAAAAACTTAAATATAGTAAATTGATTATAACTTTTAATATATAGTTCGTAAAATTATAAATTTTGTACCATTGGAAAGTGTTTAAAAAGTACTTTAAAATAAGATTCATTTATAATATATTTAAAATTTTATATTAAAGTAACATTTAGTTTCTGCATGATAGAGTGAATGTCTGAATCATATAGTGAGTTTCTGCATGATATAGTGAGTGTCGAAATGATATAGTGGATTGTTCAGAAATGATGTAGTTTCTGCATAATATAGTATGTTTCTTAATGATATAGTGAGTTTCTTCATGACATATAAATTAGAAACCAACGTCAAAGATAATGACAAAATCATATAATAACTTTCAGTTGTTCTATGTCAGACAAAAATAACGGCTAAAAATAGGGGTGTAAATATTTAAAAATTCTACCTCTTCGTCACGAAAAAGCCCAGGCATTTGCCCGGGTCCCAATACTAGTATATATATAAAAGAGGAACTTTTCGGGAGCATAGGGAGCTCCTCAAGATTTCGAGGCCATAGAGCGCGCCACGTAGGATTGTCATGTCATCAAATTTTATTTTTTTCTTATAAAAAAATAGAGTTCTACATAGATTTAAATACAAATAAAGAGTTCTAGATAAGCTAAAATTAGAATTTGGTTTTGAATGAACAAGCTAAATTATTATATTATGTAAATTGTGTATAATTTTTGCTACGTAATTCGGAATATTATAATTTTTGTTCCATTGGATAGTGCTCGAAATATGCTCTGAAATAAGATCCATTTACAATATAGTTCTACAACTTATGAAATAGAGAGCGCCACATAGAATTGCCATGTCATCAAATTTTATTTTTTTCTTTTAAAAAAAATAGAGTTCTAAATAAATTTAAATACACATAAGGAGTTCTAGATAAGCTAAAACTAGAGTTTGGTTTTGAATGAACAACCTAAATTATTATATTATGTAAATTGTGTATAACTTTTGCTACGTAATTCGGAATATTATAATTTGTGTTCCATTGGATAGTGCTCGAAATATGCTATGAAATAAGCTTCATTTGCAATATAGTTCTACAACTTATGAAATAGAGAGCGCCACGTAGGATTGTCATGTCATTACTTTTTTTATTTTAAATATTTTAAAAAATGAGTTCTACACATATTTAAAAATTAGAGTTTCATTTTGAATAAACAACCTAAATTATTGTATTATATAAATTGAATATATTTGCTACCTAATTCAAAACATTATTATTTATTACCATTTGAGAGTGCTTGAAATATGGTTCAAAATAAGATCCATATACAATATAATTTTACAACTCATGAAAGTATATTTAACTAGATGAATGGTAAGGCATTATTTAATCTGTCTTTTAGATAAATATAATAATAGCTATAACTATAGTGTACTATATGTGACTATAGCATTTTATCATAGGTCCAACTTACAGGATTAAACATATATATAATATTTCAAAACCTCAGCCTTACGAGTTCGGATCCTCTGGAGTTTTAATCAAATTCTACAAGGTAGAGTTGTATATGAACCATACATTTTAAAATCAAAGGCTCATATTGGTGGAAGGGAGGAAATAAAGGGGTGGATTTTGATGAGAAAAAATAGAGGGGGTTTTGCAAAGATAATATATGAGGCATTGATTTTTCATTCAATGGTTGATATTGCTCAAACTCTACATTGTAGAGTTCTTTTAGAACTTTAGAGGATCCAAACACTAGCCTTACTCAACTGAACCAAAGCAATTTAGTATTGCAACCAAAATTATTTAGAAAACATTGTTGTTACAATAAAAATTAAAATCTATATCGATAAAGTTACATATATATTAGAGTTTTGGATGATAAAAAAATTAGAGTATGATTTTAAAAAAACAACCTTAGAACATTATAGAGAGCTCTACCTAAACCTGACATGTCATTCTTTTTAATTTTTATTTTTTTTCAAAATAGTGTTTAACATTGATATAAATACATATAAGGTGTTTTTAATAAGTGAAGATTACACTCTGATTTTAAATAAACAACCCAAATTATTCAACTATGTAAATTGAATATAACTTTTACTACATAATTCGCAATATTATAAATTTCTTACCATCGGAGAGTGCTCGAAATATGTTTCCGTATACAATATAGTTTTACAACTTATGAATATATATTTATTTAGATGAACAATAACATATTATTTATTCTTTATTTTAAATACATATAAAAATAACTATATAAATAGCGTATTATATGTGACAATAGCAATTATGTCTTTCAAAATCAAACTTTTAAAAATTGAGTTATATAAAGATAAAGAATACATATCTATAATTTTGAGCATACCATGATAGCATTACATGAAAAATCAAATGAAAGTTTGTCAACGACATTGCAGAGGTAAGTATTATGCAATTGACTAATTATTTTATTCCTAGAATATTTGTTGTATACATAATTATTTATGTTTTTCTTTTTCATATATATATATGTCAGATCTTTTTCTTTTCTCAATAAACTTAATTCTACTAAAACTAATTGGGAAATCAAGGTTCGAGTTTCTAAACTATTTGAGGTCGCGAGATCATAAAAAGGGGTAAGTTTGATAAGTCTTGATATGGTCATGATTGATGAAGATATATTTTTTCTCTTAAATAATATTTTCGATTATTAATAGAGGTTAGTTCTATATTGAATTTATTTTATTCATGATACCATCATTATGATCTTCTTTTTAGCTTTCCTATCTTCTATTCTATATGCGTTAGTGTTTATGTGTTATATTAAAAGTTGAAGTTATGTCCCAACTCATATTTTTTCTCCATTCTTTCTATATCTGCATCTATTAAATTATTACCCTACTTTCTTAAAGTATCATTCGGGTATTTTCCATGTTAAAACTGTGTTAGCTATTGTTAGTCATACCAATTATTGGGACACTATTTAATAATAGACTTAGCTACAATATTCAATTGAACATTAAAAATATAAAATTTATATATCACAATACCAAATCTAGAAATTAAAGTATAATGACAAATACTTTCTGTCTTTTTCTACTGCAACAATGGGTTTTGGCATGGATTTTAAGAAAATAAAAGAAAATGGATAGTTTAGCATAGAGGGGTTAACTAGAGTAGGAGATAGGTAAATCCTTAATAAAGTAAACGCAACTTTAAGATGCAATTTGAGTAATTAATGATGGTTTTATTAACATAAAGTAAAGGCGATGTTGTAAACTATATTGCTTTTTTACCAAAAATAATAGCTGAAACTACCCAAAGTGGTAATTGTTACAATAGAAAAAGAATTGAGGAAGTATATAAATACAATGGTGTTGAAAAATCTCATTTCACAACAACAAAAAATCAACAATGTTAGTAAAAATTTGCAAAAAAAATAAAATAAACAACAACCCGTGCAACGCACGGGCTTCAAAACTAGTATAAAGTAAAAGAATATACTAGACTACGAAATAAAACAACATGTCTAATTTTCATTCATAAAAGACGCATAATTCATGATAAATAAACAGTAAATTTAGTGGTATGATAAAAGAAATATAGGTATAATGAAAAATAAAAAAAGCTACTCAAAGAACTCAATATCATTGCTCTAACATCCAATTAGATGCTTTTTGGCCTTTGGAGGCTATTGGAGATGGCCACAAAAGTCGCAAAGAATCGAACAACCTAACAAAATTATTAGTAAACTTTGTCATACTAGTACAGACAAACGACAGTAGTACTAGAAGTCAATTCTAATAGTTGTATCTAAATGCCAACCCCTTGTTCTCTTTGCACGTAACTTGTGGTCTGACATTGTGGGAAATAAAAACTTGAAGTGATAGAATTTAAGCGAGGCCGCACGTAGGTAAGGAAGGTGCCAAAGTCGCATTAAACACGAGCAAATGTGACCTTGCGTAGGGCAGGCCAAAGCAGATTTATTCTCAACTTAGAGGGTGATAGCCTGATAGGGCAAAAGGATCATACTTGAAGGGACCCCAAGTCTCCAACTAATAATTTGTTAGATTATAAATTTTTTTGAGAAAGATAAATCTCTATTATATAAGTGAAGGGGGAAGGTATGGTGTCCCCCAATAAAATAACTATCTTACCCTTATTTTTTTAATTACATTAATTTTGTTTAAATTTTTAAAATAATAATAGGTAATCAATCAATCAAAATATTTGCCATTTTTAAAAACTACAATTAGAATAACTTAAAATTTTAGGTTAAAAAAACAAAAAGGAAAGACTAAAAAAGTTTACAAAAAAAAACAAAGATAGCAAATTCATTTAAGAATATCAAAATCTTCATCGAAAGGAAAAATTGCCAAAATAAAAAATCAGCAATATACTTCTACAACATTATAGTCATGTAAAGAAATGATCATTTTAATGGATTTATGTAATTTCAATTTGTGTAAGTCAATTACATAGAGGATAATAAGATCTAATCTAGAACTAATCTGAACTTATCTGAACTTATTTTTGCTGAAAATAACTTCTAATAAGTTGAATAAAATAGAACCTTTATTGAAAAAACTGTTAAACTATTATAATTAGTTGTCGCTGCATGTATTGCGTGCATGTAAAACTAGCTACTCGACATTACGAAATATCACAATGAAAAAATTGTCATTGCACGCATCGCGTACATAGAAAGCTAGTATTATTAATTGGAAGTTATGCGGCATCTACAATCAATACTAAAGAAAAACGAAACACAACATAACATGATCAAATATCTTGTGTAGGTCCCAACTTTAAAGGGGTTGTGACTTTATTGAACCGTGTAGATAACGTATGAAGATCCAATTCTGATTGGAAATTTGTATAGCAAACCATCAATAAATTGTATCTTGCAACAAACCATAAAAACCAAACTTTAAACTCCCACAAGGCCACAAAGGGTGACTATATACAAATCAATTTCAGACTCCCACTGGAGGAGACAAACAACCTAATTGGGTACAAACTCTCCAACAAAGAGAGAAAAGAGGATTATTATTAACAAAAAAAAAATTAGTGCATACAAGTAGAAATTTGGGCTCAGAGGGGTAGATGAGGGTGTGCAAGGAGCCCAACAAAGACAGTACCAAAAATATAAGGCGCAAAATATATCATTTTAAAAAAAGTACTTCCGTATTTGAGGAAATCACCTTGTTTTCCACCTTTAATAAATTTCCCGATGATCAATCTTTAAATTTTCAACTTTCTATTTTTAGTATCCCAACCTTCTATCTTTATTTTTTATAAATTTGAGGGCCTAATTTTCATTTTAGAACAGGGGCCTCCAAATCTTCAAGACGGCCCTGTTTGGGCTTACCATCATTGAAAAGGATGGTGGCAATTTATCTTAGAAAAAAAAAACCTAGGATTTTTAAAGAAAAAAATGGAAGAGAAAGATAGAGATGGCAATCACACACTGTTAGATTATCAATTAGTAGGAAAGTTACGTAATTATAGTTTGACTGTTCGGTTTTACCCTCCACGCCATAATTAGTTATTCCCTCCGGTCTTTATTAGTTTATCCGTATTCTTTTTTGGGATGTCCCTTATTAGTTTACCCATTTCTTTTGTTTCTATTTTTGGAATGGGACCACTAACTTTCCATCACACATACATTCAACTTTAATATAAAATAATAGTTTATCTTTCTTTCTATGTCCCACAACATTATTTCTCCTAAAACTCTGTGCAAAAGAAACAGGTAAACTAATAAAGATCGGAGGGAGTACTTGTCAAGCAATTACTACTGGAATCTAAATTAGGTAGAAGCTGATCTTCAACAATTGCTGCTGATGTCCTTAGAACTCCATCATTTAGAAAAAAAATACTTAAAATAGAACAAAAACATCTATAACAAATAATTTTCAAAACTAGGGTCCCAAATAGGAAGATGAAATTTTGCTATCACTTTGAATGATTGAAATAATGCAAAAAGTTGATGGGCATTAATTTCTTGGAGCGTGTACCTAGTCCCAATCTACCACTGTCGTATTTTTTTTTTCACTTCTGAGTTTTGATACGACATTAGTATATAATTGGAACTCAGAAGTATACGTATTTTTTTTTCACTTCTGAGTTTTGATGTGTAGAAATTAATGAAAATTGGAATAGAAAAAACTTCTTCAAATCTACCCCTTACTATAGTAAAAGAGAAATTTATGACCAAAATTAACCAAAAAATGAAAAACATGACAAGCCTAAGAACATACGATCAAATAGACTTTTCGCCTTTGAGCAAATGTTGGCGGATACTGATGAAAAATTCAGTAAGATTAAAAATAAATTTGTAAATTTTTATGAGTTTTATTCGGGTTAAGTCGTCAAATTTTATGATAATATTCACAAGTCGGCAAGTCCCTAATTTAGAGGAAAGTTCCAATTTTTTTTGAATTTAAATGAGGCCAAATGGTCTCATTGGTCATTATTATAAGGGTGCATCAATCATTGTCAATAAAAATTCTTTATTATTGTTAAGTAAAATATGTGCATGTTATTCAAATTCTAATATGATCATTAATTACTTACTAATCCCCTTTAGGCCTTATCCCTTTTCATCCATGATCCATCATCCAAGGGCCATAACTATGGCCTACGAGAGATAAATAATTGAATGTACGGAATTGACATAGAAAAATCCAATTCGCCTTCCTTGCTCTTTCTCTCAATTTTAGATGCTCTAGTAAAGTCCCTTAATTTTGACCAAACTATTGCTCGTCTATGTAAAAAAGGACTACGAAGACTAAACACATTACACACGTGAGCCTTCAACCTTACAGCCCTTCACAATACTAATCTCTACTTTCTAGTGCTGTGCCCAACCATGTCGGCCCGCTAGTACCCGCATTACACATTTAACAACTTTATCGAAGTACAAGTACAATTTTTTTTTTAAGATTAGAAAAATAATATTTGAAGACTCTTCGTTTGAGAGAGTCTTACTGTCGTCGATTACGAAGTATAGAAGAAAGTAAAGAATTATTACAAGGGGTAACAATAAAAGAAGAAGTAACTAGATGGCCAACATTAGCTATCCAAACGGTCGTTCGATTTGTTTCTCGAAAAACATGGTTGACAACTATTGAAACCGTTAAGTAGAAATTGTATGTCCCGCATGACATTTGCTCATTGTCAATTTGTTACGGAGGCCAAATACCTTTGATCGTGTTGATGGCTAGAAGATTATCGCCTTCAATGACGACATTTTTAATGTTTCGCTGAATGGCGAGGAATAAACCTTAGTGAAGAGTAGAAGTTTCGGCGGTGAATGTGAGGTATAAACCAAAGTTGAAAGCGCGGGCGTGAAGTACTAAGTACATATGTAATCCTAAATGCTAATAATTACAAATGGTATTAGTTATATTTTCTAAAATAGTATTATGTAGTTGATTATTGCTTAGTTAATTTAGAAAATTACGACAAATAACTAACTCAATAACACTAGTGGTAAGTAAATTTAGGATTTTATGACAAACACACGTGTTTGGTGTTATTTAGTTAGTTGTTGCTTAATACTTCCTCCGTTTTTTAATAAGTGACACGTATTCACTTTTTAGGAAAATATCAAAATAAGTGACACATAGCTATATATGGTAAAGATTGTTCAACTTTATTACACTATTGCTATTCATTAATCACCCACCCACTTTAATACATTTGCTAACCCCCCCCCACACCTAATTCATTAAATTTCCCCCAACCAAGTTAATGACTCCTTCCATTTTTTCCACCCCAACCCATCATCTACCCCTCTTCCGATATTATCCCCCCCATTCTTTAGATCTTCAAACCCTAACTCACCCAAACCAAGAACCCTAAAAAATCGTCTACCCCAAATCTCGAAATTCTTGCTTCTCTCATCTTCTGTTCTTCTTCCTCTACTGTTTCTTGTTAAGAACCCTAAAAATCTACCCCCAATTTTCGCGAATCTTTGACTTCTCTCATCTTCGTTCTTCTTCCTCTACTTGTTTATTGCAAAGAACCCTAAAAATCTACCCCCAATTTTCGCGAATCTTTTGCTTCTCTTGTTGTTGCGACAAAACCCTAAGTCCCTAATTTTTTTTGCGATGGATTCATGAAATACTGCCGATTATGATTTCGGTTTTGATACTGTTGAGGCCTCTGAAGAGTCTTGGTTGTTGAGGAAATTAGATCGGCGTGAACACGGGTCTTCTTATACATCTACTGAGATTCTTGTTGGTGTTCATGGTTCACAAGAAACGCCAACTTCAAAGTTTCGTTGGCCTGATGAACTTCAAAGCCCTCAAAATGTTGTTGTTGAGGCTGGATCTGGGTTGCATGCGAAAAAAAAAACTCGACTTTGGCGATTCTTCTATGTCCTCTACTTCTAAGTCCCCAAAAAAAGGCGAATCAGATCTGTCTTCTACTGCTGTCAGTGTCAAAACCAAAAACAAAGACAAAAAAATTAAAAATTGAAAATTGTGTTGTTCTTCATGGATCTGTGGTGATATCTTCTAACTCTTGACATTCTTTTCTTAGCTTAGATCTAGATTTCTTTTTTTGCATGCTTTGAGTGTGGGATTTTGCTGCTGGGCCGATTGGCAATATCATGAGATTCTTGTTGTTTTCTGTTATTTATGGCTGTTGTTTTGTGAAAATTTCATCTTTGTATTGCCTTTGTGATTCTGTAAATGATGATCTACCCCCAATTTGTCATGTTTGTTATAATTAGGGTATTCTTTGAATTAGGGTTCCTGTTTTTTTTATTAAGCCTGTTGATTTATGTTGATTTTTATGGTACTGTACAGTTAATTTATGTTGATTTATGTTCAATTATGTTGATTCCTGTTTATTTGAATTGATTTCTGTTGATTTACTTTGAATTATGTTTACTACACTATTTTAGGGTTTTTTATGGTACCGGACAGTTGATTTATGTTGAGTTATGTTCATTTAGGTTGATTTTTGTTGATTTAGGTTCATTTCTGTTGATTTTTGTTACTTTGAGTTGATTTAAGGGTACTGGACAGTTGATTTATGTTTATTTTAGGTTGATGTATGTTGAGTTATGTTGATTTAGGTTGATTTATGTTGTTTTATGTTGATTAATGTTGATGTTTGTTTATTTGAGTTTATTTTAGGTTACTGGACAGTTGATTTATGTTCATTTTTGGTTCATTTATGGTACTCTACAGCTGATTTAGGTTGATTGGAGTTGATTTATGTTCATTTATGTTGATTTATGTTAATTTTAGTTGATTTATGTTGTTTTATGTTGATTATTGTTGATTTAGTTTGATGTTTGGTTCTGTACAGTTGATTTGACTTGCATTTGGTTGATTACACTTCATTGTAGTTCATTTTGGTTGCTTTGAGTTCATATATGTTGATGTTATTTCATTTTGTTTGTTGTGAGTTGATATAGGTTCATGTTAGTTTATTTTATTTTACTTTTTGTCTGGATCTGGTCTTGTCTATTCCCCTCTTCATTTCTTGTTTCAAGCTCTTCTTCTCGACTGAACTGAAGAAATTGTGTTGCACAATTAAATCAATTCAGTCGGGAATAGAGGCTTGAATGATTGATGCCTTTAGGTTAGATTCTTTTAGTTTATAAATTGATTTGTTGTCCATATTGTTGTGGTTAGCTTAGGTTGATTTATGGTACTGATTTAGGTACTTTTATGGTGTAATTTGAGTTGATTACCATACTGATTTTACTTGTGAAGAGTTCATTTGACTTGATTTCAGTTTTGTTGTAAGTTGTCCTATGTTGTTGTCCATATTGTTGTGGTTAGCTTAGGTTGATTTATGGTACTGATTTAGGTACTTTTATGTTGTAATTTGAGTTGATTACCATGCTGATTTTACTTGTGAAGAGTTCATTTGACTTGATTTTAGTTTTGTTGTAAGTTATCCTATGTTGTTGTCCAAATTATTGTGGTTAGCTTAGGTTGATTTATGGTACTGATTTAGGTACTTTTATGTTGTAATTTGAGTTGATTACCATGCTGATTTTACTTGTGAAGAGTTCATTTGACTTGATTTTAGTTTTGTTGTAAGTTGTCCTATGTTGTTGTCCATATTGTTGTGGTTAGCTTAGGTTGAATTGATTGAATTGCTTTAAAAAACCCTAAGTCTAGCATGTTCAGATCAGGAGATTGAGCTGGTTGACATATGAGTTTCATTTCAAACCCATCTTTGTTAGCTTCATGTAGAAAGAGTGGGTCATCTAGGGCAATATGAGGTCTTGCATTATCCTGTTGAATCCATATTTGCTTGCATCCATCTGCTGGCCATTTCTCCCTTATTGCTGACATCAATTTTGTGATCATCATTTCCCTTATTGTGTCCTTTGTGATGCTTTGCTTGGCTTTGAGTTCAATTGTACCAGCTGGTCTATTACAAGACCATCTTTGAGCAGCAACTTCCTCTACAAATGCATAGATTCCCAACTTTCCATCCCAAATGATTCTATCCCCTATCCATGGCCTTGCAATTGCACCCATAAACATGACCTTTGTAATGAAAGCTTTTGATTGGCAAGCCCTGTATGGATCTTCCTCCTCTGACAGTAGGTAAAACCTTTGGGTTACCTTGCTCATGAAGAACCACTTTTCATCTATGTGCACCATGTTGTATAGGCAATTAAACCTTGCCTTTTGTGTGACTGATTTTGGGATGCTTTGAGAAAGAATGAACTTCATTCTTGCAATCTTGTGTTTTGGAGTTAATTTGGGTTTGATTGAATTTGTGTGGCACCTAAGTATTCCCCTCTTGAGTAGTCTATAAACAGTGGAGGGACTTACTTCCAAAGCTAAAGTAAAGGACCTAAGAGTGGTCCTTTGCTTTAATGGAACCTCCCTCAATATGGCTTCATCAAAAATCTTGGGTTTTCTACCACTGTTACCAGATTTCCTATTTGCAACATTGACCTATGCTCCTAAGTTTTTCTGATTTTTTGCAAGTCTCCAAAGCCTTGCCAAAGTTGACCTACTGACCCCATATTTTTGTTGTATGGTTGTTAGTTGACCTCTTGGAAGAACCATGGCTTCATTTGCACATGCAAATAGGTCAATGATCATTTGCCTTCTAACACAGTTTGGTACATTTGGTGTCTTACCTGGGTTGGTCTCTTGTTCTGTGTTCTGTACATCTTCTGTAAACTCTAACTCATGCTCCTCTTCATTTTCAGAATATGAGGAGTAATACCAGACCTCATCATCATTGTTGTATTCCATGTTTTGATGATGCCAAATACTTAGGTTATAATATAGTTTTTATTTTGCGAAAAATTATAAAATACATAATGTTTAATTTTGCATTTATATCTTGTGGAGAAAGATTAATTATTTAATCTAAGTCAAGATATTATTTTTATGCACTTTTGAATTTTATCATATGGTATGTTTGATGTTCTAGTTACTTGAAATCTTTGAATAAAAGATTCTTCAAGTTACTAGATATTTGTTGCTGTTGTTTTTGTTTGAAAAACAGTTGAAAAACCGTGGCACAAAAAGTGGAGTTAATTCCTTGAAGCTCTCCAACAAACCCAACAACCTCGCTGGAGAAGCTCCCATTAACGGATAGTGGAGGTAGTTTATTTCCGTTGCAATAAACGTGGAGGAAATGCAGCGAAATTAGGGTCATGATCTCCACACCATTACAAGCACTTATCAAGGAGAACGTGGAGCATAATATTTCCAGTAGAAGAAGATTAATTGCAGTAGCTATATAAGAGGAACACTAGTGGAAAAAAGCCTAAGGGCTGCGGTCAAAAGTGGCCTAAGGGCTGCGTTTTTTGACCGCAGCAATTAGAGTAGCAGCCCTTAATATATATGAAGGGTCATGGTTACTGAACCAAGCACCCTTCCATATTTAAGGGTCATGGCCGTAAGAAAACCGCAGCCCTTGGCCACATAAGGGCTGCGGTTAAGGGCCAAAACCGCAGACCCTTGGTGAGTTAAGGGCTGCGGTTTTTAGCCCTTAACCGCACCCTTAACCCACTAAGGGCTGCGGTTTTTCCAAAAACCGCAGCCCTTGTGACCCAAAAAAATTAAAAAAAAATTTTTTTTTTTTGATTTTTTTGTCCTAAATGTTCCCAAACAAGCTTTATATATATATATAAGTATCATTTTTCATTACAAATTATGTTGTTTACACGAATATAGAGAAAATAATAACTAAATTACATTAGTTCGAGGCCGCCCCGAATGTTCGAATTGCAATATATGAGCGGGATCACAACCATAAAAAAATAACCAACCAAAGAACAGCCCATGAAGACATTACAACAACTCCACCAAGATCGGCATCCGAATCCCTCAAAAGCAACTTTTCTAGAGATGATAGAACCCGGCAAATAAAACCAAAACCGCTATAATTTGGAGTTGAAACTATATCTATGCAAGTACTACAAAGCGTAAGGTCGGACAGACCCACTCCACAAGAACAACTTTCAATTTGTTGATGTTGTAAGTACATGGCAACTTACAATACAACAACAAATGGCTAAACAAATGGCTAGCGAGGGGGTTGCGGGGGGGGGGCGGCGGGGTGCTGGCGGGGGGGGGCAGGGGGAGGGGAAGCAGGGGGGTGTTGGGTCATGCTAGGGGTGTAGCGGGGGCAAAGCGGGGGTAGCAGGGGGCGCAGGGGGTGGGGTGGGGGCTAGCGGGGCTAGCAGGGGGTTGCAGGGGGCGCTGGTAGGGAGGCTTGTAGGGGGGGGGGGCAGGGGGAGGGGAAGCTGGGGTGCCGGGTGCTAGGAGTGTAGCAGGGGCGGCAACAGGGGGTAGCAGGGGCGCCGGGGGTGGGGTGGAGTTCTAGCGGGGGCTAGCGGGGGTCAGCAGGGGGCAGCGGGGGGGTGCGGGCAGGAGTTCCGCGGGGGGGGTGGGGCAGGGGGAGGGAAGCAGGGGGTGTCTGGGCTGTGCTAGGGGTGTAGCAGGGGGCAGCATGGGGGTAGCAGGGGGCGCTGGGGTGGGGTGGGGTGGGGTTCTAGCAGGGGGGCTAGCAGGGGGGTTGCAGGGCTGGGGGCAGCGGGGGGTGCTGGCAGGGAGGGCTGGCAGGGGGGGGGGCAGGGGGGAGGGGAAGCAGGGGGTGCTGGGTCTGCTAGGGGTGTAGCAGGGGGCCATGTACCTATTAGGACTATATATGACCTAACACGCGGCTAAATGCAAAAAACTAAGTGAATTGGAGTGTAAAGGCCAAAATCGGCTCGAAATGGCCTTCATTTACCCAAAATGTGTTTCAAAGCATATAAGTGGAGTTTAATTGACTCTTATAGTTATATATGTACCTATTGGGACTATATATGATCTAACATGCGGCTAAATGCAAAAAACTAAGTCAATTGGAGTGTAAAGGCCAAAATCGCCCGAAATGGCCTTCATTTACCCTAAAAGTTGTTTCAAAGCATATAAGTGGAGTTTAATTGACTCTTATAGTTATATATGTACCTATTGGGACTATATATGATCTAACATGCGGCTAAATGCAAAAAACTAAGTCAATTGGAGTGTAAAGGCCAAAATCGGCCCGAAATGGCCTTCATTTACCCTAAAAGTTGTTTCAAAGCATATAAGTGGAGTTTAATTGACTCTTATAGTTATATATGTACCTATTGGGACTATATATGACCTAACATGCAGCTAAATGCAAAAAACTAAGTGAATTGGAGTGTAAAGGCTAAAATCGACCCGAAATGGGCTTCATTTACCCAAAGGGTGTTTCAAAGCATATAAGTGGAGTTTAATTGACTCTTATAGTTATATATGTACCTATTAGGACTACATATGACCTAACATGCGGCTAAATGCAAAAAACTAAGTGAATTGGAGTGTAAAGGCCAAAATCGGCCCGAAATGGCCTTCATTTACCCAAAATGTGTTTCAAAGCATATAAGTGGAGTTTAATTGACTCTTATAGTTATATATGTACCTATTGGGACTATATATGACCTAACATGCGGCTAAATGCAAAAAACTAAGTCAATTGGAGTGTAAAGGCCAAAATCGGCCCGAAATGGGCTTCATTTACCCAAAATGTGTTTCAAAGCATATAAGTGGAGTTTAATTGACTCTTATAGTTATATATGTACCTATTAGGACTATATATGACCTAACACGCGGCTAAATGCAAAAAACTAAGTGAATTGGAGTGTAAAGGCCAAAATCGGCCCGAAATGGACTTCATTTACCCAAAATGTGTTTCAAAGCATATAAGTGGAGTTTAATTGACTCTTATAGTTATATATGTACCTATTAGGACTATATATGACCTAACACGCGGCTAAATGCAAAAAACTAAGTGAATTGGAGTGTAAAGGCCAAAATCGGCCCGAAATGGACTTCATTTACCCAAAATGTGTTTCAAAGCATATAAGTGGAGTTTAATTGACTCTTATAGTTATATATGTACCTATTAGGACTATATATGACCTAACACGCGGCTAAATGCAAAAAACTAAGTGAATTGGAGTGTAAAGGCCAAAATCGGCCCGAAATGGGCTTCATTTACCGAAAATGTGTTTCAAAGCATATAAGTGGAGTTTAATTGACTCTTATAGTTATATATGTACCTATTAGGACTATATATGACCTAACACGCGGCTAAATGCAAAAACTAAGTGAATTGGAGTGTAAAGGCCAAAATCGGCCCGAAATGGGCTTCATTTACCCAAAATGTGTTTCAAAGCATATAAGTGGAGTTTAATTGACTCTTATAGTTATATATGTACCTATTGGGACTATATATGACCTAACATGCGGCTAAATGCAAAAAACTAAGTGAATTGGAGTGTAAAGGCTAAAATCGACCCGAAATGGGCTTCATTTACCCAAAGGGTGTTTCAAAGCATATAAGTGGAGTTTAATTGACTCTTATAGTTATATATGTACCTATTAGGACTACATATGACCTAACATGCGGCTAAATGCAAAAAACTAAGTGAATTGGAGTGTAAAGGCCAAAATCGACCCGAAATGGCCTTCATTTACCCAAAATGTGTTTCAAAGCATATAAGTGGAGTTTAATTGACTCTTATAGTTATATATGTACCTATTGGGACTATATATGACCTAACATGCGGCTAAATGCAAAAAACTAAGTGAATTGGAGTGTAAAGGCTAAAATCGACCCGAAATGGGCTTCATTTACCCAAAGGGTGTTTCAAAGCATATAAGTGGAGTTTAATTGACTCTTATAGTTATATATGTACCTATTAGGACTACATATGACCTAACATGCGGCTAAATGCAAAAAACTAAGTGAATTGGAGTGTAAAGGCCAAAATCGGCCCGAAATGGCCTTCATTTACCCAAAATGTGTTTCAAAGCATATAAGTGGAGTTTAATTGACTCTTATAGTTATATATGTACCTATTGGGACTATATATGACCTAACATGCGGCTAAATGCAAAAAACTAAGTGAATTGGAGTGTAAAGGCCAAAATCGGCCGAAATGACCTTCATTTACCCAAAATGTGTTTCAAAGCATATAAGTGGAGTTTAATTGACTCTTATAGTTATATATGTACCTATTAGGACTATATATGACCTAACATGCGGCTAAATGCAAAAAACAAAGTGAATTGGAGTGTAAAGGCCAAAATCGGCCCGAAATGTCCTTCATTTACCGAAAATGTGTTTCAAAGCATATAAGTGGAGTTTAATTGACTCTTATAGTTATATATGTACCTATTGGGACTATATATGACCTAACATGCGGCTAAATGCAAAAAACTAAGTCAATTGGACTATATATGACCTAACATGCGGCTAAATATATTTCGTCTTGTTTTTCGTTCTCTCGCATAATTTTCATAATTCATCTTCATTGGGGGGAAGGGGGAGTGTAGCGGGGGGGCGAAAGGGGGGGGAGTGCAACAGGGGGGGAGGGCACAGGGGCGGGTCGGGGGAGTGCAAGCAGGGGGCGCGAGTGAGGGGGAGTACGGTAGGAGGGAGTGCGGGGGGAGTGCAAGCAGGGGGAGGGATGCAGGGGCCGGTCGGGGGGGAGTGCAAGCGGGGGGAAGCAAAGAGGGGGGGGAGTGCAGCAGGGGGGTGCAGGGGGGAGTGCAAGGGGGAGGGTCAGCAGGGGCTAGTCGGGGGAGTGCGCAAGAAGGAGGGGGGGAGTACAAGAGGGGGGAGTGCAGGGGGGAGGGTCGCAGGGGCTGGTCGGGGGAGTGCAAGAGGGAGGGGGGCGGGCGAGGAGGGGGAGTGCAGGGGGGAGGGCTGCGGGGGCCGGTCGGGGGGGAGTGCAAGCGGGGAGGGGGCAGCGGGGCGGGGGACGGGGGGAGGAGATAGTTCAAGTCACCATTGCCAAAGGAGTTAGTTTTATTGGGCTTTTTTTCTTTTTTGGTTTTTTAGTTTTATTTTGTTAATTTTTGTTGTGATTAATTATCAATTGCTAGAAAAAGTGAACATAATATTATTATTAACTTGTTAGTGTTGGTTCAAAACTCTTTTACCAACAAGATCTTATAATCCTAGTTTAATTATAACAATTAAAATCGCAATTCAAAACTCCTTGTGTTTTTTTCCACTAGTGAAAATGCAAAAAGCTTAACTCTTTACATAGCAAAATTTATGACAGAACAACTTAGATAGTACATGATCGCCTTCTATACACTACTGAAATGATTTCATCATCAAGGCAATTGAAGTCCTAAAATAACCACTTAGATGCATAGTAGGCCAAGAAATCCCACAAAAATCATTAACTAACTAATATTCACCAACTTTATGCATGAAACAATCAATCAATGCCAAAAAGATTCAATAAAACCAACACCATGATCCCAAAGGGGCTACAATGCCCATACTAATTCCTCGAACAATCATCTTCAACTAAGGGGAAAAGGGGGATAAATAAGGTTCATCCTCGAACAATCAACTTCGGATAGGATGGTTCTAATTTCTAAAACATAATCGGAAAAAGAATTCTAAGCTAAGTTAATAGAAGGGGGATAAATAGAAGGATGACATGGTCCGAGATTGAGTACCTTATCGGTCTTATCCTTGGCAATAACGTCAATAAATGCAAGCATCTTTAAGCATCCGATGAAAAAATTCATAAAAGGGAAGAGAAAAATGAGAGGAACAATTAGGTATTTCATGGAACTAAAAAGGAAGAATCAATTAACAAATTGACGAACACCTTTAACAAAAACAGATAAAATCGTAACCAATTGTGATAAAATCGAAACCCCAAAATCATCCATTACCTGATGTTTGTTGAGATAAAAAAAAGACAGGAAATGAGAGTAAATTAGGTGCAATTGCAGCTTATCTTTGGTGTTCAAATCTGAAGCAAGGTAGGGAACTAACCAGAGGACCCAAAAAGGCCTTGGGCGAGATAAGCTTGAGCTTCGCACCATAGTGATAAGTTATATTGCTCAATATGCTCCAAAGGATGGTGTGCAAAAGTGGTGCCTGAGTGTTGAAGCAATCTCCAAAAGTGAGTGCGGGATATAGAAAACCACATGTTTGCTTGACTATGTGCCACTTACAAATCAATTCCCTGATAAGCAGGCCATCTAGTTGTAGTTAAATATGAAAAGGAATGTAGAATTTAAAGATATTTCTAGACATTGGTATTTCGTTTAAGAAACTCATATGAAATACGAGGTAAAAATCATCTAAATAGAAGATTATTTAATAAGCAAAAAAAGAGTGAAATAATAACCAATGCATGAAGAAACAAAGGCCTAAGCTAAAGAGTGAGTCTAGAAATAGATAAATTTGCATATTCAAGGCATTTGAAGAGTTTATCGCCTTTCCTTGAAAATTTAAGAGATAATCATCCGAACTACATACCTCAAAAACCGTAGTCACTCAAATTTTATCCATATATATTGTACTCAAACTTAGAAGAGATGACAAAATCACATGGATTCTTAATTTTACAAAGATTTCGATCGCATATGTGCAAGGAAAGCTCTATAATTTCATAAATATGTACCACTTGAAATTACAATCAAACCATGATAGACATTCGTGCGTATATGACTTATCAATTTAGCTTAAGCAAGCGGTCAATGAATTCTAATTATAGTAAACTCAGTAAGTATTAAGACGCTTAGGACCCCGATGGTGCATTTTATACCATGATATGAGATTCGGGCCCGGGATTTCTATTACATCATCTCCCGGGTATATAAATGGGGCCAAAGGGAACACAAAAAAAGTTAGGGTCGTTCTATCATGTTCTCTCACTGAATATTTGAATGCTTATCGAAGACAATTTCCATGAACAATCAAAGAAAAGACATACCAACAAAGAAAAACCGGTGGCTTTTTCTTTGGTCATACCTTTGATGGGTCATTTGCTGTTCTGTGGAGTTCTCTGCTAGGTGAAGATAACCAAAAGGAAAGGAAATAGAAATAAATGTGGCAGCTATTCCACCATATGTAGCATAGAAGGTAGCAGGCGATGTGATCTTCCAGTGACTACAATGGAAAATAAAAGAATCAAGGTGCAGAACAATGGTGCACACTAATTGTGCCCAGAAACCGAAAATCAAACAAAGCCACCAATAAAATTTCACCAAAGCAAGGATATCATAATCAATAAGGCACTAACCAACTCAGAAAACCAAAAACTATGCATCAATATTCAACCAACAATGCTAAAAAACCAACCGAAAAAACAAGAAATTTCTTCAAAACACTAACCAAATGAGACTAATTCTCTAGACATCCATCATAAAACCATTAATTCAATACAATCATTTGATCTATTAATCCTCATAAAAGAGACAAAAAATTTAGCAGGCAAAAATAGGAGAAAATAAAGCTATTTGCAGACATGAATGAACGATGAGATAATATGAGCAAAGTCGAACATCAAATCTAATATGAGCAAAGCATTATTGTCAACATTTTCAGTGCATTAAGATTGATTATACAAGGAAAAATCAAGAGATCTGAAGCTAAGTATTTACAAAAGAGTGAGATGAGAGAGTGAGAAAACTTATCCCTCCGTTACGAAAATCCACGTAAAACTTATCTCCACGCACCTCCCGTTTCCCTAACAACAGACATGGACAGGAAATTGCTAAATTGAAATGGACACAAAGCCCTAATAGCAGAATTATACAAGAATTTTGAAATACCAACCTGAAATAATTGAAAATTTGGAAATGAGGAGTGCGAAGAGGAGCAAACTTACTCTACAAAATTAGCAACTATAGATCTACAAACAACTAAAAAAAAAAATCAAAAACTGACATCAAAACTCAGCAAAACTAACTCAAACTAAGTAAATGCATGAAAATCAGTCAACAACAAGAAAACGCAAAACAACAATCAAAATTTGAGCGAAAAGCAAACAATCGAACGAAAACTACAAGAAAATAGAAAACTTACAATGAATTTAACACATAATAGAGGTGATTTGCTGGTTCGGCGACGCTCTTTCTCGATGGAGGCGTTGCGAGGCGAGGATGGTGGCGTGGCAAACGAAATTAGGGTTGCTAATGTTGTCGGTGGTTGAGTTGGGAAGTGCGAGTTGCAGGGGAGGAGGTGAGCAAGTGCGAGTTGCGGGGAGGAGGTGAGCAAGTGCGAGGTCGAAGAGAGCGAGAGGCGAAGTGTGAGGGTGGGTGTGAGGGTGGGTGCTCTTTTTCATTGCTTGAAGGAGGAACGAAAATGTGTGGAGGGAAGTAAAATTAATGAGCGCGCGCGGTTTGTTTTGGCCTTGTGGGGATTAAAAAATAAAAAAAGGGCTGCGGTTGAGTGGTAAACCGCAGCTCCTTCCTTTAGAGGGCCGCGGTCGAGCCCTAAACCGCAGCCCTTTATCTAACCAAGGTCTGCGGTTTTGGGCCCGACCGCAGCCCCTTAACGGAAGGGCTGCGGTTTTCAACACAAGCGCAGCCCTTTTAAAGCAGCAAATGACAATTTTTCCTCTAGTGGAAGATAATTCGAAGAAAACTTAAGAACTTTCGAGCATAAAAGTCGATCAATACTTATAAAGTTTTTCTTGTAATTTCCTCTTATATTCTACATACTTATTGTAATATTCATAGTGTGTTGGTGAGAGAAAATTCAGAGAATATCCTTGTATTCAAGAGAGAGAAAGAAAGAGAGAAGAGAGAAGACTTCGAGTGAAGTCAAAGTGAGTGTCATCGTTCAGGGGTAACTGGGTGACTGGGAACAAGTTCCTAGAGGAACGGAGAAGGTCTCGTTAATAGGTTGTAAAAGATAGAGTCTTTTGGCCTATTATAGTAAAGAGAGTTTGAGTCAAAATCACTCGTGGTCAAGGTTTTTCTTCCTATTGGGCCTAGGAAGTTTTCCTTGTAAAAATCTCGTGTGTGTGTCTCTTTCTACTTTTACTTAGTTTTTAATTCCGCAATATATTTTGAAAATTTCCCCTCAACTACAATTCACCCCCCCTCTTGTAGTTGGTTTAGTGTTCATACTAGAATAACAATTGGTATTAGAGCCTAGTACCTCCAGAATCAGCTAACACTGAGGAGATTGTACCTGGAAAAATGAACACTACGGGAGAAAAGCTTGATGAAGGGTATTCAACTCAACGCCCACCTATGTTCAATGACAAGCATTATCCATACTAGAAGAATCGTATGGAAATATTTATTAAAGCTGAGAATTACCAAGTATGGAAGGTAATTGGAATTGGTGACTTTGAAGTCACAAAGAAGAACGACAAAGGGGAACAGATTCCTAAACCCCTTGCTGAGTTTGACAAAGAAGACTTCGACAAAATGTAGATGAACAACATGGCCAAGAAGCTACTCCATTGTGGTCTTGGTCCCCATGAACACAACCGAGTCATGGGATGCAAGACTGCAAAGCAAATGTGGGAACTCCTTCAAATCACTCATGAAGTAACAAGCGAAGTGAAACGATCAAAGATTGATATGCTCATGCATAAGTACGAATTGTTTCACATGAAACAAAAGGAGCCTATTCAAGATATGCTCACTCGCTTCTCAAACATCATAAATGAACTTGAATATCTGGGAAAGATAATCTCTCCAGAGGAACAGGTTCGTAAGGTACTAAGGAGTCTACCACAAGATGAGAAATGGATGGCTAAGACAACGTCACTGTTGGAAACCAAGGACTTCACAACGTTCAACGTTGAACAACTTGCTGGTTCCTTGATGACTCATGAGTTACATCTAGAAACTCATGAAACTGAATCTTCAAAGCCTAAGGCTCTGGCTCTCAGATCAGAGGAACAATAAGATTCATAAACTGACGATGAAGAAGCTGCGATGATTGTAAGAAGATTCAAAAAATTCTTCAGCAAGAATTACAGAGGAAAGGTCACAAAGAAACCAACGAAGCTAAGTTGTCATAAGTGTGGAAGCCTTGATCATTTCATCAAGGAGTGTCCTCAATGGGAAAACGAGAAAGCAAAAGGGAAATACAAAGAGAAGGGCAAGGAACAACAAAAGTCCTTTTCGAGAAATGATATGAAGAGAGCTATGGTTGCAGCATGGGGAGAGTCTGACTCAGAGGAGGAGCAGGAACAAACTGAGGAAGAAACTGTCCATCTATGTCTCATGGCGAATATCGAGGACAAAGTGGAATCTTCAAACCCCAAGGTAAGTTTTAATGTTATTGAAGAAGAACTTACAAAACTTAATAAAAGCCAATTAATAAAACTTTTATTAGAAACCTTAGATGACTACAAGGAAGTATGCGCAAAAAGAGATCAATTAACTAATGTCTTGAAAGTCACTAAGAACCATTCTAATTGGCTTAACACATTAAAATGTGATACTGAAAAAAAAATCTTTAAACTTTTTGACAATAGTAGAGCTTATCAAGATGCATTTGAAAAAGTCAAAAACGAGAATTATCTTTTGAATTTGGAATTGGCAGAATTGAAACTGTTTGTTCCTGAAGGAACAGTCTCTTCAATAAATACCAGAAGCATTGCTGAAAATTTGAAAAACAATCATGAAAATGTTGTTCAAGAAAATCTGGTATTAAGGAAGAAATTGGAGCCCTCAAGGAACAAGCTTCCTGACCCAGTCTCATGGATACAAAAGTATCAAAACAAAGGAAGAGATGGTCTCGGTTTCAATCACAAGAAAAAAGACAAAAAGAAAAAATATGTTGACCTGCCAAGTAGCAAGATATGTTCTTACTGTGGGAACAGTGGTCACATAGTGTCTGACTGTTCCACCAAAGAAGAACGTATTGAGAGGAACACGTACCTAGTAAAACAGGTTTGGAAAATTAAAAAAGACTCAAGTCCAACAAAGGAACCCAAGCTAGACTGGGTTCCTACCACTAACTAGTTTGCTATGGTACAGGCTGAAGTGAGGGGGAACAATTTGTGGTACCTCGATAGCGGTTGTTCTAAGCACATGACAGGAGATAGATCCAAATTTCTCTCACTTTCAGTCTATAATGGAGGAATTGTGACCTTTGGAGACAATCTTACAGGTAATATAGTTGTTGTTGGTAAGATAGGTAAATCTCAGTAACATTCCATAGATAATGTATTTTTGGTCGAGGGTTTAAAGCATAGTTTACTTAGTGTATCTCAGTTTTGCGATAAGGGAAATAATGTGAAGTTTACTAATGAGTCTTGTATAGTCAGCAATGAAAGTACAGGAACCAAGATCCTTGAGGGAACGAGGAAAGGGAACACCTACATGGTCGACCTGAACCTTGTTCCTAGGAATAATCTCACATGCTTAAGTGTGATCGAAGTTGATCCTCTTCTATGGCACAAGCGTTGCGGTCATGCAAGCATGTCCCTACTGCATAAACTAAGTGGAAAGGACTTGGTAGTTGGCTTACCAACAATTAAGTCTTTGAACCACGGTGTTTGTGATTCATGTGTTAAAGACAAGCAAGTGAGATCCTCATTCAAATCCAAGAAAATGGTAAGCACACAAAATCCATTAGAACTTCTTCACATGGACTTATGTGGCCCTGTACGCATCCAAAGCCGATCAGGTAAGAGATATGTGTTAGTCATAGTAGATGATTTTTCAAGATACACATGGGTTATTTTTCTTCATAGTAAGGATGAAACGTTTGATGAATTTTTAACCTTTGCTAAAAAGATTCAAAGAACAAGCGGATTTAAATTAAAACATTTAAGATCTGACCATGGTAAGGAGTTTGAAAACTCCAAGTTTGATGAATTTTGCAGCAATGACGGTTCATACCATAACTTTTCAGCTCCCAGAACACCACAACAGAATGGTGTAGTTGAAAGGAAGAACCGAACCCTTGAGGATATGGCAAGAACAATGATTATTGCAAGCGGTCTTCCGAAGAATTTTTGGTTGAAAGCAGTGGAATACGGCATGCTACATCATCAATCGTGTCATGCTAAGACCAATCACTTTGAAGACACCTTATGAGCTCCTTAGAGGAAGAAAACCCAATATCGCTTACTTTCGAGTTTTTGGATGTAAATGCTTTGTACATAATAATGGAAAGGACAACTTAGGAAAGTTCGATGCTAGAAGTGATGAGGCTATTTTTCTTGGATATGCCTTAAGTAGTAAGGCTTATCGAGTTTACAATAAACGAACAATGTGTGTTGAGGAAAGTGTCCATGTTATATCCGATGAGACTAACTCCTTGCAGAACAGAGTCACAATGATAACTTTGAAATAGGTCGACTCGTCCCGATGAGATTAATCATTATGATGAGGAACTAACCCCTGCAGGAAAAGAGAAGAAGCAAGTTCCTCGATCCGGCTCAACCTGTTCCCGATCCTTACGAGGAACCAAAGAACAGGGAGGAACTCGGGGAAGATCAAGGAGCTCCCGAACCGAAGAAGATCAAGTGAACCAATCACCTCAAGAAACTCAAGAAGTAACTAGGAGATTTGATCCAAAGCCTTGGAAACACCAAAATTCTCATCCTTTAGAATTAATAATAAGTAACATTGAAAAGGGAACTCAAACGAGATCCCAAATGAAGAATTTTTGTGCTTTTCATGCTTTCTTATCTATGATAGAACCTAAGGATCATAGGGAAGCGCTTAAAGAGCCTGATTGGATCAATGCTATGCAAGATGAGCTAAATGAGTTCCAGAGGAACAAGGTATGGCACCTGGAGACTAAACCAAAGAACCGAAGGTTATAGGCCTTAAATGGGTCTTCAGGAACAAGCTTGATGAGTATGGAACAAGTGGTAAGGAACAAGGCCGAGACTTGTAGCCAAAGGTTATAATCAACAAGAAAGTATTGATTTCGATGAAACCTTTGCTCCTGTTGCTAGGATAGAAGCAATTAGAATTTTGATTGCCTTTGCTACCTTTATGGGATTTAAGTTGTACCAGATGTGTTGAGTCATGTAGTGTTTTGATGATTGTAAGCAAATGATGATTATCTAACTAACATGTGTGTTTGAGATGTGCATATTACATTAACATGCAACAAGTCATGGAAGGTTGAACATATCACATCATGAAGGACTTCCAACAAGTGAAGTTCCTAAAAGAGTTCCTATAAGGAACACAAACAGAGCGGTTCCTAGGTACATCCTAAGAGGAACATTGAATATGAAGTTCCGGAGCAGTTCTTGAGTGGGAGCAGCAAGATGACGTTTCAGAGTTGAAATAAGAAGTTCCTAAGCAGGAACTATGAGTGCGAAGTTTCTTAAAGGAACTAGCACATCGAAGTTCCAGAGGTGGAGCTATCAACATGCGGTTCTTGAGTTGGAGCAGCATGGAGCATGAAGGCAGAAAATATGAGTTTATTTTCTAGGATTCATGTAAGTATGTGGAAACGTGAAAGGTAATGGAACAAGGTCAAAAGGAACTCGTAAGGTCAAAAGGAACTCGTAGAACTTAGAGTCAAAAGTATTTAAGAGTCAATAAGTCTGATGCATATTATTATCTTAATCTATAAGAATTTATTTAGAGTTTGTTTCTTAATAAATCTCTACTTGGTTAATTATTTATAAATAATATGCATTAGTTGTTTTAGGATCAGATTTAGTTTTTAAATGAAAGATAAGTTTTAAATAAAATAGTTTTAAATAAAATCGGTTTTAATTTAGGATTCTGATTTTAATATTTTTTATTTATATTTTATCTTATCAGTTTTTGAAAAATAAAAAGCCGAGATTTATCATACGTATAATGAGTTTTGTTGAAGAAATTGTCTGTCTGTTCCTCTCTAAGGAACAGACGTGCTGGTACTATTTATCTAAGTTAAAGGAACGAATTAGTAGTTAAAGGAACTAGGCGTGTAAAATATTGTGCAACGCTTAAAAGGAATCTGTTGAGTGTTTAAAGGATATATTTTAGGAAAATGATTTTATGTGGTTCAAATCTGATATTAAAGGAATGATCTTTTGTGGAAAAGATTTTATCTTTATTCCAAAATAGAATCATTTTCGAATTTAAAAGAAATTTTTTTTTTAAGATATTATTTGATAAAAAGATTTAATTTTGGTTTTATTAATTAAAATAGTTTTTAATTAAAAACCAAATTTAAAATACTGTTGCATAAGTAAATGCTAGATTTTAGGAAGCAGTAACATTTCCATCTCCCACGTTCAACTGAGATCGTGGAGATCATGGGTAACAAAAGGAACGTGTTCCTCTAGATGAGGAACATCATGGGAAAATGGTTTAACCACTAACACATGATTAATCCCACGTTCATTCTAAATGACTGCTATAAATATACAAGTTCAATTAAGTTTCAAATTGTCTGACTGGTGTCAATCCATAGGGTCTGACTTGTGTCATTCCATAAGGTCTGGCTTTAGGAATAATGTTACAAAAGAATTATATTTTCTATTCCTTGTTTTGAGTCAGTTCCTATGAGTTCTAAGTTCCTACAATTGCCATGTTCCTATACAGTTCCTTGTATTATCAAATGTCTGTATTTAAGTTTGGGGTTAAAGGGTTTGAGTGAACTCTTGTAATGGGAACATGGTGAAGAGTTTGAGTGAATTCTTGTATCAAGTTCGAGTTAGGAACTTGAGTAAGTTCTTGTGTTTATTGTTAGACTAAGGGTGAAGTCTATCTAGGGGTGAAGGGTTTGAGTAAACCTTTTGTAAAGAGTTGTGGGAACTCTTGAAAGACTTAGAGTTAAGTATAGAGTGTAGAGTGGAGATTGTGAGAGAGTTAGAGTTCCTAGTGGAACTTGTGAGAGAGTTTGAGTTCCGAGGGGAACTTGCGTATGTAATAGGTTGAAACAGAGGAGGTTTCCTATTATAGTGAAGAGTTGAAATCCCGAGGAGGTCGTGGTTTTTCTTCTTGTATTGAGACAAGAAGTTTCCACGTAAAAATCTCTCTTGCACTTTCAGTTCCTTATTGCTTATGTTTTAAATTCCGCATTATTTGGGCAATAAGTTCCACACTACAATTCACCCCCCTCTTGTAGTGTTCCTATAGAAATAACAATTGGTATCAGAGCTGGAACTTAGTGATAAGCAGGAAACCCTGCTGAGTTAAGTTCCTGCAAGAAGAAGGAACTCGTACGAGAAAGGAACTCCACCCTACGTCATTCAAAGGAACAATTGGAAGCTGACTTTTTATTATCAATTTAAAGTCACTCATGGATTATCAACGACCCCTTTGATGTAAGTATCTCTTACTTGAGATATTCTTTATACGCATACATTAATTTGAAACTTGTTCCTTATAGTATTTCTAGTAAAATTGTTTTATTTGCCTTTGATGTTTTTATAGCAATTTTGGATAACTTTAAAACTGTTTTTTTAAAGACAAAAATTCAAATTTCCAAACTGTTTTTAAATATCAAAGAATCAGTATACTAGAAATGGTTCAATGAACGACTCGTATGGAACAATGCATATTTATTACTCTTGGAACTTGGTTTCCCATCTTAAGGGAAATTCATTATCTTTGGCATATTATATTGCGCTCATATTATTCTTTATTTGCCAAATGATAGTGTTATTATGCATCATGAATATTTGAAAAATATCTTATGTCGATACATGATGTTCCTTGTTAGTAGTAGTAGATATGTGCATCATGAATATGGATATTTTATGTTGCTCTTACTAACAAGAAAGGACCCAACATATATTTGGGTACCAAAAACCAAGAACTTGCTTATTTTGCAAGTCATGTGAAAGGAACCTACATCTCTTGATGTAGAGGTTATTTCTAGAAAGTAGATCTAGACATGAGTTCCTCTCACTACAAAAGCTGGAAAAAGTATGTAAAAGGTGAAATACATTTCTCAGGAAATTGGGTAGTAATCTTTACATACTACTATATATCTTGGTCATTATTATTCTCAAATATGCTTTTAAATATCCCCTATTAATACATGCCTGTAGAAGGTTATGAAAGAGAAGTTGTTTTATGGTTTTTACATATATATATGAATTATTTCAATCCAAATTCTCTTCAAGTTTTGTGCAAATATAATTATATTTTGTAGGTTTGACTATGGAGATAATTAATATTGGCAAAGGAACTTGCAGATGTAATAAGAAAATGATCGTCAGTTTCTCTAAAAGGAACAGACGTATTGGCATAACTAAAATGAACCAAAGGAACTCTAATATAGTCATAGGAACATAGTAATTAAGCATGAATCAACAGATCTATTAACTGATATTCACGTCCTAATGAAAATAGAAGTTTAATGCTAAAATTTAGGAAGGTTTTAGGGAAAAAGATTTTGACCAAGTTAAAACATTTTAAGAAAATCTTTTTGGTTATTGGAAGATTTTATTTTGTTTGAAAATTAAATCTTTTATATTTAAAGAAAAATCTTCTTAGATATTATTAAAAAGAATTGAAATTAAACTTTTATTTAGGATAAGAGAAAATAATAAGAGATCATGCTTAACAAATTCCTAGAATTTAGGAAAGTGAGATACTGGATATAACACGTTCAATTGAACGTACACAAAGTGGCGCATGATGCGCTTGTTCCTCAAGCAAAGGAACAACGTATTCTAGAGCCACAAATCCATGATCTTATGATCTAATCTCACGTTTAATCCAAATGACTATTATATAAGAACATAATTAATGAAGTTCTAAGTGTGCCTGACTAAGTGATTAAGTGAGTTAAGTAATTAAAGTATCAGTGCCTTTATTCTCTTATAATAGCCAATTGTTCCTATTGTCTACTTATTGTATTTCCACTAAATTAAATGCATAAAATCAGTTTCTCAATAAATCAATAAACATTGACTATTGATTTGAAGGAAGCAATGGTAAACTAAGATTAGTGGAACTATAAATGGTATAGGAACATTCCAACATTTGGCACAAGTTCCTAATTCTTTTGAAATTAATCTTAGTTCACTTGAACAAAGCAGAAGTTCCTTTTCATACGAGACTATATTTTTTGGAACTTTACTTCATTTTATGCTTTAACTATATTATCTCTTTTGACTAACCTACTAATATTAAAATGCACAAAGTATTTCTTTTTGGGTTTGCTTTACAGATTATATTTCTTAGTTTATGACAACCCGAAATGAAGGAACAAACAATATTTAGTGAGGGGGAACAACTAGTAAGATATAGCTCGACAACGAGTGTTCCAAGCCTATGATGATAGACAAATTAATATTACTCTCGCTATATGCTTATGATGAAGGAACTGTAGCTTCATAAACCAACGTAAAATGGTAAGATTGTTTAATAATCAAATGTTGGTAAGTTAAGTTCATGTTTCATTGTATATATCTTTATTGTCGAGTTAATGAAGCACAATATGTTTAATGTTTCTAAAGTTCACTAACTCTGGTTGTTTTGCAATTAAATTGCGTCATCAATAAAAGCTAAAAATGTCATACTTGAAGGGAATCAAGTAGGGAACACATACTTTGTGGATCTCAATTTGGTTCCTAACAAAGAACATGACATGACTAGTCATTATTGAAGATGATCTACTTATATCTTTCAAAATGATAACATTCTAACTTCATCATGGTTGACAAACTTAGACCAAGGAACTTGATTATAGGTATATCTTATATCTAGTTCCTAAAGGATAAATTTTGTTAACTATGTCAATGAAGATAGTATGTGATCTTATCTTCTTTCAAAAAATTTGGTATGCACCACAAATTCTTGGAACCTTTTCATGTGAATTTGCGTGGCATCTTAAGTGTTTAAATTAAAATTTTGAAGGAGAATTGTCTTGGTTGTAGTTGATATTTATTTAAGGGACACTCGATTCTTTTCTTTAATAGCAAAGATGAATATTCCACAGAATGTGTAATCATTGCTAAGAAGATTAAAAATTTAAGTGATCATAAATTATTATATTCGAGATCTAACCATGGAACCAAGTTCCAAACAAGTTTGATGATTTTGCAGGAAACAAGGTACTGACTACAAGCTTTCAAAGTGAAGAAAATTATAACCAGAAAGGAACTTCTGGACAAAAGTCGTCAATACTACTTCCCAATCATCAACAAGGATATGGTTACATCTTTGATCAACAAGACATCCTACAAACTCAAAACATGGGATTTAGATTGTTCCAAGTAGATTTTCAATGTGCTCAAAATATTTTTTTGGAAATCTATGAGGAACAATATCAAGTTTCTTCTTGAAAAATGATTTCAAAATTAACAATAATTTTTGTTTTCAAGAGAAATTGACTTAGTAGTTGTACATAGTTATATCAATAATATTTGTGGTACAACTAACTATTTTATGCAAGGGTTTTTGCTAACCTTATAAGCAAATGTACACGAGCATGATAAGGGAACAAAACTACTCTCTTGTAACATAATGATGCAAGGACAAAAACATGTCAAGGAACTTTTGCGAATGATGAGTGTGAGTCGAGTTCGAATGAAAGTTTTCATCGAGTGTGAAGACATCAAAATGATGGAACTAGCGATTCCGAATTCAAAAGCAAGTCATCAAAATTATTCAAGTACTTGAAAGTTAATATGCATGGTGAAATATGACTTAAGGTATGTTGTTTCTATTCACATTATATCATAATTAATAAATTACATTGTTAACTTATTAATATAAATGCATAACTTTTATAAGTCTTGCTTTACATTATATGAATATATGTTCTTTATCATTTCACCTATTCATGGACTGTTTAGAGGAACAAGACTTGATGAAGTATGACTTGAGTGTAAACATGTTCTTTTCCAAAAGTTTTGGTCGAATTGGGCTCTTACACATATTAAAACTGAAGTGATTATATGCACACTAGCGTAAATATGTTACACTTAATTTTTGTGTCGTAAAGGCATACACACTTGCCTAAGAGTGTTAGAGGTCTCATAATAGAACTATGGATGCTATCAAACATGAAAATCCTAAGTTGCCAAAGGTACAATGAAAGAAACCTTGATGGAACAAGACAGGTAAATTCCCATAATATATTTCTTTAAATTTTAGAGGGAACAAACCTATTCTAAGCCAACTATCATCAGTTCACACCACATTTCTTCAAATACCCTTTGATTGATTAATTCCTAATTCCATTCATATCATGTCACTTCACATCTCCTAATTCCCATGTGCTCTAATTTAAATTTATGACTTTTTATGGTTCAATGATGCATAAAGAGTGATAAATGGTAAATAAATTTTGAGGGGGAAGTTATGGAAGAAGTGAGAAGTAAGTATTTTATAATTTATCAATTGATGCTCAAAAGGATATATTATTAGATGGTAATAATCATATAAGTTCCTAATGATGAAAGAATGGAAGGAACTCGGGGAATAAGGAAGAAATCGATATAAATGTAACATTCTAGGAAAAATGCAACAACTTGTAATGACACTCTTGTTTAAAAAAAAAAAAAACAAGGGTGATCAAATCTGTATGGTTGATATGGTTGTTATTTCCTAGTAATCAATATTTGATATGGTTGTGAAGATGCTTCCTCATAAATTTGATGATTTGAGAAGAGGAACATAAGCGCAATAATGGAAGAACTTTATTATAAAGATGAATTCATTCAAGTTTCTTCACTCAATGAGTTCCTCACGATTGGTTGGTTGGTTGAGTAAAAGTGCACTTGATTGATACATATTAAGGTGAATGTGTGTGGGGTTTGGCGAGATTTCAAAAGTGTGAAGTGAAATAATCAACTCTAATTATTGTTGAGAACCTCTTATTAAAAGTCTAAACCATAGAGCACACAATATATCTCAAGTTCCCTCTACTCAAATAATTGTTACATAAACTTCTTTCATATTTCTTTGAGCGTGATATTACAATGTCCTATCTCTTAATCCATTCTTGACTTTCAAATCGATTTTTGCTTGACTTTTATTTCTTATTTGTCAAGTTCCTTCGATGGTTTTTGAAGTTGGGTCTTTGGATTGTGAGTTGGAAATTCGTATAGCACATGCATCCTAAGTTTGAAAAATTGAGATTCTTGAGGCTTTTGGGACTAACAAGTGTTTAACCATTATGGTGGTAAGTGTAGCATATAACAATAAGTGTATATGATTTACCTAAAACAAATGTGTGTAGAATGATCCTTTTCGATAATGACAAAAGGGGGAAGAATATGTATGATGCTTATGATCAAGTATAGTTAAGTCTAAATCCTTATATGATGAAAGTTATTTGTATGATGTGTATGTTGATATTTCCTTCATATACATGCATGGCTTGCTAGTTAAGGGGGATTAATGTACATCGTTTATTGTGTAATTTATGATAAGCATCATTTGTTTGTCACCATAAAAAAGGGGGAAATTGTTGAGTCATGTGGTGTTTTGATGATTGTAAGCAAATGATGATTATCTAACTAACATGTGTGTTTGAGATGTGCATATTACATTAACATGCAACAAGTCATGGAAGGTTGAATATATCACATCATGAAAGACTTCCAACAAGTGAAGTTCCTAAAAGAGTTCCTATAAGGAACACAAACAGAGCGGTTCCTAGGTACATCCTAAGAGGAACATTGAATATGAAGTTCGGAGCGGTTCCCGAGTGGGAGCGGCAAGATGACGTTTCGAGTTGAAACAAGAAGTTCCTAAGTAGGAACTATGAGTGCGAAGTTTCTTAAAGGAACTAGCACATCGAAGTTCCGAGGGTGGAGCTATCAACATGCGGTTCTTGAGTTGGAGCGAGCATGGAGCATGAAGGCAGAAAATATGAGTTTATTTTATAGGATTCATGTAAGTATGTGGAAACGTGAAAGGTAATGGAACAAGGTCAAAAGGAACTCGTAAGGTCAAAAGGAACTCGTAGAACTTAGAGTCAAAAGTATTTAAGAGTCAATAAGTCTGATGCATATTATTATCTTAATCTATAAGAATTTATTTAGAGTTTGTTTCTTAATAAATCTCTACTTGGTTAATTATTTATAAATAATATGCATTAGTTGTTTTAGGATAAGATTTAGTTTTTAAATGAAAGATAAGTTTTAAATAAAATAGTTTTAAATAAAATCGGTTTTAATTTAGGATTCTGATTTTAATATTTTTTATTTATATTTTATCTTATCAGTTTTTGAAAAATAAAAAGCCTAGATTTATAATACGTATAATGAGTTTTGTTGAAGAAATTGTGCGTCCTGTTCCTCTCTAAGGAATAGACGTCTTTGGTACTATTTATCTAAGTTAAAGGAACGAATTAGTAGTTAAAGGAACTAGGCGTGTAAAATATTGTGCAACGCTGAAAAGGAATCTGTTGAGTGTTTAAAGGCTATATTTTAGGAAAATGATTTTATGTGGTTCAAATCTGATATTAAAGGAAAGATCTTTTGTGGAAAAGATTTTATCTTTATTCCAAAATAAAATCATTTTCGGATTTAAAAGAAAATCTTTTTAAGATATTATTTGATAAAAAGATTAAATTTTGGTTTTATTAATTAAAATGGTTTTTAATTAAAAATCAAATTTAAAATACTGTTGCATAAGTAAATGCTAGATTTTAGGAAGCAGTAACATTTCCATCTCCCACGTTCAACTGAGATCGTGGAGATCATGGGTAACAAAAGGAACGTGTTCCTCTAGATGAGGAACATCATGGGAAAATGGTTTAACCACTAACACATGATTAATCCCACGTTCATTCTAAATGACTCGCTATAAATATACAAGTTCAATTAAGCTTCAAATTGTCATTGACGGGTGTCATTCCATAGGGTCTGACTTGTGTCATTCCATAAGGTATGGCTTTAAGAATAATGTTACAAAAGAATTATATTTTTTATTCCTTGTTTTGAGTCAGTTCCTATGAGTTCCAAGTTCCTACAAGTGCCATGTTCCTATACAGTTCTTCAGTTTCTACATACTAGAGTTAAACTATATTATCAAATGTCTGTATTTGAGTTTGGGGTTAAAGGGTTTGAGTGAACTCTTGTAATGGGAACATGGTGAAGAGTTTGAGTGAATTCTTGTATCAAGTTCGAGTTAGGAATTTGAGTAAGTTCTTGTGTTTATGCGTAGACTAAGGGTGAAGTCTATCTAGGGGTGAAGGGTTTGAGTAAACCTTTTGTAAAGAGTTGTGGGAACTCTTAAAAGACTTAGAGTTATGTATAGAGTGTAGAGTGGAGATTGTGAGAGAGTTAGAGTTCCTAGTGGAACTTGTGAGAGAGTTTGAGTTCCGAGGGGAACTTGCGTATGTAATAGGTTGAAACGAAAGAGGTTTCCTATTATAGTGAAGAGTTTAAATCCCGAGGAGGTCGTGGTTTTTCTTCTTGCATTGAGACAAGAAGTTTCCACGTAAAAATCTCTCTTGCACTTTCAGTTCCTTATTGCTTATGTTTTAAATTCCGCATTATTTGGGCAATAAGTTCCACACTACAATTCATCCCCCTCTTGTAGTGTTCCTATTGAAATAACAAGATGGACGTCAAGTGTGCAATTCTAAATGATTTTTTAAATGAAGACGTCTATGTGGAACAACCTCCTGGATTTGAAAATCCGGAACTTCCCAACCAAGTCTATAAGCTTGATAAAGCTCTTTATGGGTTGAAACAAGCTCCTAAATCTTGGTATGAAAGGTTGTCAAAATTTCTGCTTTCACATGATTTCATAAGAGGTAAAGTTTATAGAACCTTGTTCATTCGATCAAAAGGAACAGACATATTAGTAGTCCAGATTTATGTTGATGATATAATTTTCGGTGCTACTAATGATCTTCTTTGTAAGGAGTTTCTTCGATCTTATGAGTAGTGAATTCGAAATGAGTATCATGGGTGAGTTGAACTTCTTTTTAGGATTGCAAATCAAGCAAACTGAAAGAGGAACAATGATCCATCAATAAAAATATGTCAAGGAACTGCTTAAGAAATATGGACTGGAACAATAAAAAATCAACCACACTCCCATAGGAACAGGAGCAAGGTTAGATGAAGATTGAAATGGTAAGTGTGTAAACGAGAAGCAATATCGAGGTATGATTGGCTCATTACTTTACTTAACAGCAAGTAGACCCGATATTTCTTTTAGTGTTAGTTTATGTGCTCGATTCCAATCAAATCCCAAAGAATCTCACTTAACAGCAGTTAAGACAATTCTAAGGTATTTGAAGGGAAGCGATGACTTATGTTTGTTCTATCCTCGAAGTGATGTTTTTGACCTAGTAAGCTATTTGGATGCGGATTATGCTGGAGACTTGGTTAATCGCAAGAGCACATCAGGCATTGTCCAGTACCTAGGAACAAGCTTGGTCTCTTGGAGCTCAAAGAAGCAAAATACTGTTGCCTTATCCACAGTAGAGGCAGAGTATGTAGCTGCTGCTGCCTGCTGTTCCCAGGTCCTTTGGATCAAGCAACAAGTAAGAGACTTTGGTATTAAGTTTAAGTGTGTTCCTATCTATTGTGATAATACTAGTGCAATTTGTATCTCTAAGGATCCAGTTCATCATTCAAGGGTCAAGCATAGGGGCGCTTATCGAACGAGCCGAGCCCGAATAACACTGGGCTCGACTCGAGCTCGTTTAACTTTTCATGGGCTCGGCTCGACTCGTGAGCTCGACGAGCTTGGGGGAGCCGAGCTCGGCTCGAGCTCGTTTAACTTTTTATGGGCTCGGCTCGGCTCGGCTCGTGAGCTCGGCTAGGCTCGAGCTCGTTTTCAGGCTCGGCTCGAACTCGGATTCGATTATGGGCTCGAGCTCGTTTGGGAAATTTATTTTGCGAAAAATTTGTATATACCTTAGTTGAGTTACTATTTTTAAAGAAATACTTAATATAATTTTTAATATATAAATAATTTTTTAATATAAAATATTTTTTTAATATAAAATATTTTTTTAGTATAAAATATTAATCGAGCTGTTCACGAGCTTTTCGAGCCGAGCTTTGCTTAGCTCAGCTCGGCTCGTTTAAGTCTCGAGCCGAGCCCGAATTCGAGCCGAGCCACAACTAACCGAGCTTTGACCGAGCTTTGACCGAGCCGAGCTCGAATCGCGTTCGCGAGCTTGTCAGGCTCATTATCACCCCTAGTCAAGCATATTCACATTAGACATCATTTCCTTAAGGATAATGTAGAAAAAGGTCTTGTTAAAGTCGAATTTTGTCCAACAGAAAATCAAATAGCTGACATATTGACTAAACCACTTCCAAGAGAAAAATTTGAGAAAATTCGCTTAGAGCTAGGGATGATTAGAATTCATTAAGTGTGCTACTTCAAATAAAACCCTTAGTTACAAGATTACACTAAGTGGTCGGCAACATTTTGTGAATTTATTCATACATTACATAGTCATTGTAAAGAACTCACATTAGTCTTCATAATACTCCCCTTATTGTCCATACATTGTTGTTGAGCAAAACTTGATGAGACTTGTGTAAATAAAGCATATACATGAATAATGCATGAGTTCTTTAATCCTTTCTTCTTCTTTTTTCTTTTTCTCTCGTAAATATTTTTCCATAAATATTTATTTTTCTTGTAAATATCTATTCCACTTTTATTTTTCTATTCTTTTCCTTTTTATTTTTTCACAAAAATATCTCACTCTAATACAATGCAACGCATCACATAAGTCTAAGTTCAAAGCCAAAGTAAAAATTCAATGGAATAAGAGGAGAGTGAACAGTCGTCATTAATTCATTCACAAAACCCCATAAATCTACCACCACATAAAAACCCTGTCAAGTCATTTCTCTTTTCACGGTAAGTTTTACTTTTCACCCAAAACCATCAACTCTCAAAACTACTCATCTTCTTCATCCTTCTCAAAACTTCATCAATGGCCCCCAAACGGAAAAATTCTGAAGGCACCAAACCCCATCAAAATTTCCCTGCTGAAAAATCCTCACCTTTGGTGGAATACGACGAGAGCGATCACGAATCTTCAAATTCGAATCAAGAAACCCAGGATTCACTTGAGCAATCCTCTGGAAATGAAGAAATCTCCCCAAAGAAAGAAGAGCATGTCAGTGAGGATGAAACAGAGCAAGAAAAGATCATCAATGTATCGATAAAAAGGGATAAGAAATCAAAATCCTCCAAATACTTGATTGGATTCTGTGTTGATCTTGCATGGTGCAGGAAAGTCAAATGGGTAAAATTTCTTGACTTAGTGAAATTTCAGAAGTGGTCTAAAATTCTTTGTTCTGATGAGGGTCTGTTTGAGGCTGAAATGGGTGAAATCTGTTCAAAGGTTGAAAATTCTGATGGTATGTGCATGAGTGTTGTCAATAGTAAATTGGTGAAATTTACTGAAAAAATTCTAGGAGACTGACTGGATGTACCAACTGAAGGGTACAAGACTTACATTAAGGGCAAGGTTCAATTGAATATAAATGGAATTTCAAATGATAAAGTTCTGTCATTTTTTGGTGGAAAGTCTACTGATTTTTCTCCTGACCAAAAGGACCTTTCACCTTTTCACAAATTCCTATTTCAACTTGTTTGGCGTTTTATCCTGCCCCGTACTTCTAAAAGAACTCAAGCCAATCTCATGGACTTGTCCCTTATGTATTGTCTTGCCAACAACATCAAGATTAATTTCTCTTCCCTAATGATTACTCATTTGACCCATTGCATTACCCACAATAACTGAGTTGGCTATGGTACTACTATTTTCAAAAAGAGTAATGTTAAACTCCCTTCAAGCCCATCCTTTGAACTTGAACTTGAGAACTATTTGACCAAAGATACACTTGGAAGGCTGAGTTTGAAGGTGCTGGGTGGTAACGTGGTGTTTGATGTTGAAGAGCCAAAGGTTAAAAGCGAAGTAGGGGTTAAGAGGAAACCTGTTGAGGAAGTGAGTGCTGGAGGAACCAAGTCAGTGCGGAAGAGTAGAAGGTTGGCAGATACCAAGTCCCCAAGGAACAAGGATGATGATGATGCTGTCATGATTAACTTAGAGGAGGATCCGGTTCCTACGGGATCTAATTCCAAAGTCGTCGACTTTCCCTTGCTCTCTACTGCCTGGGTCTTGGCTTGTTCCGCTCAAAGATATTCAAGGGTCCCTGTCTCTTCTTCATTCAAGGGTCCAGGGGTTGGAAGCTATGATTGCTCGCATAGATGTTCAACAGGAGCACCTTCTTGCGGCTGTGAAAAAAGGTGAAGCTGTTGTTCGTGAGAAGATTGATTCCGTTGTTTCCACCTATGTCATCCGTCCCAAGCCCTGATCCAGCCCTTTATCACTCTTCCCTCAATCTATTAAACAATATAACTTTTGGTTTTTGTAAGTAAACATTGGTTCTCGTTGTTACTGTTGGTTTTTGGATGTGTTAATCACATCGATTTATGTTGGTTTCGTTTTCTTCTTTTCTTTCTTTCTTATTCTTCTTATCTTTGCTTTCCTTCTTCTTTTCATCTCTTAAACTCTGCTATTACTCATACCTTGCTTGTTTGCATCTGTTTTGTCTCTATATGCTCATTTACATGTTGGATGGCTAGTATTATTAGATGCGTGTTTGAGCTACTAAGCCTTGACATTGTTGTATATGATGCACTCTTAGAGTCCTGCTGGGTACTTAGTTGTTTTTTATGATGACAAAAGGGGGAAGTAGAGTGGCACATAAAAATTCAATTATAGTCTTCTTAGTTTCTAGGTGATGATTTTTGGATTTTTCTTTACCTTGTCTTGAAAACTAATTTCTGTTTTTACTAGTTAAATTAGTCTTAGTTTTTATATGTTTGTGCTAGTTCGATTAGTATTAGTTTTATGTTTTAATCTTTTTTTTTTTAACACATTAGCTTTTGATTCTTTTGCTATAATTAGTTTTCTTTTTCTTTTATAAATATTTGTTTATTTTATATTTTTATATGCCTTATATTTGCCATCATAAAAAAGGGGAATATTGTTGTATTCCATGTTTTGATGATGCCAAATACTTAGGTTATAATATAATTTTTATTTTGCGAAAAATATAAAATACCAAAAATAATGTAATGTTTAATTTTGCATTTATATCTTGTGGAGAAAGATTAATTATTTAATCTAAGTCAAGATATTATTTTTATGCACTTTTGAATTTTATCATATGGTATGTTTGATGTTCTAGTTACTTGAAATCTTTGAATAAAAGATTCTTCAAGTTACTAGATATTTATTGCTTTGTTGTTTTTGTTTGAAAAACAGGTTGAAAAACCGTGGCACAAAAAGTGGAGCTAATTCCTTGAAGCTCTCCAACAAACCCAACAACCTCGCTGGAGAAGCTCCCATTAACGGATAGTGGAGGTAGTTTATTTCCGTTGCAATAAACGTGGAGGAAGTGCAGCGAAATTAGGGCCATGATCTCCACACCATTACAAGCACTTATCAAGGAGAACGTGGAGCATAATATTTCCAGTAGAAGAAGATTAATTGCAGCAGCTATATAAGAGGAAGATAATTCGAAGAAAACTTAAGAACTTTCGAGCATAAAAGTCGATCAATACTTAGAAAGTTTTTCTTGTAATTTCCTCTTATATTCTACTAACTTATTGTAATATTCATAGTGTGTTGGTGAGAGAAAATTCAGAGAATATCCTTGTATTCAAGAGAGAGAAAGAAATAGAGAAGAGAGAAGATTTCGAGTGAAGGCAAAGTGAGTGTCATCAGTTCAGGAGGAACTGGGTGACTGGGAACAAGTTCCTAGAGGAACAGAGAAGGTCCGTTAATAGGTTGTAAAAGATAGAGTCTTTTGGCCTATTATAGTAAAGAGAGTTTGAGTCAAAATTCCTCGTGGTCAAGATTTTTCTTCCTATTGGGCCTAGGAAGTTTTCCTTGTAAAAATCTCGTGTGTGTGTCTCTTTCTACTATTACTTAGTTTTTAATTCCGCAATATATTTTGAAAATTTTCCCTCAACTACAATTCACCCCCCCCTCTTGTAGTTGGTCTAGTGTTCATACTAGAATAACAATCATCTTCTTCATCCCTGATCTGATTCATCTGTTCCTCAATAAGCAGCAATTCATCAACACTTATATGCCCTTCTTGGATGTCTGTTGTTATGTGTTATTGTGCATCCATTTCAAGATCTTGTAGCAGCAACAACTCTTCTTCATCTATATCCATATAGTCTCCTTCTCCATTCACCATCAGCCAAGCTTTAAAAGTTTCATCCATGGTGTGACTGTGATGTGTGTGTAAGTGCCAAAAAAAAAAAATTGTACCTGTGCTGTGTGTGCAAGTGGCAGTGTTACTGTGAAATTGTTTGAGAAGAAATTTTTGTAAAAAAGTTTTTTTTTTGTGAAGTATGCTTGTGACTGAGATTTTGTAATGAGGAGCGTGAAAAATCTGATGGTTTCTAAGTCCCCTTTGCTATAAATATTAGCAGTTAGATTGATTTTAGAGCCAAGTTTAAATGAAATTTGAAAATTTCATTTTGGAGTCAAATTTAAATGAAAAGCAGTGAGTTGGCATTTATTTTTTTGAAAAAAACCGGGTACCCATGTGCTTTTGGGGACCACTTACCTTTATTAAGTTTGCAATTAACTCTTCTAAACATGTGGTCCCAACTTTCTCTCTCTAGGTGCATTGGTTTCTTCCCACTTTCTCTCTGTGTCACTTATTAAAAAACGGAGGAAGTATATCCATTTTTATCTTCTTATATGCAACTCTAAAAAATGCATGGAGTGTCATTTTTTCTCCTTCAAAAAAATATGGTAAAAAACTTCACTTAAGATGGAACTCCATACCTACCAAATTAAAGAATTTCAAATCAGGTCATCTTAATTTATGTAAAGAGACCATCTATTATTGGGAACTTATGTTTGTCTAATTGCATACTTCTTATGTTTATTGATAGATGCATTAATCATCATATTGATTTTTTACACTATTTGAATGTCAACTTTGATCATATATAATTTATAATTTTAAAAAATATATGTCATTATTCTAGTTGTTGTTTGGTTAATGTTAATGTATTTTGAAAAAAAAATTGTTGATAATATATAATACTTTTTCTGTCCCATAATATAGTACCTATATTTCTTTTTGGGTGTCCTAAAGTATTGTTCTTGCTTCTTTTTGTAGTTCCATTTTTTTATTAATTTGCCTAAAAACCATGCCATAATCATAAATGCTCTTTGGAATTATTTTTTTATTTGTTTATTCAACTCAAGGGTTGAATTAGTCATACATTTAAAGCTTTTCGGCCTTTATCCTTCATATTATCTCCTAAAATCAGATTTCTCCCACAATAATAATTGTTTATCATTTTACGTTCTACTTGCCTTAATTCATGTGAAAAATGAGAAACACGCACTATACTATGAGAGAGTTGAGACCGAGGGAGTAAGAGATATTAATGGTAAAAATTGTGCATCGACAAGTGTGTCAAATCAATATGATGCATCTATTAGGACTACTCGTTTGGTTGCATGTAAGAATTAATATTTCCTATAAAATAGTATTTCTCTTAAAGTTCATTTCCTAGGAAATTATAAAAGTTTACCTAGGTCCCTTAAGGTAAGTAACTTCTTCCATTGCATGCACATTTTTGTCAATCGAATCACCTCATCCTATCTTATTTCCTAAAAAGTTATACTTTCTATAAATTTTCATGAAAACCAAACAATCTCTTACAAATAGAGCAAGTATAGTATAAGCAATTCATGAAAAAAAAAATATTAGCAGCTAGAACGAAAAAACATCATGACTTTATAAGTAGAGAAAGTGTTGGCGTCTTATCGTGAGAGGCCAAAATAGCCTCTTACAGGGGCATTTTGGTATTTTCGCACAAAAAGGCAAAAAACTGACCCTGAACTTTGGTACCAACTTATACCAAAGTTCAGTAAAACAGTAAAACTGGTACCAATACCAAAATAACTCTTACTTTCGAACCCAAGTGTAAGTGAATTTTGGTATCAACTTTGAGTTTTGGTACCAGTTATATTTACTTTGGTATCAACTTTGAGCTTTGGTACCAGTAATACGAAAGTAACTCTTACTTTAGTACCTCCAAATACCAAAATTTTGGCATCTCGAGCTTTTGTACCAGAGTTACCAAAGTAACTCTTACTTTAGTACCTCTAGATACCAAAATGATAAGTCATTTAGGCCTCTTACGATCAGACGCTTATTCAGCCTCTTATAAGCATGGGTAAGTAGCATGTGTATGAGGTGACGTGAACATCATGTTGGTACTAGGCCCATAAATATTCCACGAATGATGATTGGATGTGTTTGGTTTCTTTACAATGAATGTCTGGATCGTCTGTCGACAGTCTCGACACCAAATTCATTGTTCGATTAATTAGCTCCAAAAACTGTGCTGCCAATGCAGATCATTAGTGGTTCATAGGTTAGGCCCTAGGGGGTTAGGTAACTACTCCCTTCGGTCTTTATTAGTTTATCTGTATTTCTTTTTGGGATGTCCCTTATTAGTTTACACATTTCTTTTGTTTCTATTTTTGGAATGAGACCACTAACTTTCTATCACACATACATTCAACTTTAATATAAAATAATAGTTTCTCTTTCTTTCTATGTCCCACAACATTATTTCTCCTAAAACTCTATGCAAAAGAAACGGGTAAACTAATAAAGACCGGAGGGAGTATTGTACTTTGTAATTTTGCATGGTTGAGGGTTGATAATGGTGGTAGGGCTGTAAATGGAGATTTGTTTTGTTTCTGTTTTTCTTTTTTGGCCTTTTTAGTCAAGAGTGCTATGTACTCTATTATTGATCACTTAAAGGTGAGGTTGTTTTGTAACATCTTATCTTATCGGCGGCCCATTTTTAGCCACAAAGTACTTTACTATTTACAGGGTCTTGTTAGTTTATACTATAGGTTAAATTAGTGATCAAATCAGTCATCAAATTGTCGATAAATCATATTGAGAACGATGCAAGAACAGTGATAGAGTATAAAACTATTTATTAAACTCCAACCATCAGTTTAATCTTTTGGTTGAGTTGGTCATTTGACAAACAAGTCACTTATGTTAATTTCTCTATTTTTTTTATCTTAGATACTTATGGCTTCACCCAAAACTATCTAAGATAATAAGTAGAGTTAGATCACTTTGATGAAAAATAACAATTACTCCTCCAGTTTCAAAATACTCTTTACAAGCGTACATCATAGCATATAGTTTTACGAGATAAGTTGTTGATTGGTTCCTAAACAACTATTTTTACGCAAAGTCTTATAAAAGACCGTCTCACGTTAACACTAACGTGAGACGAGTCCCTCAGCCTCCTTCACTTGCTTTGACCATCCATCTTCAAGCCTTACCACTGCCGTCAATCTCTTCCCTCCCCTACTGTTTCCACATTTCCTTCCCTTCATGCAATTAGCCAATTACAAAAGCCTTCTTTATAGAACAAAGTTGTCGAAGTAAAGGGTTGCTCTTTTCCCTCTCTCTTGATCTCCTTTCTCTTTACTCTCAATTTGTGATTTTTGCAGTGTTGTGGCTAAGATGGCTATGATAGTGATTTGAGGGGGACCCACTCTTCTCCGTTATCACCGCCATTATCTCCGCCGTCAAAGCTCCATTTCTCGTCAACTTTATACTCTTCAACCACAATATTCACCGGCAACAACGCCGCCGCATCGCCGCGTCTCCTCACTGGAGTCGGTGCTCGCCGCGTCGACTGTCGCCAACTCCAAGTCTCCGCCGAGTCGGATCGGGTCTACCCGCCCCATATGTCCTATTCATCGAACTCTAACTCGGGTGTGGTTTTCGGGGGTTGGAACTGGATCGGGTCGCTCGTTAAGAATCGGTAGTTACTTGCTCTTCTTGCCATCATGTAACTCTTTGTTGTACTCGTCATATTTTTTTTTGGGGTGTTTGTTTGTTTGGAAATGGTTGAAATGGCTAAGATATGTGGTTTTTGAAATGTTGGTGATGTGACGCGGGGTTCACATTGTTGTAGCTGATCCGGTGGAGGTTCCTATTAGTTGGTGGGACTATTCTTCCGGTATTAAAGGTGGTGGACGGTGGCCAAAAGAGATGGGGACGGGTGAGAGAAGAAACTGAGTGTTAAAAGTTTCTCAAAGGGGATTGGATTTAGTTAAGGAATTTTAATAATTAGTTACATATTTTTGGCTCTTAGTTATGGTTTTTTGATTCATAGTTAGCTTTTGCTTAATAGTTATGAAATTCGGATATACAGTTATGATTTTTAGGTTATTAGTTACTAATTGTGGTTAATAATTATGGTTTAATGGTTGATAGTTGTGATTCTGGCTATTAGTTATCGTTTTCTGATAAATAGTTATGATATTTGGGTATTTAGTTATTATTGTTTTTTACATTAGTTATGACTTTTTGTTTTTTAGTTCCGGTTTTATGGCTAATAGTTTTAGTCTAGAAAATAACTGAAAGATTATAATTATAGCATATGAATAATTATTTATTAATTTCATGTGTAACAATGATGCGTGGTTTTATAGTTATAGTTTTGATATTTGGTTAACAATTATACTTTGAGGCTTGATAGTATGGGTGGTCAATAGTTATGATTTTAAGGTCATTAGTTTTATTTATTGTATCCATTGGTAAACATTGTTTTTGCATTGGTTATTTGAGGTTGGCATAACTAATGCAAAAATGCGATAGTTATTCAAGAAAGAGAGAATTAGTGCGTTAGTTATTCAAAAAAGAGAGAATTATTTATACGTGATACTGAAAATATGGCCAATAAAATGCATTATAATCTGATTTTTATGATATAACTAATGTCTTCGCTTAAACTAATATACTTCGGCGTTTAACTAATATACTTCAAAGACTTAACTAATTCACCTGTAAGAATTTTAAGGCTAAGATAACCAATAAAGGCAGTCTGCTTAACTAATTCTACTGCTGGTTTGATGCACGCGCGTGATGTCAGCATGACATCAGCGGTCTCACGTTAACATTAACGTGAGACCGTCTCTCCAAAAACGGACTCCTATTTTTAATCCTTTTACATGTTAAAAAAAAACTTTATCATCTAACTAAGCTTTTTACCTTCTTATGTGAAATTTGAGTACTTTTTTGCAGTATTTTAACTTTTTTTTTTTTTGAAAGATGCAGTAATTTAACTTATGCTTTCATAAAGTTGTTAATTACCTATTTGTCTTCCACCTACTTTTTGTCATTCTATTTTTTTAATTTTTTTTATCATTCTAATTTGACATGTTTATAGTATGCCAGAAATTACCCTCTATCATCATCAACCTTTTTCTTTTTCTTTAAAAAAAAAAAAACAATGATTACAATTATCTGCATCCACTTGGAATAAACTAAGATATAGTCATTTAATTAATCTTATCCTTAAACTGATTGAAACTAGTAAAGAATTGTAAGCATGAAATTGCAACACACATATTGGGAAACCAGGTCGGTAGGCAACTAGCCACCATTTTCCATTAGGCGATGTATGGGAAATCGTCAACCCCCAAACCCAAAGTTTGGTCGCCGGCCAACTTTTTTCGTGTCTCGTTCTCAACAGAAAAAAGGCACCCATTAGAAATTCACAACTTTAATACACAATTCTCTAGAGTTAAGTCACACCACATCTTTAACTATCCCCACCTCCCTTAACTTTGTTTTATTGTATCCATCATTATATGCCAAAACACTACCATATATTCCATCTACTTATTCCATGGTTTGTCTAGGGGCAAAGATTTGCATCTTGCAGTCTTAGTTATATAATTATACCCTATTTCTATTAGAATTTAGAAGTAATTTACAGTTGAAAAGTACATTCAAGTCTTGGCTAGTTTAGCCTATTATTTTGGGCTTATTTTCGCCCGGTCCGCTCGATTCGTTCCGCTTGCCTGCCTCCGTTTCGCCCGGTTCGGTTCGGTTATTCTCTACATTTCAGTTTCTCTCAATTCAGATTCTCTCAGTCCAAAAGAAATGGATCTAAATTAAACCCAAATAATTTGTGTGAGACTTTAATTTGATTTGACACTTCTCCATAATATACCATAAAAAAGTTATATACATGTACACGGCACAACATGAGTACTTATTAGCCTTTAAAGATGATTCTGAATAAGTCTTTTTAAGTCTCTTTAATGAAAGCTCTGCAAATTATCAAAAAGAAAATATCATTGAGTAGTGATGGAGTATAAAATTAGGCCACTATTTACGTACCAAAGTCACTTGTTGGTGGTTTATAATTAATTTCACAAGACGAGAATCTAGCTTATGTCTAGGTATCTTGTTGTTTTTAGTCTATTTTGTAGGTTGTTTCACTAGTCCTTTCTAATCAATGTATATGTATGAACAATTAAGTTATTCTTATCTCTACTTTGAAAATAATGTACGCTATTGATATTGGATCATTATAATGAAACCAGGGGTCTAAATGTTGATAAAATAAAATAAAACATGTTTTCATTATTTTTTGAGTATTGTAAACACATAGATCATCACTACATGGTCGGGGTTCAATATAATCATATCTCACGTATATTAGGTTTGTATAATTTTCTCTTCTTTTGTGTCGTAAATTTTCCTCGATGGTTTAATCAAAGATGGAATCTAAATTTTGGTTTTATCTATCGTATGAAATAAGAGGTTTTTTTTATAGGGTGGCGTAGGGTCTGTTCTGTTCAACTTATCTTATCTTGTCTTATTATCTTATCTTATCTTATCTTATCTTATTTTATCTTATCTTATCTTATCTTATAAAGATAGCTTTTATTGAGTGTGTCCTAACATCTTATTTTATCTGATCTGATCTTATCTGATCTTATATAAGTTAAAATAAGTTGAACAGAACGGACACGTAGTTGATTTTCACAAATTTGGCTAACCTCCCACCAGTTAAGCGGACTGGCCGACAAGTCTAGGTAGTCAATGGGCGCTCGTACTAACTCGACTTAGTGGTCAGTGGCCACGTCCACCTTTTACTAATACGCACAATGTTGAATATTTATTTGGTTGCTAGAATGCTCTAACAAGTACTCTTGGTAAGTAGCTTGAATTGTATTTAGGATCAATGCAAAATACTTAAGGGGCAACAATTGATGCTTTGCATATTCTTTTTCTTATATTGATAGCAATAGCTATTTAATTTCTTACAGTACTTTGCTATACTATGAGTGATTATATTGAAGTATGTCGTCATGCTAGGTAAAAGTGTTTACGTGTAATTTCACTTGCAACTATTATGTTCTATATAAGAGACGCAAAGGATAAAGGTGTGAATCTTGATTTTAGCTATGTTCATGATATCCTCTATGAACTCGATCAAGGTTTTTTTTTTTGTTTTTAATAGTATTTCTAGTTAATTGAGCTTATGAATACTTTTAAAATGAAAATCATATCTTAACACATACTTTAAGGAACTTATGTGATTCTTTTTTAGGTGAAAGAAAAGCCTAAAACATACATACTTTTTGTCAATTTATGTCAACCATTAATTTAATATATTCACCCATCATACTCCTCCCATGACCGAAGGAAAAAAAAGAAGCCTAATAATATAAAATTTTTGTCTATGTTATTTTTTGCGGGGTGTTATAATTTTTTTTTTCTTTTTTCCATATTGTTCGTCCTACTTTTCCAATTAGGTTTTGGCAAACACCTAACTCCACTCAACTTTCCTAACCTAGAAAACAAAGTATATAGAAGTATATATATATATTTTTTTAAAAAGCATATATATAAAGAGGGAATAACCCCTCCAAACCACAAGTAAGAGCATTAACTTTATCACAATATATCATTAATTCGGCGCCTAAGCTCACTTATTAAGTTTAATTAACGATCAAAACTATAACAATTAATTTGTTCATTAAAAAGTAGCATCAAAGTTAAATTGGGCCCCCTTTTGTGCTATACTCCTAATGATGGACTGATTCAGCTTCGGTAGCCCGCGTAGCACCTAATTGTAGCGTATCACCTACTTACGCAAACTCTCACTCTAGTGGTCCCTATTTTCCGGGAAAGTCGGTAAGATAAGGCTTGAAATCATTGTTTCTCTGTTTTGCAACTCCACACTCTCATTGTGCACCTCTGCTCAATTAAAGAAGCATCTGTTCCTGATCATATAATAATACTATTAATACTATTAATAGGTTCAGATGTAAGTACTCCATAAATGTAGTATTCATGTTAGTAATTATGAAAACGATTTGTCCCTTACCAAGTAGTACTACTTGCTTTGATTCAAATGTTGTAATCCCACAACTTTTTAGTCGTAAAATCGTACTTCACTTGAAAATAAGATAGACTTGGGTGAAAAAAGGAAGAAGTGATTTGTCGCTTTCCTAGTTTTAGACTCGATTTTCTTTATCTTTTTTCGAGTAGGATAAAAAACCAGTGTTGTAATATCGGGTAACATCAACATATTTAATTATGTATATAGTTATCTATTAGTAGTTACTTAATCACTTCAATTATCATGTCAAAGTGATGATATTTGACAAATGTAAATTTTCACAAACGGGCCTGACCTCACCCATAATAAGGTGAGAGAAAATAATAATTCATAAGACCAAATGAGGTTCTATCTTCTTAAAACCATGTAAGAGGAGAAGTTCATTAGCCTTATAGAGTCAAGATCCCTCTCATGTTATATCAATGTGGAACACGTAGGCCCTGTTCTTTTTGACTGAATTAATGAATATTCAGTACAGTTCACTTCAGACAAATTCAGTTCAATTCAGACAAATTACTCTTACAGTTTTAATTCAATTTAATTTCATTCAGATCAGTTCAGTCCAAAAGAACAAGGTCTTACAAGTCACATAATATTAATCTATCACTAGACATAAATCATAGAAGTCTCAACAATTAACAACTAAAGCAGCAAATGGATGCAAACTACTGTAACATTTAGATGGTGCTTTCTCTTCACTTGAAACCACTTTCACTTATCTAAACTGGATTCATTTGAACTTGTTCGTAACTTATAATCTAAACTAAATGAAATTTATTAAAGCTTATTAAAACTTATATTAGTGTTGAAATTTAAAACATGAACTTTTTTAAAAAAAGGATGAAGGGTGCTCATTTGAGTGGGGGGATAAGAGAATTACCTTAAATGGATCCCATGAGGTTTGATCCCTATGAACTCAAGGATACGAGGAGGGAAGTGATGTCACTACTCCACCACCTCAACCTCATTTAGAACTTGAACTTATCTGGACAATTAATACTGAAACTAGGAAACACTACATGAATATTTGCAAGTAAAGATATACGAGGCTTTCTAGAATTATACTCAACAATTTTCTATCCCCCCATCCCGAAACAGATTCAACATTTTAACTTTTATTCATATATTTGACTTCGACCAAACCAAAATACTAAAACAAATGTTCTTACATACATGCCCATATTAATCAATACATTTTGACTATATATAATCACACTACTTTGATCACCAATTCTACTATATAAAAAAAACTGCTTGGTATATAAGATGTTATTTGGGTTTATCTCAATGTGTATTTTCAAATTTTCAACTTTTTTTAATCACTGCTAATGGATAATTCAATACATTATTAGTCAAAATTGCGTATTGGTATGTGTGAAAGTCAAATTATATCGATAAAATGAAACAAATGGAGTAGTATATTTCTCACATTATTTTAATGTGTATTTGTAACTTCTTAATTTTTCATAGTTTTTACTAAATTTTAATTAAAAATATTAACAATAAAAGTTGTGTATTGATGGATATCAGTCAAATTACTGCATGTATATGAGGACAAAGAGTTTATAATAAAAGTATATCCTTATCTTATTGGAAAAAAGAAAAAAAAAAATATGCCTTGAAGTAATAGCTATGTCAGCTTGTATTCTAGGGGTGGGCTGAAAGGTATCACATTTGGTATAAATCTTACTACTAAATTATATGGAGCATATTTTGGTGCATTGCTAAAATTTCAATTATCATCTATCTACACATACACGTCAATATGCACTGTTCAAGAAGTCTCACAAATCACTATCACTCGAAGACATACTCCACGTCACCTACGAACCTCACAGCCTGTCACCATAAAAAAAATTCGAAACTCACCCCTGCCTAACTTCCCAATCACTCTCTTCCACGTGTACTCCCCAGACCATGACATCTCTCCCACTACAGCTGTCATCTCCCATTTGTCACAGCCCTAGTATAAATATCAAACCCACCTTCTCCGTCACTCCTCACACTTCACTCCCTCTTTTCCAACAAAGCTAAACAACACTCCTAGTAAAGCTAACTTAAAATTCTTCTGTAATATTAATTCCCGTACTATCCTCTAAAATGGGGTCAATTTACAATTATGCCACTCTCTCACTCTTCTTCTTTTTTCTCTCTCTTCACCTTACAACCGGTGCTCTTGTTAAACAACAACCTCTAGTACTAAAATACCACAACGGCGCACTTTTAAAAGGAAAATTTAATGTAAATTTAATCTGGTACGGTAAGTTCACACCAGTACAACGCTCCATCATCGTTGATTTCATTCAATCATTGGGCTCAAATCGGGCCCCACGTCCTTCTGTTGCATCATGGTGGAGGACAACTGAGAAGTACAAAGGAGGAGCTAGTACCCTCGTCGTAGGGAATCAAATCCTTCATGAAAACTACCCATTTGGAAAAAACCTCAAAAACTCCCACATCGTTGGGCTTGCTTCTTCCAAGCCCAAGCCCAAGCCCAACAACAACATGATTCATTCGATTGATGTTATTCTGACGGCTGAGGATGTGGTGGTAGAGGGGTTTTGTATGAGGTGCGGGTCCCATGGAGTATTGGGCCGGGGTAAGCGGGCTTATATATGGGTTGGGAACTCTGCGACCCAATGTGCGGGTCAGTGTGCTTGGCCCTTTTATCAGCCAATGTATGGCCCGCAAACCCCGGCTTTAGTGGCACCTAATGGTGATGTTGGGGTTGATGGGATGATTATTAATTTGGCTACGTTGTTGGCGGGCGCTGTTACGAACCCGTTTTCAGACGGGTATTTTCAGGGCCCGCCAACAGCTCCGCTTGAAGCGGTTAGCGCCTGCACCGGGATATTCGGGGCAGGTGCTTATCCCGGGTATCCGGGTACAGTTTTGGTGGATAAGGGTACTGGGGCAAGTTATAATGCATATGGGGTGAATGGGAGGAAATATTTGCTCCCAGCGATGTGGGATCCTCAAAGGTCTGCTTGCACAACTCTTGTTTAATCTCAACTCTCAAGGGAGTGAAGGGAAGAAATTGTAGTGTATTGTGTAATACTCCCACGTATTCGAAAGTTGTTCCTACCTTGTTTAATTTCCTCATAAAGAAGGATTTTAAATAGGAACAATAAAAGAAAAACGAGGAAGTATTTTGTAAAATAAGTAAAAAAGTAGGGGAGAAAAAGAAATTAATTAAAAAAGGAAGAAAAAGTAATAAAGTACTACTACTTCGGGTGGGACATGTTGTAGATATTTCGTGTTCAAGGGTTAATCTTATCTGTAATGGTATTTGGGGTGTATTGTCGTTTTGTGTTACATGTAAATTTGGTACTAGATAAAATGAACAAGTTGATGAAAATTTTAAATGTGTTCTTTTTGTTGAATACTTCTTCCGTTTCATAATAAGTGAAACATAGGGATTGGGCACAAGATTTAATAAACATTACTTTCAAAAGTCAAAAAGTCATAAAATATCATTTTCATTATCAGAATGAGGAGAGAGAAAAGCAAACCACACAAGTTTGTAATGAGTACTCTTGTCATTTTGTCACTTTCTTTTTTCCATTTAAGGTATGTTTCACTTAATTTGAAACGTTCTAAAATAGTAAGTGTTTCACTTATTATGAAACGGAGGAAGTACTTTAAAGATAAGGGAAAGAAAGTGTTGTTGGGTGATGAAAGTGTCTTTTTTCACGTAAATGAAATAATGGGTGATTGCCTTTGTTGTCAGAAGGGAAGTGAGTAGTGACTTGACTTCAGAGCTCAGGCTTTGAAGTATGAATATCTATACTAATATACTTCCTCTGTTTTTTTTGTTGCAACATTTGTCTTTTTACATTTACCGAGACACTTATTTGAACATTAATATCTCATATTGGGTGTAAGTTAAAATTATAAAAATTTGATATTTGGAATCATCGCATTGATACGAATCTAACAAGATTCCACTTGACTATGTTTTCTCTTATATAATGGTGCGAGATTACTTAACAAAGTTGGTTGATGAATAGTGTCAAAAAGCAAATGTTGCAATTAATGTTAGTATTAAAAGGTGTTCCTAAGAAAGTATATGTTGTCATGTGGAATTCCCCCATTCACTAGAAACATGTCATGTCATATACTTACCAAGGAATACGTACTACAAAAATTTGTATAGTAAGATTCGAAAATGCGACCAATACATTATAAAGTAAAAGTCTTAACATCTCAACAAACTATTAGATGTGCTTTTTACTCCACATAAATATATACTTCCTCCGTTCCAAAATAAGTGAAACACTTCTCTCATTTATGTGAGAGCTTTTTGAGACAAGTGTTTCACTTATTTTGAAACGGAGGAAGTATATAACTTGGAACATAAAAACAAATAAGAAACTAATTTGGAATAAATATAAGCTCAAAACTTAGAAGTATTATTCAAAGTAAAAACTCGAGGCATCACCCGAGCTACACACTAGTTAAAAAAGGAAATTGTAAGTTAAACCAAGATATATTTGCCTGGGTATTGTGATTCTCACAATAAATTTGAAACAAATCCAAGATTATCAACAACTTGATAACAGTAGTAAAATAAACTTGTGTGGAATTTGAAAATTTTTGGTTGACTATTCAAAGTTATCAATTTACTTACATCTTGGCCAATGGTTAATCCATGCCTCTACATATGTTGAGGTCAATTTATTACATGATTCTTATAAATAATGCGCCAGGCTAATAGAGTAATAGTTCATGGTGCTACGTGAAAAAATAATTAGTCTAAATGGGTTAATAATAATGTCAATGAGGTACGGCTACTAAAAAGAATCATTAAAATATGTCAAATAAGACCCAGCATGACTATGTTTTTTCTTATATATTAGAAAAAATTTGGAAAATTTTCTTTATTTGTGAATAGTGCAAAAAATAGAAATGTAAAGTTTATTGTGGGACTGAGGGAGTATAATCTGCCATGCTAATTGTTGATGGTGTTACGTGAAAAAATAATTAATATAAATGGGTTAATAATAATGTAAATGAAGTAGGGTTACTCATAAGAATCATTAAAATTGTAATGAGGTTATTTTTTGATGTATATATAAATTATAAATTAATTACTGACAAGCATAATTGTACAAATGATCTTATGGTTATTCATATGTCAAAATAAGTTTCCATATATATGTCAATATTTGCTTTCTCCGTTCTTTTTCTATTGCAAAAATGAGATTTTTACACTAATAACTCAACACCCTTTAACTATCTATTATGATTTTTACAAAGGGAAAAATATAGTCATGTGGGGTCTTGTTAGATTCGTTTTAATATATACTTTCAAATTATCAAATTTGTATAATTTTTACTAAAAATTAATTAAAGATATTAATAGTTCAAGTTATGCATTGACAAGCATAAAATCCAATTATTGCAATAGAAAAACAACGGATAAATTATTTGTTTATAATATAGCACCATTTACTTCATGAGAGGCTATTAAGACTTTAATTTTGGATGAATGTAATACTATAATAAAGAGACCATATTGTAATGAAGAAGGTAGTACTTTTTAAGCATAGAAATTGAGTTTATGAGTGTGGATTCATCTATTGGAAATTTGGTATTTGCCTATGATTCTGCTTTAGCGGCATGATTTGTCACGTTGTTTCAGTTAAATTTTACAATTGCATGGTCATGACTTGAATCTCTACACCGAATATACATAATGAATAGGATTTTTAAATAATAGACCATTTTTTCTCATAATTTATTCTCAGTATTAGGAGTTCTTCTGATTTTTTTTTTGAGGAGAGGTGTTTTTCTAATATTAGTAAGTTGAAGTTACACATTTGTTTATGCTTAGAATGCAACTATATATAACAATATGAAAAAATGGGAGAGATAGTACTAATGGATCAATATTGGTAGATCAGATGAGGAAGGTGACAAAAACACATCTATTCATGACATCAATAAGCCAAAAAATGGCAGTACTTTAGTTACACCTGCTATTTAATTTCTTTTTTGAAGAAAAAAGAAAGCCAAAATGTTCAATAGTTCACTGGGATCCTTGTGGAGTAGGACAACATTATAGAGTTGGACAAATATAATTCAGCCCAACCAACATTGGATAATCTTGTAAGAGTTGGCTAATTTATGGAGGTTTTGTACTTTTCTTAGAGCGTCCGTTGCTGAACATATATACTTCTTCCGTTTACTTTTTTACATGTTACACTTTCCTAAAAACGGAATGTTGCAAAATACATGTTACACTTTTTTTCTTTCCCAAATTGGTAAGTTTTGCCCTATGAAATTACCAACTTACCCTTACTTACTACAATTAACAAACACAAAACCCACTTAATCTATCCTATTAAAACACAACCTCATCTAATCAAATCTTAACAATTCCCACCAAATTATAAACCCCCCAACTACCTTTCAGTAAATGAAACCCCCCCCAACTACATTTCATTCATTCAACCCCACCATTAATGTTCTTCAATTCCCCTTACCCTAAATCGAGATATCCATCCCCCTCCCTTCAAACGTTCATATTCTCTCTCCCTCACCTTCATTTTCTCTCTTCGCATCTCCGATTTCTCTCTCCTCACCACCATTTTCTCTCTCTTAATTGCATGTGTTTCTCCTGAAATCGCCTCGAGAATCTTCTACTTCTCCCTTCGTCGCCTTAATTCTTGACTCCCTGACTTCAAAATCATCTGCAACATCTCAACAAACCTTAGATCTGTTATTCGTTGTCCCTAAAAAACCCTAATTTCGACAGAAAATGTATGTTCCAAATCTTCAACCCCTTGTTGATGCGCTTTTCCAAACCAACGACGCTGATGAGTCTGATTGCATCAGGGAGTTGATGAAGGCTTTTGAATCGAATTCCCCTTGACCCAGACGGCTTTACGACAGCGGAGACGCCACGAATTTGCTTCGCCCTTATGCTTTGAAGGCGTTGGGTGTTGTAGTTGATGAATTTAACAAAATCACTGGTCTACGAAGGGAGTTCCTTCCCTGCTCTTCCATTCCACATAATATGAGTCCCCCCAAAGAGAAGATCTTGGGCCATCAACCAATTGCAAAGAGGTTGAGGCCTAGATCTAGCAAGGTTGAGGTTGTGATTGATGTGGAGGAAAGTGGGGAATTGGGTCATGGGAAAAAAGGTAAGGCTGTGTTGAGGTCAACGCATGAGATAGTTTGCGCTCTTAGGGCTCCTGAATTTTATTGTTTCTCCAAGAAAGGTAAGGTTCAAGAGGTGAAAGTTAATGAGAAAGAAGTCAGCGGGCCTAAGGGGAAAGAGGTGAAGGTGATTGAGGAAGAGGTGCAGAGGAAGGGGAAAGATGTTAAGGGGAATTGTGATTGTTTGGGATGTACTGCTACTGCCTTCAATGTGTATAATGATGAGGGGAATACATATGCAATGTATGTTGAGATTGATGGGGGTTTCAAAGTGTTTGATGTCGTTGAAGACATTGTCGGTTCATCTGAGGCTGAAGATGATGAGCTTGATGTCCCTATGAGCCCTTGCACTAGTTCGAACCGGACCCGATTCACATTGCTTCCTACTAAGGCGTAAAGCCAAGCATTTGAGTCCCCGAGGTTCTATCATACTAACTCGGTTTACTTTCTGTCCAATTTTAATGTCAATGTTTGTGCCTTTGCATATCAATCCCCTTTAATGATTTGGTTACCTAATTGATTATGTTGAATTAATTGGGTTGGTTGCCTAATTGGTTATGGTTGCCTTATTGGTTTGATTGCCTATTGTGGTTAAATTACATGTGGTTGCCTTATTGGTTTTTGTTGCCTATTTGTGGATAAATTTCATGTGGTTGCCTTTTTGGTTTTGGTTGCCTATTGTGGATATATTTGATGTTGTTGCCTATTGGTGTACTGTGGATATATTTCATGTGGTTGCCAACTTAGTTTTGGTTGCCTATTGTGGATATATTTGATGTTGTTGCCTATTGGTGTTGGTTGCCTCTTGTGGATTAATTTCATGTGGTTGGCTTTTTTGGTTTTGGTTGCCTATTGTGGATATATTTCATGTTGTTGCCTATTGGTATGTGTTGCCCTCTTTGTTGTCACATTTTATGTGGTTGCTCGATGTGGTTTTATTTGGATTGGAGGTTGGATTTGGATTGGAGGTTGGGTGAGATAATTGGCTAATGATGTCACTATGGCTTAATGAAACATAATTATGTGGCACGGGTTGCTTTGTGTTATTTGAGTCCCTCTCTGCTAAGTAAAGAATAATATGAGTCCCTGATTTTATGATGTTCACAAATAATCCAGATGATGAAGGGACTCATGACTGTGGCTTGAGGAGCAATAGATGATTTGCTCCTTATTGATGTCAAAGCAATAAGTTGAGGATTTAAATCATCCATTACTTCCTCAATGAGCTATTCAATTATCCCTGATGGATTAAATAAGCACAACTCCCTCACATTTGTTGACATGCAAAAATCTAACACAAAGATAAATACTTTTCAACAATAATTGTTGCATCACTGCTTATACAAACCAGTACTTGACCTTCACTCATTACACATCATAAACAAAAACATAAAAGCTAGGCCCAAAAAACTTCTGGTTTGATTAGAAGTGTTGCTCCATCTTGTCCATAAACTGTTCAAACTTGTAAACCTGTGTATATGCCTTCTTATGTACTTGTTATATACCAAAAAGTTGCCCCTGTTTCTTGTCCATCATACACACCAAAAGAACTTGTGCAAAAAAGTACCTTCATCTTCTTCCCATTCTAGGCTTCTACTGCATCTAGGTAGTCAAAAGCTTCACCTACATTAATGAACCTTTCATTTAGATAAGCAACTGCCTCATCTATAAGTGATTGCTCAACTTCCACATTTTGTGGAAGTAATCCCTGTCTCTCTAGCTTTCTTTTGCCATGGTGTGGATTCTTGTAATTATTCCCTCCTTTGCATTTAAGTATCTCTACCATGACATATTGCAATTGTAACCAAGTATACTTGATACTTCGGGTCAAAGAAATCATAACGATCCGCACTTTCAAAATCAAATCATCTAGATTCTTAGGAAAATACGATATTGTAGTGCTTGAATAGCTCCCGAAAAATCCCAAGTCTAGAACATTTAAGTCGGGGAGACGAGGTGGTTGATTGATTAGTTAAATATTGAAGCCATGCTTTGAGTAGTTTGTTGCCCTAAATCTTTGGGTCATCTCGCATGAATGTGAGGTCTTGCATTGTCTTGTTGAATGTAGATATCTTTTGACACACCCTCTGGCCAATTCCTCATTATGGCAGGGATGATGGTGTTGATTATCATGTCCCTCATAACTGCTAGGTTGACACTTTCAACTGCCTTTGTCACTCGAGTTCCTGCCTTTCTGTTCTTAGTTGAATACTTGGCTCTCCCATAGTCAACAAAAGGGTAGATGCCAAATTTTCCATCATGTATCATCTTCCCTTCACGAGTCCTTAATAGGTCTAGATGTTGCACACATGAACATAGCTTTAATCTTGTATCTCTTAGATTGACAACAACTATAAGGGTCATCTTCAACAGGGGAGCAAGTAGAATCTCCTCATGTCCGGACTCAAATAAAACCACTTCTCATCTATGTGAACAACATTATGCATGTCAACAAATTTTGGTTTTTGTGTCCTTGTTGCTTGGTAATATGTCTTTGCAACACCCACTTCATTCTTTGAATCTTGTGATCATCTGTTAGTTTTGGGTGAGTCTTGCTTGTGTGACTTCCGAGCTTCCCCTCTTTGTAGTCTATACACAATGGATGAGTGGACTTTCGGATAACCAAAGAAATGCCCTAATACTTGTCCTTAGATGAAGTGGGACCTGATCAAGCCATTTTTCATCATAAACTTTAAGTTTTCCACCACATCCGCCTATTTTTCTCGCTTCTAACATCTATGGGGTGGCCACCGTTGTCCCTGTTTTTTTTGCAACTTTCTATATTCTATCTAATGTCATCCTACTTATGGCATATTTGGTTGCTAATTGTCTTTTTAAACCCCATGCAAGTTTACCTTTTGTTTCTAAGGTAAGAAGTTCATCAACCAACATTCTCCTTTTTTCTAAACTTAACATTGGTTTTTTTCTTATAGAACCTACATCGTTTTGTGTTTGTGTACTGTAGTTCTTGTTGGTGAACTTGCTTTGTTGGTGTTGCTCGCTTCCCCGCTCTATGTATGTGCCTCCTTCATCATCATCCATGTACCGATCATCATCGCTTTGATAATGCTTTGTCCCATTTCATGCGGCGACAAGTCATCCTCCATGCCTTCAATTTGCAAGCAATCGTTGAAGGGTAAAGAACCCAAAGATCTCCCTCATCTCGCGACCCCATTTTGGTAGCTTGAAAGAGAAGAAGAAGACGAAGTTTGAAGTTTTTATGGGAAATTTCGATCTGTAATTTTTTGGTTGATTAATCTAAACATTAATGTGCAGTGTGTGCAGTGAATAGTAGCTTAACTTACTTAACTTTGTAATGAAACTAAACCATGGTAGGTGATGACAATTTCTCTCTCTTCATTTTGTGAAAAAAAAATCCTCATTTAATGGTGGGGGTTTTTATAGAAGAGAGAGTTTGTAGGGATGTGAAAAAAATTTGAATTTTATGAAATTTGGAAAGTTATCAAAATTTTGGAGGGAATTGAACTTGGTGGCAAAATGAATTCCCCCCATATGATTCCCCCACTTGGGCGTCCAATATAAGGAGGGAAAATGGGGTGTGGTCCCTCTTTTCTCTCTCCTCCCTTCCCTTTAACCCCCATGTGCAATGGTTCCCACTATATTAATCCCCCACCCTTACTTTTACTTAATCACCTATTGAATTTTTGCCTAGGTTCCCGTAATATTCAAAAGTGTAACATGTAAAAAGAAACGGAGGAAGTACTTCATTTATACTACTATTTTAACAAGAATTTGGGAGCAAGGGGAAGAGGATGATGTACCGTGTACGTCATCAGTGACTAATTCTAGAGTCTTGTGTTAAAAAAGCCTTGTTTCAAATTGCTTGAGAAAATAGACTTGGTGATAATGTAGCTTTTGAATGCCTTGATAGGGTGTATTGTGATGATGAATAGAGGGTGTCTCATCCGGATGCGTTCATCGGGAACCTCCCCATCTTTTTGTCTTACCATAATCCTATTATATTTGACTTATGCCCTATCCGAGGTAGGAAGAAGAGGTCGTATACACTGAAAGCTTGGAGTTTGATGATACATGAGGTTAAAGAAATAATAGCTCAAATTTGGAAACGTCCCTGTAAGGAATCAACACTATTTTCTATCCAACGCCGGCTCCAAGTGATCCGAGAATGAAGGCATTGGTGTCTTACTTATAAGCGCACTCATGACATTTAGTGGAATACTATTCAACATGAACTTCAGGAGATCCAGGAGCAATTGTCGGAGGGGTTTTTGGGATAAAGCTTTCAGGATTAGTTGACTGAGGCTAGGCAAAAGGCTTTCTTACAGTGGTGGTATTAGAAACAACGAGCGCGTATCCGCTGGGAGCAATAAGGGGATTCATGTTCTTTATATATATATATATATATATATATATATATATATATATATATATATATATATATATATATATATATATATATATATATATATAAAGTGTCAAAACACGTGAGCATTGCAATCAGGTATGTGCATTGATGGTGATCAATTATCTGGGTAACGGACCAACAACAAATCTCGAGTATATTTGTCTCACACTTTAGGAAATTATTTATCCCTCCATCTGTGGAAGCCTCATCTACTAGTGCTGCTTTAAAGGATCTTATCTCCATGTACTGAGCTCCCTGCCATGCTTATCTGACTCACACCGTGGAGCTTTGATGGCACATGTATCCCTGCTTGCAATTCGTGCTGCAGTCTTTAGCATGCACTCTCTATAGTCACCTAGGCCAGATGGGTTTCCACCATTGTTCTCCAAGCAGTTTTGGGAGATAATGGAACCTGGTGTTAACAAGGCGGTGCAAGGATTTTTCAAGGAGGGTTCCTACTAAGGGAGATGAATCAAACGTTTATTACTTTGATACCCAAAATTGTTTCTTCCCAAGCAGTGAACCACTTCAGACATATTAGCTTGTGTAACATAACTAATAAGTTAATTGCTAAGGTGTTGGTCAATCAGATGAAACTGGTGATGCAAAACTAATTGGACCGTCTCAAAATGCATTTTTTCCCGGGCGTAGCATGGCTGACAGCATAATTTTGGGGCATGAAAGGATTTCCTTGCTAAATAAACATACTTTGGCTCTAACTATTTTGCAGTATTGAAGGTTGACCACCTTAAAAAGAGTTTATGATAGAGTGCGATGCGACTTCCTTATATCAGTTATGAGAATAATGGGATTTCCTGAGCAGTAAATCTCTTGGATCCACCAATGCATCTCCACGGTCTGGTTCTCGGTTCTTATCAATGGAGAGCTTTCCTCTCCTTTTTCCCCGCAGGCGGGCCCTAATCAAGGGGATCCTTATCCTCATTCTCTTTATTTTGTATATGGAGGTGCTAGGTCGCCGATTATAGTAGGCTAAGAGTCGCATGAATTGAGGGGAATCTGCATTAGTAGGCGGGAACCTAAGCATACTCATTTGTTCTTTGCAGTTGACGCCCTACTGTTTTTTTTTTTTTATATTCACGGGAGTCCTGTCAAAAGTATGCCGAATAATTGATAAATTTTGCACAAATCAGGTGAGATGGTTAGCTTTGAGAAATCATATGTTAAGTTTAGTCGTAACACACTATCCACCTTTGTGCGATTTATGAGGAAACCTTTGGGAGTTACTAGTAAACCTAAGGTCGATGTCTATATGGGTTGCCCCATGGAGCTTGATGGTTGACATACTTTCCAATTGGAAGACTGGGTGGACAACATTTCGAGGAAAATTAATTCGTGGCAGTTCGCTTCTTTATCGCAAACCGGTAGACTAGTCCTATTAATTCGATATTAGTAGCGATGACGACTCATGTCATGGCCATATATTGCTTTCCCAAAAAGATAATCAGGCGAATTTCAGCTTCGTTGTTATGGTTCTAGTGGGGCGGGTTTAAAGCAAATAAACCTATTTATTGGAGGAAACAATCTCTATTGGAGTTGCACCAGCTTGATGGTGGTGTTGACTTGAGGAATTGGAGAAACTTAATATAGCCTCTCTGTTTAAACAAGCTTGGTCCATCCACACATGTAGGTCTAGTCTACTCAGTCAAGTTATTCATGGTAAGTATGGGGCTCCAACGGTGGCTCTGGCTCAGGCAAATACTACTCTGATAGCTTTGTCTTGGAGTATGAGAAGTCTAATCAAATCTGCAAGGGGTATGCTGGGAGAGATTAGCCGGCTTATTGGAATTGGGCAAACAATAGGGATGACAATAGGTCGGATATGAACCGGGTCCTTGTTAATCCGGGTCCGTTTTCAGACGCTGGATCCAAATCTGACCCAGATCCAACGGATCTATGAAATTAGGTTATGGATCCAGATCCGATCAATAACTGAATTCACAACAAAATCTCGGCTCTATGGTCCCAACAAATTCAATAAAATCATAGATTCAACAAAAAAAAACTCAATTCTCAACAACTTAGCTTTGTGGTCTCAATAAAATCACAAATTCAGCAAAAAAAAAACTCAAGTCACAACCAATTCAATGAAGTAGATTAACGTATTAGAATTTTGGAAATTGAACCCATTAACTGAGGAGATGTTGTGCGAGGAGCTGATAGTTGAGCGGTGGTGTGCACGAAGAGCTGGTGGTGGACCGATGGTGCACGCGAAAGCCTGGTGGTGGTCGATGGTGCGCGCGACGACCTAATGTCAAAATTTTCCCTCTCTCAGCTATATCCATAATCCCCTCCTGCCCCGACTTCTCGCCCCCATCTCAAGTCTTATTTCAAGATCTGAAAATTTTGAAGCCACATAACTAGGGGTGTTCAAGAAAACCTGACCCGCAACAAAAACGGGGTAATAAAATCGTTTTTCTTTTTTAGCAGGCCGGGCACCCGACCCTAAAGTAAGGGCATGAACTGGGGTCGGGTAATGGGCCGCCTTTGTGTTAACCAAGTACCCGAGTATCCACATTTTTTTTTGGATTTTATTCTCTCACATCTACTGTATCTGACTTACTGTAATATTCATTAGGTTTATTTCGTGACTGTATTAACCCTAACTTTTACTTTGAGACTCTCATCTTAGTCGCACAAACCACAACCAACAAATCCTTCCCCTTCCTCTTCACTACATCGAGCAAGTTAGGCGCCCACCGACATCTAGCCATCGCATATGCATCTCCATGGTAATAACTTGGATATTTTAATCTCAACTCATCATATTGACTTGTTCCTGAATTAAACTATAAATGCTACTGTAGTTCAGGAATTCAACATTTCAATTGTTGCTGAATTATTTTTTTGCATATCTGATGAATGATGTGATAATTGATATTATAAAGTTGTAGATAATTTACTCAAAGTGGCAGGGAATAATTCGCCTTTGAGTTTCATTGCTGCATAGAGAACTTTAAATTGTACATGGCAGGGTGATAGTTGTAAAGAAGATTACAAGAGGCGAGTCTCTTGTTGGTATTTGATATGTGTACCCTATGACCCGACCCGGGGTTAATCGGGTACCCGATTTTTCCGGGTCGGATCATGTACTGATTATTTGTACTACCCGCATTTACGAGTCCCCGAAAGTCCGGGTACCCAGCTATGAATACCCCTAGCCACAACCGCCTCCCCAACGACCTCGTTGCTGTTCTCGTCGGTGGTTTGTCAAGATCTAAAATTTTTTGCGTCTCTCTCTCTTTGTTGATGGGGCGATCAAGCTGTCGCGAATCGCGATGATGACTAATGCCGCTGGTGTTGCCAAGTCGCAGAGAGAAGGAGAAATAGAAGAACTTGGTGGAGTGGTGGTTGCGTTAGCGCCTTGGTCGGTGGACGGTCGACGAGTGCTGGTTGGAGAGAGAGAGAGAAGGGGGGCGTGTAATGTGAATTCTGAGAGAGAGAGAGAGAAGGGTTTTGTGACATTAATGGAATCCTTATCTTTCCTTAGCGCAATAGTCAAAAGCCCACTCCCCACCGCCCATAGCAACTAAAATATTAAATGCTTAAAATGGATCTACGGGTCCGGGACTCATGATCATATTTGGATTCAGATCCGTATTCTGACGACATGACCTCGGATCCAACGGGTCCGAAATTTTGGGATCCATATCCTAAAAATCGGGTTTGGGTCCACGAATCGGGTCGGGCTATTGGTGGATGGTCAATCAAGGACAGAGGAGTCGTAATACTTTAACAATCTCATGCCTTAATGGAAAATATTTGGTTGAAGGTTGTTGAATGGTGGCATTGCCACAGGTTCGACCTCTACAAAAATGAGGTATTCAAGTGTCGAACCGGTGCAAACTCTGTGATACTGATCCTGAGACTCCGGAGCATCTTTCTAGGGAATGTCCTATTAGCAACCATGTCTAGAGTGCATCTATGTTGGGCATCAAAGTCTAGCGCCATTGGAATACTCCTTTAAGTTCATGGATATGTAACTTTCTGCTTTATTTTTGGTGTAATGCAGGTGTCAAGGAGCAACATGATAGTGTTGCGGTGCATAGGTTTATGGTTGTGTTATGGAACATCTGGTGTTTTCATAACGATGTCGGTATTTTCAGGCAGATGACTCCAAATCCTATTCAACTAATGAAACTCATTGAGGAGAATAGCAAACGGGGAGTTAGTGGCTAGTGGTGTACTAGTAAACTGTCATTTACATCCCCCTTAGCTATGAAAGAGGAGGTTCCAACCAACTGGGTGTGGGGCTCCCTAGTCTCTCCTATGGCGCTTGTCAAAGTGGATGGGGAATGGAGGGCTGCAATTGCATAGAGACTATGATGGGACCACACTGTGGTTGATGGAGCTTCACCTGTATATGCTGAGGACTCATCCCAAATTGAGCTGCATGCCATTTGGCAAGGTCTCTTGGTGGAGAGAAGCTACTCAGGGTGCATAGTTCTTTTGACTGATTCCTTGGTGGCGATCCATGAATTGAGGTGATTTAAAGCAACGACGATGACCCACCAACCTCTGGTTGCTAGTATCATTCAACAGGCGCATCGGTTACAATATGTGATGGTGGCTAAGGTAGATGTTTGGGCTCATTTGATCAGCGACCCAACAAGGAGTGTATAAGCCTCTTAAAGTACGGGACAGGTGGCAGCTGTGGGTCCCACCTGAAAGTTGACCTAATCACCAGCATCTGGGGAACTTCTAAAGGGATGGAATAATCATTGCCCGAAAAGGTATCATGCCCATTGATACCAAAAAGGCCCATCTGAACAATGTTTCCTGTCTGGGAAATCCCCAACACTATAAAAACCAACTGCCTCATCAATGAACAGGTATTCAATTCTCACCTAACAAAACTAGAGCATCTCTCTTTAGACTTCACTTCTCTCTCTACCTCAATCACGTCTGACTTGAGCGTCGGAGGGGCGATCCCGGAAACACCCCCGGGGTAGTCTAACCTTGTTTTGCAGGATTCAGGCGTACGGACATCGGAGCTCAGGCGAACGCTCTTGGGGCCCACATCGAATCACTCAACTCATTACAATCCTTAATTTCTTGACAGAAACAGTTTGGCGCCGTCTGTGGGGAAGTTACAATCAAAGTCGCTTCGCCACCACTTAGTAAGATCAATTCTGTAATGGCCCCAGCCAAGAGTACTCGCACCTGCCAGCCCTCAGCACACGCTCAGAGATCCGAGAGGGACCCGTCTCCATCTTTTTCAGCGAAGGTCTGAACGGCCTAAAACACCGACCGTTCAAACTCTTGACCATGAAGAAGAAGAGCGGTCCATAGACAACGGGCAGGGCCAATCCCATCAGCTGCAGCCCGCTGACCCCCATCCTATATCCACGGCGGAAATAAACATGATAGCCGCCCAGCTCCAGCAAACCTTGCAGCAGAGCCTGATAGATATGTTGGCCAACCTACAGCAAGGACGCCCCCTTCAGCCCCCCAAAGACCAGGCACTGGTCCCCTCCCTTCGGGTGGAGAACCACGGTCGGCCCTAAGCAGCGGCGATCGGGGCAAGGGAATATAGTCAGCCCGGTCGGCAACGATCAAAGCAAGGGCAGGGAGACCGACACGAGTCTAAAGGAAGATCAGCCAGGCACGCTGAAGAGACTCACATATCCAAGTCCCCTTGGGGCAACGCGGGTCACAAGCAAAATGATGCCCGACACTTCCTCAACGAGAAGCGCCTCAGCAAAGGTTATGACGCGAGGCACATATTAAACAAAAAGGCCGCTCAGTGCGAGGGTCATGGTGATTCTGCTCAATCGAACCCCATTCGGATCAACAGTGGGGCACTCAAGTTCATGGTCCCATTCAGTCAAGCCATACTCGAAGCGCCCAGACCGGGAAAGGTCAAAACGTCTGCTGTCGAACCATTCGCGGGCCTAACCGACCCGGATGATCACATGGCGACATACAAAGCTCAAATGAGTGTTCAGACTGGCTGTGAAGCCACTTGGTGCCGTTTCTTTCCAACAACACTCAAAGGTCTGGCCCTGAGCTGGTTCCAAGAGCTTCCTGCAGGGATCATAACTGATTTCTCGGTCCTCGAAGACCTGTTCATTCACCAGTTTGTTGCGGGAAAAAGGCAAAAGAAGACGAGCCTCCATTTAATGGGAATCAAGCAGGAGAAGAACGAGAGCCTGGCCGACTACATTAAAAGATTCAATGAGGAGTCATTGAAAATCTCATATCTACAAGATGCGGTGGCATTCGCCGCCCTAATGTCTGGACTTCAGCCTGGTCGACTAAGATGGTCCTTGGCTGAAAACGAAGTCAAAACCTTCTCTGAAGCAATGACTCGGGCTCAAAGATTCATCCAAGCGACAGACATATGCCGTCACTCAGACGACGGGAGCAAAAAGAGGAAGGATGAAGGAAATCACAGGGATCAGTCAAAGCAACAGAAGACGGGCGGTCGGTCAGACAGATTTAACGACCATGGCATCGACCCCCGGTTCAGCAAAAACAGGAGAGAGATATACTTGGACATATAAGACAAAGTCACTCTCCCCCGCCCACCTCCCATCAAAACGTCAGCTGCTCGAAGAGATAAGAGCCTGTGGTGCGAATATCACAAGGAATGCGGGCACACCACTAAAGATTGTAGGGAACTCAAGAAATCCCTTGACAACCTAGCTGACCAGGGGAAGCTGAACCGATACCTCAAGCACTCTAGTGAAGAGAAGGGCAAGCAAAAGGTCGGTCAGTCCAATAGTGGAGACACGGAGGGGTTCATCGGAGTCATAGCGGTGGCTTCGCGTCGGGAGGCCTAACCGGGCCGATCACGCAAAGCCCACCTCCAAAGTCTAAAGCATCAGGTACTCGACGTCAACCACCCCCGACCCGACTGCCCTATAATGACATTTGGGGAATCCAGTCGGCCACTACACACGCCCCACGACGACTCCTTGCTCATCGAGCTCAAAGTAGCCAACACCAGAGTCAAACGGGTGCTAGTGGATAGTGGATCCTCAGCTGATATAATCACGCTGGAGTGCCTCAGGAAATTGAAATACACTGAAAGGGATGTAACCCCACTCAATCAGCCACTCATAGGCTTCGTGGGAAACTCGGTACACCCTGTCGGATCTATAAAGTTGCCTACTCGGATAAGAGAGAAGGGCAAAGGAAGAAGCCTACCGATTGACTTCCTAGTGGTAGACATCCCTATGCCATATAACATTATAATGGGAAGACCAACTCTGAACAAGGTCAAAGCAGCAATTTCCATTTATCAGCTTCTTATGCAGTTTGAAACCGACGAGGGTAAAGTCGGAAAGATCCAAGGGGATCAGCAGGCAGCTAGAGAATGCTATGTGAACAGCTTGAAAAGTAAGATCGACGTCCAAGAGGACTCGAAGAAAAGAAAGCGAGAAGATGGTCAGCCGTCAAGTGGCCTCGGGGTTTACATTACCGAAAACCCCAAGCAATACGAGCGCCCTCAGCCAGCCGAGGAGGACGAAGAAGTCATCATTGATGAGGAGCATGGTCGGACTCTGAGAGTAGGCAAGGCCATGGACCCTCAAACAAGAAGGGAGATCATTCAAGTTCTAACAGAATACAGAGACGTCTTTGCTTACGAAGCCAATGAAATGCCCGGGCTCGACCCTAAAGTGATGTGCCATGAGCTAAACATCAAAGAGGGGTTAAAGCCGGTCAAACACTGAGGCATCAAGGCCCCGAAAGGAACGCCGCGGCAGCTGCAGAAGTTAAGAAATTGCTCGAAGCAGGATTCATTGAAGAATGTCAGTATTCGGAATGGCTGGCCAATGTGGTCCTGGTCAAGAAGTCGAGTGGGGCATGGAGAATGTGCGTGGATTTTACAGACCTAAATAAGGCCTTTCCAAAAGATAACCACCCTCTGCCCAAGATTGATAGGCTCGTCGACTCAACTGCAGGTCACGCCCTTCTAAGCTTCATGGATGCCAATGCGGGGTATCACCAAATCCCGATGGCTGAACAGGACCGAGCCCACACCGCGTTCATCACCAACCAGGGGGTGTATTGCTATAAAATGATGCCCTTCGGGCTCAAAAATGCAGGGGCAACATATCAGCGCACCGTCAACAAAATCTTTAGCGACCAACTTGGTCGGAATATAGAGGTATATGTTTATGACATGATCGTCAAAAGCAAAGTCCACAGCCATCATCCCTCAGACTTAAGAGAGACCCTCGGAACGTTGAGACGCTTCCGCATGATGTTAAATCCGAAGAAATGTGTCTTCGGAGTAAAAGGGGGTAAGTGCCTCGGATTCCTGGTTGATGAAAGAGGAATCGAAGCAAACCCCGACAAAATCAAAGCTGTAATAGAAATGAAGTCCACTCGGAATGTAAAAGAAGTACAGCGCCTGACCGGCTGTCTGACCGCCCTCGGTCGCTTCCTATCCCGCTCAGCGGATAAGAGCTTGCACTTCTTCAAAACTCTGAAGAGAAAAGAGTTTACTTGGGATGATGAAGCCGAGCGAGCCTTCACCTCCCTAAAAGAACATCTCCAAACCCTCCCAAAATTGATCTCCCCCTTGCCGGGGGAAACACTGTTCATTTATTTGGCTATTTCAGAATACGCGCTCAGCGCTGTTTTGATAGCCGAAAGAGAAGAAAAAAAACACCCAGGTCTACTTCATAAGCCACGCCTTCCGAGGAGCAGAGGCCAAATACAGCGAAGTGGAAAAAATGGTTTTTGCCTTAGTAATGGCTAGTCGAAAGCTCAAACCTTACTTCCAAGCCCATCCTATTAAGGTCCTCACTGGTCAGCCGCTCAGGAAGCTCATTGAAAGCAGGAACCACTCTAGTCGGATGACCGATTGGGCGGATCAGCTAGCTGATTTTGGATTACAATATGAGCCCAGAAGGGCGATCAAAGCCCAGGCCTTGGCTGATTTCATAACAGAATGCACATCCAGACCCCCGATCAACAGGCAAGATAGTTGGGAGCTGCAAGTGGATGGCTCTTCTACCAAAACAGGCTGTGGAGCCGGGCTGGTTATCAAACCCCCGGTCGGAGAAAAAATGGAATATGCCATCAAATTTGAGTTCTTAGGCTCCAACAATGAAGCTGAATATGAAGCCCTTATCCTCGGATTGGAATTATGCATCTTGGCCGGGGCAACCGTGATTAATGCTAAATCCGACTCGCAGTTGATAGTGGGTCAGGTATCGGGCGAATACGAGGCCAAAGAAGACAACATGAGAATGTATTTAGCCAAGGCCCAGGATATAATCAAACAGCTATCTCAGTTCAATATCACCCACATACCGCGATTGGAAAATCAGCAAGCTGATGCTTTAGCCCGAATGGCCAGTTCGGCAGAGGGGTCGGCTCCCCGAACAATCATGTGGGAAGTCCTTCGGCAGCCCAGCATCAATATCAAGGAACAGCTTGTATTGAATCGGACATCTGAATGGATGGATGAGGTAGTCGGATATTTGAGAGACGGGAAACTACCTGAAGATCACAAGGAGGCTGATCGGGTCAAACACAAGTCCGGATGGTTTCTATGGCATGAGAACCAACTCTACAAGAAGTCCTTCACCCATCCCTTACTTAAATGTGTCACTCCCGAGGAAGGAAATTACATCCTCAGGGAAATCCACCAAGGAGCTTGTGGGAGTCACCAAGGGGGAAGGACCATAGCTGGAAAAGCTCTCCGAGCCGGATACTACTGGCCTACTCTGAAAACGGACGCTCAGGAGCTGGTAAAGAGATGTCCGTCCTGCCAGATCCATTCGGACATTCCCCGAGCACCGACCACCCCCTTGACAACAATTCAAGCAGTCTTGCCATTTGATAAGTGGGGCATAGACCTACTCGGACCATTTCCCCCAGCCTCAGGGCAAAGAAAGTTTCTGATAGTCGCCATTGACTACTTCACCAAATGGACTGAGACCGAACCACTCTCCTCCATAACGGATAAACAAGTTCAAGCGTTTATTTGGAGGAACATCATCACCAGATTCGGAGTCCCCAGAGTACTGATCTCTGACAATGGACGCCAATTCAACAGCGGCCCGACCCGGGATTACTGTGCTCGGTTCGGAATATGTACCAAATTCTCCGCTGTCTCAAGGCCGCAGACGAACGGGCAAGCTGAGTCGGCTAATAAGATAGTCCTCAAGGGAATCAAGAAATCTCTGGAGGCTGCCAAAGGGGCATGGGTCGATGACCTACCAGGAGTCCTCTGGTCGGAAAGAACCACTACCAAGGAAGCAACAGGGCACTCGCCGTTCAGCCTTGTGTACGGTAGCTAGGCGGTCTTACCAGTAGAGATTGGCATCCCATCTCCTCGAATGACGTTCTATGAATTCGAGAGGAACGAGGAAGAGAAGCCGGTCAGCTTGGACCTGCTGCCGGAAACAAGGGGCAACGCGCTGCTGAAATCCATCCAGTACAAGCAAAGAGTCACTCGGATGTTTAATCACCGAGTGAGATCTCGTCCAGTTCAGCTCGGCGATTGGGTCGTTCGAAAAGTCGAGGCCACTGGGCTCTCACACTTGAAAGGAAAGTTGGGACCTAACTGGGACGGCCCATACAAGGTCACAGAGGTCATCAAGCCCGGGACATTCCGACTAGAGTCCCCCGAGGGCATCCCCCTTGCCCGACCCTGGAATGGCGACAACCTTAAAAAATACTATGTGTAAAGTTTTATTACTTGCAATAGGGGCATACATTGTAATAGCTCAATCATAGCCGGTCGGCATTTTGTTAATTTGGACTTAACCAGTCGAAACAGTTGGAATTTTTCATGGAAGTTATTGTTGATCGGCAACTTGATTAACAAACAAGCCAATCGGTATTAATTTAGACTTAACCAGTCCATGTAATCGGCATTCATGCTCCTAGACTTTACCAGTCAAAATAGTTGGCATTTTGTCCGGAAATTACGATTGGTCGGCATTTTTTAGCAAGTCAGTCGGAATTTAAAAAGTTGGGCAATATTGCAATCAACAAACAAGAAAAGGGAAGACAAAATGACCAAGTTTCATTAAATAAGGTCGGGCAATACAAAGGAGGAACCATTACAAAAACGACTAAGTACAAAGGACATCCTAAGAGCTAGGGGGAGGGGGAAGGTCAGTCACACTCTCGGCATTTGCTTCAGTATTGTCGCCGACTAGCTCCTCCCCCCGACCGACATTGTCGACCGCATCAGCTTCATCATCAACATCATCACCATCGACGACGTTGACATCTACTCGGCCCTCGTCCTCCTCTCCATCGTCGTCTTCATCCTCTTCACCCCCCTCGGCCTCCAGCCGAGCCAAAATAGCAGCATTATCAGCGTCTATCGACATCTGATAACCCGACCAGACGTCGGCCCAGATCAGATTTGGGTGAGATTTGGCCAGGACCTTCTTCAGCCGGTCGAGGGCCTCGTCCTCCCCCATTTTATGAGCTGCGCTGCCGACCTCGTTGGCATAAGCCTCGGCAGCATCGGATTTCTCCCAGTCGGAGAACCACTGCTCCTCAGTTTTGACTTGGCCCTCTAACTCAGCCAACTTGGCCTCAAGATCGGCCACCTTCTGCTCGGCCGTGGTCACCTTGGTCAGGGCATCATCCCTAGCAATTCTAGCCAAATCACGGGCAAGAGTGAGGTCGGCCCTCTCCTTCACCCACTTTTCCCGTTCGGCAGCAAAGCCCTCCTGATCTTTCTTTATAGCATCCTCCGCATCCTCAAGCTTGGACTCGGCAATCCGCTGAGCCTCCTTGGCCTGGTACACCTCATCGAAGTGCTTCTTGGCCTTCTCTTTGAGGCCTTCAACTTCCTCGGCCAGGCTCACCCGATTCTGAGCCACATTGGCCACCCGAGCGGAGAACTGAAACAAAAGAAAAGGGTCAGAAATAGCGAAGTAAAAGAAAAGAAGGTCAACTAGAAAAAGTGCTTACATCGAGCCAGGAGCGGAAGAGCTCGTTGGTCTCATTAGGACCATGAGTAACTTCGATGTACTCCCGGTCGGCGGGAGTGTATATATGTTCGAGGGCTGAGGTCCAGCGCTTAACCTTCTCCTTCCTACTCAGCCCCGTGAAGGGAACGGCCGGCCTCACCGCGCCCCTCGAGCTATCCCCGGGCAGCTCCCTAAAAGGGGACAAAGGAGTGTATTGGGGGCTCCTGACTGGCTGAAAGTCAGAGGAGTGAAGGGAGATGTCGCCCCCGTCGGCCTGCTGCGCAAGGCCCCTTGGACTAATAACCTCAATTGACTTGCTCCTCTTGGCCTCTTCAAGCTCGGCCTTGGCCCTCTCTCACTCGGCCTTCGACCGAGCCACTGCTTTCTCGGTCTGAGCCACCTTATCAGAAGACCGCTCCTTCCTCTTCTTGGTCTTCGGTTTAGCAGGGTCCTGAGGCAAGAAGTAAACAGTTAGTCAAACTAGTAAATGGTCGGTCAGCCAAAAATAGGAGCAACAAGAATGTGTTATTCTCACCTTGGGAGGAGCGGGGACCTTCATGGACTTCGCCGCAATCTCGGCCTTCAGCCGAGCCGCCCTCATAGCTGCCACATTCAGTCTATCAGCCATGACTGGGTCTACTTCTTCGATATACGCTCGGGCAGGTTCTGCAAATCAAAACAAAGAAGAGAAGAGTTAGTCAGAACAGAAAGTTAGAAGTTAAAAATTATCATACCGACCGCCCAAAGCGTCCTCCTCGGCCAATTACCCTTTGGGAAGGTCGAACTTAGGCCCATAGCCGAGAGAAAGTGCTCGTCTCGAAAAAGCTTGCAGTCGGGCAGCCATTGCCCGGGTACGAATACCTCGCCCCCGTCGACGATCCTCGACTCGGTATGCATATAACAGGCCGCGGCTCCTTCCTCGTCATCCAACTCCCCCACTCGGTAATTCAGGGCGAGGAGGGGCTCATCCGAGGGCGGAACGAGGGGAAACCCCCAATCCCCGCCAAAGTACACGAAGGCGAATTCCCGACGGAACCCTTTCTGAGAGGTAGGGAGATTGAGGACGGTTCTATACCCTGGTCGGATCTGAAAGCTCCACCAACCAGGTCCGTTCTTAGCAGCCATAACCTCGACCAACTTATACAGGTGCCTCCATAGTTTGAGGGTTGGTCGGACGTCCATCAAGTTGCATAGAATCTGGAAGGCATTGATTCCACCCCAGGAGTTGGGAGAGACTTGGCAGATCGCCAAGTGATAGGCGTTCAGCAGCTCCTTAACAAAAGGAGTCAAAGGAAACCGAAGCCCCATATCCATGGACTTATAGTACACTGCAATGCAGCCGGGAGGGGGCGAGATCATGGTATGGTGGGCCTCTGGTCGGACCAAGTAGAAGGGGTCTTTTATTTGGAACCTTGTCGCTGTACCCCGGAGGTCCTCGGTCAACGATTTAATCACCCCTGGCTCGGGAAAGAATGAGCCTGGACCTCCTTTTGGATCCAGGTCGGGATACTCCAACTCCCGACCCGACGTGGATGCTTCTCCTGCTCCCCTCGGCATGGCCCCCACTACATCAGAAGATAGATACTTATCTAAGTAACTCCTTGAAGGAGGATAGGCCAATGAAACCTCCCAAGGGAAGGGAGTGACTCCCTCGGCTTCCTCCTCCACCGAAGAGGACGGACTCGGGAGAGCAACCGCGTCGGGCACAGCCGAGGGGTCGGGACAGTTTATTATCGTCGACACCAGTGTTATTCCCATCCCTCTCACCTCCTCGGACAAATTGTAGGGAGGAGAAGCTGGAGGTGTCGACGACTCGGACGAATCTCCCATTATTTATGAACAAGGGAGTCGGCCGAAGTTATTCGAAAGAAAAAGAAAAAGAAAGAAAAACTAAAAAGAACAAAAGCGTACCTGGTCGGACGAAGAAACTGAGAGAAGAGCTTGGGAAGATTGAGAGGATCTAAGTTTTTGAGAGAGAGAGAATGAATGAGGAAATGAGCAAATGACCCTCAACTTCTCTCTCCTCTCATACATATATAGGAGTACCTCGGGGGATGTGCAACGCAAACCCCCCCGCGTCGCCTAAATGGGCTTCTAATTGAGGCCCAACTGGACCTACTCAGCCCATCTCGTGAAAGGTCCCAGCAACTCGAGCCAAAAACGTTCCAAACCCAAGGAAGTTGAAGCGTTAAAGGTCCTTAGGGCGCCCCTCCAGCTCGGCCAATACCCAGGGTCCCAACATCCCGAGTATCAAGAGAGGCCATGTGGCATCCCAGGTCGGACATACGCGGTCGGGCAAAATGGGAGCAGCCACATCACCCGAAACGCAGAAACCCACTCGGACCAACCTGGGGCTCATTAGCCCCTCATCCGAGGGCCTTGTACCCTACTCGGCCAACAGGAGCTCCCCTCCTTTGCCGAGTCGCTTCTATACTCGGTCAAGTATGACTAAGTATCAGCTAGCACCCACTCGGACCAACTTGGGGCTCATTAGCCCCTCATCCGAGTGGCCTTGTGCCCTACTCGGCCAACTGGAGCTCTCCTCCTTTGCCGAGTCGCTTCTATACTCGGTCAAGTACGACTAAGTATCAGCTAGCACCCACTCAGACCAACTTGGGGCTCATTAGCCCCTCATCCGAGTGGCCTTGTGCCCTACTCGGCCAACTGGAGCTCTCCTCCTTTGCCGAGTCGCTTCTATACTCGGTCAAATATGACTAAGTATCAGCTAGCACCCACTCGGACCAACTTGGGGCTCATTAGCCCCTCATCTGAGTGGCCTTGTGCCCTACTCGGCCAACTGGAGCTCTCCTCCTTTGTCGAGTCGCTTCTATACTCGGTCAAGTATGACTAAGTATCAGCTAGCACCCACTCGGACCAACTTGGGGCTCATTAGCCCCTCATCCGAGTGGCCTTGTGCCCTACTCGGCCAACTGGAGCTCTCCTCCTTTGCCGAGTCGCTTCTATACTAGGTCAAGTATGACTAAGTATCAGCTAGCACCCACTCGGACCAACTTGGGGCTCATTAGCTCCTCATCCGAGTGGCCTTGTGCCCTACTCGGCCAACTGGAGCTCTCCTCCTTTGCCGAGTCGTTTCTATACTCGGTCAAGTATGACTAAGTATCAGCTAGCACCCACTCGGACCAACATGGGGCTCATTAGCCCCTCATCCGAGTGGCCTTGTACCAACTCGGTCGACAGGAGCTCCCCTCCTTTGCCGAGTCGCTTCTATACTTTGTCAAGTATGACCAAATATCAGCTAGCATCCACTCGGACAAGCTTGGGGCTCATTATCCCCTCATCCGAGTGGCCTTACATCCTACTCGGCCAACAGGACCCCCCTCCTTTGCCGAGTCGCTCCACACTTAGTTAAAAGGGCCAAGTTCCAGCTACAAGTGACGTGGTCGGCCACATCAACTTCATATAGGAAATGACCTAGTCGGCACTCTCCCTTCACCAGGGAGTGACCCGGTCGGCCACGTCTCCTTCAAAGGAGGGGTGACCGGGTCGGCACTACCCCTTAACCAGGGAGTGACCCGGTCAGCCTCACTCCCTCCAAAGGGGAGGTGACTCGGTCGGCTCTCTCCCTTCATCAGGGAGTGACCCGGTCGACCACACCCCTTCCAAATATATGACGACCGGGTCGGCATTTTCCCTTCAACAGGGAGTGACCCGGTCGGCCACTTCAACTTCAAATAGGACATGACCTGGGTCGGCACTCTCCCTTCACCAGGGAGTGACCCGGTCGGCCACGTCCCCTTCAAAGGAGGGATGACCGGGTCGGCACTACCCCTCAACCAGGGAGTGACCTGGTCGGTCCTCGTCCCATTCAACCTGAGACGACCCGGTCGGCCCTCTCCCTGTTCACTGGAACACGACCGGGTCGGCATCTCTCCCCCAGCAAGAAGGAGACCCGGTCGGTGTTTCTCCTTCCAGTAGGAGGGGGACCCGGTCGGTGTTCCCCCTTTCAGCAGAGGATGGGATGGTCTGCATGAACCTCTTCAGCCAGGGTGAACCCGGTCGGCGCTGTGGTCTATTCCCCCCGCTTATTCAAGCCGGTCAGCAACCAACCAAACAGAAGACGGCTGTTATTCCGCCACAGAAAGGCATCCCTCCGGTCAGGGTTACGTAATCCCCATCTATGGCGTGGGGCTAATTGTTTGGGCTCATTTGATCAGCGGCCCAACAAGGAGTGCATAAGCCTCTTAAAGTACGGGACAGGTGGCAGCTGTGGGTCCCACCTGAAAGTTGACCTAATCACTAGCATCTGGGGAACTTCTAAAGGGATGGAATAATCATTGCCCGAAAAGGTATCATGCCCATTGATACCAAAAAGGCCCATCTGAACAATGTTTCCTGTCTGGGAAATCCCCAACACTATAAAAACCAACTGCCTCATCAATGAATAGGTATTCAATTCTCACCTAACAAAACTAGAGCATCTCTCTCTAGACTTCACTTCTCTCTCTACCTCAATCACGTCTGACTTGAGCGTTGGAGGGGCGATCCCGGAAACACCCCCGGGGTAGTCTAACCTTGTTTTGCAGGATTCAGGCGTACGGACATCGGAGCTCAGGCGAACGCTCTTGGGGCCCACATCGAATCACTCAACTCATTACAATCCTTAATTTCTTGACAGAAACAGTAGACAAACATATGATTTAAGAGGCTCATGCGCTAGCAATTTCTGTTAGGGTTGCTTTTTTTTTTAAGGGAAAAGCACAATCTAGATTATTCAAGGGACAAATTGTCCATGTAAGGAGCCACCTCCAAAGGATAGTGGTTCTCCCAAATTTATTCCACCCCAAAAGGGACTAGCTTAGCTAAATGATGCACAATAAAATTACCATATCTTTTCACATGTGACCACACTAATGAATTAAAACAAGTACAAGCTGAAAAAATGTTAGACAAAACATTATCTAGATCCTAGAGGTAGATAGAAGTCTTCAAAAGTGTGTTGATAACTGTTTGGCAGTCGGACTCAATAAGAACATTCACCAAGCCAAATCTCTTCCCCAACCGCACCCCCATCTCAATTGCCTTCGCCTCAACTATTTCAGGAGTTCAGTAAGCTCGTACTCGACGTGTTGCTGCGAAACGAACCCCACCCGATTAATCTCGCGTAATAACTCCAAGTCCCACCCACGCTAGGGTTACTCTGTAATTTATTGTTTTACCCATTGTCAAAAATAAAATTGCTTGAGAAAAGTTACGAAAATAGGTCGGAATGTATATTGATTATATGTGTACTGTGTATATATATTGATATTCGTTTGGACTTTGGTGGCCCATGAAAAGAGTAAGCATTTGGCCTTATGGATAAGCTCGACTATTGGGAATTGGGATATAGAATATTGGTGTTTATATTGTTAACAATATTGGTTTATTTGTTTCCTAGCTAGTCTCCCTAATTTCCTAAGTTGTATCATTATATAGATCTACTCAAAATTGTTCTTTCGTATATAAACCCTTTAAGATGAAGTTGAGGTGGTGGAGTAGTGGCATCGTTTCCCACCTTATATTCCTGAGGTCTAGGGATCAAACCTCATGAGATTCATTTGAGGATTTCCCCTTATTCCCCCCCTCAAGTGAGTCCCCTTCATCTTAAAAAAAACCCTTTAAGATGTAATGTTTTACAAAGGAAGTGAATATACGACATTACAACTTACATAGAACTTCATCATGGTATATGAACCCCCTTTTTATGTGATGTTTTGACTTTTGAGTATATTGCAAACTATCACTGGATAGTAATGAAAAAAAAGAGGTTAGAGCAAATGTGTTTATGTTATAGATCAGTATGCGTAATGTGTTTACCGTATCTCCAAACCACTTGCCACATACTAGATGTCAGTAGTATCACTATTCACTAGTATGGGGTTATGGGCTTTACCCTCTAAAATGAACCCATTTGAGGACTTGGGCATACGTGACAACCACATTGGACCGTTGTTAGTATTACAACCGTTTAGTCAAAAGGACAGGTTGATGTAGAGTTGGAAAAGCGATGTGTTTGCGGCATATTCGGTGTTTGTGTCATATATAAACGGTTTGGAAAACTCTTGACGCTAACCCAACCCATTAAATAAATGTGTCGTGTCATGCTGACTCATTTAGTTAAACATGTTGTGATATCTTAACACTACCGCACTTTTTTCGTTTCTGGTTGTGTCGTGTTGTAGGGTTACACTATTTTTTGATAATTTTGGATCAATTTTCTACTCCATATTAATATCCTATATCTGTGTAGCATTTGTGTTAAATAGATTCAAGCGTGTCTTCGTGTTGAAAATCTCAATACCAACCCAACCCATTTAGTAAGACGTGTCGTGCCATGTTAACCCGTTTAACTAAACGGCTTGGAAATCCTCACAAGTAACCCAACTTTTTCGTATTTGGTTCGTGCCATGTAGTCGTATTGTATCAACTTTTGCAAACTCTAGATTGATTGTATGGGATACATTAGGGTTGGACAAGGTGTGCAACTATGTACAAACTACAAAGGGTAACCTTTCGAAATGTCCGATTAACGGGACACATACTTATCAATTAACATGTTATGTATATCAGCCTTGTATTCATTTTCTATGTAGCAACAGATATTGGTTGATGGTAATAGGATATAATGTCAAATTAGGAAGTAGAGTCTACGTCTTGACGATCAAATAAGTATATAAATGATGGATTAATTAGTCAAACGTGCTATTACACATCAATTTTTTTAATGTACACTTTACCAAACACAACTAGTGTGTAGCTCGGGCGATACCCCGAGTTTTTACTTTGAATAATACTTTTAAGTTTTGAGCTTATATTTATTCCAAATTAGTTTCTTATATGTTTATATGTTCCAAGCTATATAAATATTTATGTGGAGTAAAAAGCACATCTAATAGTTGGTTGAGATTGTAAGACTTTCACTTTACAATGTATTGGTCGCATGTTCAAATCTTACTATACAAATTTTTGTAGTACGTATTCCTTGTTAAGTATATGACATGGCATGTTTCTAGTAAATGGGGGGAGGGAGTTCCACATGGCAACATATACTTTGGAACACCTTTTAATATATTAGTATAGATATTGAAAGTTACAAAAGGATATTAATTGGTCTTAGAAAACGTTCAAAGGATTAGTTTTCGTTTATATGTGATACTAGTTTTTGGACCCGTGCATAATGCACGGGAAGTTTTATGTAATTATGTTTTGTAATCCCTCCGTTTCATTTTAATTTACTCACTTCACTTTGGGGGAAAATCAAGGAGAAAGTGTAAAAGTATGTGAAAGAAACTGAAAAGGTGGAGAGAGAAACTGAAAAGTGAGAGAGATAAATTAAAAAGTGGGTTAAAATATTAAAAAGTAGATGACATGGGTGGAAAAAAGGAGAAAGTAGATGTCACGTGCTACCAAAAATAGAAAAGCAACAGTGTGTAGATTAAAAAGAAACAGACCAAAAAAGAAAGTGTGTACATTAAAAAGAAACGGAGGGAGTAATATTTATTTATGAATCAAAGAATAAATATTCTAAAGGTCAAAATGGTATGATGCATATAAATATGGGATTAAACACTTGTTTAAAAGAAAAGGTCATCAACAACTACTTTTGGTATAAATTTGTATACATGTAATATAAAATACGTTTCATAAAACATAGAGTAATTTTACATAATCTTTAGAGTTAACAGTTTATCTTATTTGCACAAATGTTAGTAAAGTAATAGCTAGTTTTTCTTTTTCAGTCCCAACTATGAGCGTTCTATCTTTTTCAGTCCCAACTAATAAGTATTTTTGAACAGTCCCAACTATGCATCATTTGTTACAAAATTGGTCCCACTTGACTGGTTACCGGTTTAATAGGTTATTTTTTAAAATTTCTTAAACTGATTTTATTCTTCCTACTCTTTCTCTCTTCTTCCTCCCCTGCCATCCCTTTGCCACCCCTTTGCCACCTCCCCTGCAACCCCCGATTTTTCCTAAATGAAATTGTCTCACTCATAAAAACACTATTATACCATTATCAGTTCACTTCACTAAGCTAAACTAATAAACTCACTTAATCTCAATCTCTTCTTTAATGAAGACTAATGTTTATATTTATAAAAAATAATAATCAGCGACAACTATAACATGATGAAATTTAGAAATTTATTTGGGATGCCACAGGAAATAAATTCGGTAGAACTGTAAAGTGAGATTGCATAAATTATCACATCTTTTATATGATAATTTGTTTGTTTATCATTAAAGATAAAGAAAATTAGAACAAAATGTACGGAAAGTATTTTGTCTAATGCGCACTCCATTTTCTTTGTTTTTCTTGTATTCCTCGTTGGAAAGTTTCAATATGTTGTTCCTAATTTGAATATTTCTATACATAATATAACTTTATGACTTAAATTCCCCATTGGTTTTAAGCTGCAACAAATATTTTGTTGTCTCCATGTCTTACGCCTATCAAATATGATGTATGGCTATATGCTTGGCACTATAGCTATTTCAAAGATAATCTCATAGTTTACTTATAATAGTCCTCCCCCAACTTAAATTTTATAAATCTATAAATTTAGAGACTATCTATCTCTATCCCCACGTCTGTCTATTTCATACAAAATAATGATCCAATACATCTAATATTATACTTAATACTACTTGCTTATTTAAGGTAAAATAACAAAACAAAAAAAGAGTAATGTACAATATGATGTTCAATTCAATTTGACCTCTAAGCCATATTTGATTGTGATACTCTTGCAGTTGTACGCTATTGGAACACAAAAATACACCTATAAATTTTTAATAATACAAAATTAATGATGCAAGTAACACTTAGAAAGATAATGTTGAATAAAATTTTAAAGTAGGTTTATAACTACCAGCTACTAATAAGCTCCAAATACTTCACCTTTTATACCCCTTAGTGGTAGTATTAGATTCTCCACACTCTTTGTCGCAAATTAGGATTTTCAAGCCCTTTTTACTTGAGTCTCTGAAAACATCCACATGATCAAATTGACTTTGGCAAGAAAAAAAAGGTCTAAGGAGATATAAACCCAAGGGTTTTTTTTTATCTTGTTTAGTAACAACTTCTTGTTACACATTAACTCCAAATCTAAAAAAAAAAAACTTCTTTTTATTACATATTTTTTATATTTTGCAAAACACAACCATAAGTCACTGTAAAAAAATAAGTTTAGATAAGTTTAAATAAAATAAGATCAGTTTAGATAAGATATGATAAGTTCAAATAAGATAAGATAAGTTCAGATTAGTCAAGATAAGTTGAATAGAACAGACCCATAACGACTAACATATATATATATTAGGCAAGGAACACTATCTGTCACTTGTATAAAATACTTTAGGTACATATATATCATTGCTACAATTCTCCTTTTGGTAATAAAAGCTAGGTCCCCAACTTCTATTTAGATTCCAACAAAGCTCAATACATACATATATTTCATGATTGTGTCAAAAGTTGATAACTATAAGATAGTGAATCTTACATCTAATGATAATTTCCCTTAAATTATGTTATTTAAATTATATAAGTGAATACAATACTAAAAGACATTAATGTCTCCTTTGTCTAACTATACTTTTAAATTACTTTTTTTTTTAAAAATTATACGTTCAAAGTATTCAATATACTTTTTCATTTGTTTTCTTTGTCCTAATATTAACTTTATACCCAAAAAAGTACATGGCCATTTTCATATGGCATGTTAAACCTTCCCACCTTGGTCAGCAATCGTGCAATTTAGGGCATGTTCTCCCCAACTTATTTTCAGTTCAATTCAGTTCAGCTCAATTCCTAAATTATTATCATTACTATTAATTAGTTATAATTTAATTCTGTTAAGTTAAGTTCAGTTCAATTCAGTTCAGTTCAGTATATTTTATTTCAATTCAATTCAGTTCAGTTCAATTATTTTATGCCGAACAGAACATACACTTAGTCCTGTAAATTTCAATTAGAGTAAATTCATCCATGTTGTTAAAAGGTTTAAAGATTAAAAAAAAACTTTTGATCACTTACTGTTACATTTAACTATATTTTTACCCACAAAGATTATGCATATAATGTACATTCGCTTTTTTTTTTCTCTATCGTGATAGTAACTCTCACGAAACAAACTTAATGGCATCTTTCATGTGGCAAGTTAAACTCTCCCACTTTCACAAATTGTACAATTTAGACCCAAAATTTTAGTTGGAGTATATTGACCCCCCATTAATTTTGTACTCATTCTTTTATCTTTATAGAATGGTCAAAATACAGGGTTATCTCTATATAAAGGTGTGTACCTTGTGATTCTGATCGAATTATGTTGCACATTTCGAGCATAATATATATATTTTATCTTTTTACATGCTAATATATAGTGATCTACATACATGGTTGTATGATTGTCTTTTTTATATCTTCCCTTGAGACTGGTTACATGCATGAAATTTGAAAATGGGGTATGAAACTAATCACAAAACGCAAAAAAATTTGTTGCACATAAATCAATTTGGACTACTGATTTAGATTAATACATAATTGTGCGATTAATTCAATTATTTTGTGTAACTCTTAATTTGCCATACATTTTTCTCAAACATCTAAAAATGGTTAAAGTAACTATAAGCTATAACATGTCTTATTATTAAATTTTTATCCTTCTGTATTGTCCCCATTTTTTCAAAAAATTCTTTTAGTTCATCAATCACTATTATAACAATGCTAAAATTCAAAAGCGTTTAAATGGTACGCAAAGAAAAAAAGAACATATAAAACTATTTTTTTAGATCATACATTTCTTAACCAAATTGTTCCAATTGAATGCAAAATTTATTTTGATATTGCTTGTCCAATACTCCCTCCATTTCTTTTTAATCCACACACTTTTCATTTTAGTCCGTTTCTTTTTAATATACACACCGTTGCTTTTTCTATTTTTGGTAACATATCACGCACATCTACTTTCTCCTCTTTTCCCACCCATGTAATTCACTTTTTAATATTTTAACCACTCTTTTGTTTCTCTCTCATACTTTTGTACTTCCTCCTTGGTTCTTCCCCAAAGTGAAGTGAGTAAATTAAAAAGAAACGGAGGGAGTATGTTTTAAAGTCACCAATTCACCAAATAAAATAACAATCTACTACTCCCTCAACTCCAATTTGTCAAATAGGAAGAACAAATAGGAATGGAAAAAGATATTTTAATAAGGATTTTGCTACTCGTAATATCTAAATCAAATCAATTTTAGGATAAATTATATTTCTTGAAATAATAGTGCCTTAAATAATTAAACTTGTTATAAGGCATGATTTTGACCAAAATAATATTTTGTTTATAAAATAGTCAATTTCATGGAACACCCTACTTATCTCATATCTCAGGAAATAATATAGTAATATACTATAATTTGCTCGACTTGTGTCAAAAAATATATTTCCTCCTTTCGGTTTTAAATGAAACATTGGGTGAAATGACACTATTCATTGATCAATTTCGACTCTAATTTATCGCCATTATATAAAGAAAAACATAGTCAAGTGGGATCTTGTTAGATTCGTCTCGATGCATACTATCAAATTATAACGTTTATATATTTTTTGCGTGTGCACAACTAAAGATATTAATGATTAAAGAAGCACGTAGGGTTGCGTAAGCAAACGTTTCATTTAAAACAGAACAGAGTATACAATTTGAGGTGAATTGTGTGAAAAGTTGATATCTATAATTTTATCTAATAAAACTAAACTAAACAATCAAAGCAAATGAGCTCATTCCTGTGCGTGTTCTCCTTCCATGTGCTGCCATAACAAATTTCTTTTTCCTCTTTGCTTTTCTTCTTCATTCTCTCTTCAAAATTAAATCCTCATCCAGTCATTTTTTTTAACAATAAATACTAAACAACAACAATAAAATCGGTAAAAGGCAACACATTTACACATTATACATCAAATTATTTAAACATTACACCATTTCACTCAAAATTTAATCAGAGCATCAACACCTGTTCATCAACTCTATTGCATGTTCATCGGTTTGTGAGAAAAATCAGAAGAAAGAAGAGAAATAGGTGAGTTATAAGAAATTTATCTTCACTTGGTTTTGGAATTTTTTTCCCGAGGGGACTTTGTTTTGGGATTTGATTTGATAGGAAATTGGATGGAAGTTTTGAGACATTATCTTCAATTCTTTGGGGTTGATTAATATTTTGCTCACCCAAAAACTCCATTGATTAAATTTGCTGTTGGGTTTGGTTCTGCCACCAGTATAGTGGCCGTCGGAAAAATCGTATGGTACCTGCTGCGGGCTGTTGCGTGTTGTTTCGCTGCTGAATTGTCGTTGGTGTTCTCTGTTTTTTTTTTTGTGACATCCTTATAGTTTGATCGAGCATCATATGAGCATTATATGGTAAGGATTTTTTTTTATAACTTTTATGAAAAAAAAGTGAAGAATCAATCTTTGATAGCCGAAAATCAAGGGATATAATGCTCCATATGCTGCTCGATCAAGTTTTCGGCTATCAAACAGGTTTTGTGAATGATTTTTGTTTCCTTAAAGGTTACACTTATGTGGCAAGTAATTGATCTAATTTTAAAATCCTAACATAACCGGTTCATCTAATTGATTTGTTGCCAAAAATGTTAGAATGATGGATTGAAGGAATTCAATTACGCCTAAAATTATGAACCGAAAATGAGAGGTCTCAAGGCTAATGACACGTGGCAGGTTAATGGAATGCATGGAGAAACCGAGGAGCAATGTAAGGCTTTGAAAATTAGTGACTTGACACGTAGGCTGAATTTTTCTTGCTTTAATATTATATATGATGCCCAGTACTCACTCCACTTATAAACTCAAGCTCTTTGTAACTAGAGGCCCATATCAAACATCTCATGGTAGTAACCAGATAACAATTTTTCACAACTGAAGTAGCCCAATATATTTCCACTATAATTGTCGCGCTTCCTACTATCTTCCTTCTTTTTCGTCTTCTTCATCATTTATTTTTACTTTTTTTTATAAGGTAAGATGAAACTCCTTGCAAGTAGGAGGGGAAATTGGGGATCCTTCCTTGTAAGGGATGAGACTCGATCCCAGGATCTCTGGGATCGGAGGTGATGCCAATACCACTAGGCTATCACCTGCTGCTCATCATTTATTTTTACTATTGTTGTTCTTGTTGTAGGGAAATGCACGATCGTCTTAAACTATTATATAAAACTACACCTAAAAGCTTTTGAGATATATTTTATCTTTTTTCATAATCAAGCAATTTTTTTAATACTCCTTAACTTATAATTAGACAACCAAAAAAGTTTAGATATTTTACATATTGGTAAAATAATGAAAAAATAATCATATAAACAATTTAAGTTCTCTATAAACGATATAAGTGATATACTTGTAAGGTGAAGATGACCTATAGTTTTATTTGAATGGAAATTTTCGTTTCATATCGACATGAATAATTATCAAAGGTGAAATGATTTAAAAAGGCAAAAGACACCTAGTTTTTGAAAAATAAAAGTATAAAAAGGGTGGAAAATATTAATAGCCAAGTTTCCAAAAAAAATAAACTCAAGATAGAAGAACCAGATGATACCTAAACAGAATTGAGTTGGTATGAAAAAATATAATTTATAAAAAAAAGGAAAAGGAGGCTTTTCCAACGAAATAGAGAGGAAACATAGAAGAAGGCCCAAAAACTGTGTTGGAGTTCGAATATAGAGCCTCTAGGACTGTGTTCCCACAGTAGCGCGGACCAATCGGCAGTACCACTACTTCAAACATTCAGTACGTGAGTACTATCGTTTTGAAGTTGTTTCGGTTTGGGCCTTTTTGACATAATGGGCCTTGTACTGAGGCTAGCTTGCACAAGCCCTTAGCCAGCCCTGAGGTCATGTTCAACATTAGTGTTTTAGGTAGCGTGAAAATCTGATTAGATTGAAACACTACTTGAGAACAAAAAGCGAGTGTTTAAAGTTTAACAAAGTAGTAATAATATACTAGCTAGTACTAGAATTTAGAGATTGGGGTAGATTATGAATGTGGTTGTAAACCTTTATAACCTTTAATGTTTTAGATGAGAAGGAGTGTTCCAAATGCTTTTGATTTTCTTACGTTTTTTTTTCCAATTTTTTTCCTATCTAAAAGATTTGTAAAGCTTCTCAAAAACAAGAAAGGCAAGTCATGCTTCGTTGAGAAATAAATCTTGCATAAATTATTGTTCTTTCACTGCAATTGTTTGGGAATATAATATTCTTTTTTCTTTTTTAAAAACTACAAAGATTTAGCAATATTTTATAGTCCAAATCTCTCAAACCTTCCAGCTAAATTAGTTAGTGTTGATATGCTGAATGTACACATTAAAAAATGATAAAAAAAAATCATGCACATATCCCTAATTTTTTCTTATACATTAATGGAAATTTGTGGTCAAAATTTATCAAGCTTGACTTAGAAAAGACAAATGGAAAAATTAAAAGGGGATCGGTAGATTATAAGATATTCTATCGAGCAATACTTAATAAACCAAATTACATACTTCCTCCGTTCCAAAATAAGTGAAACACTTGTCTCAAAAAGCTCTCACATAAATGAGTGAAGTGTTTCACTTATTTTGGAACGGAGGAAGTGGTAACAACAAAGATGACAACTTTACTTGGTTACAAAAAGAAAATACTAAAATAGCATCTCCATACTTAATAAAGCAAACCACATGGTAACCATAATGATACTACCAATTTTATTTAATTACAACAAGGAATATAGCATCCATACTTGAATACTTGACAGTGCTGGTAGTGGCGGATCCAGGAATTTGGAAATGGTTGGTCACACTCTAGGTAGCACGGAAACGGATATAGGGAAGGGTGCGGGGATGGAAAACGCCAAAATCAAAATTTCATATAAACGGATACGACATGGATTCGGCTAAAAGAAAAAATAATTTTATTAAATTAAAATCATTACATAAGTACTTCAAAATACAAAAAAGAACAACTAAGTTTAGATATCTATCAAAAGAACTAATTATGTTATAGAAGTAGTTGAGTTGATATTAGATGGTTGAAAATTTTCACAACTCCAAGTTTTGAGTTCAAACATCCTCATGCTGCACAATCTATTTCAATTTATCTAATCCTGGTTCCATTACTACTAACACCCTACTAGAATAATTATGTTCCTTGTATGAACAACCACAGGGTCGTGTCAAACATTTTGGAGTCCCTGTACTAATAGTTAAATTGAGGACCAAAAAACGCAACATGAAAAATTTACTTTTAAAAAAGTATAATGTGATAAATTTTATGATATATAATATTGTAATTATAATTGTTCTTTTTGAAATTGTTTTCTTACTAAATAGCACCAAAAGTTCCTTAAACTAACATATTGATATTGTTATGAACATCCCAAGTTAACTTTAAAATCATATCAATATAAAAAGTTTTAGCCACCTATTGAAAAAATATTGTTTGTCTAACCTTATATGAAATGAAACTATCAACCTTCATAATCTTAAGTACTAGTGTAATACCACAATGAAGCAAATGGAAAACTCTATTATGAAGCTAACATTAGTGTCAACTAGTCCATTTAGCATAAGCTTTCATCATTTTTGTAAAAGCAACCAATTAACAAATAGAAAAAAAAATAGTTTAATATGAGACTAGAAGGAAAATGACCAAACGTTATGTTGGAGGAGATAAATTGCCACTGTAGTTGAGGGCACGTGAGGATCAAAACCTTGAAACTCTAGTCTTGTCAAGAGTTTATTCCATTATCATTCTCTTTCATTTATTAAAGGAAAGAAAAAGTAGAAAGGAGATGAATGAACAAAAGGAAAAAAAGACAACTGAGACTCTCACACTTCATCTTCTTCTTCTCTCTCTTACATGCATATTGCCTGGCTGCCTGCACCATACGAACACAAAAATTCTTTCTCCAGCAACAAACCCACCCCTTCATGAATTAATTTTTTCCATTTCGAGTATCTATGCTTTTTTTTCTTAATTGCATGAAAGGGATGAAGTGCAGATTTTTTTTTTTAAAAATAATGGTTGGTCCCGTGACCAACCGAGACCAAGCCTACATCCGCCACTGAGTGCTGGTCCTGAGTTTTCATGGGACCTATGCGAAATAATAAATTAGGGCCCTTTATATATAATTATAAGCTAAACACATACTTCCTTTGTTTTTTTAGTTGCAACATTTGCCTTTTCACATTTACTGAGACACTTATTTGAACGTTAATATCTCATATTGGGTGTAAGTAAAAATTATAAAAATTTGATATTTGGAATCATCGCATTGAGACGAACCTACAAGACCCCACTTGACTATGTTTTCTCTTATATAATGGTGCGAGATTACTTAACAAAGTTGGTTGATGAATAGTGCCAAAAAACAAAATGTTGCAACTAAAAAAAACAGAGGTAGTATACTCCCTCCGTCCCAAAGTATAGTTCCTGTTTCTTTTTTAGGAGTCAAACTTTAATAATTTTGACCAAATACTCTCACTAATGTATACATAAAAATATGCTCATGTAGGATCTTGTTAGATTCGCCTAAATGTGTACATTTATAATATCAACTTTTTATATTTTTTACTAATACGAAATAAAATATATCGTAGGTCAAATGCACATCTTGAAAACTGTGCAAAAAGGAACAAGAACTTTATTTTAGGACGGAGGCTTTATTTTAGGACGGAGGAAGTACTTTTTTTAGGTGATAATTAGCTAAACCCATAGAAAGATGCATCCTTTTTATTTTATCCAACTCACATTTATGCTGTCATCCTATCATCAACATATTTTCTCTTCCAAAATTTATACCCAATCAATGAGTTTATAATAAAAATTAATTAGGAGTATTATTTAGTTGTGACTTGTGAAACATCTAACATGTATCCAAATTATACTTTGCAAATTTACGAGTAAAGCATGAAACATTGTACTAAGTCAATATATACTTTTTATTTATTTTGGAGCCCCCACTGGCATTGGCGGATGTAGGCTTGGTCTCGGTTGGTCACGGGACCAACCATTATTTAAAAAAAAAAAATTAAAATATGCACTTCATCCCTTTCATGCAATTAAGAAATGCAATTAAGAAAAAAAAGCATAGATACTCGAAATGGAAGAAATTAATTCATGAAGGGGTGGGTTTGTTGCTGGAGAAAGAATTTTTGTGTTCGTATGGTGCAGGCAGCCAGGCAATATGCATGTAAGAGAGAGAAGAAGAAGATGAAGTGTGAGAGTCTCAGTTGTCTTTTTTTCCTTTTTGTTCATTCATCTCCTTTCTACTTTTTCTTTCGTTTAATAAATGAAAGAGAATGATAATGGAATAAACTCTTGACAAGACTAGAGAGTTTCAAGGTTTTGATCCCCACGTGCCCTCAACCAGCCCCGTTCCTGATATTTTATGGGCCCTAGGCAAAATATGAGAAAAGGCCCCCCTTCCATTATCAAGAAACTCAAAATTTTGTATAGTTATAACTTAGCATATAGGAGTATGTTATAATACTCAACATTATTACACTCTTCCATACCCCTATTTTTCCCCAAGTTCTTCCCAAAAACTCCTGTTATAAGTCATGCTACCAAATAAAAAGAGCTCCATATTATCACCATTTGAAAAATTTGAATATATTTTGGTGAGAAAAATGTATCAGATTACTAGTAAGTTTAGAGCATGAGTATTATGAATTTGTAGCACAATTTGCTTTCGAAAGTTCCACTACCTAATTGTACTCGAGTAAATTTTTTTCATCGAGAAATTTTGCATTAATTGAAAACTGAAGTACAACCTAAAGCTAATACAACCAAACAGAAACAACTATTTAAAGAAAACACTAACTACTAGGTGTCCAGTCCGAACGAAGTTTGTCTTGAGCGATGGCGGGTGAGGTTGGATATGAGAAGATATCTGTTGAGCTACAAAACCCTGACGATCTTCATAGAGAGATTGTCGTACATCAGCTAGTAGATCCCAATGTCTACTAGACGCGAAATCCCAAGGTCCTTGATGATCCTCCTGGGATTCTCCTGATTCAACTAACAAGGAAGTCACGTTCTTTAGTGACTTCTGACCCTGCTGCGAGGGTCTCCGGAGTTCAATCACACTAGACTGAAACTCGAAAGACGTGGAGGTCTTGACGTGCCCTAAATCAAGTTGGGGTGCCTCCCACAAGATGCGTTTTTTAGGTGTGATGACATCTGAAGTAGGGCTGGCAAAAGTTGTCCCAACCCGATAACTCGACCTGAAACTGACCTGAAAATTCCGGGTTTGGGTTGAGATTTTCGACCTGAAATAAAAAATGGGTCGACCCAACCCGACCTGAAAATATAATGGGTTAGGTTCGGGTTGACTTTTTGAACCTGAAAATAACCCGAATTACCTGATTTAGAAGTCAGATTATTTTCAGGTCGGGTCAACCTGAAATTAACCGAGACTTTCATAACTTATATAACCTATCTTTTCTTATTCTTATTTGTATTGGGCCAAGCCTATTTCTTGGATCACCTAAATTTCATTTCAGGTCATTAACCCATACTTTCATGACTTAGCGTGTATAGTTGAATTTCATTTCAGGTCATTTTGGGTTGGTTTCGGGTCAACCCGAAATCGGTAAGGTCGGGTTTGGGTTATGATTTTCGACCTGAAATTAGAATCAGACCGGGTTTGGGTTAGGGGTAAGTGACCTGAAATATAAATCTGGTCAACCTGAAATTGACCCAACCCGACCTGATTGTCAGCCCTAATCTGAAGCCATCACGAGAATTTGGAGCGAGATAGATTGAAGAACATCGCCCCACTAGCGGATCCTAAGATCCAAACTGACAATCCTGAACCCAAAAGACCGACGCACAACAAATCTGAAAAGAGAACCTCCTCTCATCTTAACCAACACCTGAACTCCTAGAGTGGCGAAAACCTCATGCTTAACTCCAGGATTATTGGCTCTACCTACCAGGTTGCCTAGATCTTCATTTGTCATAGGAAACCAAGAGCCTTCATCTGCCCACCAATCACCACTAACAAACACCCCAACACTACCTGTCATAAAATGGCCAGGGCTAATGGATCTGAAGATAACAAACATGAAAATAACAAAACCAAACATCACTAGGTTCTTAACAACGAACCCTAAACTTGAAGACTTAACCAAACGGGGAGGGGGAAGGGGGAGCCCGACGATGCAACGAAACAGGGGGTGGGGAAGGGAAGCCCGATAAACACGAAGGGGAAGAAACGAAACTTGTCGGTGACGAGCCACGGCACAGGTTCTGACAGACGCAAACACGGGGAAACCTAATCTAAGTACTGAAACAGGGGAGGGGGAAACACGAACCACAGAGGGATCGACGCGAAACGGGGGAAGTAGAAACGAAGAGGGAGACGCAGGGGAGGGGAGGGGGTGGTAGAGACGCGAGGGAGGTGGAGCGAACGACGGTGGAGGAACTGACGCAACGGAAGCAGGGGCGGGGAGGGAAACTGACGCTGACAATGACCTAAACTAACAGCGGGCGGCTCGCCGGCGATCGGAGAGCGGCGCAGCGCTCAGACGGCCTCCGGCGAGCCTGTGCGGCGCGAGGAAGTTTTTGAGTTTTTAGGTTAGGGTTTGGTCGAAAAAGTAATTGCTTTGAGATTACTCAAGTAATTTAACATCAACAGTTCTACTACCTATGCTTTCTTTTATTTAATACATATGCAAAATAAAATTAAAGAACTCACAGGAGCATAAAGCTCCATTACCCATCAACTTTAGTTAAACCCTTAAACTAAGAAAAAGTCACAAATAAATTACAGACTAGTACTTCATAAACTGTAATTAAGCATAGAAACATTACCCATTCTCCAATTAGACATCAAGTATTAAAATAAAAACTTATGAGTACGAGAGCATGAGCAGTGAAGTATTAGAAGCCACAAGTCAGAACAAGCGGTAATATTACCAAAGTCCAAAGTCCCAACGCCACCGCTTGCCAGTCACCACCCTTCAATAGCCGGCTCACCGTCACGGTACCTCGACTCTACGAGTGGGTGAGAATTGAGAAAGTAATTGAAATTACATTGTTAAAAGAATTTCCATGGATGATGATACGTCTCCCTTCACATTTTGATTGTATTTGTTATACTTATATAATATTGGGACAAAAAAAATTGTCTGGTGTGATTTTCCCCCCTTAACATTGATTTCTTGTTGGAAATATGGAAAGTAAATTAGTGGAGAAGGCAAAGGGTCATTGAACAAAGCGTGGATTATGCACTAGGATGCACAATGCTCATTGTGCACCCAAAAAGAACATACCATTTATATAAAAGAACAAGAGTTTTTTTCAACAACTTTTCTACTTTAAAAAAGAACACACGACTTAAAATTAAAGAACATGTAAATCTATATTTATAAAAGAACATAGGTTATAATGAAAAGAACATATAGTAAATGAACATCTACACTCAAGGTAAAAGAACATGTACCTTTTAAATTTAAATTTGAAAAAGGAATCTTTAGTTGCAAAATTTAAGGAAACAAATAACAATAATTTTTTAAAATTATAGACTCTAAAAATGATAAAACGACGTAGTTTAGAAGAGGGTGCACCATGCTCTACGTGCACTTGGGTGCATGTACTTATTTGCGGTCATTGAATACTTGGAAGCACAATATGGAAAGTCATTGAAAACGGAAGAGGGTGAATTAATTGCCTGATTGCATTTAATAATTTTTTTGTTCTTCAATTTTTTTTTTATAACTAGTTGGACCACCACGTGCTATGCACGCGGTAGCGAACATGAATTTCTAATAACGGTTCCAAATTTGTATGCAATAATCTGGAATTTCTACCTTCTTCTTCCATCGTGTTTGTATTACTTACAAAAGTTGGAATATCGAATTATTGATTGAATTTACAGATCATATGGTAGATGATAATAATATGGTAGTGGTTTGAAGTTATATATAATGTCTTTAGAAAAGTTTCGTACCAATGTTCATGATAATGTTTTTCCAATCCTAAATACTCTTTATACTCAGCAATTCCATTATCCTACGTTACCATTCCACTGTAATAAACATGGCATTGAGTAACAATATACTATATATCTTAGTAGAAACACATATATATTTAGGAGGAATTTCCTTTAGACTTTGCTTAAGAAAATTGTATATAATGTTTACCATATTTTCATTTATTACCACCTATCAAAAGGATTGTTAATAGACGTGAAAAAGACTTTTCAAATTCAATCAAATCGATCGTTCTGATCATTTCCTCTACGCCTAGGAGGTTGTCTGAGCCAAGGACAAAACGCCAAAAAGAAATACAAAGTAAGAAATATTCCTTGAACACCCTAGCTAACGCAGATTTATGGTTGTTAGCGGTAGAACAATTATATTTTTTATGAGTTGGGCTACTAATATATTTAGATAATCTAGATCATCCATATCTTTAAATTCATAATCCTTTTGTTCTTCAATTTTGATATTTATGACTTTTAATGGACATATTTGACTATTACTATCTTCATTTATGTGTCAGTACTCCCTCCATCCCATATTAATCGATACACTTCTCATTTTTGTTCGTCCCGCAAATTTTATACTATTTCTCTCTCATTCTATGGGACCCAAAAAATAAATAAGAACCAACTCTATCACTCACTTTTAAAAAAGTGAAGGCTTCACAACCTACTAATTTAACTACAATAATAATAAAATATAAAAAAAAAGTCCACCACGAACTACCAATAATAAAAAAAGAAGTCAAATAAAACACTTAGATTTTGTGTTGATCAAACTGTATCAATTAATATGAGATGAAGCAGGAGTTAAAAATACTCCCTCCATCCTATTATACGATTTTGTTTCTCATCTTTCACGCGAATTAAGGTAATTGGTATATGAATGACAAGCAATTAATGTTGTGGCCTTGTGGGGACAAAACTAATTTTAGGAGAGAGAACGGAGAATAATGGTCGAAAAAATCATTTAATGTATGACTAATTCAACCTTTGGGTTGAATAAACAAAGAAAAAAAGCAATTCAAAGAAAAAATGTAAAATAAAAAATTAAAACAAGAACATTTTGGGACACCCAAAAAAGAATATAAGCACTATATCATGTGAACGGAGGGAGAATGAAAGTTCCAATATTTTAAAAATAGAGATAGGATTATATCTAATATAAGATCCTAAATTAGAATTTTAGTAGTTCATTGTATATTAGTGATAAGAATTTCGAGATGTTCATTCCACGTAGCATGATTCGATCCAAAATTTGGGATATCTAAAATGGAAAAATGCGATCGGAATTCAATTCAAAAAAATCGGATATCTGAAATTTCAGATCGGATATATGATAATTTAAAAAATGAAATTTTCAAAGCAAAAGTTGATAAAATAAGTTTCGGGTCGGGTCGAATCATATGGAATGTGATATTTTCGAATATCCCGTCTTGAAAACGGATATTTTTATCGAAAAAATCCCCATATTTCGGATATCTGAAATTGAAAATTTTTCAATCCGTATTCGAAATGTAGTTCTAACTTCTAACACCTTATAAGCTTACACAATAAAATTCAATAAATTTCAATGACTTCATATAAGTTTACTTTGAAAACATTTAAGTAGTTAGGATGGGGTATGACTGCATTACATATGATTTACAATTATGGTAACTTTCATTTGCATCCAGCATCATAATTCTTAATTTGATTACGCAAATTAATTAAAGTCGGATCACATGGTAAAGAATTAATAATTTGAGACATGGGGGACCAGGCCATCAATAGATAATAAAAATTAATAATTTGAGACATGGGGGACCAGGCCATCAATAGATGATAAGAATTAATAATTTGAGACATGGGGGACCAGACCATCAATAGATGATAACAATTGAAGACCAACTATCGAATGAAAAATATTAAAAGCCAAAGCAAAATGACCAATTTACCCATGTAACCCCTAAGCTATATATAAAAGGGGACACCAATCCTCCATTTTTCCATCCATAACACAAACACAAAACATCTAGTGATAAGCAACTGAGATGGAAATGAGTAAGAATGTGAAGGGGGTGGTTAGTTTGGTGATGATGCTAGCCTTAGTGATGCTAGCCACCACACCTAAATCCACCTTTGCTGTTCGTCCCCTATCAAACATTATGCTTGAAGAGATTGGCATTAACACCAATCCTCTTGCTTGCGTTGGTTATAATGAGCATTGTGGTCCCACTTATTGGTGTTGTGGAAAGTGTTACTGCGACTATGTCTTTTCTGTTGGCTGGTTTGCGTGCACAACTCCTGCCTTTGATTATTCAGGTCGTTGCTAATGAATAGTCTAGAAATGCTATTCAAGAAGCTAAGTAAAACTAAGGTGTTATTACTGTTTGGAAAAGAAAGTCTTTAATTGTGGACGTTATTTCATTTCCTATTGTAATATGATTAAATAAAATTTTAAACATCATTATGGTTAAATTTGTTAAAAAAACATCGTTATGACTATTGTTTGGTTGGAATATAAATAAATGCTAAAATGAATAGTCCATTAAATTGTTATTATGGTTTGAATTATCAAGCATGGTTGGCCCTAGGCATAGACCGTGAGTGCAACGACCTAGGGCCCAGGTTCGATAGGGGCCCACGTTCAGTATCTATATTTTAAAGATAAAAAGAAAAATTATGAACTTAAGCTATGATGCGCATATTCTTCCCTAATCCCACTTCCCAACTTCCATAATTGTTTCTTTAATCAATATACCATCCTTCAATTTCGCTACTTCCCCAAGTTATTGATTGATAACATTTTGACTTCTTCAATCTTTATTTGCAATTACTAAATCTTCGATTAATGAAACAAATCTCGTTGCCTACTAGTCCAGCAATGGAAAAGAACTTTGCAATATAAAACTCAAATCTCTATCCTAATACAATGATACTAATACGAATCATTACTGTGTAGTGAACAATAATCTAAAATATTATTTATTGACAACTCTTTTACTTCTCCAATTTTTATTTATTTTTCACTCCACTAATCTAAAATGTTTTTATTGCTGTATAATTTAGCTCATTGATATAATTATTTGATTAATACGATTTTATATCATAGGTTAGACAATTGTTTGATGCTTCACTAATTATCTTCAAGATATTATGATCAATGATGTAGTTGGTATCCTTTGCTAATCATATAAAGTATATATTACCAAGCTAAGCTTGGCCTAGTGGTAAGGAAAGAACCTTCCAACTTCAAGGTTGGGGGTTCGGTCCCCACTAGGGGTACTTTGGGAGAGGGTTTCCCCTTACCATTCCCCCCACTCTCAAAGTGTCTGTCCGCAAACCCGGCCGGGCTAACCTGCGAGAGGTTCCGGTCTGGCAGGGGCCCTTCATCTTACCATGGGGTCCCCAGTGGGCAGTGGCGGATTCAGGAATTTGGGAATGGTTGGTCACACTCTAGGTAGCACGGAAACGGATATAGGGAAGGGTGCGAGGATGGAAAATGCCAAAATCAAAATTTCATATAAACGGATACGACGTGGATTCGGCTAAAAGAAAAAACAATTTTACTAAATTAAAATCATTACATAAGTACTTCAAAATACAAAAAAGAACAACTAAGTTTAGATATCTATCATAAGAACTGGTTATGTTATAGAAGTAGTTGAGTTGATATTAGATGGTTGAAAATTTTCACAACTCCAAGTTTTGAGTTCAAACATACTCATGCTGCACAATCTATTTCAATTTATCTAATCCTGGTTCCATTACTACTAACACCCTACTAGAATAATTATGTTCCTTGTATGAACAACCACAGGGTCGTGTCAAATATTTTGGAGTCCCTGTACTAATAGTTAAATTGAGGACCAAAAAACACAACATGAAAAATTTACCTTTAAAAAAGTATAATGTGATAAATTTTATGATATATAATATTGTAATTATAATTGTTCTTTTTGAAATTGTTTTCTTACTAAATAGCACCAAAAGTTCCTTAAACTAACATATTGATATTGTTATGAACATCCCAATAGTTAACTTTAAAATCATATCAATATAAAAAGTTTTAGCCACCTATTGAAAAAATATTGTTTGTCTAACCTTATATGAAATGAAACTATCAACCTTCATAATCTTAAGTACTAGTGTAATACCACAATGAAGCAAATGGAAAACTCTATTATGAAGCTAACATTAGTGTCAACTTGTCCATTTAGCATAAGCTTTCATCATTTTTGTAAAAGCAACCAATTAACAAATAGAAAAAAAAATAGTTTAATATGAGACTAGAAGGAAAATGACCAAACGTTATGTTGGAGGAGATAAATTGCCACTGTAGTTGAGGGCAGGCCCGACCCTGAGGGTAGTTTGGAGGTGCGGCCGCCTAGGGCCCAGCGAAGGAGGGGGCCCAAAATCTTATATCTTATATAAAAAGGGAATTGGGGTTTGTGGTTCACAAGGGTATGTGCACCGACCCAACTTTCCACAAAATTTCACATATGCCCCCGTGTCACACTCTCTCCACTACCTGCTTCCTTTCTTTCTTTCTTTTTTTATTTGAAAATAAATAAAATTGGAATAATGCTACTTCTCTGCAAACCCGTGACTTTTCTTTCTCCTCAAATTCTTGTTTCTTATTTCCAGTTTTGAAGTGAGCCATGTCACAAATTGTGAAGTGAGTTATTGGTAGTAGTGTCAAAACAGGTTCTCAAACAGGTTCTGGGTATACCCACGGCGAACCAGGTCAGACCCGGACAGGTCAGGATTCTGATTGTCAGTGTCCCAGGTCATGATTGGTCAGGTTTTGTTCAACTGGGTCGAACACATTTGAATCATTGGATCCCCGGGTGCCGGACAGGTCTGAGCGTTCCATTTACAAGTCGATCAATCCCCGGGTATGATCACCCGTTGACATTTTTTTTGCCGGGTTTGCGCAGGTCGTATTTAGGTTTCATGTACGGTTGAGTTAAGTCAAATGTACTCGGGTTGAATTAGTAATGACCTTAGTTCGATCATTGTGAAACATCGGGTCCATTCGCTATTGAACGTCAATTCAACTTCGGGTAACTCCTGATCGGGTCATCTTGATTTTGTTATGGATTTTGTAAACGAATCATATTAATAAAAGTATTAAGATCGACATATATATACATATGTGTGTGTGCGATAAATATATGGATGACAACGAAAAACCAATAAAAATATTATATTGATTACCGTGATGTTTAGTGTATTCTCTTAGTCAACTCTTATTTCGAATAATCAACTGCGTAAAACCATTCTAATGAGTAAAGGAGTAGAACGACTCTTCATATGTTTTAATATTATATATTATAACCAACGACAATAATAACGAGTAGACAATCAATTCCAAACTTTATATAAATGATTTATTATTATAAGTATTATGATTGATATATAAGTTTGTAAATAGCTATGATGGTAATGAGAATAATAATACTAATAAACATAAAGCGACAATGATAATAGGTAAAAATACAAATAATAACAGTAATAGTAACAAGGCTAGCAATAACAATAGTAATACAAATAAGAACAAGAATACTAACAATAACAATAACAATATAAATACTAATATGTTGAATCATTTTAATATAAGATTGATATCAAAATAATTGTAAAACCAATCTAATACTCTATTGATTATAAATTAGTATAACGACTCTTAATATGTTATAATACTATAACAAATGACAATCATACATTCATATGTTTACAACGACGGTTCATATGAGGCCTAAGTGATTATAACGAGGGTTCATATGTTGCACAATAATGATAATGATAATAATAAATTATACCCACAAATCATTCTCCCCTATAAAAGCTAACCATAACTTATTAAAATGTAAAATCAATAAGTTAAGTGTTAACAAGAAACAACCATAAGTAAATTAGTTAACAAGTACTTACTAGTTACTAGATAGTAACTTGTTAACAACCATATAGTACTTAGCACTTAGTCAGTTATTCGGTTACTCCCTTGTCCATAAGCATAATCATTTCTCAAATCTCATTGACCAAAAAACAATATGAGTATAATGTGATCATAATTGGTGATGATGATGATTAAAGTCGATCAACACAAGCTAATACGAGTATAATGTGACGGAAGCCAATGTAGGGGGGGTAATCATTCTAGCTAATACGCGATTGATTATTAATGAGTATAGACTCTTAATCAATAAGTTAACAAGTAGACTCTTAATCAAAAGCTAACCCTAACTTATTAAAAAGTAAAACCAATAAGTTAACTGTTAACAAGTAACAACCATAAGTAAATAGCAAAACAGGTTAACAAGTATTTACTAGATAGTAACTTGTTAACAACCATATGGTAACTTAACGCTTAGTCAGTTACTCCCTTAGACTTATAATAACCCAGTAACTCTCTGAATTATTAATTGTTACTAAGTTTATAAATACTTATTAATAAACTGATAAAGAAATAAGACAGTAAATCCTAATATAAGATTATTTAAGTTGATCGTTTAAGTTAAATTTATTACGAAACTCAAATCATCTAATTGAATTGAAAAAAATTGTTATTAGATGAGATTAATGAATGTATCGATATAAGTTATAAGATTATTTAAGTTAATTGTCTTTATGTGAAATGCATTTTGAAACTAAAAACATCTAATTAAATTAAAACAAGTTGTTATCGGACGAGATTAATTAATTTATCATTGCAAGTCAGTAAGCTAATTCAATGTAATGCTACACTATAAGTTCACTTAAATAAATATAATCAAACTATTACTTAATTAAGTGATAGATTGATAATATACGTAACGCTATAAGGAGTCTAATTAAAATTAAGAAACTCAATTCACAACTTTAATTTAATAATAATAATAATAATAATAATAACAATTATACTATGCTAATTAATAAACGACAGTTATACTTAAATAATACTAATAATAATTTCAATAAAGATAATTAACATTTTAAATTATAATAAAATAATAATAATTGACTAAATACTAAAGATTGTAAGTTACTAAACCAAGACAACAACTACTAAGATTATAAGAATATAACATTATCAATCCATGTGCTAGGTCATCAATCCATGTGCTAGGTTATTCTATTTTTCTATTGGCTAAAGAATGATATCATGGATCATAAATTAGAACCATTGATCTAAAAAGGATTAAAATCTAACCATTAATTGTGTATTGAAACATAAAAGAGGAAAAAAGGATGGGATCTAATCTCATCCGTTGATGATTTTGATCCAATGGATGAGATTAAATTTAGAAACCCTAACATTGTTAGGTATAAAAGAAGTGTGTGTTCCCCCACATCTCTCCTCTACCTCCCTCGACCCTCTACTCCTCCTCTACTATTTGCCAGTATGTCTCCGGCGATTGAAAACTTTCCGGTGAGATTGGTTCTGATTTTTTCCTCTCTTTGTGCCGTTGATTCGCCTCCACCCTCATTTATTAAACCCTAACATTATTCAGGTTTCACTTATGTTTGTTCTTTCATTTTTGTTTTCGTTTTTCAATTTTCCGATTTTTTTCAATTGTTTGGTTTGTTTATTTTTGTTCTTGCGTTTTCGTTTTTCAATTTCTTGGTTCTTTTCATTTTGATGGTTTGTTTGTCATTTTCGTTTACAATTTTATGAAATTTCTGATTTATATGTGAAAATGTGTGTGGATATATATAATTTTTGTTATAATTTACAATTTAGGGTTCGTTTAATGAGAATGAAAATTAGATTTTTCAATTTTTGGGTTCGTTTATGTTTGCTAGTTTATTTTCGTTTTCGTTTTTCGTTTTTTGGGAAGGCTGATTTTGGATGGAGCAATTGTTGTTATAGGCATTCTTCTTAGTGTCTTGTCTCCGGTACTTACACTTCTCTTGTGGAGATCTTTGGTACCAAAGCTTGATTTTTTTGCCATTACTTGCTGACACAGCCTTGTGCATTGCTGATTATCAGTTTGAAATTTTTGCAGAGGAACACAATCGCTTATAATGAAGGGCACACTGTCCAATTGGCAATTGGAGAACAAACTGTTGCTTGGTGATGCTGTCTCTGATTTGCCAGAGGTAAGAAGAGGATTGAGTTCATGGTTTGTTAGATTGTTTTTTAGGTAAGAAGACGTAATTTATCTTTCACATAAATTTGTATAATATGCGTGTATAATTTTAGGTTTGGCATGATTCATGTGTTTTGTTTGATCATTTTTTGCATGATCAATTAAAGATATAAAATGGAATTGTGTCACAATGTCAAATAATAAGCAATTTATTGTCATCCTTTCTTTGTGAGAGATTTCGTGCATAATTTTACTTCTTTTGGTTGCATTTTTTTAATAATGTGGTCTATATTAGTGGGTCTATAAGCTTGTTTTTGTTTTCGTTTTTCGATTCTTTTCAGTTTTTTACAGGGTTCTTTTCAGTTTATAGGTTTGTTTATGTTTATTTTTCATTTTCATCTTCGTTTTGGCCCTGATTATTATTTTGGGGTGAACTCCCGGGATTTCTATGAAGATCTGTTTGAGGAGCTCTGCAAATACGGAGAACTTGAGTCTTTAAATATGTGACAACCTGGCTGACCACTTTGTTATAAGATCTAAGAGCCCAAAAAATATAAAAAAGTATTTTTGTACTTTGTTGTTGTGGTTGTCGTGGTCTGTCTTTGCTTGTTGCTTGTTGGATGTTGCTTGCTTGAGGCCTGCTTCCTGTTGCTTGTTGGATCTGCTGCTGAGGCTTCTTCTTCGCTGCTTGTGGCATCTTCTTGCTTGTTGAATCTTCTTTGCTTGAGGCTTGTTCTTCTTGCTTGTGGCTCGCTCTCCTTTATTCTTGCCGCTTCCGGCTTTCTTTGCTCTTGCTTGTGGCCTATTGTTCTTTGCTATTTGTGGTTTCCGAATTTTGTCACTCGTATGCTGAATTTCTTCTTGTGGTTTCTTCGTTGGTTTTTGCCTGGAAATTCTAGATGGTGGTTGTTCTTTGTTGTTGGCTTGCTACATATAATAAATTCAGCAATTTGATTTTTGTAATTTCGTTTGACATTGACACATGTATTTTGAATGAATTTATGATATTATATTAACTCGACCCAATTACCAAACTTTGTTCTTCACTCAAACAAGTTACGATCCTAATTATATGTTGTGGAAAAATTAAAGTATAGTATTTTATGGAAGCATTTGCATTATACAAAGCAACTGAAAAATTAATAAGAAGACATTATATAATATGAACTAAGAAACTAGCAGTTAAAAAGTGACTATTATAATCTCATCAATAGTTAAAACACTATGACATGAACCAAAATTACATCAAAAATAATTTAATTGAGAATGTAATTTATTTTTTTATTAAATTATTATTAAATGTAAGTAATTTTATAAATTACCATATTGAAATGATTTTGTAGATATAGAAAAATAATTGAATTTTAGTAATTTTGTTGAGTTTAGTCGTCAAAATAAGTTGGTTTGAAAAATTGCGTAAAATTAGGTTGATTTTATTTTCAGATCAATTAGAATTCGAGTTGAACCAGGTATTTACTGGGCCTAATTGAGTTTTGGGTTAATATCTGGTTTAGTTCGGTCGGGTTCGGGTTTGAATGCAGGTCTGTGTGGTCAGGTCAGAATATAATCTAGTCGGGTGATGGTCAGGTCTGGGTAATCCCAGGTCAGTTTTCGGTCAGGTCTGGGGACTGGCCCTCACAGGTCGAACCAGGTTCATGTCAGGTCAGTATCAGGTTGACCCAGCGGTCAGGTCTGTTTCTGACACCCCTAGTTATTGGTTGTTTAAGAGCTTAATAGAGGCAGTAAGTGTAGGGCTGGCAATCAGGTCGGGTTGGGTCAATTTCAGGTTGACCTGATTTATATTTCAGGTCACTTACCCTTAACCCAAACCCGACCTGATTCTAATTTCAGGTCGAAAATCATAACCCAAACCCGATCTTACCGATTTCGGGTTGACCCGAAACCAACCCAAAATGACTTGAAATGAAATTCAACTATACACGCTAAGTTATGAAAGTATGGGTTAATGACCTGAAATGAAATTTAGGTGATCCAAGAAATGGGTTTGGCCCAATACAAATAAGAATAACAAAAGATAGGTTGTATAAGTTATGAAAGTCTGGGTTAATTTCAGGTTGACCCGACTTGAACATAATCCGACTCCTAAATCAGGTTATTCGGGTTATTTTCAGGTTCAAAAAGTCAACCCGAACCTAACCCATTATAATTTCAGGTCGGGTTGGGTCGACCCATTTTTCATTTCAGGTCGAAAATCTCAACCCAAACCCGGAATTTTCAGGTCAGTTTCAGGTCGGGTTATCGGGTTGGGTCAACTTTTGCCAGCCCTAAGTAAGTGTGGAGTTTAAAATTCAAATTTCACAATTCAGCCATCCCAAAGTGACATGGCTGCTTCAATTTACTCCACCGACCCATTTGGTTTTAATGGTTTCCTGATTGAATAGCCAGGAATAATGCAAATCTATACAAAATGAAGTATGGCAATCAAGAAGATAAAGGCATTTGCTACAATGCAAAGGCTAGAAACGAAAATTTCTACAGAAGTAATAAAAATAAAATATATAGTCTCAATTTCCTACTTTCTCTCTCTTCATCATCATCACCAATTCACCATCATCACCAATTCACCATCATCTCATCATCGCCATTATGTGCTCTGATTGTTGTTTCTGACTAACTATCTTCCACTTTGCATTTTCTTTCACTTTTAATTTTTAACCTCGATTTTGTGGCTTCTCGCCTTATAGCAATGGTGGGCAACTAAGCTTCCCCTCTCCACTCTATAAACTTGCCCACTACTGTGTGATGATGATTGATGCCTGTCAAGTATCAACAGAGCATGGTCGATTTTTTGGACACCTCTTTAAATGGAGAAAGAATAAGAAAAACACATGTGCATGACACAACCTATAAAGTACCCAAGATAAATTCAATATCTAAACAGTTGGATAAGAAAAAAAGGCAAGGTACACAATATCTATGAAAAAATAATTTGTATTGAGAGTCTAGCACTTTAGAGAATAATGATTCAATGACCTTGTTGCAAAAAAAAATGATTCAATGATATTTACATTTATTTTATATTTTAAAGAGATTATTAAAATAGTTTGTTCATTATTCTTATGCAGTACGTCTAAATAAATCTTTTCATAAAAAGGACGTGTAATGAAAATATTAAATTTTAAACAAATTCTTGTACTTTTTAAGTGTATAGGTAATGAAGGGGGCCTTAAGAAGTTAAATGTTGATAAAGTATGTAAAATAATTATGAGCAAGAAAACATTGAACGTATATAACTATCAAAAGATTAGTATTAATATCGTGAACTAACTATTACTTCTTCCATTTCTAAATATATGGGACATTACTTGTCTATACGCTAGATATCCAATTCACTACTTTGTTCCTTAATATCTTAATTGTGTATAAGTATAAATTATAAAAAATTGATATTATGAAAGTATGCATTAGAAATAATCAAATAAGAGCACATTTGACTATATTTTTCTTATAATTTGTGAGAGAATATAGGATAAGTTGGTAGATAAATAGTGGTTATTGTACAAGTGTTGCATGTATTTAAAAACGGAGAAGGTATTAGTATATTACTCCCTCTGTATTTTTTTATCTTTCCTACTTTGACTGTGCACGTTTACCAATGCATTTATTCAACCTTAAATATCTTTCATTACATATTACTCCCTCCGTCCCAAAATATAGTTCCTATTTCCAATTTGGGTGTCCCAAAATATAGTTCTTGTTTCTATATTTAGTTCCACATTTTTCCTTAATTTGCCTAGAAAAACCGTGTCCCCATCCTTTATTTGCTTCTTAAAATTAGTTTTTTGCTTTATTTATTCAACCCAAGTGTTAAAATTAATGCTCTTTCACCAATTATTCTCCATTCTCTCTCCTAAAATCATCTTTTCCCATACAATATTTATTTAAATAAACAAAAAATCTTTACTATCCCTCTTAGATTCTACTTACCTTACTTCCCGTGAAAAAAATAGAATCAGGAACTATATTTTGGGACGGAGGGTATAGTAAAAATTATAATGATTATATAGTAATAAAATACTCATTGAGACGAATCAAATAAGACCCCACACGACTATAATTTTTCTTATATATTGAGAAGAGTTTAAAAGATTCTCTCTAATTGTGAATAATGTCAAGATTTCAAGCGAGAAAGATAAAAAAAATACAAAGGGAGTACACCTTAAAAGCGAAAAAGCGACTATAAGTGAACTAAGAGACTTTCTTCAAGAACTATGATATGCATTAGATGTCATTAACTTCACTTTTACAGTTATCATGTTTAAATGACTATTTGTAAGCTTATGTCAACAATATATTTTATAAGGATGGTATCCCCTTGTAGGAATATATAGATGCATATAGCGGAATTTCAGGAAACAATTTCCTAACATCTATCATAGGATCGCAGACATAATCAAACATATGAATCATTCAATAGGGATTAAATATCAAACCTTTGTAGCGTGATTTCCCAGTTGTATGCAAGCTTTGAAGATCCGAGAGCCCCAAGTGTTGCTCCTCTAATCAGTCCACGAGCACCAGTTGAACACCAACGTCTGCTAGAACGGAAGAGAAAAGATCCCTTGCTTTTTGGTGGTATAGGCGCCAGTTTAGAGGGAATAGATTTGGGTTTCAATTCTCTCTCTTGTGAAAAGAAACTGATTAATGAATTGATCACCTAAACTCTAATATTATATCCTATATATAATAGAAGAGTCATAGGTTAGTTAGGAGAACTAATTCTCCTCCTATTCCCTTTTAGACCGGCCCAACCCTAATCCTAAATGGATTCGGATTACTTTGTCCAACTTGTGCTACAATGTGTGACCTCATAGGATTAATATATTTTAGTTATAGGCCCAATCAATATTGTCCTATTAATCATATTTATTCTCTAGCAAGAAAATAAGATTACTAAAATAATTAACTTTATTATCTTCATAATATTATTCCTATTTATATTTAGTAATTGCCGGGATGTCTAAGGACATATTCCTTCAATCTCCCACTTGTCCGAAGACAAGAGCGCAATGTTAAATTCCTTAAGTCACTTAATGTCAAATTTGATAACACAATGTTATTCTCAAATTTATGTTCCTTGATCGGCGAGTTCGAATCGCTCAAATAAGGATTAACTCTTTAATCCTATTCCGCATGGCCATGCAATTTTCCGTTCTCGCTCATCAAGAGGCCCAGACACCATTCCTATTTAATAGGAGGACTTATCCACTCTTGTATGACCATAACTCCCACTCAATTCTTAGCCCACCTGATCACTGCCTTTATAACCTCCTTTTACGGCGCGGCGTTTAACAGTGTCAAAGTTAAACTAATTATGTTGTGGTTATTAAGACATACTCATGTCTAAGGAATCCACTAAATATAGTAGTTCGATTCTACTTTTAGAATCTAATTAGGTCAAGTCTCAATGTATCAACTATACATCCATATAATCAATTAGACATCTCTATGTCTCCATAGCCCATGGAACTGCGCTATCAATTAATTATATACTAGTCTTTTAAATAAATCACTTATGTCCAATTAGTGATTTAGACTAGGGAATTTAAATAAATTGTGATTTCAGTTCACTTTATAGGATTCCATTATCAAAACGTTTTCGATAATCCTATTTGAAAACACAAATTATTTGGACATTTTATTTAATACTAAACCAAGCGATTAAATAAGAAACAAATTTTTATTGATAAACATTCAAAGCATAATAAATGTCTTTACAATTGTAAACATGAAGTAAACAACCTAAAGCCATTCTCCCATATGCTTAAGCCCCATAGACCTAGTATGACACTCATGCTTAGGTTGAGCAAGCGGTTTAGTCAGAGGATCTGCTACGTGATCCTCATTATGAACCTTGCTTACTTTCATATCCTCTCTTGTAGTTTTTCAGCTTGAACCTTGCAAGAACCTTATCAATATAAGTCTCTTGACTAAGTCCAATCAGCCTTTTTGACCTATCTCTATAGATCTTAATTCACAATATGTAATCTACCTCTCCTAGGTCTTTCATAGAGAAACGATTTTTAAGCCATTCTTTGACTGACTCAAGCATGGTCTTATCATTTCCTATGAGAAGTATGTCTCCACATACAAGACCAGAAAATTAATACTACTCCCACTTAACTTCTTGTATACACAAGATTCCTCTTCATTTCTGAGAAAGCCAAATTTCTTGACTGCCTCATCAAATCTGAGGTTCCAACTCCTTGATGCTTGCTTTAGTCCATAAATGGACTTCTAGATCTTCAAATCTTGAGGTTGTGTCATGTACACATCCTCTTTCAAGAACTCATTCAAGAAAGCGGTTTTGACATCCATCTGCCATATTTCATAGTCATGAAAGGCAGCAATCGCAAGGATTATCCTAATGGACTTCAGCATGGCTACTGGTGAGAAGGTTTCATCATAGTCAATACCATGAATTTGTTTGAAACCTTTCGCCACCAATCTTGCTTTGAAAACACTAATGTTTCCATCCTTGTCTGTTTTCAACTTAAAATTCCATTTGCATCCAATGGGTTTTACCCCATCAGGCAAATCAACCAAGTCACATACTTGATTTTCAGACATGGAATCCATTTCAGATTTCATGGCCTCAAGCCATCTTTCGGAGTCTTGACTATCCAAAGCATCTTTGTAGCTAGTAGGTTCTTCTGATTCTAAAATCGTTATTTCAGAACTTTCAGTCAAAAGGAAATATATCTCTTTGACGGAATGATGGTCCTACTAGACCTACGTTGGGGAACAACAGAAGAAGTTTCTACCTCACTAGGTTGAGTGACTTCGCATGGAGTATCTCCAAGTGGGACGGTAGGAGGTACGTGAATTGAATGCACCACCTCCTGAGCATTTTCATGCCGGGCCGCCTCTGATGAGGTGTTAACCTCATCCATTTGTTGCTCATCTCGAACTTCTTCGAGATATACATTTCTCCCACTTGTTTTTCTGGAAATAAACTCCTTTTCCAGAAAGACACCATTACGAGCAACAAACACTTTGTTTTCGCTTTGGTTGTAGAAGTAGTATCCCTTAGTCTCTTTTGGGTAACCCACAAAAAGACATTTATCGGATTTGGGTGAAAGCTTATCAGAAAGTAAACGTTTTACATAAGCTTCACAACCCCATATTTAATCCCTATTGAATGATTCATATGTTTGATTATGTCTGCGATCCTATGATAGATGTTAGGAAATTGTTTCCTGAAATTCCGCTATATGCATCTATATATTCCTACAGTGGTATCAGAGCTTTGAAGATCCGAGAGCCCCAAGTGTTGCTCCTCTAATCAGTCCACGAGCACCAGTTGAACACCAACGTCTGCTAGAACGGAAGAGAAAAGATCCCTTGCTTTTTGGTGGTATAGGCGCCAGTTTAGAGGGAATAGATTTGGGTTTCAATTCTCTCTCTTGTGAAAAGAAACTAATTAATGAATTGATCACCTAAACTCTAATATTATATCCTATATATAATAGAAGAGTCATAGGTTAGTTAGGAGAACTAATTCTCCTCCTATTCCCTTTTAGACCGGCCCAACCCTAATCCTAAATGGATTCGGATTACTTTGTCCAACTTGTGCTACAATGTGTGACCTCATAGGATTAATATATTTTAGTTATAGGCCCAATCAATATTGTCCTATTAATCATATTTATTCTCTAGCAAGAAAATAAGATTACTAAAATAATTAACTTTATTATCTTCATAATATTATTCCTATTTATATTTAGTAATTGCCGGGATGTCTAAGGACATATTCCTTCACCCCTTTCCCTCCTCGTATCTTTTAATCCTTGTGCAAAGACATGATAACAGTGATGATGCAAAGTATAATTTTCTTAAGGTTGACCTTTTCCTTTTTAGGAAATAGGTTAACCTTTTTGTATATATATTACTACTATAACTCTAAAATATAAACAAGGATATACATATAGCATCTTAATATTATACACTGAAGCAATACGGTTATAGATTTAATTACAAAAAAAAAATCTTTTTAATAGAAAACAATACTTTAAAGATAGTCATTAATTAAAAGAGTTGGTGTAGTAAAAGTTCTGAAATAGTATATGATAGCGCAATATTAAATATACCAAATACTTGCAGAATAACTAGAGATTGTAGTTAAATTCATCTTTGTATCATTGTATGCATTAAGTATTATATCTATTTATAAGTAATTTGTTGTATATTATTTTTTTATATATCCTAATTACGCGATTTTCATCGATTCAAAAATTATGTATATAAATCAATAACTCACGTCATAGCACTACACATAATTCATCTAATTAATTAACCAATAATAGGAAACTTAGAATGGTAAGTTGCTAACTTTTAGCTTGTATATTTAAATGACGAATCTTTCATGACTAAAACGGAAACACCAAGGATTATTGATATAATAAATGAACTAAATTAGTATTTTTTTTAGTTAACAACATGATATAATAGGACAAGTAAAGTAAACTGGAAATAGCTATATTTATTTTTTAGGATCAACGAGTGTGTATTGCAAAAATTTAAACATACCATGTTTTAAGATTGGAAAGTTTACCAAATGCTAATAGTGTAAGACCCAATACAATATGTAGTAATTTAAGAAATTTGATTATATTTAGACCACATATTTTCTCCGCTCCATATAATTTCTGCTTACAATGCTTATCATATTACATAATTTTAGATGATGAATTATTTTAAGGCCATAAAATAATTTATCATCTAAAATTATGTGTTGCGATAAAAATTGTAAACAAAAATAATATAGAAATGTAGATGTGATAGGAATTAGTGGATATCATTTTATTTGGAGGGGAGAGAGTAGCCTTAAGAAGTAGAAAAATCAAAATAATAGTGATTTCATGTCCAAAAATAAAAATGTAAGATGGAACGTGAGACGAATGAAAATAAAAAGTGAAAAAAAAATAATGTGAAATGGTGGGAATAAATTTATTGTAAAGACAAAATCCATGTCAACAACGTACTTTTATAAACCTTGAATTGACATTCATCATCCATATATTTGAGTTTTTTGGCTATCAAAATTATATATATCATGAAAAGAAACCATAAACGTTACTATTTTACGGTGAAATTCGTATACTTCCTCTTTTCTTAAATAAGTGAAACACTTCTCTCTTTTATGTGAGAGCTTCTTGAGAAAAGTGTTTCACTTATTTAGAATGGATGAAGTACTATGCAATATTAGAGCCAACAATAAAAAGAGGTTTACAGGAAAGAATATAAGATCCCCCAAAGTTATAAATAAATAAAAAAATCTGCTTCCACCTATCCTACATAGATGACCTACAAATATCCAACATGTTATCTAGGGATGTGCATAATGTCCAATCCGATCTGTGATTTGGTGGATCCGATCTGTTTTTTAGTTTATAGATATTTCGGATTGGATATATAATTGAAAATTTTTATAGTTCTAACTTCTAACACCTTATAGACTTACACAATAAAATTCAATAAATTTCAATGACTTCATATAAGTTTCAATAAGTTCAGTAGGAAAAAGAGATAGAAGATACACGAGCTCCCTAAATATATGTTTTAAAGTTTTGTTCTTTTAATTTTTGGATAGGTTATGACACTGTGTATTTGATTAAAGGTTATTTTTTGTGGTTTTTGTTTCATTGTAAAAAAAAAGTAGTAGTCCAAGTAGTAAATGCTTCTCGTTGTCGTATTTGAGTTTCCTTTCCCTTGTTGAGGGACATTCAATATAAATATCCTATCTGTAACCATTGGTTAACTAAAGATGCTATTTCAATCAAACCACTTTCTTCAACGTATCATTTCTCACGAAGTAATTGCTTCTATAGTATAGAAAAATAAGGAATTTTTTTATTCTATTCACTAGGTAGATAATTAACTAAAAATAAACATCTATCTATACAAATATATTAAAAGCTGTGTCTAAGAAAGTCTATGTGCCACGTGACACTCTCCTCAAACTTCTAATGCAAATACTTTATGTCCATGTGTACTCCTCAATTAAAAAAATTAAAAAATTAAAAAATTGTGTAATTACAAGGTCTCGAACACGTGACTTTTGAAATGAAAAGTAAGAGTTTAACCATCAATACACTATGACTTTATTGTCTAATGTTTGAAATAAAATATGATAAAGTCTTATAATAAATATACTTTACTAAAAAAACTTAAACAAGTATGTACATCTCTAACACTCTTATTACGTAACTAACAAGAGACTATTGATGTCATATTCTCTTACCACAATTCCTCTTAAGCTATTATTTTCAAACTTAAACCTTTCAGATTTTTTTTACTTATCACGTCATGACGTAAACTTTTCAATTTTTTAATGAACAAAAAATACGAAAAGTGGCAAAATAGATTATGTAAATTAAGAATAACAATATATTTGTTTATTGTAACTGACCCGAGGCATCGCCCGGACCAAAATATTAGTTAATATATAATAAAGTGGAGATTGATACATCTACGGTCTACCTACTGAGTAAGCAACCCATTAGAAATAGATAATTAAAAAATTATTGAGTCTTTTTTAGTTGGACTCATCAATCATATAAATATATATAAAACAAAATAATTTTCACCACATAACACCATATATTTGCACAAATGTCATTCTTACAATTACTATTAGCCATGAGTCTAATATGCATTGGTTGCGCAATGTTGTCATTACCATATACGTGAAAGATAATATATCAATAGTTAACTGAATGGGTTGCAAATTCTCATCACTAACTCATTTTTTCGTATTTGATTTGTGTAGTGTTGTCATGAATTATGTCTACTTTTGCCAACTCTAAAGTAATTGTCCAACGCTCTTAATATGTGAACAAAATTATTATTAGAGGTCTACTGTCAAAGTGTTGCAAACTAGAAAATCAAGTATATCATATTTACTCCTCCCCAAAAGAAGGAAAAGATTCTCGAATTTGACACATAACCTATTGCACCAAGAGTCCGTTTTTGAAGAGACGGTCTCACGTTAGTGCTAACGTGAGACCAATGTTGTCATGCTGACATACGCGCGTGCATCAAACCAGCAGCGGAATTAGTTAAGCGGTTGGACATATTAGTTATGCTAACCTTAAATTGCTTCTGGATGAATTAGTTAAGCGGCAAAGTATATTAGTTAAGCGTTGAATTATATTAGTTAAGCGTTGAAGTATATTAGTCATATCATAGAAACCAGATTATAACGCATTTTACTAATAACTAAAAACCATAACTATTAACCTTACAAATATTGCCATTTGTCCAGAACCATAACTATAACTAATAATATGAAAACTATAACTAATAACGTGTAAACAATTACTAATAACTAAAATCCATAATATTAACCTTACAAATATAACAATTTATCCGGAATCATAACTATAACTAATAACATGAAAGCTATGACTAATAAGTTATAAATAAACAATTACTAATAACTAAAAACCATAACTATTAACCTTACAAATATAACTATTTACTCAGTTGCTTAACTATTTACCTGGAAACGATAACTAATCACCAGAAAACCATAACTACTGACCTGAAAAAAAATGTAACTTTCTACCTAAAAGTTGTTACATGAGCAGGGTCTCAGACACATGAGCAGATGGAAAATATTTTTAGGTTCTTACTTTATTTTATTTTCTTACTTTTTAGGTTCTTTGAGTTTAGATGGAAAATACATATGTTAATCCAAAATTTTTACCGCTAATCTATATACTTTTTTTTTCATATTTCATAGCTTATTCTAGCTTTATCCTTGGTATATCTTTACTATATATATTTTTAAATCTAAGCTATCTCCTTGCTAAAAATGAAAATAACATTGAAGCATTTAAGAAAGTTAATTCATGTTTCAACCATTTTTAATAAAAAAAAATTAAATTAGTTATTAATAATACGGGATTAGAGATCCTTTTTATATCCCTATAGGGCCCATGTTTAATGCATGGCACATGGCCTCTAAATTGTGCGAGACGTCCCCAGGTTGTAACTCATAATAAGAGATTTATTAGAGTTTAGACCCATTGGAGGAAACAAAGAAGCATTGAGAAAATCTCATCATCAAGATTGAAGAAGTCGCGGAAAAGGACGTTATATAGTTGAAAGTTTCATATGTTTAAAAAAGAAAAGAAAGAAAAAGAAAGAGATGTAGCTTCATAAAGAAATGGAAGTTGGGTGGAGGAGAGGGAAATGGCAGTGTAGAGGAGAGAGAAGCGCGAGTTGGTAGAAGAGAGGGCCATAACACATAGGAGATAGAAATTAGAGTTGGCAGAGGAGAGAGAAAATATAAATTGAGGGGAAATGAGATGGTTTTTCTTAGCATGACTAATAGGTCAAAGCGCTTAACTAATATAATTCAACGCTTAACTAATATGCTTCACTGCTTAACTAATTCATCCAGAAGCAATTTAAGATTAGCATAACTAATAGGTTCAAGCGCTTAACTAATACCACTGTTGGTATGATGCACCCCGCGTGATGTCTGTGTGACGTCAGCATGACATCATTGGTCTCATGTTAACACTAATGTGAGACGGTCTTTTATAAGACTTTGTGTTGCACCAATTCATCCTATCAAAGATGAAGCTCAACATATTTTTGATGGCGCTAACACTGCTGGGTTTTCCAAAATAGAACCCATTATTGATTTGAGATATTGATAGGGTGAATACCCAGCCTATTCAATGCTAGGCATAATGAGTATAAGGGCCTCAAAAAATGGAGAAGTGATTTTTGGGGGAGAAACTAACTCCTCTTCAAAATGATTGATGAACAAAAACTAGAGGCGGATGAACAACTCTCTAGTGAGAGAAAGAAAACCCTAGAGTTAGGGAAGTCTCCAGGAAACCCTTGACACTTGTCTCGCCGCCCAAGGCGCCTACATCTCATCCAATCAAACTTTCCTCACCGCCGTTCTCCTTTCTTCCCTCTGTCATTTTTACCTGCTCGTGACAGGTGTTCTTCATGCAAACGAGTTTTGGGGATTCATTATCCTCGTACCCACCAGGTAATTCTCTTTATAAACAAAGAATTGCCGCTGCTGTCCCCCACCTACTTAACAACAAAAATTTATTACCAAAATCCAAAAGATTTCGTTCTTTTGAGCTTTTTATAGAATATTTGATGGCAAACTACTCTAGCACAGAATCATCCCACTCCCCAGATTCCAGCTCTAACCATAACCGTCTTTAAACCCAAAGGATGGGAATATTAATTTCCCAACCCACTTCCAATCAACCCCTTCCACTTATCAACTGGACCCATGCTGTTGTGGGTGTTTTCTTCGATAATTCCCCGCCTACTTCTAGTTTTGTCTTTAATATAGTTAATAATCATTGGGAAACGCGGGAACTTATTTGCGTTTATCGTACGGGTCCGTACTTCATACTTGAGTGTCAAAATCTCACAGATCGAGAGGCGATCCTTCAACTTCATACTACTTTTTTGGATGGTAAACCCATCACCTTCAGGGCGAACTCTCACAACCAAATCCCTACCAGCCTAAATTTTAATGTTGCACGTCTATGGGTACGCATTCATGATTTACCTTGGGCTTATCTTGCACCTGAATGGACTGTTCGCATTCTTAGTCATGTCGGCTACGTCGAAAAGGTGGATCACTACGGCTCAGGGCTTCCCCTAGAGCCATATCTACGAGCGAGGCTAGTCATAGACTTAACACAACCATTGGTGCCTAGTTGCTTCTTGCCGATTGAAGATAATAGAGTTTCGTGGGTTTACTTCCGCTATGAGGGGGTTTTTAAGTTTTGTACACAACACGGGTAGGTGCAACCTCTCCGCATATGATGCCAACCGCCTTATTCAACGGCGAGTTCGGGAGTTCGAGGACGACGGCATGACGGTTCTTCACACTAACGAAGGTATTCCGTTTTACACTAACATGATTCGTGGTTTGCATGACAGGTTCATTAATAGGAATCCACGAGTCAATCTGCGCCACGTATTCCCTGGCCACTTTGATCTCCACAATGACCCATATAGATACTATTATATACCTAACCCTCACTATGAAGACACAACTGGATCTCCCGAAGAATTCTATGAAGCATTGCCGGATCTGCCCCGAAGGGCTTTCCATGGGTTCTCCGATGATAATTCTCAGTTGCACACCAATCCTCCGCCGGATTTCTCTAACTCCTCTATGAGGAATCTTACTTCCTCGAAGCTTAGGGAAAGGTTCAATATCTCTCCAACTCCAGGTTCAAGATATGGGGTTGATGCTCCTACCAGATCTTCGGTGGCTCCCGCTGGCGATTTGGACCTCAGAGTAGTGCCGAATTTGGATCTTAACTTACCACCAAAAGGGGACAGGCCATCCCCCATGTGTCATTGGGCCCGCAAGGTTTTCGAGCTAATAAGCAGCCATTAAGCATATCAGGGGGTAGCAATATGGTTCGGACTTTGGGGTTGGGTGCTTGGGCCCAAAGATCTATGCGAGCAGCTGCCAACTTTTGCATGGCCCAAGGTTGCCGCACAGCTTCCGACCCATCTGATCAAATCTCTCGGCATCATGGGCCTTCCTAGAGGTGATCATGGGCCGGGCCGAGCCAAAAAAAATTTGCCCATTGACCGAGCCGGGTCGGGCCGGGCCCAAATCCGGGCCAAAAAATTGTGCCCAAAGCCCGTTATTTCGAGCCGGGCCGAGCGGGCTTTTCCGGGCCAAAACGGGCCGGGCCAAAAAATTAGACTAAAACCTCTTTTTTGGCTTGTCTAAAGCCCGCCCAAAAAAAAAAACGCAAGCCCGCCCAAAAACCGGGCCGGGCTGGAGTTGATCAGCTCTAGGCCTTCCTTGCAGTTTCGTGAAGCTCTTCCAACAACAGGTACCCTTGAAGATGTGGTAACGCAGGGCTGGACCATGCATGCCCCACCTGGGCCGGATGAAGCAGGGCCCAGCGACTGGTTTAGTTGTGGGCCTGCCCCTATTCCTCCTCCGTCTGAGCTCCAGAATACTGATCTACACAAACTTATGGGCTCCGAGAGTGAAAGGGAGCCACCTGAGGTCCAAAATATTTCAAACCTAATTAATAGTCGTTTTCGTATTTCACCACCTTTTTTTGCAGATCCTTTCAACTCAATGCTACAGGCCACTGAAGTTTTAAGCCCAGATCCAGGGGCCCTTCCGGACCCAAATCTATACTCGCCCACAAGTCCCCTTGACTTGTCGGGCCATAATTCTGGAAGTGAATATGTCTCTCCATCTCACCACGGCTCTCCAACAACGAGGCCCATAGTTCTGGCCCTTCAGTGTTCATCTGCAATGTTTAGTGGGAAAAGGCGACGAGACCAACTGGTTAATCGATCCCACTCCCTATCAAGTTTCATTATCCCAGGAAAAGATGAATTTGAAGCTCGCACCAACAGGAAAAAAAGACGTCTGGAAGAATGGGAAGCTAAAGGCGGGTTCAATTTATGGCATAGAGACAAAACCCCCTCCTTTCATGCAAATGCACTCACGGATGTCTCGATGGCGAGGCTCTTAGGGGTGGAGGCTGACGAGTCTTTCTCTTCCAAATCGCCTAAAAAGCGTGCAGCTCGGGTATCACCTGCTATGCCAGAAGATTCTTGGTCCCTTAAACGCAGCCGAGTCAGTGAAGCAGAGGGTGGCGAAGGCAGTATAGCGGCTGGGAATGAGGATGCTATGGAACTTATTTTCACTTTGGATATTTCTATACCAGAGGCCTAGGGGTGTAAATGAGATGAGACAACTCGCGAGCTACTCGAGATCGACTCGGTCAAAACTCGATCAAAACTCGACTCGAGTGAGCTCGACTCGAACTCGAACTCGGCTCGAGATGTTGGCAAGTCAAGTTGAGCAACTCGATACTCGACTCGAAAACTTGTGAGAAGCTCGAAAACCCAATTATCAATAGCACAATACCTAAATTCAACATTTTTCTACCTTAGGATTGCTTTTAACATGAGACACTTGCAAGCTACTCGAAATCTACTCGGTCAAAACTCGACTCGGTCAAAGCTCGACTCGGTCAAAACTCGGTCAAACTCGACTCGAGTGAGCTCGACTCAACTCGTGCTCGACTCGAAATGCTGATGAGTCGAGTCGAGTTAGCTCAATCTCGAACTCGACTCGCATCATTTACACCCCCTAACCAGAGCTCAATGTTTCGAGGGATGTGGCTGACCCAGATCAGCCACCAACGGATCCATGAATATATTGTCGTGGAATTGTCGAGGGCTATATGCCAGCTCCACCCTGACAATTCCCCACTTGTGCTGGCTCGTGTCACAATTTCATCCTTCGTTTTTGTTTCTTCAGGAATCCAAAACTAGTGTAGACTATGCTGCTAGTTTGTTACGTAGTACTAATCCTAAGTCAGTTTTTGGTGTTGATGCTCAAGGCTCAAGGGGTGGGCTTGTGGTTTTTTGTTGGTCCCCGTATGATGTAGTTGTCGTCAGTAGCTCTAGGCACTATGTGTTTTGTAAAGTTTCAGCTTGTAATGGAAGAATCTGGTTCCTTTTGTTCTTGTACGGAGAGGCGCAGCACCAATTTCGTTCCTTGCTTTGGGACGAACTCCACCAACTCCTACAACCTTATTCGAATTACTTAATCATTGGTGATATAAATCAGGTTGAAAAATACGAAGATAAATTGGGTGGTTCAAACATTATAAGGGGTTGGGAATCCTTCGTCAACTGGAAACATAATCTAAATCTCTTCGACATCCCCTACCACGGATCTCGTTTTACGTGGACAAATAAACAACAAGGGGAGGATTTAATTTTGGAGAGACTAGATCGAGCGTACGCATCTCCAGATTGGTTTGCTGAATTCCCCAACTCGGTGTTACGCCATCTTCCAATTTCTATCTCAGACCACGCACCTATTTTTCTTCAAACTTCCCCGCCAAGGGCAAAAGCTTCTCGCCCGTACCAAATTCAAAATTGGTGCCTACACCATCAAGAGATTCGGGATCTAATTAGTGAATTATGGGAGATGCAAATTGCAGGCTCCCCAATGTATACACTTTCTCGTAAACTGGATTTGGTTCGCAAACGCTTGAAAATTTGGAGCCTTGACAAACGGCTTTTTTGGGGTATTAATTGGAAATGTATTATGGATCAATTGGATTCTCTTAGCACTGGTGTGAATTCCCTTCAGCAAGGGAATGTGGTGGGTATCAAACGCAATGAGCTCTTGCAGGAAGCGTCCTTAGCTTTCATGTATTGGCAGCAGCGTCTTCGGGAGGTTAAAATTAGACTTGGGGAGGCTCCTTCTTCATTATTATTCAACAGGTTAAAGCTTCGTAAGAGTCTTAACCGAATACATACGCTTAGGGATGCACATGATAATTGGATTGACGACCCAACGACACTTGATAGCTACATAATCAATCACTTTAAATCTCTAAATTCGCCCACTCATGCGGATCTCCTGAATCCGGAACAACATGGCGAACACATTGATTTGGTGCTCCGTGAATTGCACCTCCCTTCTCTTTCTCCTTCGGATGGAGCAACTTTGCTAGGCCCATTCACAGATCTCGAGATTCAGACGACCCTGTGTGGTATTGCGAATGATAAATCTCCAGGCGTCGATGGGTTTCCGTCGGAATTTTTCAAACTGAACTGGACCTCTGTAGGTCCCCATGTCACTCAAGCTGTTAACAGCTTCCTAACTCCTAGTCACCTGCTTAAGGAGTAGAATCGCTCTCTTTTATTTCTTATCCCTAAAACAGATTCCCCGGAGGAGGTAAATCATCTGCGCCCCATTAGTTTATGCAATGTTGTCTATAAATGCACGTCTAAATGCTTGGTTAATCGTATGAAACCTTTGCTGTCGCTCTTAATTGATGATTTTCAAAATGCCTTTGTTCCCGGCCGACAAATGGGGGATAATATTCTTATTTCTCATGAGCTGCTACATGTTATCAACAAACGACGCTCCAGAACTCGTCACTTGGCAACTCTGAAGTTGGACATGAATAAAGCATATGATAGGGTCAGTTGGCTGTTTATTCTAAAAATTCTTACAGCTTAAGGGTTCCCGGCACATTGGGTTCAGTTAATTCAGCAATGTATCTCTACGGTCTCTTATCGTATTTTGATCAATGGAGTGGTAACTGATTCTTTTGCCCCTCAGTGTGGCTTACGACAAGGAGACCCACTGTCTCCTTATTTATTCCTGTTTTGTATGGATATCTTTTCTAGGATGACATCAATGACAATGGATATACGTCAGTTCCAAGGCATTTCAGTTAGGCGGAATGGCCCCCTTATTTCTCATCTATTCTTTGCGGATGATGCTCTATTCTTCTTCCGTGCCTCCACCTTGGATTGTACTAATATTAAGACAGTGATTGAGAGGTTTTGTTCCATCTCAGGGAAGATGCTAAATTTACAGAAGTCTTTTGTGAAATTTAGCCCAACGTTCCAACCCACAAGCAATTGGAACTTAAAAACATCTTACGAATGAAAGTTAAAGATTCTATGGGTGTGTATCTTGGTGTTTCAGTAGATATTCAGGATGCGAAAGTGCAACATTTCACTCCTCTGTTGGATAAAATCTCCAGTAAAATATCCTCTTGGCAACATCGAAACTTACCCCAGCCTGTTAAATTGATCATCATCAACTCTATGTTAATAGCCACTATTATGCACCAGATGGCTGTGTTCTGCATTCCTGAAACAATTGTCAATAAGATTGATAGCATGCTGATACGGTTTTTTTGGCTCAATTCGCAAGCTACGGGCCTCCATTGGCGGAAGAAGCAGGTTCTTCACATGCCTAGAGGTTGCGGGGGTTTGGGGATCCGTAGCGTTGGGGCTTTTAACGAAGCACTCTTGATGAAAAGAGTTTGGCGTCTACAACAACACCCGCAGCTCCTTGCTTCCCGAGTGTTCAACATCAAGGGGCTCTCTACCATTTCTCGCAACACTTCCCCTCGTTCTCTTTCCTGGGGGGCTAAAGGCCTCCAACATGCCACCACAATCCTTCGACAACAGTGTGTTTGGAAGGTTGGGAACGGCAACAATATTATTGCAATTAAGGATAGATGGATTCAGGACCATATGCCGCTTCTAAGGGATGATATCCCTCTCCATATTGCGGCTTCTTTAAAGGTTCGAGATTTTATTTTACCCAACAATGGAACGGCTTCTTTTTACGGCTACTAGTGGTAGGAAGATCCTCGCTATGGAACTCCCTAGTAGTTCCCCTACTCCGGATGCGCTCTACTGGCCTATGACCAAATCTGGAGACTATTCGACTAAAACTGGTTACGCTTTTGTCTTTCAACAACAGCAAAACGAAATTTGGAGCATGACAACTCCTCTGCAGATGCGTTTTTTTCGCATTATTTGGAGCTTGAACATCATGCCAAAATGGAAGCTTTTTCTTTGGAAACTTTGGCACAACGGCGTTGCTACCAAAGAAAACCTTTACAGGCGAAGGCTTGGAGAAGATGACCTTTGCCCTATCTGCTTAGATGAGGCAGAATCTACCCAGCATCTATTTAGGGTGTGTCCTCTTGCCTCCGAGGCCTGGATCAAATACATGGGAAGCAATAATTTCAGGAATGATCCCTCTGATCCCTCTCTTCCTTTTAAAGATTGGCTTTTATCTCACGTCCTGGATTTCAGGGACAAAGAAGGTAAGAATAGCCCCACGTTGGCTCGGTTTGTTGGGCTCCTTTGGGCCATTTGGATTACTCGCAATCATCAAGTGTTCCGTCAAGCTCGAGCTACTATGGAAGGGCTGCAACTCTGGGTGGATAATGGTATGAAGCAACATCTGATTTTTTCAGATTCCTTTAGTTAATGTTCGACACTTATGGTCCCTAGGGAGGCCCCCCCTCCAGGTTTTTTGATGGTCGACATTGGTAGACATTCGTCAGGCCAACCACAACTGGTCATCCGCATTGAAGGCTCTTGGGATCGTAGCAATAATAGGGGAGCCTGTGCTTGGGTCGCCTCATTTTCCTCTCATCAAGGCCAGACCCAACATGGCCAAAAGATGTACGCTACTTCAGCTCTTCAGACTGAAGTTCAAGCGTGCCGTCTAGCTCTGATGTGGGCTCAGTCTACGTCTCTCGAGCGCATTATGATTTATTCGGACTCCGCACAATTGGTCAACATCCTTTTGTCCTCCCATACCCGGGACATTTCTGTTTCCCACCTCATCTCTGATATTCGAGCTCTAGGTACCAACTTCCATTGGTGTCGTATCATGAAGGTAAGTAGGAGGGAGGTAGCCCCGGCTCATGAGTTAGCAAGGTTATGTACAACTTCCACTTTTCCGGTGCTTTTAGTGTAGTTTTCCTTTTGTACGCTTTCTCGATGTCAAAAAAAAAAATGATTGATGAACGCATTAATTGATACCAATTTTTGGTCTCATGATCTAGATTTGAAATGAAAAGGTCACTACTAGTGTGCTACAAATTGGCACTTGTGCCACAAATTACACCACGAGTAGTTATTATTCATGGCCAACAATGCTCGTACCATGCATTGTGCCTCATGGATAATTTTCGTGGCAAAGCAGTACTCCTACCTAGGATAATTCATGGTACGAGCACTTTTTATACACGAGTATTTTTCTTTGGGATAAACAAACACATAACTTTATATCGATCATATGGAAGTAAATGTAATACCCCTCATGATTACTTTAAAGGAATTTAAGCAAGATGCATCTTTCTTTAGTGAGCTCATTTACTATGTTACTCCATAGTTAAATGCGCCGAAAGAACTTATATCAGAGCCAAGCACGCTTGAAAAAAAAACTAATTGTAAAAAAAGCTAAACATGGTAAAGTATATATGCAATCATTTGTTTATTTTTTTACCCATTAATATGTACATATTGTTATATATTTTTGCAAGTAAATTGATGATATTTTATCTAAAGTACTTTTTATACCATCGTTCACCTTTAATTTGTATAAACTATTTTTAAAATAGTTTGATATGGGTAGAATGTTTATTATTTTAGAATACAGATTCTGACTTTTTACAATAAACGCGCGCGGCACACCAAAATATTGTAATGGTAAGAGTTTAATAATGTTTATATATTTAGTTAAGTAAATTTAAAATGCTAACATCTAATGCAGTAAATATAGAGGTGTGTTTAGTGTAATTACATTATCTACATCATGATTGGTCAATAATTTTTTGATCATGATCATGCAAGAAATTAATTGGTAAACCTTCTTTTTATATAAGTTTACATTAATTTTAAAGAACAAGCACAATTCCAATAATGAGAACCTACAATAATAATATCTCCAAAATGATCTGAACATAGGAGATAGGATAAAGGATATTTTTTTTTTTTGACATTGAGAAAATTTGCATTAATTGAAAGCTTGAGTACAGCCTAATGCTAGTACAACCAAACTAAAGCAACTATCACGAACAAGAACTACATGAACTTTAACATATTTTTTTAAAGAAAACACTAACTACTATGTGTCCAGTGCGAAAGAAGTTTGTCTAGTCTATAATAAGACACGATATCTCAAACATATCATTTTCTTATTATGTAGGAGTGTTGAGAGGTCTACTGCATGTCTGCAACTCTTGTTTGTTGAAAGATCAGATTCTTTCCGTTGGAAAGTCCACTGTTTTTATAATAACAAATCACATACTTTAAGAATAACGATATAATGATATACCCCCTCCAATTTTATTTTTTTTTATTTTGATAATTTGGTTTATTATTAATTTAAAAAAGCTGGGTTACAGTTCTTACAAAGACAAGCAAAACAACTATCTAAACAAGAAGCAGAACCAAGTACATCAAAATGGGTTGAAATAACTTAAAATGAAAGCCTGAGGAAGCCATTAGAATCAGACGATGCCGGGAAGATGGCGGGCTACAGGCTAGCACCATGCTAGAAAAGTTTATCCCTCATACTCAACTCCAAACTTCAGACTGTGCCACATCAGCTTTCCACCACTTTTTAATTTTACAGACTCACTCCAGACTCATTCCAATTCGATACTTTATCCCTCAAACTCTCTACAGACTATGTTTTAAATTGATTTTACAAAAAAAAAGAAAAAAAGAAAAGGCAAATGTCAACTTTCAAGTGGCTATAAATTTAACTCCTTACATTTCATAGTCTTGGATGGAGTCTTTGATTATCAAACTCACTCCAAGACTCCCAACTTTTTCTTTCAACATTATTGCATAGTCTTTGCTCAAGACTCTCAAAGTCTTTACTCAAGACTTCCCTTCAGACTACCAATATTCATACCCTAGCCAGGGTATCGGCCACTAATTGGATTCCCTCCCTTTATGGATGATTACAAGATAAGCCAGTATTTCCTAGCGTTTCTGATGAAGTTTAAAGGAAACTTAAGATTCCAAGGCCCCCATGATCTGCATACTCCATTTTACTGCATTGCTTGAATCCGATTTAATTATCAATGAGTAGTGCTAAATCTTGTCGCATGAAATGCAGATTTTGGCAGCCCAATAGATTGCAAAAATTTCCGCCGAATTTATTTCCATTAGAGCAATTGCGCTTGAGAAAAGACAAGTAAAATTAATTACCATTATCTCAGCGCAAAACTCCACCAACCGCAACATGATGGAGACGCAGATCAAATGAAGCATCCACGTTCCATTTGAACAAGCCGGGGGGAAGCGACCATTGAGCATCAATGAGTGATGAGGGAGAAATCGAAGGAGCTTGACAGGAAGGGGACCACTGAAGACAATGAGGATTGCAGACTATTTGAGCCGATGAATAAGGAAAAGGATCATTCCAAGATTTGATCCACTAACTCATGCGGAGGAGAATAATATCCTGAACTTCTTTCAAAATGCTTGAGAAATTAGAGAATATTCTCGCATTCATTTCCTTCCAAATAGACCAAGTAATGACGAAAAAGCTGCAGCTCCAAATTTTCCTGAAAAATGGGTCTTTTTGAGGAAAGCACCATTGAGAGAAGGCCTCCCTAAGACTAGAAGGAGAAGACCATGATAACTCCCATAGATATAACCACCAGCACCATGGATTCCAAGAGAAATCGCAGAGAAGAAACAAATGGTCCGAAGATTCTAAGTGAGAATTGCATAGCACACATACAAATTCAGAGGAAGGAAGCACACCAATTTTGACAAGTTTGGTCCCTAGTATTGATCTTGCCAAGAAGACATAACCAGGTGAATAGTTCAATTCTATGAGGAACCAAACCTTTCCAGCATCCTTTGATTACGTCAAGGTTGGGAGGACAAGCTGATTTTGCTAACTCAAAAGAAACTCACTTCACTAGAAAACTCGCTTGATTTGTGGGGTGGCCAGATTAAGGAATCAGTTTCATGAGGTCAAAAAGAAATTGATTCTAAGAGTTTTTGAAGCGTAACTCGTTCTTCCTTGTCTCTTGGCCAAAGAGGACGCTTCCATGAGAGATTCCAAACCCAGAGTTTAGACAATGTCACTTTCAAACTTCTTAGGGTGCGTTCTCTTCACCTGAATAGCCCTGAACTGAACTGAACTTATCTGAACTGAACTTATTGGACCTGATTGAACCTCATTCAACTTATTGAACCTGATTGGAACTTATTGGACCTGATTGAAACTTATTGACCTGATTGAACTTATTAGACCTGATTGAAACTTATTAGACCTTATTGGACCTGATTGGAACTTATTTAACGCGGTTTTTTCACCATATACCCCTGACTAATTTTTTTTTGCACCGTATACCCTTTCAACTTTCCAAATTCACCATATACCCCCCACGTTTCAAAAAATACATCAACATGCCCTTTTGACTAACGGAAGGCTAACGCCGTTAGTCATTAACCCCTAATCCCCCCTCTAACCCTAATTAACTACCCTAAACCTATGCCAAACCCTAGCCCTAATCCCTAATCTAATACTCCACCCCTTACCCCACCCACTCCCCCACCCTTACCCCAAGAGCCCACCCACTCCCCTCTTACCCCACCACCCCCGAAGCCCACCCCCATTCCCCCCACCCCCGAAGCCCCGCCTCCCCACTCCGCGCAGCCCCCCCCCCCCCCCCCCCCACCACCACCCGAAGCCCCTCTCCCCACTCCCCCGCAGCCCCTCCCCCCCACCCCCCTCGCATCTCCCGACTCAATTTCCCCTCCCCCGTAAACTCCCCGGAGAAGAACAAAAAACGCATGAAGGGGGGGTTCGATTTTCGCGCATCCGGGTTCTTTGTGGCGGGGAGGGGGGGCTCGATTTTCGCGCATCCGGGTTGTTGTGGTGGGGAGGGGGGGTTCATGACGAGGGGAAGGGGCGGGGAGCGGCGTTCGCGCGGCGGGGGAAGGGGAGGGAGGGGTTCGAGCAGCGAGGGAAGGGGGAGGGGACGGGGTTCGCACGGCAGGGGCAGGGGAGGGGAGTGGGGTCACGGGGGTAGGGGAGGGGTGGTGGTGGTGACGAGGGAAAGGGAGAGGGAGGGGGTCGGTGGGTTAAGGGGAGGGGTGGTGGTGGTGAAGGGTTAAGGGGAGGGGTGGTGGTGGTGAAGGGTTAAGGGGAGGGGTGGTGGTGGTGACGGGTGAAGGGGAAGGGGGAGGGGGTCGGTGGGTTAAGGGGAGGGGTGGTGGTGGTGAAGGGTTAAGGGGAGGGGTGGTGGTGGTGACGGGTGAAGGGGAAGGGGGAGGGGTTGGTGGGTTAAGGGGAGGTGTGGTGGTGGTGACGGGTGAAGGGGAGGGGGGTCGGCGGGGAAGGGGACGGGTGGTGGTGGTGACGGGGTGGTGGTGATGGTGATGGGGTGGTGGTGACGGGGTGGTGGTGCAGTGGGGTAAGGGGTTTTAGGGTTAAGGCCCAAATTAGTGGTTAGGGTTAGGGCCCAAGTTAGTGGTTAGGGTTAGGGCCCAAGTTAGTGTATTAAATTAGGGTTAGGGTTAGAATTAGGGTTTGAATTAGGTTAGTTAATTAGGGTTAGGGGAGGATTATGGCCTAATGACTAACGGAAGTCTAACACCGTTAGTCAAAAGGGCATGTTGATGTATTTTTTGAAACGTCAGGGGTATATGGTGAATTTGGAAAGTTGAAAGGGTATACGGTGCAAAAAAAATTAGTCAGGAGTATATGGTGAAAAAACCGTATTTAACGTTATTTGACAAAACATTTGATGAATAATAACATAAATATTACCCCTAACATAAATACTACTCCCTCCGTTTTCTTTTGTTGTTCCTGTATTCCCCATTGGAAAATTACGATATGTTCTTCCTATTTTGAATCTTTCCATAAATAATATAATTTATGAATTAAATTTCCCATTAGTTTTATGTTGCAATAAATGTGTTCACACTATTTAGTAGTCATTTTTTACCTTTTAACCTCTCAAACTTTTGCCTAATTGGTTGTCTAACATAGAGTAATTCAAAGAGCAATAAATGCGTTCACACTAGTTTGTAGTTACTTTACTCTTTTACCCCTCAAACTTTTTGTATCATTGGTTGTAGGGGTGTAAGCGGACTGCGAAAAGTCCAGAGTCAATCCAAATCCCAAACTTATCTGACCGGACTGATCCAAATTTTTTGGACTGGACTCGGACTCAAATTTTCGAGTCCAAATATTTTCGGACTGGATTTGGACTCACCCCTTTGGAGTCCAATAAGTCCAATCCAATCCAAAAATATTTTTATATATAATATATATTTAATATTTAAATATATAATGTATATATAATTAATATTTATATATATAATATAAAATATGTATGTGACTTATTTTATGGAATGGATATAATGAGCTTAATTTTTCAAATTCAATTATGAGAAAACGTTGTGAACCATTAAATCTAAATCGGGAGAAAGAAAAAAATATAATAATCGGACTGGACTGGACTGGATTCGGACTCAAGAAAAAATTATCGGACTGGATTGGACTGGATTCAAAAAATATTTGGATCGGACTTGGACTCAATTTCTCGAGTCCAAAAAACTTTGGACTGGATTTGGATTTGGCAAAGTCCAATCCTGTCCAATCCACTTACACCCCTAATTGGTTGCCTAACATATAATAACTCAAAAGGGAAAAAAATCTTTATTTTTAGTTAATTTTATTTTATTTAAAATAGTAGAATCTTGCCTATTTTTTGAGTTGCATTGGTTTCTTCCCCGATTCCAAATAGGAACAACAAAAGAAAACGGAGGGAGTATCCCTTAAAATTTATTATGACATAATAGTTATTAAAATTTATCATTCGAAAAAATAGTAATTATTAATTATCTCTTATAATTAACATTTAAAAAAAAACTATTTATATGCTTGCCTATACACAACTTTCACCACTAATATATCTAATATTCTTGCTTTGATTTTATAAAGCACTAGTAGGAAATCAATTAATAACATTTATATCTTTCATTGTTATTAGTAACGAAAACATGTTATCTCTAATTACTTAAAGACGAATTGCAAAATATTATAATTATGATGATTGTTATTGTTAACCTTATTTGACCATGATTGTAATATTTTTTAATAATAACATAATCAGCTAATAGTAATATGAATAATAAAATAATAGATAATAATGTAAATATAATACTATATGATCATAGTGGTACTTTAATTAAAATTTTTAATAATAACATAATCAACTAATAGTAATATGAATAATAAAATAATAGACAATATTATACTATATAATTATCACAGTGGTACTTTAATTAAGTTTTTAATTTAGATTTATTGATCATTGACTATTTGGACCTTATTGGAACTTATTAGACCTGATTGGAACTTATTGCACCTGATTGTAACTTATTGGACCTTATTGGACCTGATTGAAACTTATAGACCTGATTGAACCTGATTGAAACTTATCTGAACTGTACTGATTGGACCTGAAACTTAATTTATTAAGGTGAAGAGAACGTACCCTTAGATGAAACTTTTTGACCCATTCAATGTAAAATAATGGGAAAAAGTGAAAAAATAGTACTTTATGGTGAAAAAAGAGAAAAACAAATATAATAGTATTACTTTTTTTTGGTGAGCCAAGTACCCCAAATAATGAAAATTTAAATGTAGCAATTAAAAAGTAACAACCATTTAAGAAAATTGTAGCAATTAAATAAAAACAGATGGAGTATTTTCTAGACTTTGATGATACTTTATTAAGATATACTCCCTCCGCTTTTTTTTATTTGCTACATTTGTTTCCTTGGGAATGAAGCCACTACTTTGACCGATTATTTTGATTATTTTATAAGTAAAAATATAGTCATGTGTGATCTTGTTAGATTCGTCTCGATGTGTAGATTCATAATATCAAATTTTTATAATTTTTACTTAAACGAAATAAGAGATATTAAGAGTTAAATAATGCTTTGAAAACCGTGCACAACAAATGTAGCAAATAAAAAAAAGCAGAGGGAGTACTTTTAACCTCGGGAGATGTGTTACTCCATCCACTACTTTTTTCGAAAGACACGAAAGGGATTCCTAAAATCATAAGATCTTTATCATTTTGTGGCCAACCAATGCTTCGGCATATTTGACACTTCTAAATTTACAAAAGATGATGATTTAGCAAGAAACATCAACTCTGGTAATTATGGAAGAGTAACAAAAGATTTTAGTTCCAATCCTTATATCCCTAAATATTAAAATTGCGAGAGCCGAATGTCTGTGCATATTTTTCACTGTAGTTTTGTTGGGTGCAGTTTATGTAGAAAAGCTAAACCATCAATAAAAGTCATTTCGAGTCTTCTTCCAAATACATTTTTTCCCTGGAAAGAATTGAGCAATGCCGGCAAAGCCATATACTAAAAGTTAACTAGAAAAGAAGAAGAGGTTGATGATTTATAACAGGATATCTCATCCAAACGTACATTAATACACTTCTATCTATATCTATATATCTATATAACGTTGGGTACATAAATCCTATATGTCGTCCTCACAATTAATTCGCCAAATGTCAAATTCTCATGCCTTCTCACAATCCATATGCCACGTGTAAACTAGAGGAAATCTACTGCTTATGTGTCGCTTGCATATTACTTCATGGCGTGTGCCATAATATTTATTGCTAGGAAAGAGGATTAAGTAAATCAAATACAATCCTCTTCATTAGGAAAGAGTATAATAATCATCCTTAAATCAAGCAAATAAACATATTAAAGATTTATGTACAAGAATTAAGGAAATTTGATTGGAAGATTTATTTGTTATCATCCTTAAATCATTTGCTCCATCAATACAAAATCATACTACACGTGCTGAATTCATGCCCATCAGTCTCAAATGATTAGGAAAGATTGTTATGCCCATTTGGTGAGTTATCAATACAAAAATCATAAATTCATAATACATTAATCCATTGCACCGATTAATATTATGTCACTTAATGTAAATAGATAATTTGAGACGATTTGAAATAGATAAATCGTGCATAAAATGAAATGAAAGAAGGTAATACTATCATCACATGAAAAATTGTAGATTGTAGAAAGTTAGTGAATCGAAGAGTTTTTTTTTGTAGAAGATGATTTAATCGATGAGTTGTTATGAAAACCGACATGTATGAGATTTTTTACTTTTAGCTTTAGTTATTTGGAGTATTGGATGTGAAATCGAAAGAGATAGAACTTGGAAGGAGAAGATGGAGAATTTATATGAGAATAGGCTATGATTGTGTTATAAAGTTGTACAAGAGAGATTATCTGTTTTTATAAAGAAGAACGAGGCAGAGAGAATCCTATATAAATAAGAATGGCTAATTTTGTGTCAAGTTACAACAAAAATAATATTTGGTCATCTTATTGTGTAAGTTTGTACTAATGTTACAAAAAATAAAATAAAAAACAATTAAATAAATTACGGATGGAATTGGACTTATCTATTATATGCACTACATTTATTATAAGTAGACAACATTTTGAAAATGAAATAAAGATAAGAAGTCTTAGCCGGAGTAAGTTTGAGGGATTGGATTATGCCTGTCAAAAAAAAAAAAAGAGATTGGATTATGAAAGATGGTTCTAGATACACTTAAACAAAAGGGGGAAAAATGGTACATTTTAAGTTATAAAGGATTTGTTATCTACAAAGTTATAAAGTAGATGTGGGTAGAAAGACTTTAAAGGAACGATAAGATTAATAACTTAGTTCTATAAAATTAGGGGATTATTTTTTGGACCCTGCTTTTTAAAAGATTTCATTAGTAGTATTTCAATTAATCTAATTGTGTGACATAATTTATCTATCTCTATTTGTCTGCTTTTCACATGGGTTTCTTAAAAAATTTGCCAAAGGAGTATGTTGCAATAATCTAAATTATGTTGCAATATATATATATTATTAAAATGACAATATGATATACAAAGACCCTGTTCTAATATGTTCATATAAGGACAGATAAGTTCAGATAAGGACTAATTAGGTCAAATGAGTGCAATTCAACAATAACGAAGAATAAGGTCTAATAAGTTCAGTTAATTAAGTTCAGAAAAGTTCAGATAATTACAGATAAGTCGACAAAAAAAAGGGCCAACTTTATACACACCAGAGGATTTAAATGCTATAAAGGTTATTCAGATTCAGCTAACTATCAACATTATATTCTATTTTAGATAACACATACGATATTCAAGCAATGAAGTATACACCAACATCAGAGCGGCTATTTAATGCGATCAAGTCATGTGGAAATGAGGTTGTAAGGTGAGCTATAAAATTAGAAAGGGGACCACATTGGTGAAAAAAGAGGATAAAGTAAAATGGACATGTTATCAAAAATGAAAAAAAGCAACAGTATGCAGATTCATAAGAAATGGGCTATAAGGAAAGTGTATAGATAAAATAGAAATGTATGTAGTATTACACTAAAAGGAATCTAAATACTTATTAGATTAATGTTACAGGAATCACTAATAGACTAAAAGAAATTTTACCTTGATGACCCAAATTTTACACTATTGTACTCAAAGTTGATAATGTAAAATTTTGATTTCGTCAAGTATTTTTAGCCGGATTTTGAGCCTTATATAGATGGATGACATGATTTTTTAGCCTCCTATCTTAGCCAAACTTTTTTGCCTTATGTATTTATAGATAGTGTAAACTGAGGTACTAATTAAAATTTTGATTATGTGAAATGTTTTTGGCTTTATATAAATAGACAACATAATTAAAATGTACTTTTAGCATTATGTACTAATTCATATATATATATATTTTTTTAATAAGGTAAGGAGAAACCTTGACAAATTGGGGGGAATAAAGGGGATCCCAACTTATATATATATATATCTAAAACCCAAAGCAAAAACATGACATCCTGCCACATGTACTCCCCTCACCCCCCACGCAATCAAATGACATATTAAACAATAAAAATGTGTGATATATGCCTCGAACCCATGTCCTCTCATTTGAGATATAAGTGCACTAACCAACTACTCTACAATCTCATGTTGGTCTTTGTGAAAAAAATATATTTAAAGACAAGATAATTTCCTATTTTTAAGACAATTAAATACAAATGTATATTCGGTTTTTTCACCATATACCCCTGACAATTTTTTTTGCACCATATACCCTTTCAACTTTTGAAATTCACCATATACCCCTCAATTTTTAAATAATACATCCACTTACCCTTAATGACTAACGGCGTTAGACTTCCGTTAGTCATTAACCCCTAAACCCCCCCTCTAACCCTAATTCCCTCTCTAAACCTAATTAACTAACCTAAACCTAACACCTAATCCTAACCCCTAATCTAATACCCTAACCCTAACCACCCAACCAACACCCCCTCCCCTAACCCCATCCCCTCCTCCCACCCCATCCTCCCTCCCCACCACCCCCGAAGCCCCCATCCCACTACCCCACATCCCCGCAGCCGCCTCCCCCTCCCCCTCCCCCCGGATCCCCGCAACCCCCCACCCCTCCCCCTCCCCCCTCCCCGGAGCTCCGCAGCCCGGCCCCTCCCACGCATCCCGCAGCCCCCCTCCCACGCATCCGAAGCCCCGCAGAATTTTCGAACCCAGATTTGAAGAATCTAGAATTTTCGAACCCAGATTTGAAGAACCCACCTCCCTTCCCCACCTGCAGTCGTGCGATTAAATCTCTCTCTCTCTCTCTTTTTCTCTCCTTCTCTCTTTTCTTCTTCGATGAATTGATCGTCGATTTTCGGTCATCCGATCGCTCCTTCAAGGTTCAACAATGGCGGAAGAACTCGCGAAACTTGTCGAAGCTGTATTACTTTGAGACTTCGAACTTCCAGTTCACTGAAATTAGGGTTGCACCACTTCTATTCTATCCTCAATTACGATGTTGAAGCGATCGATGGCGAAAATCAAGCTGATTTTGATGATAATGCGCAGAAGTTAGGGCTTCAATGTTGGAGCCTTTCTCAGATTCATTTTGTTTGTTCTCTTGCACTTTTCAAGCGGTGGAAGGGGAGGGGAGGTGGGTTCGCGCAGGAGGGGAAGGGAAGGGAGGGGGTCGGGGGAAGGGGGGGGGTCACGGGGGAATGGGAGGGGGTGGTGGTGGTGACGAGGTGGTGGTGACGGGGTGGCGGTGATGGGGTGGTGGTGCAGTGGGGTAAGGGGTGGGGGAGGGTGGTTAGGGTTAGGGCCCAAGTTAGTGTATTAGATTAGGGTTAGGGTTAGGGTTTAATTTAGGTTAGTTAATTAGGATTAGGGGAGGACTAGGCCCTAATGACTAACGGAAGTCTAACACCGTTAGTCAGAAGGGTAAGTCGATGTATTTTTTGAAAGGTGGGGTGTATATGGTGAATTTCAAAAGTTGAAAGGGTATATGGTGCAAAAAAAATTTGTCAGGGGTATATGGTGAAAAAACCGATATATATTTATACTCATTAAGCTAATGTTAATAATAGCATGTCCTACCCTTTCAATAGTCTTATAATAAAAAAAACAAAAGCTCTTTAAATTTTTATAACCTCCGTAATTAACACTACTACACCATTTCATTGCATCGGTTGTATTCTTACACATCAACCTACGTTAAAAAAATTGTATTATATTTTTTATAAGTAATTATATATTTATATATGTACTCTCTTGAAACCGATGTTATATTGATGAATAATTCATGTTATAATTTACTATGTAGAAAATTTAAAAAGAACTTGAAGACCATTTAATTTCCTAAGCACAATCCAATGCCTATAACTTTTTTTTTCCACTTTTCTCAAGTGTTTGATTTAAGACTTCAAATTCACATTGATAAATGATTAGGGGCATCGCCCGAGCCAACAACTAGTTTGTATTATAAAAATCACAGATAAACGCAAATCATATTACCACTGACCAAGGCAAACAAAACTGAAAAATTGGCAAAAACAAAAAGAAAATTACAATACAAACTTTAACATTAAGAAACGATAATTTCATTAGGAAAAATTGACACTACGGGGCTGAACTATTAGCGGTTTTCTTTAATAGGTATCAACTTTAAATATTTCAGTGGGAGGCCCAAGTATGCCATGACCCATTTTTACGTGGACCCAACAGGTCATTTAACCTGCTACTTCAGGTTAATGAAGTCACGTGATTCATTACATGATCACATGACTTTAAAAACCCAACCTATATTTTCTAACCCAATTCTCCATGTTCTTCATTTCTCTTCGTGTTTTTTCAATCAAAATCCATGGTGTCTGCTAATGCATCCGGATCTAGCTCAGTTAATTTAAGAAGTTCGGGCGGGCAATTGTGAAGTGTAACCATGACATTCATGCGAAATTGCGAACTGTGAAATCTGGTGGCAATGTTGGAAGGAAATTTTATGGGTGTTCCTTGTGGCCAGTAAGTGTATGTTAAATTAGGGCAAATTTTTTTTCTTTTTCTCTTGAGAATGCAAATAACCATGACTATTGTTGTTGTTCTTTTAGGTAGCAGATTGTGGATTCTTTAAATGGGAAGTGAATAAAGGGGATTTAAAGGGATGTCATGAATGTGGGGACTTACAAATGAAGTTGTTGGAGCAGTTCACAACCATTGCTGAGTTCGAGTTGCAATTCAAGGTTGTTGAAGAAAAGGTTAGCAAACTAAAGATGAAGAAGGACAAAATGACTTCTGAAGTTGAAGAGATTAGGATGGAGATGGCTAGAATTAATGAATTGGCTAAGAGTAAGGGATGGGAGATATTGGCTATAAGCGCGTTGTTGTTGTCCTGAATTTTCTTTGTTCTGGTCATTGTTTCCATGAACTAATCATGACAGTTTGTTTAGGGTGGGGATGTTAGTATGAGTTGTTCTCACCTTCTACTATGGCCCAGGCAACTGGATACATTTGGTCATTAGCATCCCTGCCAACAGCTGCCAATAATTGACCACCCAAAAAGGTCTTCAAGAAGCAAGCATCAATACTCAAGATCTTATGCATCCCTCCAGCCATCCTTTTCTCACACCAACAAAACAGATGAAGAGTCTTTGAAACACAGGAGTTGCACTCCTCCTTGGTAGGGGTGTTCATGGGTGGTTAACCGTCCCGAAATAATATTTTGGTTCGGTAACTGAAAGTTTCGGTTCGATCGTTTTGCGAACCGTAACCGTAACCGTTTAGACCGGTTACCGCCTGGCGGTTAACCGTTTTTTCGGTTCGGTTTTTCGGTTAACCATTAACCGTTATTCAAGTTATAATATTATAGTTTACTTAATGTAAATATATATATTCTAATTGTTTTGTGCATATACTTTAATATTATATATACTCTAATATAAATGTATTGAAAGTGGATAATAAATCAATTGAAAACATTATAACACTAAGAATTTACTCCATTTCCTAATTATAGTGTTTAAATTAGTACTAAAGTTTTCGAATAATCACAAACTTCCTCTAATTGTTGTTACTTAGTAACAAATTTTAGAATTAATGTAGTTGTTGGAAAATATTTCACAAAAATTAAATAGAGGAAAAAAAATATTTCGGTTTTTCGGTTAACCGTTCACTCAGAAATCATAACCGTATCCGTACCGTTTAACCGTTACTTTTACCGGTTCGGTAACTGTACCGTTAAAACATTTTTTTATCGGTACGGTTACCATCGGTTTTTCGGTTTCGGTTTTTTATGAACACCCCTACTCCTTGGCCTTTCATCATTCAACAACTTAATAACAATCTCTACATTACTGTATCTCAAAGCTTAAAGGTATCTACCCAGCTTGGCATAATGTTCTTCCATAGAACCATGAAGCAGTTTATGGGCCTTGTACTTCACCTTATAGGCCAAGGCACTCTTCATAGCAACCCTATATGCTTGTCTCACTGTCTCAATTAGCTCCTTGGCTGGCCAGTGAGGCCTTGCCTTGAAAATCTCCAAAAACTGTTTTGCAAGCCAAGTAGATGTCATTTGTCTGTTGCCTTCCATGTTCCTTGTGCAACTATGTTCATCATCAACATATTTCACAACAAAGCATGCCCTCCTTGAATCCCAGGAGGCAAACAACCTGAATGGGCATCCTGTATTGCACTTCACCTCCATTCTCCCTTGCCTCCTTTTATTACTTGTAGCAAAGTACAAGTTTCTCCCACAGGTTATAGCAAACCTAGCCATAACACTTCTAAATGCCTCTCTACTAGGGAACCTCATTCCAACTTTCCACACAAATTTTGTGAAATATGTATCCTCAGTAACTAGAAGTCCTCTCCCTCTTCTTCTCCTAATATCCACATTCTCATTACCACTGTCCTCTGGGGCATGGATATCATCCTCACTGTCCTCATACTCACTCACATTTCCTTCCTCAACATTATGTGTCTGAGTTTCCCCACTGTTAGCAGCATGATATCTAAGCCCTAATCTTCCTTCTGCTGCATCCTTTTGGAGCTGCTTTGCCAACTAAAACAGCTTTGTGTTTGTGCCTCTCATCCTATCCCTAGCTAACCTTAGTTCATCATCACTACTCTCTCCATCCCCTCCTTCTTCAATGTGTTCTAAAAACCCCAGCTCAGGTTCTTCTTCCCTCTCTAGATCACTCAATCTCTCAGGCTCCAATTCAGTATCATACCCATCATCTCCATCAGAATCACCAGAAGGTTCATATACCCAGGATCTGATTCTTCTTCAGAAGATTCTTCCCCAATGAGCCCCTTTAAGGTCACTGGACTCTCTGGTCTGTTATCATACCACTCATAGTAGTTGTGTGAAAAAGTTTTTTGGTCATAAATGACTGCTTCTTCAGGCTGGTTTTTTCTCAGTTCTAGGAGTAGGTGAAGGTGCTTTTGGTGGTTGATCTTGTGACTGTGTTTGTGGAGCTGTTTGTGATACAATTAGTGAAACTGGGGTTGTCTCAAATTGAGCTTCTTAGGTTGACTATGTTTCATTTAATGTGGAAGTAAAAGGAGTTGGCTCAACAGTAGGTATATCAGGGGGAGGCAAATATAATCTAGATATGTGGTACATAAACTATACTTCTGCTCTGGAATCTTTAATCCTAGAACTTGAGCTCACTAGTATTAACTTCTTGGCAGAACTTTTTTTGTTTCTTATTTTTTGTGTAGGTGGGTTTTCATTTGAAACACTTGAATTTTAAGGAAAGAAATGTGCGTAAGGGTAATCAGCAATGCCATACCTTCTCCCTGGAGATTGTCTAAGCATGTTAGAATAATCCATTCGAAGCCCAGTTGCTTCAAAATTCTCACGGAAATTGTTTTCCACCGGATTCGAAGGACGAGGCGGCGGAGAGGGGGCCCTTTGAACAGGGAAAGCCTCTTCTCCTGAGAAATACTCCTCCTCCGAACCATAATATCCCCTAGCTTCACCATATCCACCATTTCCCCATCTGAATCGTCACTGTCCGACGAACTTCTATGAGGTCTCCTTATCGGATAATCATCTGGAGTAAAACTTTGATAAAGGTCGACTTTTGGACTACGATAACGAAAACGATCTGGTAAGCCTTCAATGTAATTTGTGTAATATGCATGGTTCACAGGACCATACAAGACTCGAATTCCAGCATCCTCCAAATCTTGCATTCTGTTTTGTACTCTTCTTTGCGCATCTTCCTCTGAATCAGGACACCCTAGGGTATAATGTCCCACCCTCCCGCATTTCTTACAAAATCTGAAAACGCCTTCGTACCTAAAATACACCCAAACTACCTGGTTGTCATAAAGTGGTAGATAAAAACCATGGATGAGAGGCAGTGATAGATCGATCATCATTTTTGCCCTTATTTCTGGAGAGGAAGGCAACTCTTGGCTTGCGTGTTCCATATCCTCTATAAATCCCACATGCCTCAATGCATGTGCCGCCCAATCATTTGAAATGTAGGCAAAAGGCAACCCTGCTACTCTAACATACAATCTTGCATAGTTGAAAGACAATGTCTGTGGGACCTGAGACCAATGACTTTGTGGGAAGATGATTATTCTTCCATCGATGATAGTAGTATGTTGGTCCAGAATTCCTTCCAGATCTGCTCTTTGCGAAAAATAAAAGATATAGTACGACCCAGTTCGATTTACTGTAATTTCACCTCTTCTGCGTCATTGAGATAAAACTAAACCTTGCACCAAAATGGGATTTGGTGGGTTAGGACCAAAAAAGACCCCAACAGCTGAAAGGTTCCAATTTATAGGTTCATTTTGAGTAAACTTTGGTGGAGGAGGGATTAATGATCCCATTTTGAAATGGGAACGATAGTTATTACTACTCATAAATGCTTGAAAAAACAGGAAAAAGATTTTTGAACAGAATCTTGAGAAGGGGAAGAGACTTGAAGATGGAGTAAATGCACTCTGAGAAAACGAATTTAAAGAAGCAGTAAGCAAACCCTAGTTTAACCTTAATGCCAAGTGTAAATAACCTGATGAGCGTTGGAATTACATGAAACCCATTTGGAGAATCTAACCCCTAAGACCTAGGAATAACCTTTTATAGGTTCATAATGGTTGAAATACAAATTGCAGTGTATCTACTGCAATTCCCAAGAGAAGAAAGGAATTCTATTGGCTGATAAAAACGAGACAACACTTTTTAGAGAAGAAGAAGGAAGGCAGAAATGGATTTCACTTTACTGTAGCTTTTGCATGCTACAGTTTCTATTAGGGGTGGTTAGTTTAGTGGTGATGCTAGCCTTAGTGATGTAACTACCGACTATACCATCAGACACTGTTTATGCTGATTGTTCTTAGTAAAGGTCCAAGTATGCAATAAATGCTTCTTGTTGTCTTGTTTGAGTTTCCTTCCCCTTGTTGAGAAAGGAAATTATTAAAAGCAACTCTAACCAAAGCAACTCTAACAACCTTCTTAAAATAATAGAGGAAAATAAAATAAATAAATAAAGTGAAAATAATATCTAACAACCCAACAATGCTATTTTAATTAAACCACTTTCTTCAACATGTCATTTCTCACCAAGTAATTTGCTTCTTTAGCATAGGAAAATAATGAAAAATATTATTCTATTCACTAGGTAGATAATTCACTACAAATAAACATTAACATATAATAAAGTGGAGATTGATACATCTACCAACTGGGTAAGCAACCCACTAGAAATAGACAATTAAAAAATTATTAAGTCTTCTGTGTTGGACTCATCAATCATATAAATATATATAATACAAAATAATTTTCGCCACATGTCATCCCACCATTTATTTGCACACGTGTCATTCTTACAATTACTATTAACCATGCATCTAATTGCAACGTATTGGTTGCGCTATGTTGTCACTGTCATATACGTGGAAGAGAATATATCAATAGTTTAATTAATGGGTTGCAGATTCTCATCACTAACTCATTTTTTCGTATCTGATTTGTGTGGTGTTGTCATGAATTGAGTCAACTTTTGCCAACTATAAAGTAATCGTCCAACGCTCTTAATATGTGAAAAGAATTATCATTACAAGTCTACTGTCAAAGTGTTGCAAACAGAATACAAATTATATCATATTTCCTCCCCGAAAGAAGGACAAGATTCTTGAATTTTACCCATGACCTATTGGACCAATTCATCCTATCAAAGATAAAGTTGAACATTAGGACTCGGTTAAAAGCAATATTGTTGATTTTTTTTTTTGAAAAAGCCAATTTTTTTTAATAATGGTGGGGCCACGACCACCCAGGACCCCATGTGGATCCGCCACTGTTCCAACCTTGATCCTCATTACATGTTATATTTATTTTATTTTGATATGCACTTATAAAATTTAGATAATGACTTCACACGCATAACGTGCACATAAGGCTAGTACTTAATAAAGCAAACCGCATGGTAACCAAAATGATGCTACCAACTTTATTTAATTACAACAAGGATTAGCATCCATACTTGAATACTTGACAGTGTCGGTCCCGAGTTTTCATGGGCCCTTGGCAAAATAATAAATAAGGGCCCTTAATATCTAATTAAAAGCTAAACACATGCTCCTATGGTCTTTTTGTCTTCGTAGGAATACTTGGCAGCACTGTTTTTTTGAGGTAATAAGTAGCTAAACCCATAATTCTATAACGATTGGACATTTCATAACATTAACCAAATAACATACTGCTACTGAATATAGAAAGATACATCCTTTTTATTTTATCCAACTCACACTTATGCTGTCTCCTATCATCAAAAAATACATTTTCTGTTCCAAAATTTAATTAGTATTATTTAGTTGTGAGACTTATGACTTGTGAAACATCTAATATGTATCCAAATTATACTTTGCAAATTTACGAGTAAAGCATGAAACATTGTACTAAGTCAGTATATATGTGATAAGCAAAGGATACCAACTACATAATTATCAAAAAAAAAGGAAACCAACTACATCATTGATCATAATATCTGTAAGATAATTAGTGAAGCATCAAACAATTGTCTAACCTATGATATAAAATCGTATTAATCAAATAATTATATCCATGAGTTAAATTATACAGCAATAACAACATTTTAACATTTTAGATTAGTGGAGTGAAAAATAAATAAAGATTGGAGAAGTCGAAGAGTTGTCAATAAATAATATTTTAGATTATTATTCACTACAAAGTAATGATTCTTATAAGTATCACCGTATTAGGATATGGAGATTGAGTTTTATATTGCAAAGTTTTTTTCCATTGCTGGACTAGTAGGCAACCAGATTTGTTTCATTAATCGAAGATTTAGGGTCCAATCTGTTCAACTTATTTTAACTTATATAAGATCTTATAAGATCAGATAAGATAAGATAAGATAAGATAAGATAAGATAACAAAAGATAAGATAAGATCAGATAAGATAAAATAAGATGTTAGACACACACAATAAACTATCTTATAAGATAAGATAAGATAAGTTAAGATAAGATAAGATCAGATAAAATAAGATAATATAAGATAAGATAAGATAAGACAAAATAAGTTGATACAAACGGACCCTTAATTGCAAATAAAGAGTGAAGAACTCAAAGAGTTGTCCATCAATACTTGGGGAAGTAGCGAAATTGAAGGACGATATATTGATTAAAGAAACAATTATGGAAGTTGGAAGGCGGGATTAGGGAAGAATACGCGTGTTATAGCTTAAGTTCATAATTTTTCTTTTTTTCTCTAAAACATAAATATTGAATGTGAGGCCCTATCAGTCCTGGGTCATAGGTCGTTGCACTCCCGGTCTATGCCTAGGCCCGACCCTGATACTTGATAATTCAAACCACAATAATAATTTAATGGACTATTCATTTTTAGCATTTATTTATATTCCAACCACACAATAACCATAACGATGTTGAAAACTTTATTGAATCATATTACAACCAGGAAATGAAATAACATCCACAATCAAAGACTTTGTTTTCCAAACATCAATAACAACTTAATTTTACTTAGCTTCTTGAATAGCATTTATAGACTATTCATTAGCAATGACCCGATGTATCAAAGGCGGTAGTTGTGCACGCCAACATTCCAACAGAAAAGACCCAGTCACAGTAACAATTTCCACAACACCAATAAAGAGGACCACATTGCTGATTATAACCAACGCAAGCAAGAGGATTAGTATTAATGCCAATCTCCTCAAGCATAATGTTTGAGAGGGGACGAACAGCAAAGGTGGCTTGAGGTTTGGTGGCTAGCATCACTAAGGCTAGCATCACCACCAAACTAACCACCCCCTTCACGTTCTTACTCATTTCCATCTCAATTGCTTATCACTAGATGTTTTGTGTTTGTGTTTGTGTTTGTGTTTTGGATGGAAAGATGAAGGATTGGTGTCCATTTTTATAGCCAAGGGGTTACATGGATAAATTGGTCATTTTGCTGTGGCTTTTAATTATTTTCGTTCTATAGCTGGTCTTCAACTCTATCATCTATTGATGGTCCCCCATGTCTCAAATGATTAATTTTTTAGCATATGATCCCACTTTAATTAATTTGCATAATCAAATTGAGACGTTGAATAATGACGTTGAATCTTTTTTTTTTTTTGACATTGACGTTGAATCTATCAATACCATTATTGTTGATGCAAGTTGTTCTTAGTAGTTGTCCAAATATAGTAAATGATTCTCGTTGTCTTATTTGAGTTTCCTTCCTCTTGTTGAGGGACAATCAATATAAATATCCTATATGTAACCATTGATTAACTACTAATGCTATTTCAATCAAACCACTTTCTTCAACATATCATTTATCACGACATAATTTGCTTCTTTAGCATAGTAAAATAACGAAAAATCTTATTCTATTCACTAGGTAGATAATTCACTAAAAATAAACATTAATATATACCCTCTCTGTTTCTTTTTAAATGTGACACTTTGACATTTTACATTATTCACAAATTTCACTTTGACTATAGTTTGTGATTTATATGTGAATAAAATAATAGTCATGTGAGATCTTGTTACATTCGTCTTAATATGTATTTTTTTAATATTTACTTTTTATAATTTTTACAAATACAAAATTAGAGATATATGTCCTTAAGGCATGCGTGAAAAGTAAAAGTGTCACATTTAAAAAAAAGGAAATTTCCTCAGGTACCCCTGAGGTTTGACATAATTCTCAAATTGCCTATCACATTTGGCGAATTTCTCAGATACCCCCGAACTTTGACTTTGTTCTCATAATACCCTTACTAAAAACGGAACCTTAACGCCATTAGGTTTTCCTCTCTCTCTTTTCTCCATTTTCATCTTCTTCATCTCTTCTCCCACCATCCTCCATTGATGACATCCTAAACCTCCAATTTGCTCTCTCTCCTTCCACCTACATGTAGGGCTGACAATCAGATCGGGTTGGGTCGGGTTCGTATTCGGGTCGATAATAAATGGGTCAAAAAATAAAAAATCCCTCAACTCAAACCTAACCCATTTAATAAACAGGTTGAAAAACTCAACCCTGACCCGACCCATTTAATAAACGGGTTACCCGTATACAGGGGCGGAGCTACATAGTAACAAGGGGTAGCACGTGCTACCCCTGATTTTTTTCAAAAAAATTTTGAGTTTTTTTTTTTTTTTTAAAAAAGGGGAAAGCGACAAGGCGTGCAGGTGCAGCGAGTCCAAGCCCTAATTCCCAGACTACTCTCTGCTATTGTCGCTCCTTGTTGCCTCCGACCTCTATCTCCGCGCTTAATAACTATGGTCAAGTACTCTTCTCTCTTTCTCTCTCCTAAATTTTCTTCCTTCATCTCCATTATTGTCCCTAATTGTATGTCTTACATATTACTTCACTGCTATTTAACTTGTTTTGTGTCATTAATTCCTTTCAAATTAAATTTTGCATTTTTTTAATAGTTTTTCTACTTTTTTCAATTTTAGTGCAGGTAGTGAAGAGCAAACAATCTGAATTAGCGGGAATCACTCGCTTTTCTACAAATATTCTGTGAATGAAGGGTTTGTAATTTTCTTTTTTTGATAATGTAATGTGAAGTAATTTTTTTCAAATTGGTTTATTTTTAGGGTAAAAAATTGACGGAATTATAATTTTTTCTTCTATGTATAATAAATTCAGTATCTTGACGTTTGTAGTTGTAGATCTGCCGCTTATTATCGAACCTGAGCTCCACGCCTTCTTGGATAGCTGGTGCCCACTGCCCAGAGCTCTACCTTGTGGTCTGTGGAGCAGTGAAGGCTTTGCTGTAGTTTTTGGTAAAAAAATTTCCTTAAAATTATACTCCCTCCGTCCCATAATATAGTGCTTGCATTCCATTTTGGGTGTCCCAAAATATTGTTCTTGTTTCTATATTTTAATTCCACAATTCCCATTGATTTGCCTAAAAAACCATGCAACCATCATTTATTTGCTCCTTGGAAATAGTTTTTTTCTTTGTTTAATGAACCAAAGGGTTGAATTAGTCATATATTTAATGCTCTTTCACCCATTATACACCATTCTCTCTCCTAAAATCAGTTTTTTTCCCACAACATTAATTGTTTATCATTCATGTTTCACTTTCCTTAATTCTCGTAAAAAATGAGAAATAAGCACTATATTATGGGACGGAGGGAGTAGTTGGTAAAAAAATTTCCTTAAAACTATAGTTGGTTTAAATTGTTAGTGAATTGTTAGTGAATTTTTTATTTTGCCATCATTTGCTAGTTAACTATAGTTTCTGTGAGTTGTTAGTGACTCAGTGTTAATTTTTAGTGATTTTGACTTTCTGAATTGTTAATGAAGTATTTTTTTATAAGTATAAATGTGGTGTTGTGGATTTATGAAGTGAGTCGTTGAGGTTGTTTTTTAGTGTTCTAATGTTGAATTAGAAATTTATAATGGATGTAAGAGTTAGAAAATAATAGTTGAATTTAAATTTACAGTTGAAAAATTACGCTACCCCTCACCAGAAATCCTGGATCCGTCCCTGCCCGTATAACCCGTTTAACCCATTTAGTCATTATTATAATTATATTGAAAAATAATTATTTTCTTAAAAAACAAAATGAGCAAGTTCACTACTGAAAGTATACATGTTTAGAGTTTCTTAGAATAATTATGAACCATTTTAGAGATATTTTACTACTTTTTAACCAAATTTTAGATTTATCAATATGTTTTTTTCGAGAATTTTCTATATGTTTAAGTTAATCAGATCAAAGCAGGTCATTTTCAGGTCGGAAATGTCAACCTAAACCTAAAAACGGGTTAATCGTGTCAACCCATTTACTTAAATGGGTCAAAAGTCCAAACCCTAACCCGCTTATTTCGGGTTAGGTTCGAGTCGGGTTGTCGGGTTGGGTCGATTTTTGCCAGCCCTACCTACATGCCTTTCTCTCTCCTCCCCATCTTCATCTTGTGAATTTCCCCCATTTTCGATGATGGTTAGGATGGGAGGAGAAAGAGAAAATTGAATGTTTAGGATGTCATTAATCGAGGATGGTGGGAGAAGAGATGAAGAAGATGAAGATGGAGAGGAGATAGAGAGAGAGAGAAAATAATGGTGTTAGGGTTCCGTCTTCAGTAAGAGTACTTTGAGCATAATGTCAAAGTTCAGAGGTATTTGAGGAATTTCCCAAATGTGAGGGGCATTTTGAGAATTACGTCAAACCTCAGGGGTACCTGAGGAAATTTCCCAAAAAAACGGAGGAAGTATAATAAAGTGGAGATTGATACATCTACCTACTGAGTAAGCAACCCACTAGAAATAGACAATTAGAAAATTATTAAGTCTTCTAAGTTGGACTCGTCAATCATATAAATATATATATAACAGAATAATTTTCACCACATGTCATCACACGATATATTTGCAGGCATGTCATTCTTACAATTATTATTAGCCATGCGTCAAATTGCAATGCATTGGCTGCGAAATGTTTTCATTACCATATACTACGTGAAAGAGAAAATATCAATAGTTTAACTAAATGGTGTTGCAAATTCTCATCACTAACTCATTTTTTCGTATCCGATTTGTGTAGTGTTGTCATGAATTGTGTCTACTTTTGCCAACTCTAAAGTAATTGTCCAACACTCTTAATATGTGAACTAAATTATTATTACTGGTCTACCGTCAAAGTGTTGCAAACTGAAAAACAAATAATATCATATTTCCTCCTCCCCAAAAGAAGGAAAAGATTCTCGAATTTGACACATAACCTATTGCACCAATTCATCCTATCAAAGATGAAGCTCAACATGTCTTTGATGGCGCTAACACTGCATAACCTCCTCTTCAAAAGGATTGATAAACGCATTAATTGATACCAATTTTTGGTTATGTGATCTGGATTTGTGTAAACAATTGGAGAATTATGATTCAAATGAAAAAGGACATCACGAGTAGTTATTATTCGTGGCCAACTAATGCTCGTACCACGCATTGTGCCTCATGGATAATTATTTATGCCAAATTAGTACTTGTACCTAGGATAATTCATGGTACGAGTACTTTTATACACGAGTATTTTCTCTTTGGCACAAACACATAGCTTTAGATCCATCCTAAGGAAGTAAATATAATACCTCTCATGATTGCTTTAATGGATTTAGCAGACTACTCATTTCAGTAAGATGCGACTTTGTTTTAGGGAGCTTATTTCCTAAGTTACCCGATAGTTAAATGCACCAAGAGAACTTATATCAGAGCCAAGCACGCTTGAAATAGAAAAAAGCTAACTGTAAGAAAAGATAAACATGGTAAAATATATATTTGTTTATTTTTTTACCTATAAATATGTACATATATTTTTGCAACTAAATTGATGATATTTTATTTAAAGTACTTTTTATACCTTTGATCACCTTTAATTTGCATAAACTATTTTAAAAATAGTTTGATATGGGTAGAATGTTTATTATTTTAGAATATATATTTTGAGTTTTACAATATTAGTTGTTGTACCGCGCGCTAACACGTATGGCACCTCAAAATATTGTAATAGTAAGAGTTTGATAATGTTTGTATATTTAGTTGAGAGTAAATTTGAAATGCTAACATCTAATGTAGTAAATTTAAGGTGTGGTTAGTGTAATTTCATTATCTACGTCATGATTGCTCAATAATTTTTTGATCATCATCATGCAAGAAGAAATTAATTGGTAAACCCTCTTTTTATAAGTTTACATTAATTTTAAAGAACAAGCACCAATTCCTACAATGAGAACCTACAATAATAATATCTCCAAAATGATTTGAACATAGGAGATAGGACAAAGGATATTCTAGTCTATAATAAGACATGTTATCTCAAACATATCATTTTCTTATTTTGTAGGAGTGTTGAGAGGTCTGCTGCAAGTCTACAATTCTTAGAGCTATGATAAACATTTAATTGCTAGATGTTTAAGCAGGGGAAAAATTGTTAATTTACATGGGACAAGAAAGGTAAAGTTGGCGTTCAAACGAAAATGTGACCTCGGAAAATGTGATGCTAACAATGCAACTACAAATAGTGTTCGTGTAATTACAAACAGTGTTTATGCAAGTACCAAATAGTACTCAGGAAATATAAATAGTGTTTACAAATAACGCCAGTCAAACAAAAAATTGCCAGTCTAACAAAAAGGTTGACCTCGAAAAAATGTCATGTTAACAAATAGTGTTCATTCAACTACAAATAATGTTCATGTATTGTAAGTAGTGTTTATGCAAATAACAAAGTGTTCAGGAAATATAAATAGTGTTCATGAAACCAACTCGTGTTTTTATATATTAAAAGGTAAATAAAAATCTGCAAATAAAAAAAAAATTATTTTTTCTTTTATACTGTCTTTTATTACTTTTTTATTCCTTGCTAGATGTTTTGATTGGGGTGAGTGATAAAATAGACAGCCCTTTAGAGATAGGAATGGCACGTGCTCTATAAACAAATACTTCCTCCGTTCTGTTTTAAATGAAACGTTTGCTTTTTCACGCAACCCAACGCGCTTCTTTAATCATTAATATATTTAGTTGTGCACACGTAAAAAATATAAAAAAGTTATAATTTGATAGTATGCATCGAGACGAATCTAACAAGATCTCACTTAACTATGTTTTTCTTTATATAAAGGCGATAAATTGGAGTCAAAATTGATCAATGAATAGTGTCATTTCACCCAATGTTTCATTTAAAACAGAACGGAGGAAGTATGTGATATGTCTTTCCGGGCTGTTATTCTTAGAATAACAAATCACGTACTCTGGGTTGCTAAATGACGCCCTAAAATTTCGTAGCTACGCCTTAAATACGTATAAAATACTGTATTTGTATACTTTCCATCTCTTTTCTCATTTTCTCCCCTTCCTTCCTCACTTTCCCTCCCCATCTTCTTCCACATCACCACTGGGATCTGATGCCGGCACACCACCACCGCCACACTCCTAAATTATTTTGCCCCAAATAGCAAATCCTCTCAACCCCACGCCGCAACAAAAGAAAAAAAAAGGAAACCCCGACCCAAAAACAATTTAGAAAGGCCGTCAACACTCCAACTTGGTTGGCATTTTCTTGCAAATACCATTTTAAAAAATGAAGCAGAGCCCACCTGCTGATCTCTGCTGAAGGAAATACTAGTATAAAATTCCAAGTTGTTGTAGATAATCACCTTCAAATTTTACAACCAGAACCGAAGATCAATTTTTCCTTGCATTACTCGTGCACCACTAGTCCATTATTACTCGGGTGACACGAGAGCTGTCAATCTTCCGAGATTTCTTCGCTTTTTAAAAAAAAAAATCAAGAAAAAGAGACGTTCACCATATATGAATTATTGAATTATATGATACTTTAAGATACTAGTGGTTGGCCCGCGTAGCGCGCGGGCATGGCTAGGAGTAGCTAGATTGACATCAATGTTGGTCATCTGGCTTACTATAATTTCTTGTTATAATAAAAATTGTCGAATATATGTCACGAGAAGCACATTTTTTTCTTCGGATAACCTCATTTTCTTTATCTAGTAATATATATTGTTACTTTTAATTTCAGCCAAGAAAATTTCATATCCCACTCACATTTTTCACTCCATATAGCCATATCCCCCATGTTATTCCTCTATTTTGCTAGTGAATCTTCTTTAGACTATCAAGGTGAAAAATTATTATATTTAGAATCCCTTATATATAATACCAAATTTTAACAAATTTGCTTTTTTAAATGGGACATGCCAAACAAGGCCCACGTAAGTACACATATTATACAAAAATGCTTTGACAAAGCTAAATTTGTATGCTTGAACATTTCAATTTAACACCCAGAAACATGATTTATATAGGAAGATGCGCGCGTTACTACAAAATGTTGTATTGGTTATAATACAAGCCAAAGTTTACTCTTGCAAATATCGCGAGATTTATGCGTTCTATAACAGTAAGAATTGTAAGGATTTTTTTTTAGTTTAGCATATCGATTCCTTTTACTTGTGGATACTTTACCACCAGTAGCCTGCTGGATCGTTGCTATATTTGTGTATGTTTGCATACAAGTAATTGTAGCTCTACCTTTTTCTTAATTGTCTGTGTCTTCCTTATCTCCAGCTTTCTAAAGTTGAAAGTTTGGATACCGACTTTGGTGCAATCTAAGGTTTAGATTAATCTTCATAATTCTACGATTGGAAAAAGGTCTGTGAATAAACATTATTATCATCATTTAGCTCTAAGTACTGACAACCTTCAATACGCACTTATAATAGAAAAGGAAAAGCTTTTTATATCATCGCTTTTTGTATTTTGGATAGAAACATATTGCTCATAACATCCAAAAAATATGTCACAACTTACAAGTGTTAAGAAGGTGGATTATATGATTACTTAATAACTCCATTAGTATACAAGATTAAGTCAAAAATAATGTGTGAAATGTTCACTTAATAAGCTTAGCTGTCTATCTCCTTCACTGGCTTCACATGCACCAAGTCTCTCAAAGGACTTCTTTTACTTGGTACCTCTAGCAGAGAATGCTCCCTCAATTCTAACTTCCATGTTCTCCTTCTGCCTCAACAATTTTTCTAGCTGAAAACAAGGTCACCAAACGGAGGACACTGATACATGAACTCCACAATAACTTTGAGTTTGCAAGCTTGAGTAGAACCAACACTATTAAGAACAAAAATGTATAAGAATCTGGTCAGTTGCATCATTTCCAGCAAGCAAAGGGACATAAACTGAGACATTTCAAGGAAGTTTATAACAAATGATATTCTCCAACACTTGTAAGGAAATCACCAGCATCCTCTCTGTACAATAAAATTGTGTCATCCTCATTTACCCTGCACATATATTAAGAATTGACAAGCATAGAAGACCAGATTTTTCCTTAAAGCTCCCATTCCCTATATTAAGAATTGACTCATAGTTTGATATTATAACACAATTTTGAAAAGTAGTGTTGCAATAAAGTAGAGTAACTCATAGTTAGAATTTGATATTATACTTTCATCTCATCACTAATGTATCTCGTAAACTTATAAGTCAAATCAAAATAAACCCAAAATCCTAATACACTACTTTATTTACAAGTTTATAGACAAACAATGTGCTAATTCCCAGAGAACAATATACAAGGGGGAAAGAGAGCCATTAACAAAAACATAAGTTTCACGGCCTGAGCAAGAAAACAAGGTGATCGTCTTCTCCCATGAGCATCTCTCTCTAACGTGAAACAACAAAAACCCAAAAACAGAGAGAGAGAGAGAGAGAGAGTGTGTGTGTGTGTGAGAGAGAGAGAGAGAGAGAGAGAGAGAGAGACCAATGGCAGTCTGAGAGAGTGTGAAAGAGACTGAAAACTAAAAGAGACAGAAATGAACACAAGTGTGGTTCTGAGGGAAGGAATTGACCTGCCTATTCCTATTCCGACTGAGGAGCACAGGCCATTCAACAGGGAGATTCTGAAATTGCGGAGGCTTGGTTCGATCAAGCCATTGAGTATTGAAAACATGCTATAACGCTTACTCCTGGGAATTAATGACAAAACAGAAGCTGGTATTCATTAATAGACTGTACCGCAGTTGTAGCGTTAGCAAGCACTTACTTTACGCTGCCAGCAAGGGGACAGTGGCTGGTACTCAGAGGCCAACGACAAGGAAGTAACAACCTGAAGAGCAGAGTAGATTAGAGAGATGAGCATCATAGGTAAAACACATGGCTTAGGCTATATCTACTTTCATTTATCTCATAATATGTACGTTTGTGAAAAAATAAATATATAATCTGACAAAATCCGCACATATTGAACAAAGCAGCGAGCCTACTGGAACATGCTGAACTCAGGCTTAAGATCCTGTTTTCATTTCTTTACAAATTACAATATGTTAGGTATCTTTAATTAAACTGAACTCTTACATTATTTTGTTCATGATTATGTAAAGAAAAAACATATTTGATTTAATTAAACTGAACTCTTACATTATTTTGTTCATTTCTCAGTTCACCAAATTACCCAGATACAATATAATTGGCAGGTAATTAAAGCTTGCCAAACTCTTTCTACCAAGAAAAGATCATTGTAATGTCTATTGCATTTGAAGAATAGACAGAATCACTATATGCCATTTTCTAAGGAATAATTAAAGAGAGGAAAAACTAAAATAGTGAAACCCATGCTTGTAATTAGTCATCTGAAAATGCTGAACAAATCGATGTGGAAAGAAAGAAAAATATTTTATCATATCTAAGGTGTAATAATCATGACGGACAAGTACAAGCTGTACAACTCCATTAAATAATTACAAAAATTTAACTTCTGAATGCCAAAGAAATCAAGCTGTCAACCAGTTGACTTAAGTTCTGCATTAGATTTATCGGAGATTCGTTCTTTAAGCAAACCATCAACAAACATAACCCATATCTTTTTTTTTGACGGCAACATAACCCATATCTTTGATCACAACTAAAATAAAGAGAAAAAAGGGGCATTAGAGACCGACAAAAAATGCAAGAATATCAATGTCAACTAAGAATAGTAGACTAATACCCACAAATAAACATAATCTGGAAAACATAAAGTGTAATTACCCAGAAGTACAAAACTAAACAATAAGATAAAACAACAAACCGTGAAAGTGTTAACCATGTGATTGATCAGTTTCAACATTAATGGAGCTCGGACTTAACACCAAAATGATGAATTAGGCCTCCAAATTACCATCATCTCCTTCCCATCTCTCTCTCCTTCTCTGCTAATTCTATCTCTGCTAGTCTGCTATTTCTCTCCTTCCTATCAAAAAATTGTAAAGGTTTCCAACAATATTTCAAAGAAGAAAAAAAACTAACTTTTGTAGAGAAAGGAGGGAAGAATGAAATATTGCCGATCATCGAAAGGTTTTATACAACAAGCTTTATGTACAAGTGGGCTAAAAACAATAATAAACAACCAAAAAGGAAGCCCAAAAAAAATAAAAAAAAACCAAAAAAAAAAACCAATAAAAAAAAATACTAAGGCTTTAAAAGAGTCGAATTTAGATTCGAGGACATGAGACGGGATATTGTTCAAAGCATCACGCAAAAGGCAACAAATGTTTAGCATAACAGGGTAGAAGAACAAACGACACAGAACAAATTCAACAAGGATGTAACACCAGATATTCAACAATCCTTAAGCCACAAGCTCACAAGTCAAAAGCCAGGAACGATACGCCAAGAACGAAACTCTGGCTTCCAGAAATAGAGAAACCTAGAAACACCAACAAGACAGACGGGGAAGGACAACCCAACAGTCAACACCGAAAAGATAGGTCCACGCCGAGAAGAATGCCGACCAGAAACTCTAAATACGTACAACGCAAAATCATGATAACGAGCAGGAGGATAGAAAAACAGCCGAGGCCAAAGCCTGAAAGCAAATAGAACCCAACCAGCGGCATATGTGCCACATCATAAATAAGACTGAAAACCCACATGATCTCCAAGGAAAGATGTCGCCAGCAACCCGCCTGATAAATATCAAAGTGTATTTGACACGAAAAAACCCGAACCCAGCACAACCAAAAAATACCAATACGCCAAGATCCTTCATATGAAAGCAAAGCTCAAATATTTCTTAAAAGTAACAAGTGCGGAATCATTCCCGAAATAATCGATCATCAACATACACTAGAACATTTATTGAACCTTTCCGTGTAGAGTGAACAAGGAATAATAGACGACGAAAACCATATTGTTTTAAAGCAGTCCGCTTAAAACCAACAACGAGGTGCCGTTTTAACCCACAAAGAGATTTGTATCGACAAACGATTAGGATTAGCACAAACCGGAGGTAGTTTCATATAAACTTCCTCATAGGTCCCGTGCGAAAACATTGTGCACATCCATTGATGTAGCTCCCATTAAACGGCAGAAAAGCACGAGTAACCATTTTTGCTACAGGACAAAAGTGTCGTATATCGATCCCTCTACGATGATTGCCAAAAACCACTAAACGAGCTTTTAAACGCTCCCCATCGAGTTATATTTCACTTTGTAAACCCAACGACTCCGAGAGCTTTCTTCCGAGGAAGAAACTCCATACCCAAGTCCCATTATCCCAAGCCGTTATCTCCTTGCATCTCCAACCGGATCTTCAGGCCAAATGATTGAGGTTAACCACTTAATAAGCAGAAAAGTTCTATGGCCCAAAGAAAACTCACATCACAAAATAACTATAGATAGGACATACCGAGGAATGATGTAAGTCGGTGAACAGAAGATGAGATGGACTCATTTGCCCGTATTAGTGACATAACCTTCACTTAGATGATGGTATTCTGCACGCTGCCACGACCCAAGTCGGAGAGCGGCGAGACGTTGCTCCACACTATCATCCACAATATCTCAACACATACTCCTAACACATCACTTTCAAGAGTAGCGAGCACAGGATCTGTCAGCGATGTGTTGTGTCATTAGAAGCATTATCATCCACAACTCGTGGGTAGAGTTCTCACGAACCATGTCACCAACAACACCATCCCCAACATACTCATACAAAATCATCATCAAGGCTTAAAAGAAGAACACAAAGCAGGAGAGTGTTCTGATCCTTCGAGACACAACATATAGGGGAACTCGATTCATAAAACTTAACATCTCGAACACAAAATATTCACCAGTCAAAGTCAAAAGTTTCCACCCTTTCTTATTATGAGGATACCCAACAAATACACATCTCGACTCGACTTTTAAATTTATCCCCTTGGCCTTTATTGTGAGCATAACATAAACAACCAAATACACAATTGAGTAAGTAGGAGGGGACCAAAAAGCACTTCATAGGAGTTTTATACCAAGCAAAGACGATGGGGTACGATTAATTAAGTAACTAGCAAACACATTCTCCCCAAAATTCATAGGCAAATTCCTTGGAATCGCAAAGCTGTGCCACATTTAAAATGTGACGGTGCTGCGCCAACCCTCCCATTTGTGAGGAGTACCAACACAGAAGTTGAAATAATATGCCATTTTCAAAAAAAGTCATGCATACAATTGAACTCGACCATTATCACTACGAACAAATAGAACAGTGGCACTAAACCGACGCTTAATCATAGCAAAGAAAGATTGAAACATGACATAAACACGGTTTATCGATTAACAATAAAATCCACACGGCCGTGAGAAATCATCCAAGAGTCAAAAATACTTGCACCAAAGAGGAAGGCGATGATACGGCCCCCACAAATCACAGTGTATCATCTCAAAACATCTCTTCGCCTTACTATCGCTAATGGGAAATTTAGTTCTAGTTTGTTTAGCATAATGGCGACATCACATGCTTATGCAATATAATACTAGAAGCACTAATAAAGGGAAGAGCCGAACAACTTTATCGAAGGAGACCCAACCGTGATGCCAAAGTTCGAGAAGACGATTTATCCACACTCACAATAAAACAAGGAGCGTCGCGAAAATAATAGAGTCCATCTCGCCGTTCACTACTCAATCGGGTCCTCAAATTTTGGTCCGTATGATTAGCAAATTTTAGTGATTTGTAAAACACGGTTTAAGTCATCGCAGATGAGACACAAATTAAGTTCGGTTCAATTTAGGCACATATAAAACATTAGTAAGCACCAAGTTCTTGGTCAAATGCAGTGCCATATACGAGGACGTCGTCTGCTCACCATCGGGTAAACCAACAGACAGCCACCATAGCTTGACATTGCCAATAATTGCAGTACCAATCACATGATTTGTCGCCCGTATCTATAATCCATGGGGTATGCATATGAGAGAACTTACCATTAGGCGATCATCCGTATTTTTGACAAGAGCATTACCGAGCAAGTCGAGTAGTTTGCCACCGTCTCGAGTCATCCCGGCGGCATAACATCACCATTGAGAAGCCCCAACCCAGTGTTACCACCAGCGGCAATGGCACGAACCTCGGCACCGTTCCTTGCTTAACCTAAGGTGGGACTTGACGTACCAACCCCCGAGATACGCCCATGAGAATATCGACCGGACCACGTGGTTGTCTCCATTCCAGCCTTCGGGAAACCATGTTTCAAAAACAGTGGCCTCACATGTCCGTGCGGTGGCAATAGGTACAGCAGCTGCGTTTATCCCCATCGGCGGAGTTTACGCCGAGTACGAGACGGAGGAGGGTGGGACTTGACGGCAAGTGTCATAACATCATCACGTTCGGCCTTCGCGAGGAGGTAGACGCAACCTTTCTTCTGTAGCGAGTTGATAAGCACGATCGAGTAGGTAAAGGATCTGAGCAATAAAGAGGAGCGCACATTACGGTATAAAGCCTCGTTAATCCCATAAAGAAAATCATGAAACGATCTTCATCCAAGCGTGTTTGGAATTGTTCACCAAGTTCACACTTCATAGACCACACTTACAAACAAGCGGTGGTTGTACGTTACCAATTCATCCCACAAAGGCAATTGGCCAAAATACTCAGCTACACTCATGGTCTGGTCTGCTTGCAGTCGGCTAAGGCAGCCTTGATTTGTTGCCGTCGCGGTCCCTCCCGACATCAAACGGCGCTTAAGACATCCCACAGGGGTTTGGCTTCTTCAAAAAAGAATCGTCTTCTCACGAAGAGTCAATGGTGGTTAAAATCCATTGAACAAGCATGGACGAACACAATACCAATCATCAAGCTTGGTTTGATCGGTGGGTTTAGGAATTTGCCTCGATAAAGCCGAATTCGCCGGCTTTCAAAGACAACCAAGCATCGGGACCACTCCTCATAATTATCACCGCGAAAACAACGTTGGTGATAGCAATGCCAGGATTGTCATGAGAGCCAAGAAAAAATGGTGAAGTGGGATCAATTTTGGTGGTTTTGGTATTATCTTCACCACCAGCCATGGCTGGATACAGCAGAGCGTACCGCCGTCACTCTAGCCTGATACCATGTAGAGAAAGGAGGGAAGAATGAATATATTACCCTACTGCTCATTGCTTTTCGTAAAAGGTTTTATACAACCAAGCTTTACTGTACAAGTGGGCTTATAAAACAATAATAAAACAAAGCCTCCTAGATATAAAGGTAAGCCCATACAATAAAATATCTACAACATAACAAAGTCTCAACAACTTTTGTTACAATTGTCGACTTTTGAAGGTTGATTTTTTATTCACAGTAAAATCACAAAAAAAGATCAAATGAACAGGGAAGAAGCAGTGAAAAGTTGAACAAAATCAACAATTCCAAAGTAAATTTTTAGGAAATCCAACCACTAAAAATCAAAAGTAAACAAAAAATATTAGTCAAAAATCATACACCTATATTACTACACCCGATACATAAATACAATTGAATACCTGATACCTCAAATTGAGTCCAAAAGCAAACAAAACTCAGCTCAACGAAAATCAATTCAGAATAGCTTGTCTGGCCCCAAATCAAATACAATAAGCATCAATAATTAAATCAATCCAAGGAAAAAAATTAACAACAATTTCAATTTGGGATCGGAGTGTGAGATGTTAGGGTTTGAAAAAAGAAGATAACAATAAAGGCAGCAGATTGGCGGGCTTCACGACAATTTCACGACGATGGCAGAAACAGAAATTCAAAACATTAATTTTTTGGGTTCTATTACAGGAATTACAGGAATGCATATTTCACATTTCAGTCAAGTCATAATTTTCCAAACAACTTACACCATTGTAATTTCTTTGAATAATACACATTAATCAAACTAATTAAGCTCAAACCTTGCAAATTTGGCGATGCATATCAATTTAAACATGAACAATAAAATAACAGAACAAACATCATTTCACAAATTTAAAGAAAGAGACTTACCAAACGATGAGGAAGAAAAGCACCGTAAAAAGTACAGAGTATGAGACCAAGTGGTGGAAATGAACCGTCGCCGGTAGTTGATAATCACGCTGCCGGTTCTCATTTTTAGCCGTCGTTTTTCTCAGCACCAATTAGAGGAGATCGAGAGAGCTTGTGCCTAATTCTAAAAGCAATGAGCAAAAATACAAGTTAATTATGTCATAGATTCAAATAATCATTCCCAAACAATGAATAGTGAAGGGATATAGAGAGAGAGAGAAAAGAGTACAACAACTTATGCAAAATATGATTTCGATCAGGAAGGGGAAAGAAAGTTCTTTGTGTTTGTATTTGATGCTCTCAATGATCTCTTCTAGATGCAAACTTGCTGATCCACTTCCAATTCTCTAGTTTATTTGTTATTACAAGGTTTCGCTATTTCTCTACCAATGTCGTTTAGTTAAAAAAACATATAAGAACTTGATTGATAAAGTTATGTAATCAAACAACAAAAAAACCAGAGATGCCTAATAGACCCCCTTATATAACAAGCTTGTCTGAGGAAGAAAAAATCCTAAAACAGAAAATTAAAAAAAAAAACACGAATTTGAAATATAAATTAAAGGGAAATTAACAAACAAAAACTCTAAAAATCGATTAGAGGAAAGGAAAGGGAATTTACCAACTTCCTAATTGCTAACAACTTCCTGTCAAAAGAAATGACCCTAGCCATCTCGTCCAATTGCTAGCAACTTTCTGTAAAAAAATTACACTTTAGATCTCAACTTGCTTCACAAGATCAAACACGCAAGAAAAGGAAATCAAGACCCTAACCCAGAAATCGTAATTTATAGAAGAACCCTAACCCAGAAATGGCAAAAAATTGTATTAAAAACGAAAATCTATCAAAACCATAGTCCACTCCATTTCAAATTAGATTAAAGACTTTCAAAAGAAAAAATACAAAAATCGAAAAGGAAAATCAAGAACCCTAATTGAAAATATGACAAACGCAAAATAGAAAAAAATCCAAAGAAAAACACAACACTACAAGTTAATTGAAAAGGAGAGCGAGAATCACCTTTAATGGCGCTCCATAACTCCATCGCAATGGCAAAAAAAATAGAGAAAGAGGAGAGGGAGACAGCAAAAGAGAGGAGAGAGGAGACTGAAGAGAGACGTGAAGAAGAAACGTGAAGGAGAGGAGAGAAAGAAAGAAACGTGTGGCTCAGATGGAAGGAAAGATGAAGGGCTGAGATTTGCTAAGGCTTAGGAACAGTGAATTTCAAGCAAATGTGACCCATATCACTATTGATTTGCACAGTAGCAGCATTTGATTATGGATTATGGATTATGGATTATGAATTATGGATTATGGATACGTTTAACCTCGAGAGATATGTTACTCAGTACAATACTTTTCTCGAAAGACACGAAAAGGATTCCTAAAATAAATGATCCCCAAAATCATAAGATCTTTATTATTTTGTGGCCAACCAATGCTTCGACATATTTTATTACACTTCTAAAATTTACAAAAGATAATACTTTAGCAAAAAACATCAATTTCGGTAATTATGGAAGAGTAACAAAAGATTTTAGTTCCAATCCTTATATCTCTATTATATAAGGGACGAGGGGAGGAAGATGGTGTCCCCCTATGAATTACTAAATTACCCTTAATGATCTAATGGATTCAATAAAATTACACAAAAAACAATTTAAAAACTTTTCTCTTTTCAACTTGTCATTCTAAACAAGTTAAAAATGGTATATGCATCAAATATTTCAATCAAAAAATTAAATGGACAAAATATTTTGACATTATTTTACAAGAGAAGATGGTATACATGATATCCACCTGAAAAGTTTGAAACACTCACTACCTTTGATACTCTTTAATTCAGTCAAACCAACTTATTATTTCTATTATTTTTCTCACAACCTTTGTTAGTTTTTTACATTAGCTAATTAATATATCTAAATTCATCTAACTATTAAGTTTTCGCATTTTAAGTGTAATCATAACTATAGTACGGATGGAGTATATAATAGAATAACAAGTTTTGAAATTAACGCACGCATCGCGTGCTTATAAGACTAGTTTAGTTCCAATCCTTATATCCCTAAATATTACAATTGCGAGAGCTGAATGTCTGTCCATATTTTTCATTGTAGTTTTGTTGGGTGCAAATGTGCAATTTATGTAGAAAAGCTAAACCATCAATATTATAATTAAGTAATAATTTTTAGATTCCCTTAAGAAAATTTAATAATTTTTAGATTGGAGTTGTGGTGGATCATTTAGAAAGAAATTAATAAAAGATGAGAGAGAAGGTTAGAAAGAGAAAGAGGAAAAAAGTTAGAAGAAAACTCCCAAAATCCCCTGACGAAACCCTAGAACGAAAGTCCCCAATTTTTTCTCACAATTTCTTAGCTTCAATGCTAAAGCTGCTGCTCTAGTTTGGTAATCCTAATTCAATTCTCTGTTTTTCAACTACTACTTGGTTAAAAGCCTCTCAAATTGGTTTAATCCTTTTAAGCCTTCAATTAATAGGCTTGCTCCTCAATGCTTCATTCAATGATGAGCTATCCCTAGTATGGAATTCTAGTGTTAGTTGTCATTTAAAGCTTCATTTTTATCTTTCCAGAGCTAGATTGTTGGGTTTAGCCTCTGAATTGATGTAGTTTTCTCCGCTGAGGACGCTTTCTCTTCTGTTTAACCTGATAATTCTAGGGTTTCAGCTAAATTTTGGGGTTTTCAATTAGGAGCCTCTCTTTCCTCAATTAATGCTATGCAAAGGCTGAGTGTGAGTGTAGTGAGTGTAATTGCTTTTGTTGTTCAGTCGTTCAGTCTCCTTTGGCGTGCTTTCTTGCAATGGTTCAACAAAATCAACTTCCAGAAAACCCTAGCATTAAATGCGATTGTAAGTCTCATTTCCCTCTCTTGTGGGAGAAATTTTAGTCATCATGAGCATCAAATCCCTTGTTACTATAAAAGGGATCAACAGGTAATTTTTTTAAGTACAATTCTTAAGTTCCTCTCTTATCTCTCTTTTTTGTTAGTGCTCTCGTTTTGCTTTGTGTTTGAGTGTTCTTCAAGTATGGCTGATACTCCCTATAAAAATGCTATTCTATCAACTCCCTCCTCTTTGGGTGATTCTAATGTTAATGGTAACATTAATGTTAATCAGTCTTCCTCTTTGTCTAAAAATGTGATTCCCCTTGTTTCTAATTCTCTTGCTGATCTGTGCCATGATCCATTGATCCTCCAAATGTGGCATCTTTTCCCGAGATGACTGTGCTGGATGAGCTGGACCAAGTCAAAAAAGATATAGACGAGCTTTTCCAGTCTTGTTTGGTGGGTAAGATTCTTGGTACTTCTCTTGACCTTCGTACTATAATTTCTCGTACGAAGGTAGACTGAAAATTTGTGAAAGGTGATGTGGAATACCTAGAAATGGGTAATCACTGGATTTTGTTAAGATTTGCCAACCCTAATGACCTATTCCTTGCTTCGTTAGAGAGGCCTTGGCATGTTCGAGGTGAGCCTTTTGTTATTCAACCATGGCGTCCTGATTTTGATCCCTATATGGAAGAGTTAAAGTGGATGGATCTCTGGGTTCGTATACCCAGATTCCCCACTGAGTTACTCAACTTTGAGTCTGTGGCTAATCTTCTTGCTGCTAATAATGTGAGTTCCCTAATTAAACTTGATTCTCGCTCTCTATTGCGTAATAAAATTAGGTTTGTTAGGGCTTATGTGCGTGTTGATATTTCTGAGCCCCTTCCTGAGTATGCTGAAATAAAAAGGGGTGGTGGTAAAGTGTGTGGTTACAATATTTGGTATGAGGACTTTTCGTCTAGTTGTTCCTTTTGTGGTAATGAAGAGCATGCTATTGATGTTTGTCCCTTATTGAATGCCCCTCAAAAGGAAGTCAAGATTTACTTACTTAAAAGCCCTAAGCAAAAGAGCTTAGTTGAGTTACTTTATGTGGCTTCTAAGCAAGTTTTGCCTTGTACCATAGCTCAGCAAGCAGGAAAGAAATTCTCCTTCTTTTACTTCTAAGTCTAAGAATCATGACAAAGTTGGCTTTGCTGGTAAAAAAATCATCAGTTGTCAACAAGCCTGCTGGTGGTATTGTTTTTAAGGATCCTGTTGTTCCTGGTCCTAATGTCAATCATGCTAAGTCTTTGGTTCATTTTGGTAAAGGTAAAGGTGAAGTATTGTTGACTGCTGCTCCTGGGTACTTCTCTGATGTTAGCTCTGATGATGAAATTGATCAAAGCTATATTCCTATTATTCATGTTCCTATTGCTGCTGAGCCTCGGGCTAATCAGGGTGGGTTTTGCTCCCTAGGCTAGAGGTGTGGGTGCAGGGTGCCATGCTCCATTCCAGTTTCAGGAGACATTTCTTTCTCCTGTTCCTCTTCAGGTAGTTTTCCCTGCTGAATTTTTTGATACAAACCAATTTGCTCCTTTGGCTGGGAATGACAAGCATCGTTTTATTGATGCTGCTATGTATGAATATGGGGTTGAGAATGCAACTCTTTTGCTTTATGCTGAAGGTGAGTATGCTCAAGATTATCATTCTCAACCTGACCAGTCTTTCCACTCTATCAATTTTGAGAGTTCTATTGTCAAGCATCTTGAGGCTGTGGGTGTTGAGCGAGACTCTCCTGTGGAACCCACCTCCATGTCTAGCTCAGCTAAGCGTAGGAAAGGGAATGAGGATGATTCAGCTTCCTCAATTCTGAACAGATCCAAAATATGATTAGTCCCAGGGTGTTTGCTGTTTTTTGTTAACCTATGTCTATAGGGCTTTGGAATATTAGGGATAGTAGGAGGAAAAATACTTTAGTTACAAATCATTTTATAAAGTTCATAGTATTAGTACAATGATGCTTTGTGAAACAAAATCCCCCTCCCCTCCTTTTGCTACTTGTTTATTGAAATATGGGTTTAGATCTTTTGAGTTTCTTCCTACCCAGGGAATGTCAGGAGGTTTGTGGCTACTTTGGAAGGATGATGTTTATAATCCATATAATTTGGTTGTAGTAAAATCTTTTACTCGTTTTGTTACTTGCCAAATTAACTATTTAATCTCTTCTATTTCTTTTATTGCTGTGTTTGTCTATGCTCCTGCCCAACAAGGTGAGAAAGATGAGTTTTGGTTGGAAGTTTCAAGTTTTGTAAATTCTATCTCATTTCCAGCTATTATTCTAGGTGATTTCAATTAAATAAGTTCTAGTAATGATAAGCTTGGGGGTGCTCCGTTTAATCTATCTCGAATTGTCAGATTCAACAATATATTAGACTCTACTAATTGTGTAGAAGTACCTTTTATGGTCAATCGTTTACTTGGAGAAAGAAAAGGAGTGGTGCAAACAATATTTTTGAAAGGATTGATAAATCCATTTCTTCTATTGAGTGGTTTGATTTAATCCCTACTGCAAAGTTGATTACTTATATAATTACTTCTTCAGACCATAGTCCAGTTTCTCTTTCTTTTAATATTGTTAAACATAAGAAAACACCTCCTTTTAGATTTCAAACAATGTGGTGTTTACGTAAAGATTTTGATGTTCTCATTAAAAAAACGTGATGTAATAGATTTGATGGGTTGTTTATGTTTCGATTAGTTCAAAAATGTAAGCTACTAAAAACTAAAGCTAAAGAATGGAATAAATATCGATTAGGATATATCTTCCGTTAAATAGCTGAAGTTGATAGTGCTTTGGAAGAAGTTCAATCGAAAATTATCGCTGATCCTACTAGTGTTTCTCTTGCCTCATCTTAAGATAATCTCTTGCTTCAAAGGAGTAAGTTCTTTTCATTTCAAACCTCTTATTGGAAACAAAAATTTAAAGATAATTTTTGGTTAAAGGGAAATGCTAATACTTCTTATTTTCATGCGTTTGCTACTATTAAGCGTAATAAAAATCAAATTAAATCTTTCGTTTCGAGTTCAGGTTGTAATGTTTCGAATCCAATCCAAATTGAACATGAGATTACCCAAGATTTTCTTAAGAGATTCATTTCTAATGCTGACTGTTGCTTTGATGAATCGAAGGATTTCGATCTCATTCATCCTATAATTTCGGCCGAGGATAACACTTACTTGATTAGGGATGTTTCTGGGGAGGAAATTAAAATGGTTGTCTTTGATCTTGCCCCGGACAAGACTCCAGGTCCGGATGGCTTCCCACCTTATTTTTTTCAAAAGTACTGGTCGTTGATTGGTAACTCGGTTACGAAAGCAGTTAGAGCCTTTTTTCATTAAGGAAAATTATTAAAGGAAATCAATCATACTTTTATTACTTTGATCCCTAAGATAGCTAATCCAATTTCTGCTAATCATTTTCGTCCCATTAGTTTGTGTTCACTATTTATAAGATTATTTCCAAAATTATCACAGATCGTTTAAAGATTTGTCTTGGAAAAATTATTCATCCGCTTCAAGGAGCTTTTGTCCCTGAAAAAGTCATTCAAGATAACATTCTTCTTGCTCATGAAATCTTTCATTCGTTTAAAAATAAATCAGGCTCATCTGGTTGGTTAGCTATTAAATTGGACATGGAAAAGGCCTATGATCGACAAGAATGGAGTTTCATTCTAGTAATGCTCAAAAAATTAGGTTTTCACTCTCAGTGGATTGGATGGATTGAACAATGTATTTCCGTTGTTTCTTTCTCTGTCCTTGTTAATGGGATTTCGGATGACAAGTTTGATCCTTCTAGGGGTATTAGACAGGGTGACCATTTATCTCCCTACCTTTTTATCTTGTGTGCTGAACTCTTAACTCGTAATCTTCATTTTCATAGTGTTGAGGAAAGTAAATTATCAGGAGTTAAAATTGGTAGGTCACGACTTAAAATTCCTATTTTGACCTTTACTGATGATACAATGATCTTTGTGCAAGCTTCTCGAGATAGTTGTTCTATTATTAGGTCGGTTCTAGATAAGTAACATAACAGGGGCATCATCAATATCAATATCAATATCAACAAAACAGAATCAACACCCCAGAACAAACCAACATAACAAGGGCATCATCAATATCAATATCAACATAACATAATCAACACCACACAACAAACCAACATAACAGGGGCATCATCATAATCAATACCCACACCACATAATCAACAATCCACAACAAACAAACATTACAGGAGCATAAACCAATAAAATAGGCGCATAAACAAAGATCATGATCATAGAAAACAGGGGCAAAGGTGTATAGTAAACAAAACCTCAGCGAGAAGGAGGGTTTCCTTTGCGAAGAAGGAGGAAAGTATGAAATTCAGGATCCCACTCATCAGATACACAGGGACTCAGTGGTATGTCTGGTCCAGGATCCATATTCTCAACATAATCCTCCACAACTTTGAACCTCCTGTAGTTGTTGGAGTCATCCTCAACAAATATATCATGCTCTTTCTCCTTCCCAATTGTCACACCAACAGAAGGTGTTTTAGGAGCAGCAATCCCCTCCACAACTTTCTTCTTCCCCTTTTTGGTGCCAACTTTCTCCTTCCCTTTCTTCTTCCTTTCAGACTGTGGCTCAGGACACCTCAGGTTACACACAATAACTCGTCTTGTTCCAAGATCAGGAACCCTAGATTCAGCAGCAACCACCCTTTTCTTCCCACCCTTCATCATCGGAGCCCGAACCACTTCCTGAACCTCCTAAACCACCTCAACATCCCCTTCCCTTTCAAACCCAGAAACACCATCTCTAGATTCACTAACCAAATCAACAACAGGAATGTCAGGAGAATCAACATAAAGTTCCTGAACATCAGAATCCAAATCCACAGCTTCTTGAACATCCACAACCACCTGTTAATTTCCAAGAGGTGGTTGTTCATCATGAAATTGTAAAGCCTGACGAATCATTTGGCGTTCCGTATCCTCAAAATCATCACAATCGTCAACAACTTTTTGCAAAGCGTTCAAAGCGTAGGGTTTTAGAATCGTCGCAGCTTCCCCACTTTTCAAGAACCGCTTAAGCCATGGCGATTGATGCTGGAAGGACTCAATCATATGGCTAATGAAGTCGGACTCAGCAGGATCATCAGTTTCAAAAAAAAGCATTAGTCAAAGGAGAAAGATCTGGGACATGCATGGTTGAATCCAAAAGATCTGGGACTCGATCTTTATGGGGATTTTTCGTGGGTGTAATTTAGGATTTTTGTGTGAGAAGAGTAGATGAGGACATGAGAGAGAAAAAGAAGAAAATTCAAGGGATAAAATAGAGAGAGATGAAGAGGAAAATTCTTGATCTAGGGTTTATGTGAGAGATGAGAGGATGAAGATGAAGAGTGAGAAGATGAAATGAAGTCAGGTGAGGGGTTGGGGGTTTAATTGAAGATAGATGAATTGAATCAGGTAGTTGGGGAGGTGTTAGATTTTGGTGGGAATCATTAACTCTAATGTTGTTTAGATTAAGTTATAATTGGAATTATTAGGCTGGTTTAAGTTTTTATTAAAAACATTAGTAAGAGTGCTTTGGTCATTTCACACCTCAAAACTTACTAAAAGAAGAAAGAAAAAAAGTGTTGCAACTAATAGGTTTTTTTTCTTCTGTTTTTAGAAAGTGTTGCAAGTAAAAAAAACGGAGGAAGTATATTATTCAGAAACCCACTATATCATGAAGAAACTCACTATATCATTTAGAAACATACTATATCCAGAAACTACGTCATTTCTGAACAATCCACTATATTATTCAGACACTCACTAGCTACATGATGTAGAAACTCATTATATCATTCAGACACTCACTATATCATGCAGAAACTACATATTTCTATAAGTTAAAGCACATGTCACGATATATTCTACACAACCTACATCTTCCTGCATGTTAAAACATTAGTATTAAATTCTCCACTATATTGCATATAATTTTAGTATATGTTTCCCGTTAACAAAATCCACTATATTGTATATAAGATATATTGGGTTTCCTAATAGTAGTATATCTTATTTTTATGTATACTACTCACTAATTAAGTGCTCGCGTATTTATTTTATGTTACTCGTCTCTTTTTAATGGATATCATCAAATTATTAAGTGTGACCAATTATGTATTTTTTCCTTGACACGTAAACAAATCTCATAATTATTAAGTAATCAATCTAATTAAGATTGTGAATTTTTCCCTTACATGTAAACAAATTAGTCTAATCTATTACCTTTGGTTGTAATTTATTTTCCAGATTATGTATATGTAAATTTTTTTATTTCCTCTTTATTTTTCTTGTTTGATGCATGCGATTTATTTGGGATATCTCATACTTTTTGGAGTATTATACTACAAAATTAGTGAAGAAATTGTAGTAAGATTTACTATAACCAATTTTTTATATTTGTCGAACAGGTGAATAATATAGAGTTACATGATTTTATATTATCTTTAAATGATCTCCCAAAATTACCCGTAAATCAATCTTTAATTATTAACTCTTCGTAGGAGTTAATAACTTAGACTCTACTTGACTTGCATAATTGAGCCAATTGTTAGTTATATATAGGAAGTTGCATTATTTGATAAATGTTAGCTAACTGTCTTAAAAGTGGAGAAAGGGACCACTGATAACAAAAATGTTCATTGATAACCAAACTTATTTTATTTAAAAAATTTAAAAAATAATTATTTTAGATATAATAATTTTAATTTTTCTCTCTTAGGAAATAGAAATTTCTTGAGCTAATTAATAAAGTAATACTACTAAGTGAATTTTTTTCTTCTAGATTCATCTTTTTGTTTTTCTTCCTCCTAAGTTGTATTCTGCTCCCAAAATGAGGGTTTTCTTCCTCCTAAGTTGTGGTCTGCTCCCAAAATGAGGTTTTTCTTCCTCCTAAGATCAAACATGCTCAAAGAAAAACTCTCATACTAATCATGAGTTTGGTGCAGGTACTCAATTCACGATCTCCACATGTTTTACTTTGTTCTTGCTAAATCTCTCTCTAAATCCTCTTTTGTGTGTCCATCTTTCGCTAATTTCCTTAAAAAATCGCATGCAGATCAAAGATTTGAGGGAACCAAAAACTATGTTCCACAACTCTCAAATTTTTACAATTTGATGGCTTCAATACTTTTTGATTTTTCATCCATCATAATACTAAAAGGACCATGTATTGTGTTCGTATTTTTTCCTATTCTTCAGTTAGGCTATCAACTATCTGCCAAAGGTTATATCCGATTTTGAACACCTCTATGTAATCATAAGATAAATATATAAATATGGATCTTATTTCCCTTCAAAAAAAATATGAATCTTATTTTAAAGTACGTTTCGAGCTGAATTCAATAGTATAAACATTATAATTTTCTACTTTATATAATTGAAGTTATGGCCGATTTATATAATACAATGATCTGTTGTAGTTTATTGAGAACCAACCTCTATCTTTCAATAATCCAAAACATTAATTATCCATTTTTATTATTTTAAAATTATAATAGGCTACCAAATATAAATCATTACAGGTTATTAACAAGATGTAAAATTATATAAGTCACTAACAAACCTTAGTTACATGATATTAGTGTGTGCACTTCGTCATCAAGCCCCAAAGATTAATTAACAAAATTAAGATTACCAACATATATACTAGAACCTTAATTAACCCTTGCAAAACTTATTAATTTTTTTGGTAGGGAGGCATACGATGTGAGAAATTATTCGAACGGGAAATTAAAATGTAAGCTAAAGTGAAGAAAATAATAAAAGCAAAGAAGATTATAGGATTTCAGTAGAATCTTCGACTTTTGATGAATCTCGTGTTAGTGCGTGCACCAATTGCTATATATAGTACATGATGTGGAAGCTATGCATATTTTTTTTTGTTACAAGGAAGAAAACACTAGGCCTGAGTCTTAGTAAAGGACCGACCTCTACAAAGATCCTTTCGGATGATGGAAGAAAAAAGAGAATCAAATCAGAAGAAGAAAAAGAATACAATAAATGAGGCGAATCATGCCCTTTCAGAGCCATAAAATCCGCTGCTTGGTTCGCCTCCCGAAAACAGTGATTAATGGAGACAACAGAAACATTATGAAGATCTTCAATCGAATCATCAATAAGGCCACCAATCTCCCAAGAAACCTTCCAACACCTTCGCAAGGAATTGATGACCACCCAAGTATCCCCTTCAATAACTAGAGAAGAAATATTAAGGAATCTAGCATCCTTGATACCTTCACGCAAACCCCAAGCCTCTGTCGAGAGAATAGAACAACCCGACGGAAGAGCCAACGCATCAACAAGAACCAAAGAACCTCGACAATCTAGAATGACAAACCCCAAAGCAGTCCGACCATCCGAAAGCTTAGAACCATCAAAGTTAAGTTTGAAGACCCCTTCAGGAGGAGGAGCCCACACAACCTTTATAACTCGCTGCGACTTTGAAGCACGCACCACAAAACCCAGATTAAGAACATCATGGAGCACCTGGGTCTTGGACCACCCGACAAAAAGGACACCACCCTATGAGCCACATCCAAATGAGAGGCCCCCTCTTCCTGGAAGATAACTTTATTTCTCGCAAACCAAATGAACCACCATACAACGCTAAAATGGGCAAACTCATCCATCGAAGAAAGGTTCTTAATAGAATTGATATTTGCAACAATATCATCGACAATAACGAAAGGAGGGGGGCAAGCCCAACCATAAATCTCAAAAAGACTAGAAAACACATCCTTAGTGAACGGACAACTGAACAAAAGATGATTAGTATATTCCGAAGGATGATTGCAAAAGACACATTCTTGCGGGAGGAAAACATGGCATTTCTCCAACCGAACTTTAGTACCAATCCCATCTTGACAAAGTTTCCACAAGAAATTCCTGATTTTAGGAGGAATCTTCAAGCCCTAAATCCAATTAAACATAATGGAAGGAGGAGGATCAATAGCTAGGCCCTGAGCTAGTAGAGCTCCTGACTTAACAGAATAAATACCATCAGTAGTCAAACCCCAAATTAATTTATCTTTACTCACATTCTGAGGGATAAAAATACTGACAATAGCATTAAAAATCTCTTCAGGAACAATAGATAACAACAACTCTGTATTCCATTGACGAAATTCATTAATTACATCACAAACACGAAGGTTTTCAAAGTTCACCGGAGGAGAACAAATAGAAGAGATGGTATATTGAAATACCCAGTTATCTTCCCAAAAAGAAACCTGAGTTCCTTCATTAATAATCCACCGAAGACCTTTCTCAAAAGTTCCTCGAGTAGAGAGCAGCTTCTTCCATTGCCAAGAAGCATTGGAAGACGGACTATAGTTTAGAAGATAAGAGTTTTTTTAAATACTTTTTGGAGATCAACTGAACCCAAAGATTTGACGGGTTGGCACACTAGTAGAATAAATTCTTATTGATGCGGTCATTAAGTGGCCTATTGCGGCGGTTTTCGTCGCGCAACAATAAAGGGCGCAGCAATAGGTAAATTACATATTGCTGCAGTTTTAAACCGCAGCAATATGGCAACCTATTGCTGCGGTTCCTACCCAAAACCGCAGCAATAGGTAGTGTTAATAATAAAAATAAAAAATAAAAAGCAACCTATTGCTGCTGTTGTTTGGTAAAAGCAACAGCAATATGTAACCTATTGCTGCTGTTTTACCAAACAACAGCAGCAATAGGTTGTTTATTTTTTTAAAAAAAATTCATACTTCACCCAAGCAACATTTTCACAAAGAAAACCACACAACCAGATTTTTTGGAATTCATTCAAACATCAAATGAATTAATAAAGACCATAACTACTGCATTTACATTTGATATTATAAGAAATAAACTATGAAACACACCAAATCTGAAAAATGTAACCAATACCAAAAACTAAAATATCATATTCATTACAAAATTAAAATGGAAATTAAACTAAAATAGAAACTCTAAAATAATTCATTAAAAAAAAGTAAAAACAAAAAAAAAATAAATCCAAAACATCTAAACTGAAAAAAAAATGAAGAAAATAAAAAATAAAAAACGTTGCTGCAGATCCGTTGGTCTGAGCGCCGACGAAAGAGACGAATGGAGGCCGACGAATGGAGGCCGACGAAGGAGATGAAGGAGACGAACGAACTCCTTTCTCTCTCTGGTTTCTCGATGTGCCGAACAGTTCGATGAACGAAGGAGATGGACGGTCGAACTGTGAATGGCCGGCGAAGGATGGTTGAACGACGAGCGACGAGGCTTCCGGCGATGTTTGCTGGTGGAGCAACGAACGACCAACACCTCGAGATCTGAAGATGAAGATGAAGATCTCGAGATCTAAAGATGAAGATGAAGATGCTTCCGGCGATGTTTCCAAATTTTTTTAAAAAAAAAAGAGAAAATGAAGATGATGAAGAGATGCTTCCGGTTATTTTATATTTTATCTTTTCTTTTTACGTGACATATTGCTGCGTATGGGTAAAACCGCAGCAATATCACCGCAGCAATAAGCAATTATTCTACTAGTGGCAATAATCTTCCAAAGTAATTTCATCGGTAATGCTTCATTATTAACTTGAGCTTTACGAAAACCCAAGCCCCCAAAATTTTAGGAAAACAAATGTGATCCCAACCAATAAGATTAGCCGACTTGGTGTCAGGGCTTTTGTTCCAAAAAAAATTTCTATACGTTCTATCTAAATCAGAGTGAATCGAACTTGGAAGCATGAAGCTTTGCATTTGGTAATTGGCTTTAGTGGACAAGTTAGACTGGATTAGAACAGAGCGGCTAGCCCGAGACAACGAATTCGCTTTCCATTTGGATAACTGATTTTGTGCAGATTGCACAGTCTTACTAAAAGTAGTTTTAGAAACTCGACCATCTATAATGGGGCAGCCAAGATATTCACCTAAAGAAAAGGAGTTCTGCATTTGAAGGATATCTTTGAACCTACTATCTTCTTGGGGAGAAACATTCTTGGTGGATTGGAAAGTAGATTTATGGAAATTCACAAGCTGGCCTGACATAGCACAATACTTATCCAAGAATTGCTTAATGAGGTGGCAACTCCGATCCGAAGCCTTAGCAAAAATCATTGTATCATCCACAAATGTAAGAAATGAAATTTTGATACTTTACCTACCCACTTTGACACCCAACGGCTTATCACCATTAAAAGAATGTGCTAGAATCTCCCTAGCAAGGAGTTCCGCACACAAAATGAAAATATAAGGGGAAAGCGGATCACCCTGTCTGATTTCCCGAGACGGGAAAAACCGATCCCCCGGAATACCATTTACAAGAACTGAAAACGAAACAGAAGATATACATTGCCTGATCCAATGAATCCATTTTTCATTGAAACCTAATTTTTCCAGCAAAATAAGCACAAAATTCCACTCAAGCCTATCATAAGCCTTTTTCATATCTAATTTTATGGCAATCCAACCCTCTTTCCCACCTTTATTCTTAAAAGAATGAAAGACATCATGAGCTAACAAAATATTATCTTGAATAAGACGCTCAGGAACAAAAGCTCCATGAAGAGGATTAATAATTTTACCTAAGACTACCTTCAGTCTATTAGCTAAGACTTTAGCTATAATTTTGTAAATAGTAGAGCATAGACTAATGGGTCTTAAATGATTTACCGCTGCAGGGTTATCAATTTTAGGAATTAAAGTGATAAACATATGATTAATTTCTGCTAACATATGACCAGAATGGAAAAAGGCTTGACAAGTTTTAATAACTGAATTGCCTACCAAGGTCCATTATTTCTGAAAGAAAAAAGGGGGAAAGCCATCTGGCACAGGAGATTTATCGGGAGCAAGATCAAAAAGAGCAACTTTTATCTCATCTGCTGACACATTCTGGGTTAACAAATTATTATCATCCTCCGATATAATAGGGGAATAAGCTCAAAATCAACATCTCGATCAAACGAGCAAGCCGAATTAGATATAAATCTTTCCCTAAATTTCTGAGTTATAGAAATAGAAATCTGCTCCGGATTAGTAACAATTACATTAGATTTTGTCATAAAGGAATCAAGATTGATCCTATTTTTCTTGATAGCAGCACACGCATGGAAATATCTAGAATTAGAATCACCCTTAGCAAAATTGAGTGTCTTAGCTCGTTGGAACCAGAAACGCTCTTGGAATTCAAATAAATTACGACGCTTAATAAGCCATCGCTCTTGAGATTTTTGCAACCTAATATTGTCTTGATCAATTAATAGATGAGACTGAATAGATTCTAGTTTTTTATCTACACTAACAAGCTGGCGAAAAATATTTCCAAACCTTGTTATATTCTAAAACCTTGTTTTATTCCAATCTTTAAATTTTGACTTTAGATGTTTACATTTCTGAACGAGTCTATAAATAAAAGAGCCATTGAACCGTTCACACCATGATTTCTTTACCAAAGTGTAAAATTACCTTTAGGAAGATAGGAGAGCGAAACAATACAGTGATCTGAAGTTGTGAAGATATGGTGCCTAAGCTTGGCTAAAGTAGAGGTGATCAACTTCAGCCCGGCCCGGCTTGGCCCGGTTTTTTTTTTTTTGGGCGGGCTTTGGACAAGCCAAAAAAAACATTTTAGTCTAAATTTTTGGCCCGGCCCGTTTTGGCCCGAAAAAGCCCGCTCGGCCCGGCCCGAAATAACGGGCTTTGGGCACAATTTTTTGGCCCGGATTTGGGCCCGACCCGGTCAATGGGCAATTTTTTTGGGCTCGGCCCGGCCCGAACCCGGCCCGGCCCATGATCACCTCTAAGCTAAAGGAAAAAGCGAGAACCAGTCCAAACCAGCTAGTCCCCTGTCCAATCTTTCGAAAATATTATTACTGCCACTTCTCTTTTTGCGCCAAGTAAAGCATTGGCTAGAAAATGATAACTCTTCACAAGCTAAAGTGTTTTTTATATGATTCATGTGAATAAAACGAGCTAAAGAAGTAATACTACCTCCTTGTTTATCTGACAGAAAGCTTATCTCATTGAAATCTCCCACCAAAAGAAAAGGGAGATTAAGAGTGTGAATAAACGCAAAGAGCTCATCCTAAAAATAATCTTTATCACTGGCATTAGTAGGGGCATACAGAAATATTACAACAAAAGAAATACCCAACACAGTATGCTTAATATTACATGCCATAAATCTAGAGCTTTTAAACATTACATCTAACACAAAGGGATGAGAATAACTACATTTCCACATTACCCACAATCCACCAGCTCTTCCCATAGGAGGAACATAATCAAATGAGGAGAATCCACATCTTCTAACAGCCCCCTTAGTGGGGGGGGAATAGCAGATTTTATTTCGTAAATCATCATGATATCAATGTGATTTTCAGAACAAAACCTTTTTTATTTCAACAAAAAGATTCTTCCTTTGGCATCCACGAACATTCCAAAAAGCTAGAGCCATTTAAAACAAAGATGGATTAGGGGGGTAAATAACTTAACCTTTTGTTCTCTTCAGGGAAGAAGAGTGACCTTCATCCCCTGAGCTACTCATCCTCCTCTTGACCGAGCTGGAGTGAGAGGATACAGCTTTACTTGGTGGCGGATCCACCCCCAACTCTTCTATTTTCCTTACCACAGAACTGTTAGAAGAAAGGGACTGAAAAGAAGATTCAAGGTAACCATCCACACCGTGAATTAAATCATCAGCATCATCCAGTAGGTAAGTGTCATCTTCTTCATCAGAAGGGATGACAATTGGCTCGTTCTCAAAGCAGTCAGCAGCAATAGGATGAAACTAATTATGCTCAAAAATATCAGAGGGGAAGACAACTCGAAGAGGAGTTGGGATAGGAACTCGTGCAGAAGAGGGGGGGGGAACCACCCATAGCATCAGTCTCACCACTCCCATCCCCAGCATAAATACCCAAAGCATTGGGTTGAGGACGGGCAACATCATGTGGGTCAGGACACTTACAGACCTCATCATCAGAGCTTTCATCAGTATCCACAATGGGATTTGCAGCAACCAAAATGGATTTACCCTTTCCCAGCACATTTGGACTAGAAAAACGCTTTTTCACATGTAAATTAGCATCATTCTTAATAATAATACCCTTCCCAGCAGGCTTAACATAATTCTTAGCAACATTGGATGAAAATCCTCTCTTAGAATTAGCAAAATTCATTTTCACAAACCCCTTTGGTTTAACATGAATCACATGAGCTTTCGCAGCTGTGAATTCACAATTAGCTTGCAACTTAACTTTCATCATGTTTTCACACATAACCTTCAGTTTCGGATTTTTAAGCAGTTGTACTTTAACTTCCTTGACAGGAGAACACAACAATGAACAAACCTCAATAGAATGGGACTCATCCCCACAAAATGAACACCCCGAGGAAAAGTCCTCATACCAAATGACATACCCGGACACTTTTCCACCCACCCTAACAACTTCAGCAAACTCAGGCAGCGGATCATTAATGTTGACACGAACACACGCTCTAGCGAACCTAATCTTATTACCCAACAAAGAGTTTTGGTCAAGTTTGATTAAACTTCCAATATTATTAGGAGCTAACATACTCGCCACAGACTCAAAATTCAAAAGCTCAGTTGGAAAACGGGGAATACGAACCCACAAGTCAACCCATTTAATTTCCTCACTAAAGGGATCAAACTCAGTTTTCCAAGGCTGTATAACAAACAATTCTCCCTGGACATGCCATGGGCGTTCACTCCAAACAAGAAAGCAATCATTAGGGTTGGCAAAACGTACCATGATCCAATGATTTCCCATATCGAGATATTCAATATCTCCTTTGACAAACTTCCAATCCGCTTTGGTCCTTGCAATAATGGTACGCAAGTCCACAGGGGAACCCAGCATTTTTCCAACCAAACATGACTTGGACAATTCCTCAATATCCTTTTGGACTTGAGGAATTTCGTCCAAAACCTGAAACTCAGGGAATGACGCAGGATAAGAAGGGTCCCTTAGCCTCACCTCCATCCCCAGCAGCAGCAGAGAAAACATCAGCATTATGAGAATCATGATCAAAAGAGGGAACTAAAGCTACAACATTGTTATCACCACTTAACAAAGCAGATTTAAAAGAGCTATGTGTATCCATTTTTAGAAGTGAGAGAACTAACAGAAATACAACAAAGTGAGACAAACTGGGATAATAGTGAAAGAGAATAGCAAATTGAGAGTGACTGAAATGAAATACCTTACCTACCTTTATATAGTATTTAGGGATTTGAGGTAAAACCCCAAAGATTTTACCTTTACTTAACCAAAATCTGATCGAAGCCAACACAGTAAAAGATCGACTGCTAATTATGACCAAACGGACAAGAAACAAGCAAAAAATTAACCCCTGCACCTTCCACCAACTCCAGCGAACACCACACTTGAATGACACTTCAGTAGAGAAGTCGAAGAGCTCCTTGAAAATAGGACAGAAGCTCAAAGCCATAAATACGCCCAAAAAGAAAACCCTAATTTTACCCCTAATTTTGAACTTGAACCCTAGAAACCATAGGGCTTTAATCAGATATGCCAAAGACACATATCTAAAGAAATTGCCAGCTATTCCCCTAAATCCATAATTACACGCTTCGAAATTGCTAACAGAGAGTAACCCCCTCCTTACTTTGACAGATAACTCATAATTACACTTCAAACCTAATTAAAGCGGCGATCTAAATTGAAGAGTCACCCTCCAAAGACTGGGTAAATTGTACTTTAATACTAACAATTCACACAAACTCACTTTCGAAACAAAGAAAGATATCAAAATTAACACGAAATCAACTACTGAATCACAAAGGGGAGTGAACTGGCAGGCGGGTTTCTAGGGCTTTCCAGAGCGTTCTCTCTCATTCTCTCTCTAATTTTCTTTTTTCCTATGGAAGCTATGCATATTAGTTTGTGTTACCCTGTTACTCCCTACAACTAAGCAATAGTTAAAGTCATATATGCCAATTTTTCCTACTTTAAATGCATCTTATGAATTAAATAACTTGTTTTATTGATATGTGCATATATTTCTATATTTTTGTTCCCGAAAATTAGTCTTATAGTTGTCTTCTATGTGTTATTTTATAATATTTATTGACTTTTATTATTAGTAGGTTATTTATGTCTATATTATATTATAGTGATTAAGTAGCTTAAATAGTGTGTTACTTTTATTATAGGTACTTTACAAGTTCACTTTGCTAAAGGAAGACAACAAGACTAAAAGAAAGAAGCAAAGAAAAGAAAAGAAAAATGATAAATAGTGAAGCACAAGCTCACGTGAGCTTTGTAAAGTTAAAGAAAAAAACAAAGGGGGCAAATCTACCTTTCTATTCCTCCTTCCTCAACTCTGTATACAGAACAAACAAAAGAAATAGGAAGATTTTCCTACCTTCCTAATTCCACGCAAGAAACAGGGGGAATTTGTTTCCTTATTTCCAAGATACGAAAGTAAACGTAATAAGGGAATTATGGAGCAAATCAGAGGTCACATCTTTCTCTCCACAAGTAATTTCCAAAATGTTGATAATTGGGGATTTTTCAATTGGGTATATAAATCCCTAATTTCTACCGAAAGAGGACACACAAGCAGAGCGACAGAAATTTAGAGTTGTGAGAGCAAGGTAGTAACACAAGGAGATCCGAGGCTACGAGATTAAGGAGTATTGGAAGAGAGTGGTCGACATTGGTGGAGAATCAAGTGCAGCGGCTGCCTTGAGTTAATCCGAATTTCAAAAGTTTCTCCCTACTTTATTCTTTAATTCTCTAGTTCTTGTGATTGGACTTGGTTGTTATACTTGTTAATTAAATGTTATTTTGGTTTCTAATTTCTGATTTTGGTCTAAGTGTTTGAACGCTGAGTTTATTCACATTTCAATGTTAAGTATGGTATTTATTCGATTCATATGTCGTTGCTAGAATTAAAAGTTTAATACTTTATGCTTGTGATAGTGCACGATTACATGTATACAGTAACTAAGCTATGCTAGATTTCTATTAGGCGCGGCGTTTAATGGTTATTTAGATTTGTTAACGGCTTAATATTATTGTTGTGAGCGGCTCATGGTAATTTTATTGAGTTTATGAATTGATCTGATAAAGGAAGTTTATCGGGGTTGGCAATATTTTAGCAAGATTCTAAGTTTTTAGTGAGCTTAATAACGAACTGACCGCGACGGTAGTTCGACAACCTAGATACTAAACTTATTATTGAACTAGACCAAATGATTGGGATTAAGAAACTAAGTTGTGTCTAATTTATCCATGATCGAACCTAAGTTATGTTAGTTGCTTGTTTGTCACTTGTGAATAGTAGAGTAGTATTTCTTTTATCTCTAAACTTATTTTTATTAGTTATTCTAGTATGATTCCAAACCCCCCCCCCATTCTATGTTCATATTAGTAAATAACGTATATATTAGTAGTCATATTCTTTATGTGCATAATAGTTTATTTTTGTTGTGAGTTAAGCTTTGAGAGTTAGGAATTTTAATAATCTTCTCGTGGGATCGACCCTTTCTTACCCTTTTACTAGTTGTTAATATTTTTGAAGGACTAAGATAGGTATTATAAATTATTAATTTGTATACGGTAAACGACACGTATCAAATTTTGGCACCGTTGCCGGGGAGATTTATAAAATATTCTCTGCTTCAAAGTTAAATTGAGTTGCTATACTTCTGTTCCTAATTTTCTTATCTAGTTATGACAAAAAAAAAAAACCTTTGCTATCTTGTTTTGTCTAGCCTAATTGGGCAAGTTGGATATTTCTCATCATATAGTATGTTTCCTGATCTTTGTTTTTGCGTACTATGTGCTTGGTTGTTTCTTTCTTGCTCATTTACTAGTTCAACTTTTGCATTTAGGGTGTAGATTATATACTAGTATTTTAGTCACCAGAACTCTAGTCTTTCATGAGTTTTCTTTATCTATATATAGTTGATTCCATCATGTATATAAAGTTTATGTGAATTAGGTAGTATTTCTTCTTGTTCTTAAAAATTGAGCTTAACCTTTAACACTATTTTGTCAGTTTCACAATTATTAAGTATGCTTGGCATGTAGGCCTAATTTTTGTTAATAAGAAGCTAGAAAGATTAATGGCATATACCACTAGATATGTGTTGCAGCTCCTGAGAATGATTGTAGCTTCATCAAATCTGAAATCATTTTGTTCACAGCTTCACTACCTAATTTCTGATAATTTATTCATTAATTTCTAATGTCATAAGTCAAACTAATCCTTAGTTTGTAATATGTAGTGTTTAACGTATTTACTTCCATGTTAGGATAGCTACCTAATGTTTTTGGTAGCTTTGTGACTCAGATGATTAGTAGAAATGTGTAGTCTGCTAGTTCACTGACTTCCCATAGTGCAGTATAATAATATATCAATATCATATGTGCATATAATTCTTTTGTATGATATTAGCTTGTTCATGTTCTTGCATTATATTTGTTGATAGTATTTTTGTCACCTTAGCTCTCTACACCATAAGACTTCTAATGCAATAAAAAGTGGATGTCATTACATCTTAGTAGTGTGTGAAACTGTGTTCTACCTACAAAATGAGTCCTCTGTTTGAGAAATCATTTTTATTTCAGAGCACTTATAGTGACCTGCCCTTCTAAAATGAGAATCACATCATGGTATTAAGGAAAAATTATAAACTATAATTTTGATAAACGCTCAATAAGGGAGTCAAGTTCAGTTTTTTTTTTTAGTAAACTGCAGTCATGCTTCCTCTTGTTTAGCTACTGATTATTAGAACTTGATTATGAAAACCAACTGAACTTAAGAAGATGAACTATGTGCTTAAGAAGTAAATTAATGGACTTACCCATCATGTTTATAAAAGTAAACAAGCTGATTTTCTTGAGATGTTAAACTGGGCAGCATGAGTGTATTTGAGTAAGTTGTCCTGCTTACTCAGAGTCTCAGACACTTTGCTTATTTTTGCGCTTTAAGTTATGTGGGCTCTTATGGTTCATGTAGTTTTCAAGTAATCTGAATTTCTACTATTTGTGTCTGCAAGTTATTACCTGGTAATATTTATTCTTTATTCGATATATTGAGGAACTGAGATGATTATTGTCGAAGATGAACTTCATATTACCACTTTCTACTTCTGTCAGCAGTTTAATTACTCTGCCAACAACCTGTAAATCACTTGGAGTATATAACAATTCTGAATTTTTGTGTACAGTACATGAACACACGCTTACGACGTGAACCATTGTTGTTTGATCCAGAAATTGAGCGGACAGCCAGAAAAACAAGGAAATAATTCTTACAAAAACAACGAGAAGAACATCTTTTCAAAGACGAAGAAGAGATGGGTGATGAAAGAACCTTGAAGGAGCTAGCTGCACCTAAGCTGGATGATGAACCACTGGGCATCGTCTTTCCAACCTTGGAAAAACCTCTAAAGTTAAACTCAGGTTTTCTCAATCTTTTACCAAAATTCTATGGCCATGGAGGTGAGGATCCGAATCGATTTCTTAGAGAATTTTTGGTTGTGTGTTCTTCTATGAAACCAGAAGGTATTGATCCTAATCATGTCAAAATACATTCTTTTCGATTTTCATTGTTTGACATAGCTAAAGATTGGTTGTATTCCCTTCCTCCTGGTGGATCAATTACTACCTGGGATGCATTACAAAAAGCTTTTCTAGAAAATTTCTTCCATGCAAGTAGAATTGGATCCATTAGGAAGGAGATTTGTGGTGTCAAACAACATTCTAATGAGTCATTATATGAATATTGGGAACGTTTTAAGAGACTTTGTGCTTCTTGTCCCCAACATCAAATTAGTGGCCAACTTCTTATCCAATATTTTTATGAGGGTCTTTTGGGTAACGATAAAAATATGATTGATGCGGCTAGTGGGGGTGCTTTAGTTGATAAAACACCTACGCAAGCCAGACAATTAATTAGTAAGATGGCCCAAAATGCTCGACAATTTGGCTCACGTAATGATGTGAAAATAGTAAATGAAATTGACTTAACTTCTGTTAAGAGTCAGTTACAGGAAAATGCACAACAAATAGCCACCCTCACTACATTGATGTCTAAGTTTGTTGGGAATGAATCTAAGGCTAAAGTTTGTGGTATTTGTTTTGATTTTTCTCACTCTACTGATGCTTGTCCTACTGTGCAATCTGAAAATGTGAATGCATTAGGTGGTTTCTCTAGTCAGAACCAACGAAAATATGATCCTTATTCACCTACATATAATGAAGGTTGGAGAGACCACCCGAACTTAAGATATGGACCTAGACCTCAGTTTACTCAAGCTAATCCTAGACCTTTTGTTCCTCATAACCCTCAATCTCAACCTTCTAGCCCTTCCTTAGAAGACCTAGTTAAGCAATTAACTAACCAAATAGGGCAAGTGCATAACCAAGGTGTTCAATTTCAAAAGAAAACTGATTCCCACTTGCAGCAATTAGACAGCCAAATTGGCCAAATTTGCACGTCCTTAAGTAATTTGGAAACTCAACTAGTAGGTAAGCTACCTTCCTAACCACTCCCTGATCCAAAAGATGTTAATGCTTTGACCTTAAGGAGTGGGAAAGTGTTGAATGAACCAAAAGTTTGGAGCAAGAAAGTTGAGAATGAATTAGAAGTTAGACCTTCCATTGCGCTAAATGGGGATAACAATGAGACTATTTTGCGTCAAGAAAATAGGGTTGTAAAGGATACAACAAGAACAGAGGTTCTGAACCTGATTTTTCTCATGTTAACATTGTGCCACCTTTCCCGTCCAGATTTGCTAAAGCAAACAAAGCAGCTCTTGATAATGAAATCTTGGACATGTTCAGAAAAGTTGAGATAAATATTCCACTTATTGATGCTATAAAGCAGGTCCCACGCTATGCTTAATTCCTTAAAGAACTTTGTACTAATAAAAGGAAACTTGGACCTTCTGAAAAAGTATGTGTGGGGGAAAATATTTCTGCTGTAATTCAAAAGAAAAAGCTACCTCCTAAATACAAAGACCCTGACATGTTTGCTATTCCCTGTCGAATTGGTAATTCTAAGTTCGAAAGGTGTATGTTAGACCTAGGAGCTTCCATTAATGTGATGCCTAAAAGTGTTTTCCAAACTTTAAATGTTGGTCCTATGTCTAAAACTGATGTTGTTATCCAACTTGCTGATAGATCTACTGTTCTTCCCATGGGTGTATTAGAGGATGTGCTAGTACAAGTCAATGAGTTAGTGTTTCCTGCTGACTTTTATATTCTGGACATGGGCAATAATTCTGACAGCACACCTTTATTACTTGGTAGACCATTCCTGAAAACAGCGAGGACTAAAATTGATGTCTTTGAGGGTACATTAACTATGGAATTTGATGGAGAGATCATAAAATTCAATATTTTTGATGCTATGAAATACCCAAATGACATAGATGAGGTCCATTCACTAGAGGAAAAAAGCCCAAGGACTGCGGTCAAAAGGGGTCCAAGGGCTGCGTATTTTGACCGCAGCCATTAGACTAGCAGCCCTTGGCATTTAGGAAGGGCTGCGGTTTTTAACCGCAACCCATAGCGCTTTAAGGGCTGCGGTCATGGAAAAAACCGCAGCCCTTGGTGGGTTAAGGGCAAAAACCGCAGCCCTTGGTGGGTTAAGGGCTACGGTTCTGGCCCTTAACCGCAGCCCTTAACCTACCAAGGGTCGCGGTTTTTGCCCGGATCGACACCTTGTGACCCAAAAAAAATTTTTTTTTTTTTTTTTTTTTTTGCATTTTTTGGTCCTAAATGAGCCAAAAACAATTACATATATATAAGTATCACTTTTCATTGCAATTCATGTTATTCATACAAATATAAAGAAAATATAAGTCTATACAAGAGCAAATTTCCCAAATAAAGTGAACGAGTCATAAACAACTTTGGAATCCCCAAAAGAAATTCCAACAAATTCTGTATTTGTAAATTCAGAACCTTATAGGGAGACGGATGAACTTAAAATTGGAGGAAGCATGAGAAATCTTCTAATCCCTTGCTTTGTGTGCATGCATTTGTGTGGTCTGGTCTGTCTTTCTCTGGAGTTCTTTTTGCTTCTCACGCAGCTTGACTTTCTGTACATACTTACAGGACATCCTGCTGTTATGGGTGAACAATTGAACACCTCTCAACTGATGTGGGCAGCACTAGACTGAGCATACTTATATTGCAGCAATACAAAGTCAAACAAGAGTAGAGCATAGAGCTAAATCCATCAGCACCATACAAATATCCTCACAACCTTCACGATACAACCCACACAATATTAGAAGTGGAGAACAAAGCATGGAATGATAAAAATTACAAGCCCCCATCAACTATCACAAACATGAACCTGAGGCCAAGTTATTTCTCAATCAACAAGAATCCTTTGCTCTCCTACTACAAAGACCAGTACACTAATGTTCATCTAATAACTCAAAGCACAACTATGCGGAAGACCATAAGATAAACACAACGGGCATCGCATCTGCAACCAAAACGAGCTATTGACAAATGACATGAATTATGGCTCACAAACAGAGCATGCTTGTGTGAAAATCAAGCCAGAGATGATAACATGATCAAAATGAGTAAATCTAATGATATTATAAAGAAATTAAAGAAAATCAATAAGATAGAAGACAATCAATATTTTCCCTTAACAGGGAGTCAAACAAAAGGACCCCAAAGATTACCTTGCAATGAATAAGCTCCTCAAATTCTTAATAGCCAAAAACCGAACATGAAATCAAATGATAAAGAACATAATCCAAAATTGACCACTTTAATCTAATTGACCAACGAATCCGAAAACCCACTTCACTAATTTAGGTATTACTTTCAAAACCCATGAAAAAATCATCTTACCCGGATCACACGAGAGAGAGAGAGAGAAAAACAAACCCATACCACAAAAACGGTTACAAAAAAACCCGAGATATAAAAAATTGAAGAGAGAAAGAGAAAGATAAGAAAGTACCAAGCAGTGAGCGCACGAACAATAGCGAAACGACGAGCGTTGAAATCCTTGAAAATCTCTTCCACTGTTCTAGGATTTGACAATGACATAATTTTATAAAAACCCATAAGTAAAGCAGCTTAGAAGAGGAGAAAGAGGCCCTGCTTGCGTCGGACCTGGCAGACCAATTGCACCGCCGGAGGCGACACCACCATACCGACTTGGATCTGAAAACAAAATAGAAGAAAGAAGAACGAAAAGAAGAAATAAGAACTGAATAGAAGAATCAAGAACGAAAAGAAGAAATAAGAACTAATTTCATGTATTATCTTTTTAGTTCATTCATCAAAGTAGGCTATGCTAAGCTAGCAAATATCTATTAGTTCCTTCATTCATTAACTATTATTTTCTACACTACAATAACTAATAAGAGAAAGCCAATTGACATACAACATTAAACTAATAGAGTATCACCAATAAAGGAATGTAATTGGGAAAACAAACAAGGATATTGCAATTGTAAAAGAGGTAAGTACAACCGAACATCATCTTTTTAAACTTCATATGATTCATATCACAACAACAACAACATACTCATTCACATAATCAATCAGAACACAAATTTATTATCACCCTACTTTCATAACTTCAACAGAACAAAACTCAATTCAAAAGAGAGATTGGGAGGGTTAGTACCAAAAATAGAAGAACAAGCTCGACAGCAGCACCATCACCTGCCACGAGCTGCGTAACAAGAGAGCGGAAGGAGCAGAAGAGCCATGGCAGCACCAACGGCACACCAATGGAGGAGCAGGCACTAGTGGAAAAAAGTTCAACCGCTGCGGTCAAAACCGGACTTACCGCTGCGGTTTTGGGCCGCAGCGGTTGGACGCGCAGCGGTTGGACGCGCAGCGGTACCCATATATTAACTGATGCGGTTTTGGGCCGCATCAGTTAAGCAAAAACTGATGCGGTTTTCCATGAAAACCGCAGCGGTTAATGAGAATAACCGCATCAGTTTTCAAATTGCCGCCAATACATAGCAACATTAACTGATGCGGTTTTGTTTAATGACCACATCAGTTGGGAGCATTTAATATTAAAAAAAAATCCAAAAAACAAAATTTGCCATCTGTAGCAATATAGGCTGGAGCATTTAAAATATGCCATCAATTGGGAAAATGTAGCTGCCATCTGTCAGCTCTAGTATGAGACCAGTATATATGCCAAAATGTATGTGATGAATTTAGTTGTCAAGCACAAAACCCTCAGTATTTTAAGGAGCCCAATTACAACTCAAGATTAACAATAAAAAACCAACTAAAGTGCTGCACACGAATAGAATTTGACATATTTTGCCACAAACTTCTAACTTATAAAACTTTGACTTCATAGGAAATTCAGAGTTCCTTCTATCACCTTGTTTGCCATTCATATTGTTCTTTTGTTTGAGTGCCTAATACTTGTCTACTCTGCAACAGAAAATGAACAGATATCAGTCAAAGTGTCAAACTAAAAACTGGGACAGAATAAGCTTGAAGATATCAGGTCCAGTTTGTCGATGTACTTGTATTATTAGTTGCGCCTAACTGACTAAACTAAGTACTATGGCTATGGCTGTGTTAGAATTACATAAAATTCTAGATATATAATGTTTTTCCTTAAGAAAAATTCGAAAGAAACAAAAGTCTACCTGTGAAAACTTGTGGTATAACATCTTATCGATCAACTTATAACTCAGACATCTTGATGCAAATGTCTCCAAAATGGTCTCCGGAGAACACGAGCAACTGAAAAAAACTTGTGGCATCAATGCCACTGCCCAACATCACCAAAAACAACGACAAATGACAGCAACAACACTTAACAAACACAAGGAAGAAGTAGTGGCAGAACAAAAAATTAGCAGAACCAACTCACAAGAGCAAAATATAAATGAATTGCCGCTCATCGATAGCAATTTCCATGTAATTCAAAACAAAAATTCCAGTTAATTAAAGAAAATAATACTACTCAATCAAACAACATTATGAATTAACAGCATTAAAAACAACAGTTTTAGGTTTCCGGAAATATAAGAAAAGCTTCATTTTCACAAAACTAGTTCACATAGAGACTAATTAGCTAGTTGGACTGAAATTAGTTTCAGGAAAAAGTGAGTAGCAAGCTGCATAAGCAATCAATCTGCAGGTTTGAGAAAAAAGAACTCAAGTACGAGATGTACATAGGCTATGTTTTCAGTCTTCACAAGATATATATATATATATATATATATATATATATATATATATATATATATATATATATATATATATATATCAAGTTTGTAGTTTTATTCTTGTGGACAGCAGCAAGCCTAATCCACTCCTACTACTTACACAAGCTTTAGGTTATCATTTAATGCAAAAAAAAGTTGTCATTTAATGCAATATGTTGTTTCATGCTTTAGGTTAAAAAGATAGAATACCTTAAAGCTCTCCGGCAAGGATGAATTCATCAAGTATCAAATCAACCTATACATCAATTGAAAGATGGAAATAAGAAACCCGAAAAATGCAAGAAAAAACCATACGCTATAAGCATCAGGTAAATTTAAAAGGGTATTCAAAGTTGAACAGACTGTTACGCAGAGATTAGTTATAAATTTATAAGTCCATGAAACAAAAACATATAGAAAAAAGAGCATCATCACTAGATAGAAAAAACATATTTTCTGGTAGAAAAGAGTTTATACATTACATAGAAAAGGGGGGCAAAACCAAGTCCAGTAGTTATAGAAGGAATTTCAGTGATGCATATAGTTCAAACATTTAAAAGGGGCTAGACTGCATGTAATTAGTAAGGTCATACTAATCAAAAGACACTTTTCATTATAGCTCATGTCAGGCCAGGTGAGCGTTAACATAGCAGCTTTAACACTCCTCTATAATCACTTCATCACAACGCAATCAAACGAAAAGTGAAAAGAAAGGCCATATGCACCGCAAAACAGAATAGATGATACAGAGACATCCTAGCAGCACAAATATCCATATCATCCTGAAAAAACCTCAAGAACATTTGGGATGATGATAGCCACATTTCATTAATCACATGACAAAAAAGAATAAAATCCAACAACATAAATGTTAAAACCCAAAATAAAAAAATGAAACTTCACGCAGAAGGTCTTTATTGAAGCAAGTGTAAGACCATGATAAACCAAGAAAGGGAGGAAAAGAGATTCACTTTTCGAAACTACTAGAGCTCTTATAGTGACAAACCCTTGGATGTGCAAAGGAGACTGACATTTGGAACTAATTTAAAAACAGATGTATAATGGCCAACATCAATATCAGCAGATGAACTTGAATAAAATGTGTTAAAACCCAAGAGTTACAATCCAGCTGTTTGGTCAAGAATATCTCTTTCCATTAATGGGTTAAAAAATTTGCTCAAAATTCTTTCAGCATAGTTCAGCTTCAAAATCCATTTCCAAAAGCTAACAATACGCAAGAGGTCAAAACTAAACAGAGAACTTGAACAAAGCATTCAAACATAGTATGATTGATGCTCCCAAGTAATGAATAAAGACGTTTCGGCACTTGGGCTGACCATAATCCCAAGAACAATATTGTAGGAAGCATCTTAATTCTACTTGATGCCTTTATGGAGTATGTGTGTCTCACAGCCATTACTGACCAAAAAAAGATTGATAAAGTCTGATGAAATTGTTAATATCACAAGAAGTCCATAAATCACACTTCACTAAACATATTCCAACTTCTTAATTCCATTCCAGATATGTCCCATTGGCTTCTTCTCTTAATTTCTTCTCCCATTTTTCTAATTACTAATCATTACACTATCATCCAATTTAACGACTTGATGCAGAAATTCACTTGGCACGACACATCAGACAATGAAGCATATAACATTGATACTAAACTCAAACCACATGATTGGAAGAAATACGAAAATCCTGAATTCACCAAAACAACTAAAAAACGCAATTGAATTCAATGAATGATGGTTGCAATTCTTGCAAAGCTGACATAATCACCCAATTAAGGTCTATGTGTATAACCATCCATAAAAATTTAAACAAAATAAAAAATCAGCTTCCCCTACTACTAATGTGATCCAAGCGCTTCGCCAGAATACAGCCTCCACAAATCATCCTCACATCTCAAATCCATAACAAATAAGGTGAAGTAAGCTGGACACATCAGAAACATTGTCAACACTAATTTAATTCATCTATTGCTACACATAACATTTCTATGATGATTAATAGAGAAACCAACACAATCAAATCATGATTATATATCATAATAACAAGTTCATCACATGATCAAGCAAATGCAAAATGCACAAAACTAAAAAACATAAGTGAATATTAGAGGTCGGGAGAGGTACGGCAGAGTGTACCCTGAGAGAGAGCTCTGCAACTCCTCGACGTCGTACTCAAGCATGACGTCATCCTCGCCGATGAAACTGTGCTGTGTAACGGCATTAACGACTGCGCTCCTCCTAACTCCTTCGGCAATCTTTTCGCACATTTCAAACACACAAAAATAAAGTAAAAATTAATGAAAAATAAAGAGAGAAAAATCAAATTCAACATGAAATTCATAAAAATGAAATAAAGACCTTGAGAAACTGAATCGAGGAAGAGATGAAGATGTGGATCTAGGAAGAGGAGCTGCAGTAGACCTTGGAGCAGAAGTAGCAGATTTAATGGAGGATTTCAAGGAAGAAAGTGAAGCTCTGTTGATAAATCTATTGCATTTTGACGCCATTGAAAAATTAGGGTTTTCGCTGTGGACAAATGCGGAGGATTCAGTTCGAGGATCGAGAATCGAGCGAGGGAGAGAGTTCTTGGTCTTCGCTGATGAACGCGAAGTTTTTTCCAGCAGAGTTGTGGGTCTTTGCTGATGGTGGCGTTTGCTGATGGAGAATCGCCGGTGAAGACGGAGAGAAGGAGAGAGAGAGAGCAGTGGTGATTGTGGTTGGTTTGAGGAGATCAAGAGGGAAGAGAGAGGTAGGGGATGCCGGGATGGTTAGGGTTTGAAGAGCAGTGGTGATTGTGATTGTGATTGTGGTTGGTTTGACGATATCAGGAGGGGAATTGGAGAAAAAATGACAGGCCCAAACAAAATCATACGGCCCAAGTGAGGCAATATATGGCCCAAACACGGTTACAAAATGAAATTGGGCAACATTAACCGCTGCGGTTGGGAGAACCGCAACGGTTAACAGAAAACCGGATCGGTTTCTTGTTAACCGCTCCGGTTCTCTAAGAACCGCAGCGGTTAATGTTGCCCAATTTCCCTCCCAAAAAATTGAGGATTTACCGTTTCGGTTCTCATTGGGACCGCAGCGGTTGTGTTGTGACATATAGCGTTTTTTCCACTAGTGAGGAGTGCAGGACAACAGCAAAGGTATACACCATACATGACCTAGTGCCTCCAAACACCCCCCACCCCTTCATATAACTATAAGTCATCATATCTAAGAGGCAGATGCAATAATGGCAGGAAAAAACAAGATGATGGCAGCAACTCAAACTAAAAGCCACTTCATGCATACTTCCAACTGTCCAACTCATATTGACAAAATTGAGTCTTAATGCAAACCATATTAAAATCTCAACAACCCAAAATAAATGCTCATTATAACAACAATGAAGTACTCTTTTTCAAAACTTGAAAAAATTCAAGCATGAAAATAACACAACCAATAATCAGTGATGTAATTAGCTCAAGAAGTAATTAACAATAAATAATGAAGAAAGAGAGTTACCCAGAAGAGTAAGGAGAAGAGAAGAAGTGAAAATGAGAAGAAATCTCGAAGTTAGGAATAATTCTTTCTTCACTGATTTCCCATTTTATACTTAGGAATAATTCTGAGCTTTCTAGAGAACAAAAAAAAAGGGGAATCTTAGAATCAACTACTCTACAACAAGGTCATCATATTTTAAACAAAAACATACTACACACAAACCAATATCCAAATTAACCCAAGAAAACAGAATCTTAGCCATTAAACATATTACAGTAAACAAACCCACAAAAAAAAATCAAGAGTGGTAACAAACCCAGATAAATTTCAACGAAGAAAAATCGAAATAAAAAAACAGAGAGCATAAATTGTAAGAGAAAGAGATGGAGAAATTACCATCAAGAGGAAAGAAGCAGTTGACAACGAATAATCATTGCCGAAAGTCCCTCGAAATCAGATGAAAGGAATGAGATGAAATCAGCAACGTCAACAACGTTTTCACACCACAAGGTTCTCCAACTCCCTCAAAAGTCCGGTCATTAGATGAATTTAGCGGAGTTTCGACGTCAATCATCGTTTTCAACGCCGGAATCTCCTCCTCTTTCTCCGCGAAATGTCGGAAACCCTAACCCTAACATTGTCGTTTGAATGAACAAAAGGACTGACGGAAGCGCAAGAGAAGAGTTAGTGTGAGAGAAGCTCCGACGAGCGAGCGAGCCGCGGTGGAGGGTGAGGAGAGATGCGAAGAGAGAGAGAGAGAGAGAGAGGGAGAGACAGAGAGAGAGGGATGGGGGTTTGATGAGGTGAGAGAGGGAAAATCGAAAACTGGGGAGAGAGAGGAGAGTTGGGGGGTTTTGTTTTGGTATGTCGATATGTGAGTTTGCGGGAAATCTCGCCCACCTGAATTTTTGGCCCAAGAACTAGGCCTACTAGGGGCTGCGGTTAGCCCAAAACCGCAGCCCTTTCTAGTTGGGGTTGCGGTCAGCCCAAAAATCGCAGCCCTTTTTCAATAAAGGGCTGCGTTTTTTGAGCTGACCGCAACCATTAATTTAAGGGCTGCGGTTAATGTAAAAACCGCAGCCCTTGCGTTTTTTTCCACTAGTGATTTTATTAGTACTCAAGATTGTGTTGATTGGCTTTCTCAAGAATGCTTTGATTCCTTGCTTGAATTGGATGAAGTTCCTATTGAAATGAATGAATATGAATCTGTTACAGCTTTAACTGATATTACTGAACATGTTGATTGTGCTAACGTGACTTTGCCTACTGTTGTTCCTAAATTAATCCCTTCGATTGTTCAAGCTCCTCAACTGGAATTAAAACCCCTGCCATCTCATCTGAAATATGTTTATCTTGGTGAAAATGAGACTTTGCCTGTGATCATTTCAAGTGGTTTAACTGAATTCCTAGAGTCTAAATTGATTAATGTGCTAACAAGCCATAAAGAGGCCATAGGGCGGACAATAGCCGATATTAAAGGGATTAGCCCTACTTTGTGTATGCATAGAATTTTCTTGAAAAAGATGCTAAACCTATTAGAGAAGCTCAAAGACGATTGAACCCTGCCATGACTGAAGTAGTGTTTAAGGAAATCCTCAAGTGGTTGGATGCAAGCATAATTTATCCTATTTCTGATTCAGAATGGGTAAGTCTTGTACATGTTGTTCCTAAAAAGCCTGGTATTACTGTTGTTGAAAATGCTAAGGGAGAACTAGTCCCCACTAGAGTATCTAATGGATGGAGGGTATGCATCGATTATAGGAAGCTTAATCAAGCTACTAGGAAGGACCATTTCCCTTTACCATTTATTGACCAAATGTTAGAAAAACTTGCTGGACAATCTTTCTTTTGCTTTCTTGATGGTTACTCTGGTTATACACAAGTGGCTATTGCTCCTAAAGATCAAGATAAAACCACATTTACATGTCAATTTGGTACATTTGCATTTAGGAGAATGCCTTTTGGTTTGTGTAATGCCCCTGGAACATTTCAACGTTGCATGATGAGCATCTTTTCTGATTTGATTGAACATGACATGGAAATCTTTATGGATGACTTTACTGTCTTTGGTGACTCATTTGATAGATGTCTTGAAGGTTTATCTCGTGCTTTGAAACGATGTGTTGACACTAACCTTGTGTTGAATTTTGAAAAATGTCATTTTATGGTTGAACAAGGTGTGGTGTTGGGGCATATTGTTAGCGCTAAAGGTCTAAAGGTTGATAAAGCAAAAATAGATGTCATTAGTTCCCTACCTTACTCGACCAATGTACGTGAAGTATGATCATTTTTGGGGCATGCTGGATTTTATAGACGTTTCATCCATAATTTCTCTAAAATTGCTTCCCCTTTATGTGCTTTGCTTGCAAAAGATGCTACTTTTGATTTCAATGAATATTTTAAGAAGGCTTTTTATGATTTGAAAGAGAAATTGACAACTGCTCCTATTATGAGACCCCCTAATTGGTCACTGCCTTTTGAGATTATGTGTGACGCTAGTGATAAGGCAGTAGGTGCTGTTTTAGGGCAAAGACATGATAAAGAACCTTATGTTATTCATTATGCATCGAAATCACTTGACACCGCACAATGTAACTATACTGTGACTGAAAAAGAAATGTATGCTGTCATTTTTGCTTTGGAAAAGTTTAGACCTTACTTGCTGGGAAGTCGTGTTATTGTGTATTCTGATCATTCGGCTCTTAAATACTTATTGAAAAATAAAGAATCAAAGCCTAGACTTTTGAGGTGGATGCTTTTGTTACAAGAATTTAACTTGGAAATTAGAGATAAGAAAGGTGTGGAAAATAATGTTGTTGATCATTTGAGTAGGATTATTCCTAGAGAAGACTGGCCAATGATAACTGAATTCTTTCCTGATGAGCAAATTTCTTCATTATATAGTGTGGAAACTCCTTGGTATGCTGATATTGTTAATTATTTGGTGACTGGAACCTGTCCTCCCACTTTGTCTAAGGCTCAAAAGGACAAAATTAAATCTGAATGTAAGTATTACCTTTGGGATGATCTTTACCTTTGGAAGTCTTGTGCTGATCAAGTTATAAGAAGGTGGGTGGATAAATCTGAATTTGCATCTATTCTTAGTTTTTGTCACTCCCTGGAAGCTGGTGGTCACTTTGGTCCACAACGCACAGCGTACAAAGTTCTTCAATGTGGTTTTTATTGGCCTACTTTATTTAAAGATGCGTATGCTTTCTGCACGTCTTGTGAAAAATGTCAGAATACTGGAAATATCTCTAAAAGACATGAAATGCCTCAACATGGAATTTTGGTTTGTGAAATATTTGATTTATGGGGTATTGACTTTATGGGTCCCTTTCTCTCATCTTTCGGCAATGTTTACATTATTCTTGCAGTCAATTATGTATCTAAATGGGTGGAGGCTAAGGCCACCATAACTGATGATGCCAAAACTGTATTTTTTAAGTTTGTCAAGAGTCACATTTTTAGTAGATTCGGGATGCCTAGGGCTATTATCAGCGATAGGGGAACCCATTTTTGTAATAAAACTTTTGGCGCTCTTCTTGAAAAGTACCATGTAACCCATCGAGTAGCCACTGCATATCACCCCCAAACTAATGGGCAAGCTGAGGTCTCTAATCGGGAAATCAAATCTATTTTGGAAAAGATGGTCAACCCTAATCGAAAGGATTGGAGCCTTAGGTTAGATGACGCCTTATGGGCATATAGAACGGCCTTCAAAACTCCGTTAGGTATGTCACCTTATAGACTTGTCTTTGGTAAGGCTTGCCACTTACCCGTAGAAATTGAGCACAAATCTTACTGGGCTATTAAACAATGCAACATGGACTCTGACTTGGCTGGGCAACAACGGATGTTAAGCTTACAAGAACTTGAGGAAATTAGATTAGATGCTTATGAGAATGCACACATTTACAAAGACAAAATCAAAGCATTTCATGATAACAGAATAATAAAGACTACTTTTTCCGTAGGACAGAAGGTTCTTTTGTATAATGCTCGTTTGAAATTATTTCCTGGTAAATTGCGATCTAGATGGCTTGGCCCTTTTGTTATAACTGAACTTTCTTCTCATGGTGCAATTGAAATTAAAAGTTTGGATACTAACAAAGTTTTCAAGGTTAATGGTCACAGGTTAAAGCCATATTATGAAAATGAGCATGCAGGTTCAATTGAAGAACTTGAGCTTCATCGAGAGTGATGTTTGAACATCGTCGAGCCAACGACGTAAACTAAAGGCGCTACTTGGGAGGCAACCCATGACTGTTTCGTTTTCTTTTATATATTCATAACTTTCTTCCTTTTCGGTTCTGTTTTGCTGATTTTTTTTTTGTTTCCTTCTTCATATGCACTTAATTTCTGTATATCTTGATTTTAGATCGGAGCTTGTTAAGCCTACTGGTGGCATGATCTGACCCCTTGGTCGAGCATATCAACATGCACTACAAACACACCACACTCATTGGTCCAGCACATTTTTGATAGCAGTACAGCTGCACGTACCAAGGCGTTGTAACCTGCTCCAGATTCATCATAAAACAACTGCTCTGTTACACCTTGTTTTGCTGTTGGTGGTTTTCTACAGTTTCTTTATCATCACCACAGGACTGTCCATACTCCATACAAAGCAAATGTGGAAATCATTTGGATGATGAGCGGCCATATGACTTCAAGTTGTGTCTCACTTATTGACAACCAGTTACAAGGGAGTGCTCTAGCTCACCTTCAGCTCACCTTCAGCTCACACATAATGCCAGAAACTTTGATATCAGAAATGAACAACCAGCTAAGTTCCTTAATTCTTTTCTTAATTTTTTTTTCTCTTTCTTTGCTCTCTTTTTATCTTTCCTCTCCTCTTCCATTGAGGACAATGCTCAATTTAAGTGTGGGGGACGATACATCTTGCATATTGGAAAACGTCATATTTTAGGGGAGATGCTGCCCAAAATTTTAAGAATCAGTCTAGTTTTTATGCATAGTAGTTTTATATTTGCATTCATACATATATAACATAAATTTTAGAAAAAAAAAATATAAAAAAAAGAGCAAAAATCAAAATAAAAAAAAAATGTGTTTTTGTTTGCATTAGTTTTAGATTTAATTTGCATTAACATTAGAACTTCCACCTCTTTATTTCCTAAGGAATGGCTATTAGTAAAAGTTGATAAGAAACTCTAATCTAACATGTTTTTAAAATAAAATTATTTTTCCAAATAAAAGATTTTGGAATGTCTAATAATTGGAAAAGCATGACAGATTGACAGGACATGAGAAGTTCATAATATCATTGTGTGTTATATCACCACATTAAGCAAAAAAGCCTACTATCAAGTTTTTCATTAGTGAACCAATCTAAGCGTTGTTAGCTTATTTTATTTTTTTTCTGGTTCAAAGTCACGAAATAAACGAGCCATTATCCAAAAAATAATGTATTCTACCCTTCTCTGAGATTAGTAAAGCAGTTGCGTTATGAATGTGGATTGTTATTGCAATATTTTTTTTTAATATGTTGAAATGTTTCATACTTGAAGGCTCTGCGTACCAATGTCTGGGTTTGAAAAAAAGAAAAAAGAAAAAAAAAGAATAAAAATAATGCGTTAAATGTTGGTAAAACAAAAATGAAAATAAGAAAATTCGCGAAGTGGTACAGAGTGGTGCAGTAAAAAAGGGAAGAGATGAACCCAGTCATGTACGTGTGGTGCTTCTATCTTTGCTCGAGTAGTTCGAGTTAGTAGATCCGTAGGGGTATTTTAAAACCTAGTGCCTTGGGCCAATTGGACCGGGAGTCACTGGTTGAAAGCTCGTTACATGGACTACTTGACACAGACAGAGCATTTAGAGTCATGAAACACCCAAGTAAAAAAAAAAGTGTGCATTTATTATGAAGTTATATTGGTGCTACTGGCTATTACTATATATTATCTCTGCTCCAACTCTTCTACTCTGCTATTCTTAGAGTTTTACCACTACATACCCAAAAACACTCTCCCATCTTCAAACCTTGGCCCCTTTACATCCTTATTCTGAACCCTGATGATCTTTTGAGTTACTTTCCTACTCTTTTGGCATGATGTATTATGAATTTTGATGGTAAGGTCGTTTGAAAGCCAAAGTTAACATTCCTACTAACAATTTCTCCAAATGCTTTTCTTATGACTAACTTTAAAATGTTTTAGTTTCTTACCTTGTACTTATTTAATTTAGTTATTTCCAATAAAGAAAATTGAGGTGGAATATTAGTCTTGCATTTAGTATTAGATTGCATATAGTTCTCTATTAGTAATATTTTGATCGAGGGCGATCAAAAGCTAAGTGTGGGGGAATTTGATATGCGCATATATTTCTATATTTTTGTTCCCTAAAATTAGTCTTATAGTTGTCTTCTATGTGTTATTTTATAATATTTATTGACTTTTATTATTATTAGTAGGTTATTTATGTCTATATTATATTATAGTGATTAAGTAGCTTAAATAGTGTGTTATTTTTATTATATGTACTTTACAAGTTCACTTTGCTAAAGGAAGACAACAAGACTAAAAGAAAGAAGTAAAGAAAAGAAAAGAAAAAGGAAAAATTGACAAGAGAGGTCTGAACTTTGGCCGATAATTTTTAAAAGGTACCAACTTTAGATTAACCTGTGCAGGTCCCAACTATGGGGGGTCCTAACTTTTAAAGGGCCTTACAGGTTGCCAACCTGGTACAGCAGGTTCTCCAGCACGTGTAAAGAGGCACGTGAGTTTAACTCTTGTCCTCCTCTACCTCTATTGAGTTCCCCTGCAATTTTCTGGGATGTTGGGTTTCATAACCAGAAATTCATCAAAACCATCAAGTGTCCAAATCCGCCAACGAAGCTGCTTCTCAAGTTAGCAAGAAACTCGAATCAGCAAAACTCTCAGAAACACAATAGGATGAGAATTTAAACAATGCAAATTACTAGCAAACTTACCACGGCTACAAACTTCACAATGCACATTAGTTGTACATTTATACATCCAAGATCATCACAAAAATGAAGAAATTTACAATTGAAACCTAATTGCAAGAGGAAGAGAGAAATCATGTTGTTGTTCCTCCTCGTCGAGCGATTTCTCTCTCCTCGATCGGGGGCGGTGCTCTTCGTCGACGTCTTCTTCGGCGACGTCGTTGTGGTGGCGATGGCGGTGGTCCTTGGAGGATCTGTGGTGGCGATGTTGGTGCTTGTGGTCGGTGGTTTCTCTCTCCTCCCTCGATTTTCGACTGGATTTCTCCATTTTCCCCCCTGGGGTTAGGGTTACCGGAGGAATTCGAAGAATTAGCGCAAATCTAGTGGTAGGAATGTAAATAGTGGGGAATGTTATGCCCAGGAATATGACGTGAATTATGAAAGTTGTGGGGTTTGTCTAATGTCGAAATGAACAGAGAGAATCATCATCATTCTGGAATTCTCGTTCATGGCTCCTAAAATCATCGCCTTCAATTCTTCAAACAAAAAGAGAATTATGTTTGGGAGTTCTTCTGGACGCCATTGACAGAATTGAACTTTCCCAGGCACTGATTCTCTCTCCTCTCTTCCTCTTCTCTGATTCTCACTCATCTCTTCAACTTGCTGCTAGTTCTTCTCTGATTCTCACTCCTCTCCTCCTTTTTCCACATCAAATTTTACCCTTTTTCCCTCGTATTTTCCATTGTTAAAAAACTCGAAATCCCCATTGTTGCTGCTGCTAAGGTGAAGGTGGTGGTTGAAGAAGGAGAGGGCTAAAGGAAGAATAAGATGGATGAGAGTGTCACGTGGGGTTTTAAGGGACCCACGTTTAAATTTTTTTTGACCTATTAAGCAGGTATCAAGTCACTAAGGCCCTTTAAAAGTTAGGACCCCCCATAGTTGGGACCTGCACAGGTTAATCTAAAGTTGGTACCTTTTAAAAATTATCGGCCAAAGTTCAGACCTCTCCTGTCAATTTTTCCAAAGAAAAATGATAAATAGTGAAGCACAAGCTCACGTGAGCTTTGTAAAGTTAAAGAAAAAAAACAAAGGGGGCAAATCTACCTTTCTATTCCTCCATCCTCAACTCTGTATACAGAACAAACAAAAGAAATAGGAAGATCTTCCTACCTTCCTAATTCCACGCAAGAAACAGGGGGAATTTGTTTCCTTATTTCCAAGATACGAAAGTAAACGTAATAAGGGAATTATGGAGCAAATCAGAGGTCACATCTTTCTCTCCACAAGTAATTTCCAAAATGTTGATAATTGGGGATTTTTCAATTGGGTATATAAATCCCTAATTTCTACCGAAAGAGGACACACAAGCAGAGCGATAGAAATTTAGAGTTGTGAGAGCAAGGTAGTAACACAAGGAGATCCGAGGCTACGAGATTAAGGAGTATTGCAAGAGACTGGTCGACATTGGTGGAAAATCAAGTGCAGCGGCTGCCTTGAGTTAATCTGAATTACATAAGTTTCTCCCTACTTTATTCTTTAATTCTCTAGTTCTTGTGATTGAACTTAGTTGTTATACTTGTTAATTAAATTTTATTTTGGTTTCTAATTTCTGATTTTGGTCTAAGTGTTTGAACGCTGAGTTTATTCACATTTCAATGTTAAGTATGGTATTTATTCAATTCATATGATCGTTGCTAGAATTAAAAGTTTAATACTTTATGCTTGTGATAGTGCACGATTACATGTATACAATAACTAAGCTATGCTAGATTTCTATTAGGCGCGGCGTTTAATAGTTATTTAGATTTGTTAACGGCTTAATATTATTGTTGTGAGCGGCTCATGGTAATTTTATTGAGTTTGTGAATTGATCTGATAAAGGAAGTTTATTGGGGTTGGCATTATTTTAGCAAGATTCTAAGTTTTTAGTGAGCTTAATAACGAACTGACCGCGGCGGTAGTTCGACAACCTAGATACTAAACTTATTATTGAACTAGACCAAATGACTGGGATTAAGAAACTAAGTTGTGTCTAATTTATCCATCATCGAACCTAAGTTATGTTGGTTGCTTGTTTGTCACCTGTGAATAGTAGAGTAGTATTTCTTTTATCTCTAAACTTATTTTTATTAGTTATTCTAGTATGATTCCAAACCCCCCCCATTCTATGTTCATATTAGTAAATAATGTATATATTAGTAGTCATATTCTTTATGTGCATAATAGTTTATTTTTGTTGTGAGTTAAGCTTTGAGAGTTAGGAATTTTAATAATCTTCTCGTGGGATCGACCCTTTCTTACCCTTTTACTAGTTTTTAATATTTTTGAAGGACTAAGATAGGTATTATAAATTATTAATTTGTATACGGTAAACGACACGTATCATTTATTCTATTTACTTACACATTCCATCACCTTGTTAGGGTTTTATTTTAATACCGCAAGTGTACGGTGTCGTAGCACATACGGGTCGAACTCAGGGAGGTGCAGGATTAAACAATATTTGATTCTAGACTATGAAATAGCTACACAATCCACATATCAAGGAAATCTATGTAACTAATATCTAAACTAATACCAAAATATGACAAACTATGATATTAAAATACTAAGATTAAGCATCACCACTAGTATGAATTGATCAAAACATAACTCACATGCCAGTTATTCAATTATAGCTTAGGCGAGATTGACATTCCCTTATGACTCAGAAATAAAGCACCGCTGCGAACCGAAACTAAATCCTCGGTCATTCCTCAATACGTAAAGCTCACTTTCGTGATAGCAAAAGGCCTAACTAACATGTATGTCTCCTATTTTCAAGGCTTACACACATAATTAGAAGCATTAAGAACCAATGTCAAATAATTCCCAATTCTAGTTCTTACCTATTTTCATGGGAGAATTCAAATCAATGACAAGATTATCTAAATCAAGACCCAACTTTCGTTGATGAACTCAATTGATAAAATAACAATTTAACATCAACTAAATATTCCTAATCTCAACTCCAACTTTCGTTGATAATATAAAACTAGGGCTAAATCACGATGCACAATTGACAATAACAACAATCTTATCAAACCCTAAACATATAATTCAATAACATGGGAATTAGAGAAGAATTTACATGATCAATCCATATTAGGGCTCAACTCAATCCTAGATAAAAAGACTACTCACAAAACATGGCAATAAAATTAATAAGCATAATAAAAAACATAATTAAAATATAATAAAGAGAAGAGAAGAGAATAAAACTTGATTGAATTGAAGATGAATATGAAAGCTTGAATCTTGAATCTCCAAAGTAGCAATAGAAAACAAACTAGGGCATAAAACTAGAGAGAAAACTAGAAGAACAATAACGTGATATTGAAAAGTGAGTAATACATGTTAGATCCCTAACCTAATTAGAATTCCTCTAATATATAGTCATATCTCCTAATACTAGTAGGAAACCAAATTACAAGATAAGGAAGTCAAATAAATCATTAAATGGCCGAAATTATCAAAACCGCGTGCGCGTAAGAAGTTTCTGGCAGACTGGGCCAACTTGCGAAGCCCATATCTCTCATAATACAACTCGCCTTGGGCCGTGCAACCTATCGTTGAAAAGCTCTTCAAGCCTACTTTTCAATGCCTCTGAAATCAACCCAAAATAAGCATCGAGTCAAAAGTTATAGATAAAAGAGTGAACATGACTCGATTTCCACAATTCTTTCAATGAATTCCAACTCCAATTTTGCTCCAATTTGCACTCAAATACATCCAACATGATCCTTATCAATGTAGCTTGCTTCCAATTGCTCCTAAGTACTCAAACTTGTTCAATAATACTCCAATTATGTTCTCGATACCTGAAATTCATCAAAGAATACCAAAAACGCACAAGAGGAGTAATATTTCGCAGATTAAGTAATAGTATGCAATTATGAACTACAATGCATCTAAATGCTCCTAGAATGCAACTAAAACCTATATAAAAATACGCTTCATCACACCTAATGACATCAGTTGTCTTGAACTACGAAATCGTAACATACAAAATTATCTCATGATATCATTAATTATTTCCATTTTATAATTCCTACGAAATTGACTAATGTGTTTGGTTGACATCAAATAATTTGTACTTCCCATGAATTAATGTGGGAATTTTGAATGACCAGGGGGCTAGGTGAATAAATTCCCACGTTTTGTGGGAATTTCAATTTCCCATGAATTTTCATTGCCCCCATTTTCCACATTTCCTGTCAACTAAACAATTATCTAATTTAAAAAATCATTGCCTACATAATTTCATGTATACCAAACAACCACTGAATTATTAAAGGTAAAATGAACACAACCTGAAATGGTATCTCTCAAAACAAATCTTTCCAATTAAACCAATTCAATGGATCCACTCACTGCAACTCTTCAAATCCTGGTACAGACCATGGAATGAACATTTCATTTCACTTCTGTATCATAATTGGGACCTATTTATGGATCACCTCCTCAAAGTTCTAAAAAATCTCTATTATAAAAGGGAAGGGGGAGGAAGATGTGTCCCCCCTCTAAAAATACTCAATTACCCTGAATGATCTAATGGAATGAAAAAAATTACAAAAGAAAACAATTTAAAAACCATTTTCTCATTTCAACTTGTCATTCTAAACAAGTTAAAAATGGTATATGCATCAAGTATTTCGATCAAAAAATTAAATGAACAAAATATCTTGACTTTTTATAAGAGAAGATGGTATGCATGACGTCCACGTAAAAACTCTGAAACACTCACTACCTTTGAAACTCTTTAATTCAGTCAAACCAACTCATTATGTCTATTTTTTTTGTTCAAAATTCAATCACAAAAAATTACTCCATCCGTCCCATAATATAGTTACATTCCTTTTTGGGTGTCCCAAAATGTTGTACTAATTCAATTTTTTATCAATTTGTTTGGATTAATATATCATCAATTTTTATACAAACTTTCAAAATACCTCTACTTTTCTTTCAAAATATGTGCCCCTATTTATTGATTTACACCATTCCAAAGAACATTTGTTACTTTTGATTTTTTTTAGGGAAAAATAAACTAAAGAAGTAGTTCCAAGACAAAAGTACTAAAAAGATACTTCAATTTTTTTTTTTTGGAGAATCCAACTACTCCCTCCATTCTCCTTAATTATCGTGAAACAAAAGAAATAAGCACCATATTATGGGACGGATGGAGTAATATTAAAAATTACTCACAACCTTTGTTAGTTTTTTACATTAGCAATTAATATATCTAAATTTATCAAACTATTAATCTTTCACATTTTAAATGTAATCATAATTATAGTACGGATGGACTATGTAATAGAATAACAAGTTTGAAATTAACGCACGCATCGCGTGCATATTAGGCTAGTTTTCATATAATTGGGCCAAGTACTCTTTTTTGGCGGGAAAGTCCTATTTTTTTGTCATATCTTTATCTGGGTTTATTGGGTTTTGTTTCTTAGGTGGAGATAGTGAAGAAGTTTCATGTAGATGGGGAGGTTAACTGAGCTCGATGTAAGCCACATAAGCATAATCTTGTCGCGACGAAAACAAGTGGTTTGATCCTGATATGAGATTGGGAGGTCATGAGGAGGGGTATGTGCTTTCATGGAATCCATTGAAGGAGGGTTACTTGTTGAGTGGTTCATAATTTCATATGATTGTAACATTGTTTGTGCTTTTGTGGGATGTGTCCTCCATGCCTGAAAATAAAATTCTTGATTCCATGAGTGTTTTCAAGGTGATTAAGGAGTGTTTAAAAGTTCAACAAAGTGTCCCTTTTGTGGGTTTCCTTAAAAAAAAAGTTCAACAAAGTTGTAATAGTACACTAGTACTTTTTTTTATAAAGTAAGAAAAAAGGATTTTAGGAGACCCTCCTCGCGAGGAGAACTCCTAAAAAGTCATTTACAAGAATGGAATGAATAGCTAAATTAGTACAAGGAGTAATATCAAAACTAGACTGAACTAAATGTCCTACATTAGCTATCCAATCTGTAGCTTTGTTAGCTTCCCTATAGACATGATGGATCTGATAGGACTGGAATTGTTGAAGTAGAGCGTGTATATCCTCTATGATAAGTTGTATCTGCCAAGGAACCTTCCATAGTTTTTTAACTGCATTGATTACAAGAAGATTATCACCTTCGATGTGGATATTCTGGATGCCATGATTTAAAGCCAAAAGAAGACCTTTCTGAAGAGCAGTAGCCTGGGCCACGAACACTGGAGTGATTCCTAAATTGTAAGAGGTGGCATGAATGAGCTCGCCGTTATTATTGCAAATAATAGTACACTAGTACTAGACTTTAGACATTAGGGTAGATTATGAATTGAGGTTGTGAATCTTTATAACCTTTGATGTTTTAGATTGTGAAGTAGCGTTTTGAATGATTTAGATTTTCATTGCTTTTCTTTTTCTCCTTTTTTTTCCTATCTAAAAGATTTGTAAAGCTTCTCAAAAACTAAAAAAGTGAAGTAATGCTTCTTTGTGAAATAAATCTTGAGTAAACTATTGCTTTTCGCTGCAATTCTTTGGGAATGTGAATCCTTTTTCTTTTTAGAAACGGTTTTTTCACCACGTATCTCTGTGGTTTTTCAAAATTCATGGGGTACCCCTGTTTGTAAAAAAATGCACCAGGTACCCTTACTATTTCAATAAAATGCATGAAATGCCCTTAATTACTAACGGTGTTAAGTTTATGTTAGCTTTATTTACCATTTTGCCATTGTTAACCCCTAACCCTAAACCCTAACCCCTAAACCCTAACCCCCTAACCCTAAACCCTAACCCTAACCCTAACCCTAACCCTAACCCACCACCCTAGCGGTCCCCCCCTCCCCCACCACCGTAGCCCCCTCCCCCCCCACCCCCGTTGAATTCCCCCTTTCCCCACCACCCCCGTCGATTCCCCCCCCCACTACCCCGTCGAATTCCCCCCTTCCCCACCACCCCGTCGGAATTCTCCCCCCCCCCCACCATCCCCGTCGAATCCCCCCTCCCCAACCACCCCCGTCGAAATCCCCCCCTTCCCCACCACCCCCGTCGAATTCCCCCACCACCCCCGTTCTTATAGGTCTCATTTCTCTCTCCTCCTCCGCCATTGATATATCCTTGTTTTCGAAAATGATTTTGAAAACCGATTTCAAAAATGATTTCAAAACCGATTTCGAAATGATTTCGAAAATTGATTTCGAAGTTGATTTCGCAAATGCTCGCCGGTCGTCGGTCGTGGTGCGGGTGTCCGGGGCTGCGGCAGTGATGCGATGGTGGGGGTGCGGTGCGGCAGGAGGGTGAGAGGAGGTGAGGTGGTGGATGAGCACAGTGGGGGGCTGCCGGGGTTGGGGGGGGGAGGGGGGAGGGTGTCGCTTGGGGAGGGGCGGGAGGGGGTGGGGGGGGGTCCGGGGTGGGGGAGGGGGTGATGCGGGGAGGGCAAGGGGGTGGGGGAGGAGGTCTGCTTGGGGCTACGGGGGTGGGGGTGGGGGGGGGAGGGGAGGTGGTGGTGGGGTGGTGGTGGTTGGGTGGTGGTGGGGTTATGGGGTTAAGGTTAGGTTAGGGTTAGAAGTTAGGGGGGTAGGTTTAGAAGTTAGGGTTTAGTTAGTTAATTAGGGCTAATTAATGTTTTATTAGGGTAGGAGGGGTTAATTAACCCTAATGACTAACGGAAACTTGACGTCGTTAGTCATTTAGGGCATTTCATGCATTTTATTGAAATAGTAAGGGTACCTGGTGCATTTTTTTAAAAACAGGGGTACCCCATGAATTTTGAAAAACCACAGGGGTACCTGGTGAAAAAACCGTTTTAGAAACTACAAAGATTTCGCAATATTTTATAGTCCAAATCTCTCAAACCTTAGCTTCCAGCTAAATTAGTTAGTGTTGATATCCTGAATGTACACATTTTAAAATAGTTCAAGCAAATAACTCTGATTTTTTTTATTTATGCTTTAGTGGGAATTCGTGGTCATGATATATGAAATTTGATCTAAAAAAGAAAATTGAAAAGTTTAAAAAGGGATCGACAGATAAAAGGATAATTATATTGAACAATACTTAATAACTAAATTACATAGGGACAACAAAGACGACAACTTTGATTGGTTATAGTAAGAAATGACCATCTCCATACTTAATAAACCAAACCACATAATAATGATGTTGGCAACTTTATTAAATTATAACCAGGAATATAGCATCCATACTTGAATACTTGATAATTCAAACAACAATGACAACTCAACGGACTATTCATTTTCAGTGTTTATTTTATATTACAAGCACATAATAACCATAATGATGTTGGCGACTTTATTTAATTATATTACAATCAGGATATGAAATAGCATCCACACCCAAAGACTTTATTTTCCAAACAACAACAACTTTATTTTACTTAGCTTCTTGAATAGCATAACATCACTGTTGATGCTGATTGTCTTAGTAGTATGCTATTTCTACGAAACCACTTTCTTCAACGTATCATTTCTCACAAAGTAATTTGCTTCTTTAGCATAGGAAAATAACGAAAAACCTTATTCTATTCACTAGGTAGATAATTCACTAAAAATAAATATTAATATATAATAAAGTGAAGATTAATATATCTACCCACTGAGTAAGCAACCCACTAAAAATAGACAATTAAAAAATTATTAAGTCTTCTGAGTTGGACTCATCAATCATATAAATATATAATCCCTCCGTTTTCTTTTAATTATTACAATTTCTTCTTTAGTCCGTTTTTTTAATTGTTACACTTCTCCTCTTTCCTTATAAGGTAACTATCAACATCAACTTTTTCTATTATTCTACCTCCTATACCTCACGTCCTCACTAGAGCTGATCAACTCCAGTCCGACCCGTTTTTTGGGCGGGTTTGGGCAGTTTTTTTGGCCCGCGGGCGGGCCGGGTTTTTTTTACCGGGCTTTGGACAAACCAAGAAAGACGTTTTAGGCTAATTTTTTTGGCCCGGCCCGTTTTGGCCCGAAAAGCCCGCTCGGTCCGGTCCGAAATCACGGGCTTTCGGCACAGTTTTTTGGCCCGGATTTTGGGCTCGGTCCGACCCGACCCGGTCAATGGGCAATTTTTTTTTGGCTCGGCCCGACCCGACCCATGATCACCTCTAGTCCTCACCTCCTACTTTATTAATCAACAACTTTTCTCTCTCCTATATTATTATATTGCTTCTTTTACATTTCCCAAAACCAAACATTCTGTTTTTGTACTTTTTCCTTGTTTTTTGCACTTTTTCCTTGGTTCTCCTCCAAAAAGAAGTATAACAATTAAAAGAAAACGAAGGGAGTATATAACAAAATAATTTTCACCATGTCATTCTTACTATATATTACAATTAGCCATGCGTCTAATTGCAATGCATTGGCTACGCATTGTTGTCATAACCATATACATGGAAGATAATATATCTATAGTTTAACTAAATGGGTTGCAAATTCACATACACTAACTCTCAATTTTTCGTATCCGATGGGTGGAGTGTTGTCATGAATTATGTCAATTTTTTCCAACTCTAAAGTAAGTGTCCAACACTCTTAATATATGAACAAAAATATAATTACAGGTCTACTGTAACGCCCTGACTCCTAAGCATTATTATTAGGTTATTATTTATGTGATTAGCAACAGAAATCCCAACTTAGTCAGTGGATTACTGTCGTACCTCCCGTCTGGAAGGCATAAGGCAACATACTTTCGTGAAACTAAACATATCATAATGATTATTATAGGAATATATGTAATTAACTTAGACTTAGATATAGTTTCATGATTTAGTGAAAATGAACTTATAAAACATAATAGTCATAGTTGCATAATTTAAAAGTTAATATTTTCCTCACTGCTACGCATTCCATCTTCATATGCATACCTAAAACAGAAAACAAAACGTCATGAGCCGCGGCTTAGTAACATACTACTCTAACAACGTAAATTCACTTCAGTTCATTATAGTTGCAAACAGAGAGAGGAGAATATAGTCAAACCATTTCATAAATATATATTTTTAATCATACAAATTATCATAGATCATTATTATCATTCGTTGGCATAATCATTATTAGAAACTTTCATTGGTTACTCGGCGAGTACAGCGGGAGGCAAAGCCACCGAGGACATAAGTCCCTCATCAGAAGGTGGCATATAATGCCATATATCGTAATGAAGGCAAAAGCCACCGACGACATTCGTCCCCCATCGAAGGTGGCATATAATGCCAATAAGCAACGAAGGCGAGCCACCGAGGATATAGTCCCCCAACTTTAGGTGGCATATAATGCCATAATGCAAGTGCCACCGAAGAAATTGTCCCCCGTCATAATTGCAGTTTAATTACTTGGTAGCCGGGGGAGGCTCGTAATATCCCTTCCTTTAATCTAATCAAGAATTGAATAATGAAATTTTATTACTATTTAATCATACTTGGATTTTTCTTAAACATTCTTTCATTAGGCCATAACTTACTTAAGTGATTACTCTCAAGGCATTTTTAATTAGATGAGTCATACTTAAGTATAATTAATAGGATTTTTTAACTAGAATAATACAAACTTTTGCCCGTTCTCTCGCAATAATACAAACTTTTGATTATTTTTAAATAATACAAACTTCACACCAAAATTCCTCCAAGAGGAAGATACCGGTTGGTAACTTGTTGTAGGAGGTAAACAAGTCGACATGGCACTCTCTAGGACACGTGTCGCTTTTTAATTGGTTGATTTTTAAATTTTTTATTTAAATTTGAAAAACAAAAAAAAAAGAATTTTTTCTATCTCCTCACCCACCCGACCCCCCGACCCCCGCCTAGCCTTCCCTCAACCAATCTCTCTCTTCGTCCTCCCCCAACACCTCCACAAAAGCCCTTCCCGAAACCACAACCACCACCAACCTTAACGATTTCCTACAATTGAACATCCGAATGGAGTCGGTGATGATCCACTAAACCTCCCCATTATCCAACAAATTCTCTCTCGTCCGACATCATCATCAATGGCCTAGGGAAGTGGTTACCACCAATGAACCGACGACAAGCGGACGACCCGTACTTTCCTCATGCGAAGTGGAATGCTTCCTTCTGCCGCCGTCGACATCCAACCCGACGTTGACTCATCTCTCTCCTCTTACACCTCCGACCTTCTCACTCTTACCACCCGGATCGAAACCGAGTTCGGTGCTCCACAAACCAGATCTCGTTCGAGTTTGGATCTCCTCAAACGACCGAATTTCAAAACCTCCACAACCCGGATGTGTTCGAGTTTGGTGCTCGCGGTGGTGATTATTTCGAATTTGGTGGTGGTGCTCTAGTGGTTTCGATTTCGAAATTAGAGTTAGTTTTGATTTTCAATTTTGTTCCAAATTTGGTTTTTGCTTTTGTTTTGATTTCGATATTATTCATGTTTTTTGGATTCCGTTTTGGTGCTTTCTTATTTCGTTTTAGTGTTCGTAGTGGTGGTTGTTTTTGCCTTTTTTTTTTGTTGGTGGTAGAAATGGTGGTGGTTTTCGATCTCGAGTTTGGTGGGTGGAAATGGTGGGTGATTTGAGTTTTTGGGTTGAATGTGGAGTTGGGTGCAATGATGGCTCTTGTGGTGGTGGTGGTGGTTATTTTGATGGTGGTGTGGTGATTCTGCCCAGCTATGGCAAAGTGTGGAAGGAGGAGGTTTTGTGGTTGGGAGGGTGGTTTCGTGGTGGGGCGGGGGTGGTTCCGTGGGGGAGGGGGAGGGTGGTTCCGTGGGGGAGGGGTGGGGGGTGAGGGTGGGGTGGGGTAAGGGTCCAGGGGAGGGGTTTCAGTTGGTTGGGGGAGGGGGAGGAGAGAGAAAGGAATTTTGTTTTGTTAAATTTTTTTTTACCAGTTTTAAAGGTCACAGGTCAACTTGTCCTACTGGAGGAATTTTGGTGTGAAGTTTGTATTATTTAAAAATAATCAAAAGTTTGTATTATTGCGAGAAAACGGGTAAAAGTTTGTATTATTCTAGTTAAAAAACCCTAATTAATAAACATAGTTTTGAATTATAAATCATGTTATTGTCGCTAACGTCTTTTGAACTTAAGAGTCATATTTAAGTGGCACTAATTAATAAAGATTATTCTTGATTTATGATCCATGTTTAATGACTTGTAAACATGACTTTTATAATCTAATTATTTCATGCTTTAATCAACTACAAGTCAATGTTACTAAATGAATACATTTTAACAGCACTCACATTATAACAACATTATTATTCTAACTTTAATATGATATGCAAACTTAAACTAATGATGGAAGTTCATCAAATTAATCGTTTAAGTATCAATATCAAATTCGGCATGATTACTACTAAACTAGAGGGATTATTATCATTAATCTAATTATTCAAAACATTATCACTAATATATTACAATGGTTATCAATAAACTTATGAACTAAATATAAAGTCATTTATACAAGCTTAAGTGTCTCTAGAGTTGCATTCACAAATTCAGATTACAAGAATTAGTTTATTATAACATACTTAGTTTAATCATTAATACAAGATCAGCCCAAACTAGTTAAAGGTAAAAGCTAAACTAAGTGGTTTGATTAAACCCAACAAATCTGTCCAACTAAGTCAGTTTAGTATCTTCATGCTTAGCCCAACTAAGTACTAAATAACTTTAATTAAGTAAATCTGATTCAAGCCCATCAACAAATTTAACTAGAATGTCTTGGTGGATAAGTTTAAATCAGTTTTAGGCCCAATTTCAAGCTGGTCATCATGGGTAATACTGTGGGCTTAAGTTATGAACTTAAAATCAGAATTTTTAAGGGGGAACAAGGAGGTAGCTTTTTACCTCTGATTCAAGAGCAGGGAATACACGCAGGACGCAGCACGGGAGGGAGAGCAGAGCTCCGGCAGTGGCGGAGGAGCGGCGAGAGCTCCGGCAGTGGCGGAGGAGCGGCGAGAGCTCCGGCAGCGGCGAGAGTCGGCAGCAGCAGAAAACCGGCGGCGTTCCTCGGAGCGACAGGGGCAACGAACAGGAGCAGCAGCAGAGCAGACGAAGCGGAGAAGAGAGCGAAGGAGGGGAGAGGAAGCAGCGTCGGGGGGCGACTTGTGATTGGAGAGATCGCTGCACCAAAGTGGTGCACAGGTGGTGGTGCCGAGAAGAGAAGGAGGTGAAAAAATTGTGGGGTTTTGTTGTGATTCAATGTTCAGTTTCACTAGTAATGAATAGGGAACAAGAGAGGAGAGAGAGAAGAATAGGGGCGGTGGTGTTGTTGGGGGTTTGCCGTGGGAAACTTAGGGGTTCTCCCTTTTTTTTATTATTGGATCATTAGTTTGGAAATAATCATTTTCTTAAAAAATACTATTTAAAAATATTTTACTAAACCAAATTTTAGATTTATCAATATATTTTTTCGAAATTTCTATATGTATAAGTTAATCGCCAAACTGCATTTTCGGAAATTATTCCTAGGAATAATCCTGAACCCATTTACTTAAATGTCAAATAAACCCTAACTCGCTTATTTCGTTTTTGGTCCTAGGAAATTGATGACTTGGTGAATAACAACAAGTTAGGTTTCTGTTTTTAGCCTAGGTTTTTAACATTTATTAATTAAATTTTAAATTATTACCGTTAGATGTAATTAATACCCAACCATAATTTCTTCTTAAATACTCATCTCCCCCTCCCCATGCCTGTTCATCTCTTCATCTCCTTCCTTCCTCTCGCTTTTTCTCCCCCTCCCCATCCCTGTTCATCTCTTTCATCTTTGTCAATGGCGGACTCTACAAGCGTCCAATCTCTGGAGGAACTTGTCACGTGCTACCACAACGAAGTTGCACAATTGAAGATGGTCACAGCGAACGTCCGAACGCAGGGGAAGAAATTTTTTGTGTGCCCATACCTGAGGGTAAGTGCTTTATTCTTCTGTAGTATTTATTTCCCCTAAATTTTCAAAAATTGTAATTGAAAGTTATGTTCTTTGCATTAGGGTGATTGTGGTTTCCACCAGTGGGAGGATGATTGCAACAAAATTAAAGAATTGCGGGAGAAGGTGCAAGAAAGGGACACTACCATTTATGAGATTGAATTTGTGAATGAAGACTTGTGCAAGAAGATGGGTTTTCTGGAGGAAATGAATGAGAAGATTATGAAATGGCCCCATGAGAAAAAGTTACTGACGGCACTAGCTCTTTCTTAGTGCATATTTGCTATGGTGTTAGTTAAGGTGTTAGTGTATCAGGGTTAGGTTGGCAGTTGAATTTGGTTGTTTTTTGGATGCTATGTTGTTAGTAAATGGCTGAAGGTAGGTTTAAGGTGGTAGTTTTTTGGATCTTGTAGTAGCTTTAGGTGTGGCAGGGGGTTTAAATTGGTTGTTTTTTTGGATATATGCTGTGGAAGATGGTTGATTTAGGGAACTTTTGTGACTGTGTTTTGGATGTATTTGGAAGCCACTATTTTGAAGTTATAATATATGCAATTCCATTACTTTGGCACTTAATATTATCTTGTTTATGCATTACATAGGCTTAACAATGCATTACATAGACTTAACAAAACTCAAACAACAAAACCATTTGAACAAGGAAAGATCCAAAAAGTGTTGTATGCCTTTGCAATAGTCCAGAATTTGAGCTTCATATCATCTCCTTTGAATGATTTGTGCCAATGGGCAAATATGTGCCTTGCACAGTGCCTATGTTCAGCTTGAGGGAAGACTTCCTTGACACCATTCAATATTGCCTAAGTTCAGTTACAAAACATAAAAAATTAGTAGGCTTCAAGCAACAAAACATAAATGAATTCTACTAAACAGAAATAGGATGAAAATGTTACCTGGTGTTCATCAGAAATAAGAACCACATCTGTTCCATCATGCAAATCAAGGCAGGTTTGTATATGCTTGAAGAACCACTCCCATGAGTCATTGTTTTCACCCTCCACCACAGCCCAAGCTATAGGATACATCTGATCATTGTCATCCCTCCCAACTGCTGACATAAGCTGTCCACCTAGGAAAGTCTTGAGAAAGCATGCATCAACACAGATAACTGGCCTACAACCCTCATGGAACCCCTGCTTTACACCATCAAAACACATAAAAAGTCTCTGAAAAATAGGAGGAGATGATCCCTCAACAGTCACCAAATCCATGTATGTATTGGGGCTACACTTCTTTAAAGCTTCTATGTACCTGGGAACCTTGTTGTAGTGTTCCTTCATTGAGCCATGTAGTCTCCTATGTGCTCTGTACTTCACCTTGTAAGCAAAGTCTTTTGTGACAATAACCCTATATGCTCTCCTTACTGTTTCAACAATTTCCTTGGCTGGCCAGTGTGGTCTGCTTTTGAACACCTCCAAAAATTGTTCTGCCAGCCAAGATGCTTTAAGCTGTTTGTTTTTCCTCATGTTCCTAGTGCAAGTATGCTCATTCACTACTGTCTTCACCACAAAAGCAGCCCTCCTAGAGTCCCATGAAGCATATAGCATGAAAGGGCAAGAATGAATGCAATTGACACCAAGTCTCTGTTGTCTATTCTTATTACTAACAGTGAATGTCAAATTCCTCCCTTGCAAGACCCCAAATTTCACAACTGATTCTTTAAACTCTTCCCTGGATCCAAATCTCTGCCCAACTTTCCAACTGAACACTGAAAAACCAGTGTCCTTCCCCACTAGCAGACCCCTTTTGCTTCTCCTCTCTTGCAAAGTCTCCTCCTCACCACTTTCTGGTGGTGTGTGCATCTCCTCATCAGATCCCTCATACTCACTAAGGCAGTCATCTTGGTTAACTGTCAATGTTCCACCCTTCTCTTGACTGCATATCTTCCCCTCTTGTGCATCTCTCTGAAGCTTCTCCACCAATTCAGCAAGCTTTAAGTTGTAGCCTTTCACCCTCTCCCATGCAGTATGAATCTCATCATCACTTATATCTTCAAATTCAATGTTGTCTAAGTTCTCCAAGTCTTCAAATATATTCTCCTCCACCTCATGAATTGACTCTAACTCCTCAGCAGTGATCTCCTCTAACTCATCTTCATCTCCTTTTTCATCATCAGAATCTGAGAACTCTTCCTCACCATCAGGTTCATACCTTGGATCACTGTTTTCATCACTTACATCTGACCCTATCAACTGATTCCAACTTAATGGACTGTCTGGCCTATTATCCTCCCACTCATAATTTTCCGGACCGAAGAAAAAGCCAACTTGTTGAGGGGTGCTACTGTGGAGTGGTTGAGATGTTAATGGGGGCCGTGAAAAGTTCTCCGAAGTAGGGTTAGAATCTTTGTGCTTTGCACAGTTGGGAGTTTTTCAACATGTGCAGTTTTGGTATTGGGGCACAAAGGTGGAGGAATCTCTTGTGGACTACCCAAGTCTGTGTCCTTGTTCCTCACAATTTCAGTGACATGTTGGGCCCTCCTAGGTTTCAGTTTTTTGGGCCTAGTCTTAAGGCTTTTCTCAGATTGTTGCCCACTATCAAAGTCATATTCCCCATGTTGAATAAACACCTCAATGCACCTAGCCTTTAGAGCTACCTCACCCATTTCCCTAATGCCATCATCATCATTCAATACCTTTCTAAGCCCATTGTTCAAATTAAGCCCAGGTATAAGCTAAGGTAGTGTAGTGTGTCACCCTCCTTATAACTCCCACATTTTACAGCTAACTCTACCAAGTAAAACCAACAAAGCTCATCAGGGTCAACAACAAATGATCTTCCTTCTGCCCCAAAATATATAAGGTTTCCATGGTTATCTCTCCTAAACACCCCACCATGCCAAAATTTGAAGGTACAAGTGCCATCCATAACAGCTACAACAACCTAGCAACTACAATTGCCAAAAAAAATTAAGACTAACAACCTAACAATAAGCCTTTCAAGCATATAATTCTACGCAATTTTTACTCAAAACATAATGAATGAACTAAAATTGTGCCAAGAACACTAACCTTGATTCAAAGAAAACTTCCCCAATTGCGTGCCCTAATCCTCCTGCCTCTGCAAAATCTCCACTTTGGCCAAATTTGGTTCTTCAATTTTGTCGCTCCAGTCCAATTCAATCGAGCAAATGTTGAATCAAAAAATTAAGGAAGAGGAAGAAGGAAGAAGGAAGAAGGAAGAAGGAAGAAGAAAGAAGAAAGAAGAGCAATGGGAGTTATCTCGTAATGGGGGTTATGGGGGGGGCAATTGACGATTTAGGAGGGAAATCTTACTTGGTTAACCGGTTTACCAAGTGACAAGTTCCTAGGACCAAAAAAATGATTTACTAAGCAAAGGTAGGATTATTCCAGAATAATCCAAAGGTGGGATTATTTTTGGCAGATCGGGCAAAGGTGGGATTATTCCAGTCCAATTTTCCTTTTTTATTTTGTTTTAATTTTATTTATTTTGTAAACTTTATACTAATTCATTACTAGTTGTTGTTAGTTTTATTAATCTTATTTCCTACTATGTAACTTATTAATAGTTTGGTTTATTTAAAAGCTCAAAATAATTCATTATTCAACTTACTTAACTAAATAATTATTAAACGAAAAATTAACTTTCTTAATTACGTTATTAAACATGTTCAAAATTTTGAGATATTACATCTTCGGTCCAAATATTGCAAACATAATACAAATTATATGATATTTCCTCCTCCCCGAAAGAAGGACAAGATTCTCGGATTTGACACATGACCTATTGCACCAATGCATCCTATCAAAGATGAAGCTCAACATATTTTTGATGGCGCTAACACTGCATAAACTTATCGTCAAAAGGATTGATAAACGCATTAATTTTTTTTGATTCAAACGAGGCAAAGCCAAAGATAAGAAAATAGCAAAGAAATAAAAACAAACACAAAAAATCTACTGATGCACTAAGCATGAAGTTGCAACACCACGAGCATCATCCACTAAAATTCTATGGAGATCAAGAGGAGCTTCCTCCAAGACAAGAAGATCATTTTATTGATCCACTCCTCGGTTAGCCAACCAATCAGCAGCACGGTTGCCCTCACGATAAACATGGATCACCTTCACAACCCAATCATCTTTACGGAACAATGATAAACAATGACGAATGAGATGAGTGCACCCACCACAACTACTACTCCCCGAATTCAACGCTTGCACACACGATAGATTATCAAGCTGGACTATTAGTTGGCTAATTTGTAGATTTCTTGCTAGCTCCAAACCTCGAAGAAGTGCCAAAGCTTCAGCCCTAAAAGCACTACAACGACCAAATTAAAGTTCAATGTTAAAGCGGAAACAAGGTACCACAGCTGTTACGTATTATAGCACCCCCTCCTGCATCCCCTGGAGTTCCTCTAGTTGCACCATCGGTATTAAGTGCATACCAACCTGATGGAGGATGAGACCAAGTGATGAATTTCTCCTCCTTAGATCTTATTCTATCATTGACCTCCATCTCATCATGTAAATTTATCCATGTTTCATCAAATCGAATTTTTAGGAAGGCTCCAATGTCCATGGGCACTTCATTCCCTCTCCCAAACACATACATATTCCTCCAACGCCATAACCACCATATGATAATTGCAAAAAATGTTGGCCACGTCTCAGTTTCACTATCCTCCAGATTATTAGCAATCCAATTCTTGAGATCATCTTGAAAGAACGTCGGAGAGTTAGCTGAACCCTCTACTTTTCGCCACACACTCCTTGCCGCAGGGCAATCACACAATATATGCAGGGTGGATTCTTCAAAAGCACCGCACACAAAACACTTCAGGTCATCAGTAAGCTTGCTTAAATCTGTTAACATTCCCCATTTTCCCCATAAGACGATCATGGCATTAATTGATATCAAATTTTGGTTATGTGATCTGGATTTGCGTAAACAAATTGAGAACTATGATTCAAATGAAAAATGTCACTACTAGTCTACTACAAATTCTCTCGTGCCACAAATTACACAACAAGAATTTAAGATTCGTGGCATATTTTGATCTTTGTGCTTGAAATTTAGATTATACCATAATTTAAAAGATGGCAAAACATTAATTAAGGAAGCTTTTGGTTAAAATGATTTTGGTATGAGGTATGGGTTTAGAATGAGCAAAAACCATACCTAGTGTTGTTTAATACATTGATAAATTTATAAGGTATGGGGTTTAGAAACCCAAGGGGGGAGGTGAGTATATCATACCAATACCTCTTGGTATCAAATAAAAGAAAAAATTTAATTCCCAAATAAAACCTAACACATGGTATTAGGTATCAAATTCCAAACCTATACCACCTTGCTTTCATTCATGTCTAAACTCATACCACTATTTGAACCAAACACCCCCTAAACATTATTATATGCCATGGCCCATGGGTTAAAATAATTTTTGGTAAATTAATACTTATGCAACTAATTATGCCACAAGTAGTTATTATTCACATGGTTTCTAAATGCATGCAACCTCACTTTACTAAACACAACCTTGTAAAATATCTGAAATATCCCTTTTCCTCATTATATTTTCTTCCCTAGGATGGATCTAAAGCTATGTGTTTGTTTGTCCCAAAAAAAAAAAAACTCGTGTATAAAAGTACTCGTACCATGAATTCTCCTAGGTACGAGTATTGATTTGCCACAAAAAATTATCCATGAGGCACAATGCGTGGTACGAGCCTTACTTGGTAATATATATATATATATATATATATATATATATATATATATATATATATATATATATATATATATATATATATATATATATATATATGCAAATATGCAATCATTTGTTTATTTTTCACCTCTAAGAATATGTACATATTGTTATATATTTTTGCAACTAATTTGATGATATTTTATCTAAAGTACTTTTTGTACCATCGATTACTTTTGTATAAACTATTTTATTTAAAAATAGTTTGATACGGAGTAGAATGTCTATTATTTTAGAATACGATTGTGACTTTTTACAATATTTATACATTTTATATATAAAGCAAGTATTTTTAAAACCGGATATAGTTTGTATGATAGATAATAAAATGATTGTTAAACAGTCATGCAATTACAGTACTCCATTTGACTGGTCAATGACTCAAAATTTAACCTTTTATCTTAAATATGATGACAAAAGCTTGATCAAATGTGTCCTACAAGATCTTTTATTACAAATTTCCCTTTTAGAAAACCAAATTTTCTATAGTTGATACTTGGCATTAAGGGTCTGTTCGCCAAGCTTTGACTTGGCTATAGGAGTATTGTTTGGTTAGGTAGTGGTGTAGGTAACATTTGGTGATTGAAGTACTATTCTAGTAGTGGTTGTCAAAAGCTAAAATTTCTAGCTTTTGGAATTCTGGTTAGTGGTGTATAGCTTTTGCATTAAAGTTTTGTTTGAGTTACATTGATTAATTATTTGTAAACAACTAATTTAACAGCTTCCTTCACCGAACATCAATATATCATATTGTTACCTTGATAACTAATAGGTAATAACTACACACCAACTACTAACAATTTACCAAATTTCTCTAACCGGTAAAATATACAAACTCAACTACCGTTGCCGAACTACCAGTACCAATAAACCAACCCCTAATTGTCAAAGTGAATTAAGAAACCAACCCCGCCACTCCTTTTTTTTTCCCTCTCTTTCATCTCTCCCCACTCCTATGTCATTGGTCGTCGTTGCTGACAACTATCACCGCCATCTCGAACACTTTTTCACCACTATAGTCGCTTCCATCATTGAATGTGCTGCAACCACTAAGCCTATATGAGTGGATAAGATTTAACAAGTTTCAAGAAGTATTAATACTTTACACGTTAAAATTCAATAAATTTTATTGAATTTATATAAGTTCCAATAGGTTCAGGAGAAAAACGGGAAAGAGAATGTACATGCTCCGGAAATATGTGACAAGTTTCATATTGTCAATTTTTGGATAGGTTATGACACTACTACGTATTTGATTAAGGTTGTTTATCTACCATCATTTGTTACAACTGTACAAGTTGAATCAAAAAGACGTGGGGAAGGAGAATGTATCTACCACCACTGTTGATGCCGATTGCTCTGCTCCTACTTCCTAGTAGATAGTTCTGGTGCAAGTATGCAAGAATGCAACGAATGCTTCTCGTTGTCTTTGTTGAGTTTCCTTACACTTGTTGTGGGACATTCAATATTAAAACGCACATTTTTATTGTTTCACTTGTATTTTGGCTCGGGGACGTCTTTCAAGGTCGATTCATAATTATCAAATACTTCCTCCATTCATAATTGATTTTACTAGCTTTTTGTAAATTTCTGTCTAATGCGAAATTGAAAAGTGGACGTTATGACATGATAAGTTTTTTTATAAAAATCTAAGAAATTGGGGATAAAAATAACAATTTTAATGGAATTATGGGGTAAGAGAAATGAGAATGTGATTACCTTAATAAGGTTGTTAGAGATCAAAAGCTTGTCTATGTCTTTATAGATAAATATAATGATCACAAATTCTTGGTGTAACTGTTACACCATAATTACAAAACACCGCTTCTTTTGTAAATTACCTCAAATGACAGGAAATAAATGACAAAATGACATGAGATTAATGTTATTTTTGTTAAAGTGTATGTCATTACGCATGTTACACAATAAGCTATGGGGTAACATGTTACACCCAAGACGCACTCTATAATTATACTCCATCCATCCCATAAAGATCTGAACACTTGTTGGAACACGTAGTTTAAGGTGATAAGTTGTAGTGTGGTTATCAAATGTTATTTTATTAAGAAAGTAGATGTGGTAGAAGTTGGTAGGGTAACAATGATTTTTTTATTATTCAAATTTTAAGAAACTAACAATGATTTTTTTTCTTTTTGTGATGGCGATTATCACAAAGAATAAAGATTATTAAACATGTCTATGAACTATAATCGTTTTTTTTAGAGTAAATTGTGATCACGGCTAGAGATTTATTAATTTTCCACGAATTTGATTAGTATAGCTTTTCTGTAGACACGTGGTCTTTTTATTTGTTTCAAATAAATTCACAATTACAAGTAATAATTATGTTATGTAATCATTAAGCACAAGTACTCCACCAAATATAAATCATTACAGGTAATGACCTTACAAGATGTAGAATTATATAAGTCACCAACAAATCTTATGTTGAAGTGTGTCTTGAATTATCTGGAGTTAGGATTAATCAAGTTTCGGGGAGTTTTTCCGTGTATGCGGTTTAGTAAACCTTTCAATTTTGGGTTCGGGATTAGGCCATTTTGTTTAGGTTAATTTGAAGGGTAATATATAAACCCTCTTTAGTTATCCTCAGTCCACTCTAATGATTAATTCATAATTTTTGTAATATGTACTCTCTCCTAACCCAATAACGTAACGTTACTTCTACCTGCCGTGTGGACGTAACTAATACATTTTTAGTAAACCACATTAAATATATGCAGTGTTGTGCTATTTTAATTCTTTGTTCGTTAATTGCAAGTGACATGACACCTTAATTACATGATATTAGTGTGTCCACTTCGACATTAAGCACCAAAGATCAATTGACAAAATTAAGATCACCAACATATATACTAAAACCTCAATTAGCCCTTGCAAAACTTATTAATTTTTTGTTATTAATTTTTTGTTTTTGGTAGGGAGGCATATGACGTGATGATTTTTTTTGAGGGGACGTGATAAATTATTCAATGTAAGCTATAGTCAAGAAAATAATAAAGCAAAGAAGATCATAGGGTTTCGGTAGAATCTCCGGCTGTTGATGAGGCTCGTGTAAGTGCGTACACAGTTTGCTATAGTACATGATGTGGAAGCTATGCATTTTAGTTCAAATGCATCTTATAAATATAGGCCAATTTTTCCTACATTAAATGCATCTTATGAATTAAATAACTTATTTTCTTATTTTTACTAACATGTTCCATCACCAAATGACATTGGTTGTCTTGAACTACTAGATCGCAACATATGAAATTATCTCATGACATCGTTCGAACCCAAAAATTAGCTTATTTCTTAAACTGCATGCCCAAGATAAAAGAAAGGCGGAGAAAGTAAGTCTCAATTATAATAAGTTCAGGTGTGGTGCCTTATATACACGCGTTGCGTGCGTAAATTCCAAAACTTGTTATTCTAATATATACTTCATCCGTACTATAGTTATGATTACACTTAAAATGTGAAAGATTAATAGTTAGATGAATTTAGATATATTAATTCGCTAATGTAAAAAAGCTAACAAAGGTTGTGAGTGATTTTTAATATTAATTTTTTGTAAATGAATTTTGAACAAAAAGAATCGACATAATGAGTTGGTTTGATTGAATTAAAGTGTATCAAAAGTAATGGGTGTTTCAGACTTTTCAGGTGGACGTCATATATACCATCTTCTCTTGTAAAACAAGGTCAAGATATTTTATCCATTAAATTTTTTGATTAGAATATTTTATGCATATACCATTTTTAACTTGTTTAGAATGACAAGCTGAAATGAGAAATGATTTTTAAATTGTTTTCTTTTATAATTTTTTCCATTACATTAGATCATTAAGGGTAATTTAGTATTTTCAGAGAGGGACACCATCTTCCTCTCCCCTTCCCTTATATAATAGAGATAAGTTCAATCTAGAATTACTAAAGATAAAATGAACATAACCTAATATGGTATCACTCAAAACATATCGGCTCTGTTTGGCAAATAGAGTTTAGAGTTTAGCTACTAGAGTTTAGAGTCGGAGTTTAGAGTTTTACCTTTTTGTTTAGCAGGTTTGATTGCAGATTTGACTAACTTTTCACATAAATGTGTTTGGTAAAACTTATCTGATTGCTAAAAGCTGATTGCACTTTATTTGTATAAAATGACATTTATGGACATATTAACTGATACTATGTTAATATTATAGTTATGGACAAAAAAGTCATTCACACATTCTCTCACCTAATCCTCTAAAGAAAAAGCTCCAGAGAGGAGCTTTTTCATTTGGAGAGTTTTCATATCGTGCTTCAAATCCTGATACAAAACATGGAAGGAACATTCCATTTCACTTTTGTATCATAATTGCCTAATTGGGCCCCATTTATGGAGCACCCCCTCAAATTTATAAAAGTCTTGGGCCCTGTTTGGCAATAACTGGATAGCTGTTAGTTGTTAGCTGATAGCTGATTGTATTAGCTGATAGCTGATAGCTGATAGTTGATTGTATTAGTTGATTTTCCTAGTTGATTGTATTAGCTGTTTATATAAATGTGTTTGATAGATAGCTAATAGCTGATTGTTAATTGATTGTGTAAAATAACCAATAATGACATTGGCTTAATACGTTAGGTTTAGGTATTCCTAGGTAAGGGTAGTAATTTTTGAAAACTTTAGGACATAAATGTAACTTTTTTTTCTTCTTAAACCTCCAATATTAAAAAGCTCCTCCTCCAACTTTTTCAAAAAGAGCTTTTTGATCCCAAAAAGTTGTTTCAAACCTCTCTTTACCAAACACCTTAATTAGAGGATTGACTAGTCAAATCCTCTAATATGATCTCAATCCTCTAATTTTGCCCCAAACCTTTCTATACCAAACAGGACCTTCAATCCTCTAATATGATCTCAATCCTCTAATTTTGCTCCAAACCTTTCTTTACCAAACAGGACCTTCATGTAATTGGACCAACTACTCTTTTTGGCGGGAAACCCTTCTTATATCTAAACTGTCAAAACCATTTTTGGCGGGAAAATTAAGACAGCCAACAAAAACAGAGAGAGAAAAAGATGGCGGAAGAAGAAGAAACGCCGTCCACGGAGGAGCAGTTATGTTTCAAGGCAAAAAAGTTTATGCTCACCAAAATGTTCGATGAAATGCCTCAATGAAAATAGAGAATTGACTGTATTTATCTTTATCTGGGTGGTTTGTTTCTTAGGTATAGTGAAGAAGTTTCATGTAGATGAGGAGGTTAACTGAGCGTAAAACTAGAAAAGTGAAGTAATGTTTCTTTGTGAAATAAATGTTGCGTAATCTATTGCTTTTTCGCTGCAATTGTTTGGGGATGTGAATCTTTTTTCTTTTTTAGAAACTACAAAGATTTCGCAATATTTTATGATCCCAATCTCTCAAACCTTCTAGCTAAATTAGTCAGTGTTGATATCCTCAATGTACACATTTAAAAATAGTTCACGCACTCTAATTTTTCCTTGTGCATTAGTGGAAATTCGTGGTCAAAATTTGTGAAATTTGATTTAAAGAAGAGAAATAAAAAGTTCAAAAAGGGATCAAATGATAGAAAGATGATTAGATCGAACAATACTTAATAAACCAAATTACATAGTAACAACAAGGATAACAACCTCGCCTGGTTACAATACGAAACTGACATCTTCATACTTAATAAACCAAACCACATAATAACCATAATGATGCTCGCAATATTATTTAATTAATATATCATCCATACTTGAATACTTGATGATTCAAACCACAATAACATCTTAATCGACTATTCGTTTTCATTGTTTATTTATATTACAAGCACACACTAACCATAACGATGTTGACAACTTTATTTAATCACATTACAACCAGTAACTGGAATAACATCCATACTCAAATACTTGATAATCCAAACCACAATAAAAACTTCATCATACTTAGCTTCTTGAACTTTTTCATTTACATTGACCTCGATGTATCAAAGGCGACATTTGTGCACCTAAATCCTCCAAAGAATAGACATAGTCACAAGAACATTTTCCACAACACCAATATAGAGGACCGCACGGTTGATCATAACCAACACAAGTAAGAGGATAGGTGTTAACGCCAATCTCTTCAAGCATAATGTTTGAGAGGGGATGAACGGCAAAGGTGGGTTCGGTGTGTGGTGACTAGCATCACTAAGGCTAGCATCCCCACCAAACTAACCACCCTCTTTGTGTTCTTACTCATTTCTATCTCAGTTGCTTATCACTAGATGCTTTTTGTTTATGTTTTGGATGGAAAGGTGGAGGGTTGGTGTCCCTTTATATAGCCAAAGTCTTACATGGGCAAATTGGTCATTTTAATATGGCCTTTAATTTTTTCTTTTAATAGCTCTCGTGTCTCAACTTATTAATTCTTCGATTTGATCCCACTTTATCAATTTGCGTAATCAAAATGAGAATTATGATTCAAATGAAAGTTCCAACCATTGTAAATCATATGTAATGCAACCAAAATGCTTTCTAACTAATTAAATATTTTCAAAATAAATTTAAATTTCTATGTATCACTCAAATATCCGTCCATTTCTTTTAGGTTGAGAGAGTTGCATTGACATATGGTGCAACGGTTGTATGAGAAATCTTCTTAAAATAAGCTTTGGCTCAATGGAATCATGGTCTTTTATTCCTAGATTCTACGTTCGATTATTGGTATGAGCAATACTATATATGGGGGTTGAAGGAAGGGGGTTGGGAGAGTTTACCTTAAGACATAGGGATAGTCTTAGTCTTGCATGGGTACACTATCGGTTTTCATCGTTTGAAGTTGTTAAGAGCTCGAAAAATGTATTGTTCATCTCGTGTCTTTTTTTGTGTCATATATAAATGGGTTGGAAAATCTTTGACACTAATAAATAGATTCTAATAAATATGTCGTGTCGTGTTAACCCATTTAATTAAACATATTGAGATATCCCAACACTAATAATCCACTTATTAATTTCCATGTCGAGTTCATGTTGTATTGTGGTGTTAAGCTACTTTTTAGTAATTTTAAACTAATTTTCTATATTAATATTGTATATTTGTGTCTCAATTGTGTTATACAGATTTAAACGTATAATCTCCGTGTTAGAAATCTCAGTATTAACTTAAGCCATATAGTAAGACGTGTGCCGTGTCGTGTTAATCGGTTTAACTAAACTAGTTCTCATCACTAACTCATTTTTTCGTATCCGATTTGTATGGTATTGTCATGAATTATGTCAACTTTTGCTAGCTCTAAAATAATTGTCCAACGTTCTTAATATGTGAACAAAATTATTATCATAGGTCTACTGTCAAAGTGTTGCAAACAGAAAATAAATTATATCAGGGGTGTTTGGTTGAAAGAGTTTTGAGGTAAAAAGATTGGTTTGACTAGTCCAAACCTCTAATGGGGGTGTTTGGTTAAGTGAGGTTTGAGCCCAAAAAGCTAATTTCTGAAAAGCTACTAGTAGAAGCTTTTTGGAATAAAGGTTTATGAAGTATCAATCAACCAAAAACTGCCTACCAAAAACTTTCATACAAACAACTAATACAAATAGCTAGTCAAACCATCTAATACAACCAGCTAATAACTAATGCAAATAGCTAAACTCTAATTGCCAAACAAGGCCATCATATTTCTTTCTCCCTTAAAGGAGGACATAATTCTTGAATTTGATACATGACTTATTGCAGCAACTCAACCTATCAAAGATGAAGTTGAACAAGTTTTTGATGGCGCTCTCCAAAAGGATTGATGAGCGCATTAATTGATACCAATTTTTCGTTATATGATCCAATTTTGCGTAAATAAATTGAGAACTACGATTCAAATGATACGGTCACTACTAGTCTACAACAAATTGGCACTTGTGCCACGAATTATACCACAAGAATTTAATATTTGTGGCATATTTTAATCTTTGCGCGTAAAATTTAGATTCTACTCTAATTTAAAAGGTGGCAAAACATTCTATGCCATGGCAGGTGGCCCCTGGTTAAAAATTATTTGTGGTAAATTAATGCATGTGCAACTATGCTGTGAGTAGGGGTGTACACAGGTCCAGGACCGGACTGGAACCGACTGGATCAGTGGACCAGAATCTGGGATTTTCTTGGACCGGTACCGGACCGGAATTTTTCCGTCTGGTCCAGTTTTGGACCAGAATCTATATTTTTTTTAAAAAAAAAAAAAAATTTTATTTTATTTAAGGATATTTATAAATTAGATACATTAAAAATTAATAATTTTAATAACAATAATCCTAAAGTAATAAATAGTAGATTTTTAACTTTCTTCCTTTTCAAACTTTTTTTAACATATAAACTTTTTTTTTTACTAAAATAATAGATTTTCCGGTCCCACCGGTGCGGACCGGAATTTTCCGGGTTTGGACCAGATCGGACCGGAAACCCGGTATCGGGATTTTTTGTGGACTGAGGACCGGACTGGAATCTTCAGTCCGGTTCGGATTCCGGTCCGACCCTGGTCTTTGCACAACCCTAGCCGTGAGTAGGTAATATTCATGGCCACTTAATGTCGTACCATGAATTGTGCGTCATGGATAATTTTTTGTGGTAAATCAGTACTCCTACCTAGGATAATTCACGGTACGAAATTTTTATACACAAGTATTTTTTCTTTTGGCAAACAAACACATAGCTTTAAATTCATCCTAGGGAAGTAAATATCAGGAGGAAATAAAATAAGCTAATTATAAGATAGCTAAACATGGTAAAATATACTCCCTCCGTCCCTTAATAGATTTCCCATTTCTCCAATGCACATTTGCCAATACACATTTTGTATCGTTAATATCTGTAATCACATATTAGTAAAAATTATTAAAGTTTGATTTTCCAAATGTACATTATCAGACGAATCAAACAAGACCCCACATGACTATGTTTTATCTTCTATTTTGGAAATTTTCTTTGAGGATTTTCTTTACCTATGAATAATGCCCAATTTAGAAATGAGAAATCTATTAAAGGACGCAGGGAGTATATGGGATCATTTTTTTTTACCTATAAGAATATGTACATATTGATATATATTTTTGCAACTAAATTGATGATATTTTACAAACTAAATTACTTTTTATATCATCGATCACCTTTGTACAAACTAATTTCGAAATAGTTTGATATGGGTAGAATCTTTATTATATTAGAATATAGATTGTGATTTTTTTATAATGTTTATACATTTTAGATTTAAACCATTTTTTTTAAAACAGAAACAAGTTTATATGATAGATAATAAAAATGATTGTTAAACAATAAACTTCACGATCTTCTTAATTTCTATAAAGCTGACGTTGCTTATAAAGTATTGATACCTCGAGGAGAAATCAAAAAGCTACAAAGAAAAGCAAACATATAATTAAAAATTTGTTTAAAGAAACAACTTTTAATTTTTTTGTGTCACCTTATATTCTACTTTTTTATCCAAATATACCCTGTTATTGGATCCCTTCCAAAAAGTAAAATTTCTAGTCTTTGAGCTTCACTATTTTTCCTCCCTTGTTGTGCATGTAAGTCACATACATTTACAAATTTTGTTTTAAACCCGAAACCTATGCATAGAAAGGAGAAAAAAAGGAAGGGTCAGTGACTCAAAATTTAATCTTTTAGCCGAAATCTGATGACAAAGAGTGTAACTTAATCAAATGTGTTATACAAGATCTTTTATTACAAATTTTCCTTTTAGAAAACCAAATTTTCTATAGTTGATACTTGATACTTGGCATTAAGGGCATGTTCACCGCAAGCTGTTAAGGTAGTGTTTTAGTTTTTTTGACTGTCGAAGAAAATTAGGAGTGTTTGGTTAGGTAGTGGTGTAGGTAGCGTTTAGTGGTTGAAGTAGTATTCTAGTAGTGCTGTCAAAGCTAAAATTTCTAGCTTTTGGGATTCTGGTCAGTGATGTATAAATTTTCGCATTAAAGTTTTGTTTGAGTTACATTAACTAATTATTTGTAAACAACTAATTTAACAACTTCCTTCACCGAACAACAATATTTTATACCGTCAACTACACACCAACCACGCACTAACAGCTACCAGCTACTCTGACAACTAAAATATACAACCACATCTACCGTTGTCGAACAACCAATACCAACAATCCAACCCCTGATTGTCAAAATGACATAAGAAACCAACTCCGCCACTCTTAGTGGTCGTCATTGCTGAAAACTAACACCACCATCTCGAACACTTTGTTAACATCGTAGTCGCTTCTACCTTTGAATTTGCTGGAACCACTAAGTCTATCGAGTAGCTAAGATTTAATAAGTTTCAAGAAGTTTTACTACTTTCCACCATTAAATTCAAAAAATTTTAATTAATTCATATGAGTTCCAATAAGTTCACGAAAAAAAAGAAAAGAGAATGTACATGCTTCTAAAATGCGTGATTTGAAGTTCCATATTGTCAATTTTTGGATAGGTTATGACACTACGTATTTGATTAAGGTTGTTTATCTACCATCATTTGGTACAACTCTACAAGTTGAATCATAAGGACGTGGGGAAGGAGTATGTATGTAGCATCATTGTTGATATTGATTGCTCCCATTTCCTAGTAGATAGTTTTGGTGCAAGTATGCAACAAATGCTTCTCATTGTCTTTGTTGAGTTTCCTTACCCTCGTTGTGGGACATTCAATATAATTATCCTATATGTAATCATTGCTTAACTGATAATGCTATTTCAATTAAACCACTTTTTTTAAGTGTCCAAATCTTCTGTCTCACAAATTGAAGCCAAAATTTGCGGCACTCTCTCACCGGTCCACATCATCTTTCTTAACTTATTATACTTTTAATTCTTAATTTGAGGTATTAAAGATATCATACTTCTCAAAATTAATTGATCTCCTCCCTCGAACTAGATTGACAATTTCAAAAAATAGTAATTTGCAAAAAATATAGTAAAGATATTATACTTTACTTTACTGGTCCAATATTTTAGAATTATGCTCTGTGTTACTAACATACTTCCTCTGTGTTTTAATTATTGTAACATCCTTATTGACACATTTTTTAAGAAACTCATGTGAAGTGGAGAGAGATAGAGATAGAGATCGATAAAAAATGGGGGTCATATGATTGGAGAGAGGTAGGGAGATAATATTACCAAAGAATGAAACGTTGCTATTGACATAAAATTTCCAAATAAGAAAAACGTTGCAATGTTTTTTTTTGTGAATAACGAGGGCGAAAAGAGCCTAAAAGGAAATACTAAAACAAGATAAAAGAAAAGACACAACTACTAGAAAATACTAACAAGCTAAGAAGGAAAACAGACACTCAAAAAGATTATTATTTGGCACCATAAGCGGCTAAGCAACTCCTCCCAAGTCCCAAGAGAGTCATTTAGAGAGGAAGTAGTGAGGTTGAGGTGGTAGAGTAGTGGCATCGCTTCATTGGGCTCATTTGAGGATTTCCCCTTATCACCTCAAGTGAATCCCCTGATCTTACCTTAAAAAAAAATTAGAGAGGAAGGAGTAGTTAGGTTATGCTCTTATTTTAACAACTCCATTAAATAAAATTTGACAATGTCGTAGTACAGCCAAAAATTTCATCTAAAAAACAATGCAAGCAAGATATGAAACTCAGCACAATTCTATCAAGAACTTCGAGTGTAAAGATAATTTTTTTCAAAAAAGTGACAAGATTTGGGTTCTCCAAAACCGAGAAGGTAAATTACCAACATCACCACCTCTTGTAGTCTTGTGGTCGACAGTTAATTACTGCAATCCATTAGATGAACAAGAGAAATTTGTTGTCAGCAGAGAGAGAAAGATAGGAAAATAAATCATGTAATTTGGGATCTTTATTGTTATTATTGTTGAAACTTGAAAGTGAGAGGGAGGAGAAAGAGGAGTCTCAGTATAACTTGATAGTAATTGGGAAGGATGAGAGATAATATAGAAATGAAATTCAGTTTATCCAGCGATTTTGAATAAGCTCTTCTCACCCCAGTAATTGGCAACTCAGGGAGCTTAATCCAAATCGGAACATTTTTTACATCAGTTTTGTCCACTCTTCTTGGCTCCACGCCCTCTTGTCATGGCGTCAGCGCAAGATAAGGCAAGGTACCTTAACGTGCGCCAAGAGAATGTGGAACTCAGATATTAATTTCAATTAAAACAAGAGTCAAAAATTATAAAGACAATTTTAAGGAATTAATTAGGTCAATATTTTCTACAAGTAGGTATTACTCCTAGGGTTGCTAATCGAGTTGAGCAGCTCGCGAGCAACTCGAACTCGACTCGGTCAAAACTCGACTCGAGTTGGTTCGACTCGAACTCGGCTCGAAACCTTAACAAGCACGAGTCGAGTAGGGTCCTGCTTGACTCGTTAAGCAGCTCGCGAGCAGCTCGATAATTTTTTCTTATATATATTTTCCTAAGAATTTATTTTATTTAATATAAAAGTTTTTAAAAATTTGAGAAACAAGGTCCAAGTTACCAAGCCCAATCAAAATTTACCTCATGGTACATGCCTCCATGATCATACTTCATAAAGTAGTAACATGAGTTTAAAAGAAATAACAAATAAAAAAATGATTTTCGAGTAGTCGAGCTAATCGAGCTCGAGTCGAGTCGAGCTGCAAAAAACATTAACGAGCACGAGTCGAGGAAGAGTTTAACGAGTTTTCGAGTTGAATCGAGCAGGGCCCTGCTCGCGATCGATTCGCTCGATCAGCACCCCTAATTACTCCATATGTTTGTGTTGAATTGGTGTGATCATTATTCGACTCCAAATGTCAAAAATCAATGTTACTTCAAGTATTAGTATTACTATATACTCCCTCTGTTTTTTTTAATCTATACACTTTTTTTGTTGGTCTGTTTCTTTTTTAATCTACACACTGTTGTTTTTTCTGTTCTTGCTAACATGTCCCATCTACTTTCTCCTCCTTTTCCACCCATGTCATCTACTTTTTAATATTTTAACCCACGTTTTAGTTTCTCTATCTCACATTTTAGTTTTTCTCTCCACCTTTTCAGTTTCTTTTAATCTTTTTCATACTTTTGTACTTTCTCCTTGGTTCTCCCCCAAAGTGAAGTGAGTAAACTAAAAAGAAACGGAGGGATGTAGTATACAATCAATTTCATGGTTTACACACCTTTTTTTAACCAATATTTAACTTTCTTTTATAATAAGTCAATTTTTTGTTAAAAGAGAAACTTCATTAATTGAAGGTCAAATGGCATCTATAATAGGTATTAAAGAAAAACAAAATACAATCAAACAAAATTAAATCAAACTCGTCTTCGATACAACTATAATGACCTAGATCGACCAAAGTAGCGCAAGTCTCTTGTATCTGTTGAATCTTGCAGCTATTAATGGAACCGTCTATCATTTTGACATAGTTTGGACAAGAACATTCATGATATAACAATATGAATTGACCGTATCTGAGTTTCCAATACATTCATATTGGTAGTCTTGAACTTCAACCGATGAGAACAATTTCTCATACCACAAACAAATAAATATGACTCACAACTCCCATAGGGGAGAAGGAAACCTCCACAACAGAGACAAAAATTCTCATAGCAGAATTCGAGAAACTCTCATACAGAGAGACTAATTTATTCAATAAAATAAGAAAATAAACTAAAAACTGAAAACAAGAGGGGAAAAGGGGTTTATGATAAATCATTTTTATATAGAGTTTTTAGGCATATTTAGGTTGCATTATTAGAGCATATTAGTTCATATAGTTGCATTTTAGGTGTTATTAGCATAAATTATCTATTATGTGCTCTATTACTCTTCGTTTGTGGTTTTTTTAATGTTTCAGGTAGTTTCATATCTATTTGGACGCTTTCGAAGGGATTTTGGATGAATTGAATAATTCTTGTAATGGGAGTTGATAAAAAAAGGCTTTTGATCGATGAATTTATGTTCGTGGATGCTTATCTTATTCCTTATAATCATATTAAGTGAAGTATCTTCTATGAGGATCGCGGCATATCTTTCGAGAGTGAATTTGAGTTGAAAACGAAGAAATGCATTAGTTCTGAAGTGATAAGAACCGACACATGTTCACTCTTTTGATAATAACTCGAGTTATACAGATCGGATTGAAGTTATTCAAGTTGCTTTGGAAACTAGACTTGAAGATCATCACAACTATAGGTCACACACCCATAGACGATGCCTAGAACTCGAAATACAGCCTTTGAAATTTGACCCTACGAATATGCCTGCAAACCAGTGCCCAACGGGTTGGCTCTTCGCTTGCGACTGCAATGCTGCCTGGCAATGGTCGAGGCTCGGCTTGGCTTGCCTAAGTCCTTGACGTCAGCTCGTGGTCGTCGTCGCTACTATCGTCCAATCATCGAACTTCTTTTATTTGTTTATTTTCTTATTTTCTTTTCTTTCACTCATTTAGAGATTAGATTAGAGGCCAATATAAAAGGGAGATTTATTTTATTTCCTTCTCATGCTTTTTATTCCTAGAGAACTCTATATTACGTTTCCTCTTCATCTCTTTCCTTGGAACCCTAGTTTTTTACTCTCTTCCATTAATTCAAGTTCTAGAGGTATTTTTCCATTGTTTTCTTCTTTATTAATATTTGCTATTGTCTTTATCTTGCTTTATTATTGTTTTCATTATTTCTCAATCATAAATTCTAGGTTAATTATTGATTTTGCTTTAGTTATTTCAACTATGAGTGAGTAGTCTCTTTTCGAGGGCACAGTGAGGGAAGCCATGTTTATACCATGATTTTTATACTGTGAAATTGATTGATTTATAGATTAGAGTTTTGAGTAATTCCAATTGATAAGTTTAAATAGTTTGATTCTTGTAATTGACCGATATCAAGAGTTAATTAATATGCCAATAGGAATTAGAATTAAAAGATCATATTCTTAGAGGCTTCATTACAATTGGCAATTCTGAATATGTTAGCGATCGTACTGCATAGGTTGAATTGAAAGTGTTAATACCCGACCGAAGGATTAACCATTCCTTTAATTACTCACCCTCTAGTATATTTGTTATTGAATTAATTTGTATTCTTTGATTGGTATAAGCATGATGGACCGAACGTATGCCCTAAACTTTTAATTTAATTATTAGACCATAATCTTGTTATTATTAGTTTAATTCCTTCAATTCCAAATCCGTGACTTTGTTTAGTTTTTCTAAACTTGAAAGCTGGATTAAAATAACCATCTCCCTGTGGATTCGACCCTACTTACCATACTATATTGTTAGAAGGTTTGTTAGGATTTATCTTTGACAGGTGTACGACAACCTATCAAATTTTGGCGCCGTTGCCGGGGAGACGGTATTGTTTTATTTAGTTTTTATTGTTGGTGAGACTAAACTGTATATTTTTTTTCCCTTTTGTGAATATTTTTTATTTTTTTAATAACTTTTTTGTATCAGTCATGCTATTTTGATGATGGGGAAAATTCTTTTGCTAGGCAAAATAGTAATAATTCTTGGGATTCTCATGTTTACTGTTTTGATACATCATATCAAAATCCTCCCAATTTTTGTATGAGTTCTCCTGAATTACCTCATATGTTTAGTGAACCCCATGTATATGTTAGTAATTCTAGAGCAATTTTTTCTTTTCCTCAGTATCAGAATGAAGTGTTTTGGAAGTACTATCATAGGCTTGGTGATTTATTGGTCCTAACCATGGAATTGAACTGTGGGATATGTGTCTAGTGATTTATGAGGGGTTAAATGACGAAACTAGGATGGTGGTAGAATCTATGTCTAATGGGGGATTTCTATTCCAATCACCTGATTATTGCCGGGATTTAATTGCGTGGTTGGCTAGGGATACTTATGAGTGGGAGATGTCTTCATGTGCACTACAAGAAAATCACAAAATAACGACGGCCTATCAGCGACGGCTAGGAAAACCGTCGGTAAATCCATATTGAGCGACGGCTTTAAGCCGTCGTTGATTACCGTCTGCTTTTATATCATATAACGACGGTGTAGCTGTCGTTGATAAGTAACGACGGCTAAAAGCGGTCGTTGTATTTGCGGAATTAAACCAGAATGTTTTTTTTCTTGGGCGACGGTTAGAAACGGTCGTTGATTGCAGAAGGGGGGGGGTTAATTGAATCTGGTGTTTCATCGGGTTTTATTTTCAACAAAAAAAAAAAGGAGGGAAAGACTTTGGGCGAGCACGCGCGGCGACGGAACCACCTCCACTCCTTTCCTCCTTCCTCCGCCACACCCGGCAAGACGAAACCCACCTCCACCTCACTTCGCGGCGGTAAGCTTTACTTTCTCCTTTTTTTAAAAAATTTTTGTACTCATGAACCCTAACAATTGGGTTTTGTTACTCGTGAGAGAAGTGAACTTCGAGCGACGACCTTGGGCGACGAAGTTGCATCGACTCTTCCTGGACCTACATTTCGCCGGTGGTAAGCGGTGCCAATATCTTTTTTTTTTTTTTTTTTAATAATTTGTGTACTCATGAAACTAAACCCCGAAAAATTTGGTTTTTGCTAATTCTTGTTATTTCTCCTAAAAATTCGAATCTTGTTTTTGTCAGTTTTTTACTCACATTTTGTTAGTCTTGCTTTATTTTATGTATATTTCTTCATTTAAGTGTTTGATCTTATATTAAATCATTTCTTTAATCAAAGTTCATACTACTTATTATTTTTTCATATAATTTCATAGTCAGATTTTAGTGATTTGGTGTTGCTCGTTTAGTAGAAATTGACGCTTAATCAAAGATTTTAGTGATTTCTTTAATCAAAGTTCATAGTTCATTTTAGTTACTTATTATTGGAGTTGCTCGTTTAGTAGAAATTGACGCTTAAAGGTGCCGTTGAATAATTGATTTTCTACGTGATGTAGGATTACGTAGCACTTTGGTGTTTCTCTTTGGCTTAATTGTAAGGTTAGTAGCAATTTTTTACCATATTTTGTCTTCAATTTATATTGTTTTCGTTCATGTACATTCTAAATTTTAATTTTTGTGTAAGTTTTTCATCATGAAATATAATGTATTAAAAAAACGTTTGTTTAGAGAATGTTAAAAACTATATAATTTTTTAGTTTATATTACTTTGAAGATTAAGTTACTTTAATTGTATAAGTTTAAGGTACTATATAATTATCACAATAGTTTTTATAGTGGTTCGTTTATTAAAGGTTATAAAAGTTAAAAACTATATAATTATGACAATAATTTAGTTATTGCACATTCCTTTATCTAGTTTACACTATTTAAATTGTTTATATTGTTTTTGACATATTTGTTTTCGTGGAAATAGTTTGGATGAGGTTATAAATTAAAGTTAAGTGTTTAAATAAATATGTTTGCATCATCATATGCCTAGATACCCGTTCAAGGTATACTCATTAGGAGTATATCTTGAATAGTCCCCGATTGGGGCTTTGTTCTTCGACGTTTGACCTCACTTAGGTGGTGAATGTATGCCTTTTGTTCTATTCTATGTAATTTCCGGTGATGTTGTTTCTCTATGTTGTTCTCTCGGGTACATATGTAAGCTTTTACGAAGGCGACATTGTGTACTTGGAGAACTCATGGGAAATCTTTGCCGGAATTTACGTAGAAGCGAATAATTGGCATACATTCACTAGTGGGGTTAGACGTCGAAGAATGGGTTAGGTTGGAGTGATAAGGACCTTTGGACATCATTTTAGGCCCTATATGTATTTCACAAATATGTTTTAATTGTACGTATGTTGGTTGTTAATGAGTATTGTCATTGAAATGGTTTAGAATTGTAGAATTGGTCACCATGAAACGGAAGGAGCGTTGGTGGATGTATGATAGATATGACAATGTGCGTAACTTGAGGCCCGAGTTCTTGAGGGGGGTTGATGAATTCATTGATTTTTGCAAAGTCAATCCCGAAACCCCAGGTAAGGATGAAGTTAGGTGTCCGTGTCCGAAATGCAAGAACAGACGTATGCATGACGCGAACACGGTTAAAGTGCATTTGTATAGCAAGGGCTTTATACTCGATTACTACGGTTGGTATTCTCATGGTGAAGAGTTACCTCAACCCGCGAAGAGCTATCTAATCCGTACCGTGAAATGGTTTTCGATGCTCTTGGGAATAACCCGGAACCGTCCACTGTTGAAGAGCCTAGTGGAATGGAGGAGGAGCCTAATCCTCAAGCAAAGGTGTTTCTTGACCTATTAAAGGCTTCTGAGGAACCGTTGTACGACGGGAGCTCCATGTCTGTGTTGGAAATGGCATCTAGAATCGTATCTTTGAAGTGTGAGTACAATTTGCCACATAGGTGTGTTGATGCTTTTGCTTCATTAATGAAAGAAGCAATACCTAGCAACAACAACATGAGTAACACATTTTACGATACGAAGAAGATCTTGGAGGGATTAGAGCTTCCCCACGAGAAGATTCATGCTTGCCCCAAAGGTTGTATCTTTGTTTTGGAGAACCGATGCACACTTGGACGGATGTAGAGTGTGCGATAGCGAGCAGATACAAGAGGACTTCTAAGGGGTCTTTAGTTCCAATGAAAGTTTTGATTTATTTCCCAATCACACCGAGATTGCAGAGGTTGTATGCAACAAAGAACGTTCTTTGAAGAAATGACATGGCATGCCAAAAATCCAAGAGTCGAAGACAAAATGGCTCACCCTAGCGATAGTGAAGCTTGGAAGCATTTGGATGGATCATTTGGCGAATTTGCATCTGAGCCTAGGAATGTTCGGCTCGGTTTGTGTACTGATGGGTTTGGTCCACATGGAAAGTTTGGGGGTCAATATTCATGTTGGCTCGGTCATCTTAACCCCGTACAACTTGCCGCCATCGATGTGCATGAAAAAACCCTTCATGTTCCTTTCGTTGCTCGTTCCTCGGTCCTAAAAATCCGAAGGGAAACTTGGATGTGTACATGCAACCCTTAATCGAGGAATTGAAGCAATTATGGGATGTTGGAGCAACTACTTATGATATTTCTAGGAAACAAAATTTCAATATGCGTGCCGCCATTCTTTGGACAATAAATGATTTTCCCGCTTACGGTATGCTATCTGCGACCGGTCTACCGTCGGGAAAAAGGCTTGTCCTTATTGTATGGATAAATCCAAAGCTTTTTGCTCGAGCATGGGGGTAAAGTTTCTTGGTTTGATTGTCACCGTCAATTTCTTCCCCGAAGATCATCCTTTTCGTAAAAACAAAGTAGCTTTTTGCGAAAATAAGGTTGAAAAAGGGTCTCCACCACACATCATGTCCGGGGAAGAGTTGTGGTCATGTGTTAAAGACTTGCCAAAGGCTACGAGATGGACCAGATGCACTTAACGCTTTGAAAAAGTTGAAAAATGGGTGGTTCAAACAAAGTTGTCTTTGGGAGCTCCCATACTGGAAAGATCTGCATCTTCGTCACAACCTTGACGTCATGCACATTGAGAAAAACTTCTTCGACCAACTCATTCACACGATTATGGATGTGAAAAAACAGAGCGAGACACCGTTGCATCTAGAAAAGACATTGCTAAATTGTGCAAAAGGCCTCAACTTCATGTCACCAAGGATGCGAACGGAAAAGAAACTCCACCAAAAGCACCTTTCGCACTTGGACAAGTCCCAAAGGAAAGATTTATGCAACGGGTCAGAGATTTGAAATTTCCCGATGGCTATGCTTCCGACTTAACAAGATGTGTGGACATGCGGTCCGGTAAGCCGCACAGTATGAAAAGCCATGACTGTCATGTCTTCATGGAAAGATTATTGCCGATTGCATTAAAGGAGTTGCTTCCGGTTCATGTGTGGAAAGTTGTCACTGAGATTAGCCTTTTTTTCCGTGATTTGTGTTGCTCCACCATCACAGTAAGTGACATGGAAAGGTTGGAAAAGGACATAGCCGAGATCCTTTGTAAACTCGAAAAGATTTTCCCACCATCATTCTTCAATTCCATGGAACACTTACCAGTTCACCTTCCACGCGAAGCTAGGCTATGTGGTCCCGTGCAATACCGTTGGATGTATCCCTTTGAAAGGTACCTTATCCTTCATTTTCATATATCCTTTTTTATTGTTGTTCGCAATTGTGTAACTCTTTTTTATAACCACCTTCTTAGGTTCCTCAATCATTTGAAACGCAAAATTGGTAACAAGGCTCGTGTGGAGGGTTCTATTTGTAATGCGTACTTGTGTGAAGAGATTGCAAACTTCTGTTCAAACTACTTTCAGCAAGGAGTGGATACTAAGACACGAGATTTAGGCCGTAATGTAAATGATGAACTTGATAGGATGCTCGACGAAACTGTCCCAGAGCTATTCAGGGTTAATTGTGGTCGGCCGTCTAATGCAGGAGGAACACGATTTTTAACTGAAGTGGAACTACAACGTGCACACCTATATGTGTTAGCAAATACAGGCATCTTACAAGAATTTGAGAAGTAAAACACTTGTTATTAATCATATTATTTATAAATTTAACTTTCATTTTAAATTTAGACATTAACAATTGTTATGTTTGTAAGGGATTTCGAGGACCACATTCTTCAAATTCGACCTACTCTACGTAGGGAAGATGTGTGGGTGCAACATGAAGCAGAATACCTTGATTGGTTTAGATCGAAAGTGAGTTTGTGTGACTATAGGTTATTCAATAGGTTATTAAAGAAATGTTAATGTATTAACAATATGAATGAATTTCAATAGGTTATTCAAGACAAACCCAATGATGATGTATTGTTTGCTTTGGCAATGGGTCCTTCGACATTAGTTCGCACTTGGAATAGATACTATGTTAATGGATACAATTTCCAAACAAAAGCATCAAGCAACCACAAATCCACCATGAATTATGGAGTGTGTGTGTCTAATGACGGTGGGAGTGATTTCTTTGGGATTCTAGATGATGTTATAGAATTGAAGTTTACCGGTGCTCGTAGTCAATATAGCACTGTTTTGTTCAAGTGCAATTGGATGGACAATGTGAGGGGAATGAACATCGATCAATACAAGCTAGTTGAAGTCAACCACACCAAGAAATACCCCAAGTTTGATCCCTTTGTGCTATCATACCAGGTTAGCCAAGTATATTTCGCACCGTACCCAAGCTTGAAAAGAGATCGTGCTCAATGGTGGGCTGTGTTTAGGACAAAGGCAAGGTCTGTGATTGATGCTCCGGTTGACTTCGACTTCCTTCAGGAGACAAGTGTTGGGACTCCAACGCTTTGTGATCCAAACGATATTCCCGATTATGAAGGTGGTAATGATGTCGAGTGTGGTGAAGGAGATGACGAAGAAATTTTGTTTGAAGCCCCATCAGGTGATGATGAAGAAGAGTCTAGTTTCGAGTCCGGAGAAAGCGAGGATGATGACGATGACGATGATGGTTTTTGGGATGACGATAGTGATGATGAACTAAGCGAGGATGGGAATTCACTTTGATTTGTTTGAGTATATCATAGCTTGTATTAAGGACAACATTTCAATAAAAATATAGGACTTTTGTAATGAAATGTTGAAGATTACTTGTTATGACATTTCCATCTATAGTTTTTCTTACTGTTGTTGAGTAACATGATCCATTCTGCATTAATATTTATGTTTCCTCTGCCTTGCTTTCTCCCCACTTCAAACCTAGTAATTATTATACAGGGGACACAAACTTCTTTTGTTTTTTGGATTAAAAAGCTAAAACATGGATTAAAAAGCCAGCGGGGGGAGGGCGGGGGAGGCGGCGGGGGCGAGGGGGAGGGGGAGGGGGAGGCCAGCAGGGGGTGGCCAGCAGGGGAGGCCGCAGGGGGGGGGGAGGGGGAGGGGAGGCCAGCGGGGAGGGGGGAGGCCAGCGGGGGAGGGCGGCGGCGGGGGCGAGGGAGGAGGGAGGCCGGCGGGGCGGGCGGGGGGGGGGGAGGGCGGCAGGGGGAGGCCGGCGGGGGGGGGGGAGGCCGGCGGGGCGGGGGCGAGGGGGGGGGCCGGCGGGGGCGGGGGCGGGGGGGGAGGGCGGCGGGGGGGAGGCCGAGGGGGGGGGGGAGGCCGGCGGGGCGGGGGCGGGGGGGGAGGCCGGCAGGGGCGAGGGCGGGGGAGGAGGGAGGGGCGGGGGGGGGGAGGCCAGCGGGGGCGGGCGCGGGGGGAGGGGAGGCCGCAGGGGCGGGGCGGGGGGAGGGGGGGGGAGGGCGGCGGGGGAGGCCATCGGGGGAGGGGGGGGCCAGCGGGGGAGGGCGAGGGAGGGGGAGGCCAGCGGGGGCAGGGGCGGGGGGGGGGAGGCCAAGAGGGAGGCCGGCGGGGCAGGGGCGGGGGAGGGGGAGGGGCGGGGCGCGGGGGGGGGAGGGGGAGGGCGAGGGGGGGAGGCCATCGGGGGGAGGGCGGGGGGGGGGAGGCCAGCGGGGGTGGCCGGGGGGGAGGCCAGCGGGGGCACTGGGGAGGGGAGGGAGGGGGTAGGCCAGGGGGGGAGGGGGAGGCCGGGCGGGGCAAGGGGGAGGGGGGGAGGCCAGCAGGGGCAGGAAAAATGTTTTTCACCCTTGAAAGAAGTATCTTACGCGTTTCTACTTTCTTGCATTTTAGGTAATCATGTCTAATCCTAAGGGCCGCGGAGGTCGAGGTGGCTTAGGTGGAAGCCAAGGTCGTGGGACTTTGACTCCGAGGGAGCTTTTTCAGTCACCAGATGTACAAGGAAGCCAGAACCCTATGTCAGAGACACAGGGAGATGATTCACAGGCACGTGACATTGGTGAGCACGTACCGGAGACTCCGATGACTCATACGGAGGAAGGTGAAGGTTCGAACCGTGCACCAAGAAAGGTTTTAAGCCCTACTGGATTGTGGTAAGTTAGTAAGCCTTCATTTCATGATATTTGTATGCAATGATATTCACAATTCACGTGTTTGTTTGGTTTTCAATTCAGGTTTGATGATAACAAGGTTAGTGGGTCCATCACTGACATTTTCCAGGGCCATTTTCGACAACCATGGTTCAATTACAGTGAGGTCGATGATGCAACAAAGACGCATTGGTGGAACATTTTCACAGTATGTATGAATCGAATTATGAAAAATGAAATTGATTATATTACTTTATTAATATCTTTGTTTAATGTTTGACTAAAGGGTATTTACGAATGGGCTCCTGAGTTAGAAGGCCTAGTGAGGAAGGATTACAAGAAAAAAGCATCAACTCGTCTGCGAGACTTGCGATACTGGGTGGTTAAGAAAGCCAAAGAAAGGCCAAAATGGTTGGGGGAGACGATATACGAAGACATGAAGAAGAGAAGTGAAGACCCAACATTTCGGGAAAAATCTGAACAGGCGAAGAAGAACCGAAGAGGTGGCTCCCTGTCTAATCCAATTGAGCCGTCACACTTTCAGGGTTCTATTTCGGCGGCACAACATGCTAGGAAGATGGTAAATATGTTTCATATCTACTACTTAGTGTAATTTACATGAATATGTTCCATAAAGCCTTTGTTAATTCAACAATGTCTACAGCAAAGAGTAGAGGAGGAGTACTCCCTCATCGCTCCCGAGTTGTTCTTGAAGACTCATTTCAAGACTGTTCCTGGAAAAGGAGAAATTCCAGCAAACAAGAAATCAAAGCAAATCTCGGTACATACTTCTAAACATATATTTATAGGCAAATATGATTGAAAAGTTTGATGGTAGTTTAAGTTAGAACCAAATGTAGGCCAATATAGGCCTTTTTAGGCCTTTTTACTTGAAATTGAATGAATACGAGTAATTTGATGCTAGTTTAAGTTATAACCACCTCAAACATCATATATGTAGTTAGTTTAGTGTATTTATATGTTGTTTTGATTGAAAATACACAAAGTAGGAAAGTTAGAACCAAATGTAGGCCAATATAGGCCTTTTTAGGCCTTTTTACTTGAAATTGAATGAATACGAGTACTTTGATGCTAGTTTAAGTTATAACCACCTCAAACATCATATATGTAGTTAGTTTAGTGTATTTATATGTTGTTTTGATTGAAAATACACAAAGTAGGAAAGTTAGAACCAAATGTAGGCCAATATAGGCCTTTTTACTTGAAATTGAATGAATACGAGTACTTTGATGCTAGTTTAAGTTATAACCACCTCAAACATCATATATGTAGTTAGTTTAGTGTATTTATAAGTTGTTTTGATTGAAAATACACAAAGTAGGAAAGTTAGAACCAAATGTAGGCCAATATAGGCCTTTTTAGGCCTTTTTACTTGAAATTGAATGAATACGAGTACTTTGATGCTAGTTTAAGTTATAACCACCTCAAACATCATATATGTAGTTAGTTTAGTGTATTTATAAGTTGTTTTGATTGAAAATACACAAAGTAGGAAAGTTAAAACCAAATGTAGGCCAATATAGGCCTTTTTAGGCCTTTTTACTTGAAATTGAATGAATACGAGTACTTTGATGCTAGTTTAAGTTATAACCACCTCAAACATCATATATGTAGTTAGTTTAGTGTATTTATATGTTGTTTTGATTGAAAATACACAAAGTAGGAAAGTTAGAACCAAATGTAGGCCAATATAGGCCTTTTTAGGCCTTTTTACTTGAAATTGAATGAATACGAGTAATTTGATGCTAGTTTAAGTTATAACCACCTCAAACATCATATATGTAGTTAGTTTAGTGTATTTATATGTTGTTTTGATTGAAAATACACAAAGTAGGAAAGTTAGAACCAAATGTAGGCCAATATAGGCCTTTTTAGGCCTTTTTACTTGAAATTGAATGAATACGAGTACTTTGATGCTAGTTTAAGTTATAACCACCTCAAACATCATATATGTAGTTAGTTTAGTGTATTTATATGTTGTTTTGATTGAAAATACACAAAGTAGGAAAGTTAGAACCAAATGTAGGCTAATATAGGCCTTTTTACTTGAAATTGAATGAATACGAGTACTTTGATGCTAGTTTAAGTTATAACCACCTCAAACATCATATATGTAGTTAGTTTAGTGTATTTATAAGTTGTTTTGATTGAAAATACACAAAGTAGGAAAGTTAGAACCAAATGTAGGCCAATATAGGCCTTTTTAGGCCTTTTTACTTGAAATTGAATGAATACGAGTACTTTGATGCTAGTTTAAGTTATAACCACCTCAAACATCATATATGTAGTTAGTTTAGTGTATTTATATGTTGTTTTGATTGAAAATACACAAAGTAGGAAAGTTAGAACCAAATGTAGGCTAATATAGGCCATTTTAGGCCTTTTTACTTGAAATTGAATGAATACGAGTACTTTGATGCTAGTTTAAGTTATAACCACCTCAAACATCATATATGTAGTTAGTTTAGTGTATTTATAAGTTGTTTTGATTGAAAATACACAAAGTAGGAAAGTTAGAACCAAATGTAGGTCAATATAGGCCTTTTTACTTGAAATTGAATGAATACGAGTAATTTGATGCTAGTTTAAGTTATAACCACCTCAAACATCATATATGTAGTTAGTTTAGTGTATTTATAAGTTGTTTTGATTGAAAATACACAAAGTAGGAAAGTTAGAACCAAATGTAGGCCAATATAGGCCTTTTTACCCACTTTATTTTACTTGAATTTGAGTATATTTAACCAAATGCAGGAGACGTACAAGAAGAAGTCGGATCATTGTACCACTCGGGGGTCACGACACCAACCCCGATCTGTTGTATTGGGAGACAGTTGGGGGGAGGAACCGAGGAAAAGTTCAGGGGTTGGGTCAGGGAGATCATTTGTACTACAACTCTTCATCAGGGCGAGGAGATAGCGGCTCTTCACAACCATATGAGCCGTCCATTTTATCTCAGATTGAGGCGCGGAGTGGAGGCAAAGGTCGCTGCGCGGATGGAAGAGGTGGAGGCAATGGTCGCAGCACGGGTGGAAGCGTCAAGTCGGGCCATTGTTGAGGAAATGATGAGGAACATGTCTAGTTTCGGCCACATGTCCTCAGGTTGCAACCCAGGCCCCCCCTCCACATCGCACCCGGACGATGACCCGGGGGTTTGGTGGTGGCGGTAGTGCTACACGTACACCCTTGACGAGTGTAGTGTTTTTGCTTTCGGCAACTTGGTAACTAACTTTTATGCATTTAGTGTCTATATTTATCGGCATCTAGCTTATTAGTTTCCAGCTTTGTCGATATATATTTTTTGTAAACACAGAATTCTACTTTATTTCCCGACATCGGGATCTATTTTGTGTACATAATTGTAATCTATTTCATGTAATTATACAAGTATCAATGCAAATTGTAATATATATCAAAATTGCATATTTTTGTAATTGAATGCGATGGAGGAACAAACTTTAGTGTGGTCCACAAGCATGCGGTGTCTTTGTACGGGTTTAATTATTGGTAACAACAAAAATATTCTAAATAATATTATTTCAAAAAAACAACGACGGCTAAACATTAAATCAACGACGGCTAGGCAGTCGTTGCAAGGTATACCATGGACCCAAGGAATTCCTCTTCAACGACGGCTTTTACATAATAGCGACGGTTTATAACAGACGTTGATGTGGCCCATACAACGACTGTTTATAACCGTTGGGGAAATTACCGACGGTTTGAAACTGTCGCTAAATCAACGACGGTTTCAAACCGTCGTTGATTTAACGACTGTTCAAAACAGTCGTTGGTTTGGTGCCAGCGTCGATTTTTTTGAACGGTCGCTGATTACAAGTAAGCCGTCGGTATTTTACTCACCGACGGCTCAGCGGTCGTTGATTCTAAATTCAGCGACCACCCTCGCACCGACGGCCTGTTAACGACGGTCTAGCGGTCGTTGATGTTTCACCGACGGTTTTCCTAATATTTCCGACGGCTTTTAGCCGTCGTTAAATTCAACCTTTCTTGTAGTGGTGCTTTTTCACCCCAAACTTACATGACACCACTTCTTTATTGTTTTAATTGTCAGTCTAATTCTCATGATATTTCTTCGTGTGATGTGACAGTAGTAAATGGCTTTGACCCCCTCTTCCCAATTTGAATGTCAATCTACTCAGAATTCTAGCCCCAAACCGTTTATTTATGATAATAATGAGGGGTGGATAATAAATGAGACCTATTGGGATGATAAAAAGATTGAAAGAACGACTAATGTGATGGATGTTATGCAGGAGGAAGAAACCATAGTTGAAATTTCCTCTTTGGAGAAAAGTCAAGTTGAACGTGAGGTGATTTATAAGTCTTTATTGGTACCACCTACTGTTTTTGAGTTTCATGTTCCATTCTCTAAAAAACTTGACCTTATTCCTTCTTCTCCTATATTATATCCTCCATCGTTACTTCTTTCTCCCCCTTTAAATGACTCTCATGATCATGTAACTAATGTAAAGTTAGTTTCTTTTCTTTCTTTTGACCCATGTAAAAAGACTAACGATTTTTCTTTTTCTCCTTCTTGTAAATTTAATTTTTCCTTTGATTTTTCTTTTTGTAGTTTTAGTAATTTTTTAGGACAATTTTTTTTCATTTTTCATTTCCATTCTTATATAATATGCTCTGAGATGTCTGCAGGAACATATGATAAACTTCTTAGAGCATTGAACTATTATGAGTGGTCACTAATCTTAAACGGTCATGCAAGACCTTAAATTTGCGCTTCTCGGGAGGCAACTCGATTTTTTGATTTTTTTTCCTTTCTTTACTTTTTATTTTGATTTTTATCTCTTTTTCATTCTTTTTGTGTGATTTTTGGTGTGTTTTTGTTGGTTCTTGTGATCGTTGGTGGAAATTGGGATTGAAAAGGATATTAAAAAAAAAAGACAAGAAGAAACAGTAACACTGTAGCAGCACAGTAAACACCACAGCCCCACCGAGGGATTCATCACCACACCACGGGTGGCCGGTGGTCTGCTGAACAAACATCAAGCAGTTTTACAGTTCCCCTGCATCTACAAGACCCCTTCATCTGCCCACCGTGACACTGCAAGCTCCAGTCACCTCCCCTGCGCACCACCACCATCAAACCCGCAGCCCAGTGCCCCTCTTGCCATTCCTAGCGACCAATGGGCCTCATTCCCTGTGCAACACAAGTTTCCTGCTCAGCCCGATGGTCTGCCAGCGTTCACTGGCTTGCTAAGTAAAAAAAGAAAAAAAAAGAAAGAAGAAACGCAGCACGCCATCGAGAAAGCGATAGGCTTCGCAGCACTGCCGCACAACTCTCCTTCACCAACGCGCACAACAGACCACCGCACCACCTTCCCCTCTCCGACGCCCACCACTTCCGCCCTGTCCAGCCGCCGACCTCCTGCTGTCCGCCCAGCACTGCGCCTCACCCAGCTCCTACCACCAGCGCTCACGCACCATCCCTTGCACCCCACCACATTGCCGACGCGTATCGCTGGATTCCGTTCCCACCTACATCAGCCGTCAGCCCCGCTCCTGCTCCTGCCATATCCTTCTTGTTCAAATAGTCATTATACTTCTTATGATTTTTCTTTGAGTGATGTGACACTCGTAAATGGTTTTGACCCTTCTTCCCAATATAAATGTCAATCTGCTTAAAATTATTGTCCCCAACCATATTTCTATGATGATGATGATGAGGGTTGGGTAGAAAATCAGAGCTATTGGGATGATGATAAGATTGAGAGAAGCATGAATGTGATGGATGTTTTGCAGGAGGAAGAACCCTTGGTTGAAAATCCTTCCATGGAGAAGTCTAAAGTTGAGAGTGAGACAATTCATGAGTCTTTGTCGGTTCCACCTATTGTTTTTGAGTCTCATACTTCTTTCTCTCAAAAACTTGATCTTATTCCTTCTTTCCCTGTATTATATCCTCCCTCCTTCCTTCTTTCTCCCCTCTTGAAAGACTCTCGTGATCATGTAGCTAATGTACACTTAGTTTTTTTTTCTTCCTTTTGAGTCATGTAAAAGTACTAACGATTTTTCTTCTTCTTGTAGGTATAACTTTGATTTTTCTTTTTGTAGTTTTAATATTTTTTTAGGACTAATTTTTTTCTTTTTTCCTATTCACTCTTATATAATATACTCTGAGATGTTTGCAGGAACATATGATAAGCTTCTTAGAGCATTGAACTGTTCTGCATTGGTCTACAAATCTTAAATGGTCGTGCGGGACCTAAAAAACCAGCGCTTATCGAAAGGCAACTCGACTTTGTTCATTTTTTTCCAGTTTTACTGACTTTGCTAATGTGTAATTAAGTTTTTTGTTAGGTACAAGCATAGCCAAGTTTTTTGGCTAAGTTCACTGCCTCATTACAACTACCGATTGTGGTGGGGGGTGTCGATGCCTTTTGACACTCCCTTTGATTACCCACCCCTTTTGTAAGTTGTACCTCTCCCTTATTTAATTCCTCTTTGTTCACATTGAGGACAATGTGTCCTCCAGCTTGGGGGGGAGGATGATTGTCATCATTACTTGCGCATGTTAGTTGCATTTAGAGTAGTTTTTTATTGCTTTATATAGGATGTTGCACGGTTTGTACCGCTCACTAAGAGTGGAAGTTTACGTGTAACCAAAAAAATTGTACTACTTTCTTAGTTGCATTAGCATATTTCATATCACATTAGACTTCATATTATTTTAGTTGCATCTATGGGACGATTGCTAACACTTTTTGAGAACTTTGTTGATATTTTACTACATTTACTAGCGTCATTCATCTTATTCATGATTCTTCATAGCATGATTGTTTTGCAATTGATTGTTTGTGGTAAGATTGGCTGATCTCTCTCTGGCTCGATTTAACTTTATTGTGCAGACACCTTAAACTAAGTGAGCTTCTGTGCCTATAAACTGACGTATCTGTGTCAGTTTTGTTCTTTCATGTGTGATTAGTTCCTCAGTTGTCGCATTGATCTTGATTTTGACTTGGTACTCTTTGATATTTGATAGTGGATACATTTTGATATGATTGAGGCATTCTATTTCATGATCTTAGCTACAGAGTTATTCTTGTTTTCATATTATCCTTCCTCTAGCCCCACTGAGCCTTTATGACTATGTTTGATTGATATCTACATTACAAGCCCTTGGCCTCATTTGATTCTTGTCCCAAGCCTAGCTTGGGGGAGTGAGTATTAGTTTGGTTTGGTTTGTATTGAATTAAGGTGCTCTATTTGTGGTTTAGATGGATGGAAAAGTATGTTTTGTGAGCTTGGAAATTGAATTGAAAGTTCAAAAAAAATAAGAAAAAAAAAGTGAAAAATGAAATGAAAAAAGCGAAAAAAAAAGTTGAATAAAGTGAAATAAAAAAGGGTTATTCTTTAATTTCTTGAGTGAGAAGTGTTGATCGTATTTAGAGATTGTTGGTTGTTGTGCGGAGTTGTTGTGACCTTTCTGGGTCATGTTTTCAGTTATATGATGCCTCCCCTTCTTGGTTTTTCCACCACAATTCCCAAATTACTTTCCATACCTTTAACCTCAGCCCTATTACAACCCTTAAAAGTCCTCTTGATCATTGTGTGTTGTAGTGTTGAGTATTAAGTGAGTCAAAAAGTCAAAGTTAAAAGAGTATAGGTTTCATCTGGGTCGACTTGATTTAGGTTGAGTGTCATTATTTGCCCCTTAAACACATGAGAGATTAGAGTGCACATAACTATAGTTAGGTCTGAAAAGTTCGGTTAAGTCCAGCTTGGGAGAGATGGTTTGTGGTATGATTGGAGAATCGATTGTGTTACATGACATGCTATGCGGCTTTGTTCGGGTTTGTTTCGATGCTTGGTTCGTGTAGTGATTATATCTCTCGTGCTTTCAATTGAGTGTTTGGCCCTATCGTAGTCCCATTTTGTAGGTCATCTTTCTTTTCCAATGTCTATATCTTATTGCTTGGGAACAAGCAATGGTTTAGCTTGGGAGAATTTGATAAATCATTTTTATATAGAGTTTTTAGCATATTTAGGTTGCATTATTAGAGCATATTAGTTCATATAGTTGCATTTTAGGTGTCATTATCATAAATTATCTATTATGTGCTCTATTACGCTTCGTTTGTGGTTTTCTTAATGTTTCAGGTAGTTTCATAGCTATTTGGATGCTTTCGAAGCGATTTTGGATGAATTGAATAATTCTTGTAATGGGAGTCGTTGATGAATGACGGCTTTTGATCGATGAATTTATGTTCGTGGATGCTTCTCTTATTCCTTATAATCATATTAAGTGAAGTATCTTCCATGAGGATCGCGGCATATCTTTCGAGAGTGAATTTGAGTTGAAAACGAAGAAATGCATTAGTTCCGAAGTGATAAGAACCGACACATGTTCACTCTTTTGATCATAACTCGAGTTATACAGATCGGATTGAAGTTATTCAAGTTGCGTTGGAACTAGACTTGAAGATTTTCTCAACGATAGGTCATACACCCATAAACGATGCCTAGAACTCGAGATACAGCCTTCGAAAGTTGACCCTGCAAATCTGCCCGCAAACCAGCACCCAACGGGTTGGCTCTTCGCTTGCGACTGCAATGGTGCCTGGCCTGCCAGCGCCCAATGGTCGAGCCGACGTCAAGCACTCGACTCGCCTAAGTGCTTGACGTCGGCTCGTGGTCGTCGTCGCTACTATCGTCCAATCATCGAACTTCTTTTATTAGTTTATTTTCTTATTTTCTTTTCTTTCACTCATTTAGAGATTAGATTAGAGGCAAATATAAAAGGGAGATTTATTTTATTTCTTTCTCATGCTTTTTATTCCTAGAGAACTCAATATTATGTTTCCTCTTCATCTCTTTCCTTGGAACCCAAGTTTTTACTCTCTTCCATTAATTCAAGTTCTAGAGGTAATTTTCCATTGTTTTCTTCTTTATTAATATTTGCTATTGTCTTTCTCTTGCTTTATTATTGTTTTCATTATTTCTCAATCATAAATTCTAGGTTAATTATTGATTTTGCTTTAATTATTTCAACTATGAATGATTAGTCTCTTTTCTAGGGCAAAGTGAGGGAAGCCATGTTTATACCATGATTTTTATACTTTGAAATTGATTGATTTATAGATTAGAATTTTGAGTAATTCCAATTGATAAGTTTAAATAGTTTGATTCTTGTAATTGGCCAATATCAAGAGTTAATTAATTTGCTAATAGGAATTAGAATTGAAAGATCATATTCTTAGAGGCTTCATTACAATTGGCAATTCTAAATATGTTAGCGATCGTACTGCATAGGTTGAATTGAAAGTGTTAATACCCGACCGAAGGATTAACCATTCCTTTAATTACTCACCCTCTAGTATATTTGTTATTGAATTAATTTGTATTCATTGATTGGTATAAGCATGGTGGACCGAACGTATGCCCTAGACTTTTAATTTATTGATTAGACCATAATCAATATTTTATGGTCCAAATATCTCAAACCTTCCACCTAAATTTGTTAGTGTTGATATGTTGAATGTACACATCAAAATGATCGAAAATTAGTTCACGCACATAACTCCAATTTTTTTCCTTATGCATTAGTGGGAATTCGTGGTCAAAATTTATGAAATTTGACTTAAAAAAGAGAAATGAAAAGTTTAAAAATGGATCGAAAGATGATAATTGAGATAATTAGATCGAACAATCTTAATAAACCAAATTATACAGTAACAACAAAGATGACAATTTCGCTTGATAACAATAAGAAACTAACATATCATACTTAATAAACCAAACCACATAATAACCATAATGATGCTCGCAACTTTAATTAATTACTACCAGGAATATAGCATCCATACTTGAATACTTGATAATTCAAACCACGATAACAAACTTAATGCACTATTCATTTTCAGTGTTTATTTATATTATAAGCACACAATAACCATAACGATGTTGGCGACTTTATTTAAGTATATTGCAACCAGGAAATGAAATAACATCCATACTCAAATACTTGATAATCCAAACCACAATAACAACTTCATACTTAGCATCTTGAACTTTTCATTAACATTGACCTGATGTATCAAAGGCGACATTTGTGCACCTAAATCCTCCAGCGGAATAGATATAGTCACAGTAACATTTTCCACAACACCAGTAAAGAGGACCGCATGGTTGATCATAACCAACGCAAGCAAGAGGATAGGTGATAATGCCAATCTCTTTAAGCATAATGTTTGAGAGGGGATGAACAGCAAAGGTGGGTTGAGGTGTGGTAACTAGCATCACTAATGCTAGCATCCCCACCAAACTGACCACCCTCTTTGCATTCTTACTCATTTCCATCTTAGTTGCTTATCACTAGATTTTTTTTGTTTGTGTTTTGAATGGAAAGGTGGAGTGTTGGTGTCCCTTTATATAGCTAAAGGGTTACATAGGCAAATTGGTCATTTTACTATGGCATGTTATTTTTTCTTTTAATAGCTCTTCTTCAGTTATTATATATCATCTATTAATGCTCCCTTATGTCTCAACTTATTAATTGTTTAGCATGTGATCCGACTTTAAATAATTTGTAATCAAATTGACAATTATAATTCAAATGAAAGTTCCAACCACTGTGAATCATATGTAATGCAACACGCTTTCTAACTAATTAAATATTTTCAAAGTAATTTTAAATTTCTATGGATCACTCAAACATTCGTCCATCTTTTTAAGGTGAGAGGGTTACATTGATACATGGTGCAACAGTTGTATGAGAAATCTTATGAAAATAAGCTTTGGCTTAATAGAATCATGGTCTCTTATTCCTACAGGATTCTAGAGTTCGATCATTGGTATGAGCAATACTATATATGGGGGTTGAAGGGAGGGGGTTGCGAGAGTTTACCTTAAGACCTAGGGGATAGTCTTAGTCTATGAGATAGGGTAGATTTAGGTAATTATTGTAGCTTGAAAAAAAAAATAGTTTTTCATCATGTATGATATACTTGCATGGGTACATATCGGTTTTCATCCTTTGAAATCATTAAGAGCTTGCAAAATTTCTCATTCATATCGTGTCTGTGTTTTCGTGTCAAACATAGAAGGGTTGGAAAATCTTTGACATAAACCCAATCTATTTAATAAATGTGTCGTGTCGTATTGTATTGACCCTTTTAATTAAACATGTTGAGATATCCTGTTACTAATAATTCACTTTTTCCGTGTCGAGTTCGCGTCGTGTTGTCGTGTTTAGCTACTTTTTGGTAATTTTAAACTAATTTTCTATATCAATATTGTATATTTGTGTAGCAATTGTGTTACACTGAGTCAAACGTGTAATCTCCTCCATGTTGGAAATTTCAATATTAACTCAACCTATTTTGTATGTATGTCGTGTCGTGTTGACCCATTTAACTAAACTGGTTGCAAATTCTCATCACTAACTCATTTTTTCGTATTCGATTTGTGTGGTGTTGTCATGAATTGTGTCAACTTATTTGCTAGCTCTAAGGTAATTGTCCAACGTTCTTAATATGTAAACAAAATTATTATCATAGGTCTACTGTCAAAGTGTTGCAAACATAATTAAATTTTATCGGGGGGTGTTTGGTTGACAGAGTTTTGGGGTAAAAAGAGAGGTTGACTAGTCCAAGCCTTTAAATTAATGGGTGTGTTTGGTTGAGAGAGGATTGAAAGAGAGGTTTGAACCCAAAAGGCTAATTTTGAAAAAGCTACTAGTAGGAGCTTTTCGGAAGAGAGGTTTATGATGTTAGTAGGAGCTTTCCGGAAGAGAGGTTTACTACATTTTACCAAAAAAACCGCACCAATAAATTATTCCAATATCCTTATTGGTCATTTTACCTAATAAAGTATCAATCAGCTAACAGCTATCTACAAAACACTTTCACACAAACAACTACACCCTCTATTTCAAAATTTAAGGCACGCACGATGTTCGAGGTCGAACTTTGACCGTTAATTACTCTCAATTTATGTTGATAGAAAATTAAAAAAAATGTTATTATAGTATTTTTCAAGACGAATACAACGGTATAATTTAAAAATGGATAAAGATTCACATTCCCAAACAATTGCAGCGAAAAAGCAATAGTTTACGCAAGATTTATTCTACAAAGAAGCATTATCTCACTTTTCTAGTTTTTGAGAAGCTTTACAAATCTTTTAGATTGAAAAAAAAGAGGAAAAAGAAAAGGGAGATGGTTATTTTAATTCAGCTTTCAAGTTTGGAAAAACTAAACAAAGTCACGGATTTGGAATTGAAGGAATTAAACTAATATCTTATATTTTCGTAAAACATGAATGTCTTATATTTTGAAACGAAGGGAGTAATACAAATAACTAGTCAAACCAACCAATACAATCCGCCTAACGGCTAGCAATTAATGCAAATAGCTAACCTTTAATTTCCGGGGGCCATAATATTTTAAATTAGGGTAGAATCTAAATTTTACGCGCAAAGATCAAAATATGCCACGAATATTAAATTCTTGTGGTATAATAATTCAGGGCACAAGTGCCAATTTGTAGTAGACTAGTAATGACCTTTTCATTTGAATCATAGTTCCTCAATTTGTTTACGCAAAATCGGATCACATAACGAAAAAGTGGTTACAATTAATACGTTCATCAATCCTTTCAAAGAGGAGGTTACGCAGTGTTAGCGCCATCAAAAACATGTTCAACTTCATCTTTAATACTCCCTCCGTCTTATAATATAGTGCTCACATTCCTTTTTTGGTGTCCCAAAATGTTGTGCCTATTTTCTTTTTTGTCAATTTATTTGGACTAAATTATCCTTAATTTCTACACAAACTTTCCAAAATACCCCTACTTTTCTCTCAAAACATGTGACCCCATTTATTGCTTTACACCATTCCAAGGAATATTTATTGCCTTTTGATTTTGTTTAAAGGAAAATGAAAATAAATAACTAGTTTCAATACAAAAGTATCAAAAAAGCATTTCATTAAATATATTTTTTTGGAAATCCTACCACTCATTCCATTTTCCTTAATTCCCATGAAAAATGAGAAGTAAGAACTATATTATGGGACGGAGGGAGTAGGATGAATTGGTGCAATAAGTCATTTGTGTCAAATTCAAGAATTTTCTCTTTCTTTGGGGAGGAGGAAGAAAAATATTTGGGTGATCCTAAGGGTTGCCAATCCTTGGGATTACTCTATTATTGTCCTAATTTAAAAGATGGCAAAACATTCTATTCTATGGCCGGTGGCCCATGGGTAAAAATTATTTGTGGTAAATTAATACTTGTGCAACGAACTATGCCATGAGTAGTTATTATTCATGGCCAACTAATGCTCGTACCCCGTATTATGCCTCATGGATAATTTTTCGTGGCAAATCACTACTCCTACATACCTAGGATAATTCACGGGACGAGTACTTTTTTTGAGGGGATTCATGGTACGAGTACTTTTATACACAAGTATTTTATTTTGTGGCAAACAAACACATAGCTTTAGATTCATCCTAGGGAAGTAAATATTAGGAGGAAAACAAAAATAAACTAATTATAAGAAAAGCTAAACATGGTAAAAATATATAAGCAATCATTTCTTTATTTTTTACCTATAAGAATATGCACATATTGTTATATATTTTTGCAACTCAATTGATGATAGTTTACAATCTAAAAATACTTTTTATATCATCGATGACCTTTGTATAAACTAATTTCAAAATAGTTTGATATGAATAGAATGTTTATTAGTTTAGAATACAAATTGTGACTTTTTATAATGTTTATACATTTTATATTTAAAGCAATTTTTTTAAAACGAAACTAGTTTGTACAATAGATAATAAAATAATTGTTAAACAATCATGCAATTACATTATTCCATAATCCATTAAAGTAAATTTTCTCATGACCATAATTAGCTCTAACTAGCCAATAATTTAACCTTGCTATTAAAATATCGACGTTGCTTATAAAATATTGACCAGTTATTCTCGAGGAGAAATAAAAATGCTAAAAAGAAAAGCAGACATATAAATTAAAAATTCATTAAAAGCATCTTATTTGATATATTCTTTGTAAAAAAAGCAACTTTAAATTTTTTTGTGTCACCATATATTATAGTAGTACTTTTTTATCCAAATATACCTTGTTATTGGATCCCATCTAAAAAGTAAAATTTCTTGTCATTGAACTTCACCATTTTTTCTCCCTTTTTGTGCATGTAAGTCACATATATTTACAAAAAAAAAGTTTTACTTGAATCCTATGCTAACAAGGGAGGCAAAAAGGAAGGGTCAATGACTCAAAATTTAACCTTTTAGTCGAAATCTGATGACAAAGAGTGTAACTTGATCAAATGTGTCCTACAAGATATTACGATTTTTCCTTCTAGAAAACCAAATTTCTTATAGTTAATACTTGGCATTAAGGGACTGTCCTCTGTAAGCTTTTAAAGTAGCGTTTAGTGCTTTGACTGACTATAGGAGTACTATTTGGTTAGGTAGTGGTGTAGGTAATGTTTAGCGGTTGAAGTAGTATTCTAGTAGAGGTTGCCAAAAGCTAAAATTTCTAGCTTTTGGGATTCTGGTTAGTGGTGTATAAATTTTGCATTAAAGTTTTGTTTGAGTTACATTGTTTAGTTATTTGTAAACAACTAATTTAACAACTTCCTTCATCGAACATCAATATAATTTCTTACCGTTACTTTGGTAACTAATAGGTGCGGTAACAGCTACACACTAACCACTAACAACTACCAGCTACACACCAACCACTAACAGCTATCAGCTACACACCAACCACTAACAGCTACCAGCTACTCTAATTAACAACTAAAATATACAAACCCAACTACCATTATTGAACTACCAATACCAATAAACCAACCCCTGATTGTCAAAATGAAATAAGAAACCTACCCCACCACTCTCTTTTTTCCCTTGTCTCTTTCATCTCTCACCAGTCCTGTGTACTTGGCCGTCGTTGCTGACAACTAACACCTCCATCTCGAACACTTGTCACCACTGTAGTCGCTTCCACTTTTGAATTTGCTGCAACCATTAAGCATATTGAGTGGATAAGATTTAACAAGTTTCAAGAACTTTTGATACTTTACACGACAAAATTCAATATATTTTAATGAATTCATATAAGTTCCAATAAATTTAGGAAAAAAAGGGAAAGAGAATGTACATGCTCCGGAAATATGTGATTTGAAGTTTCATATTGTCATTTTTTGGATAAGTTATGTAACACTCTGTAATTTTCACCCTTTATTTTTAGCGTTTGTTTACATTAAAATGATATTTTTTTTCATAAAAATAAATAATTTATTATTTAAATTATTTTGGAACGTGTTGTGAAAATGTGTTTATATTTTTATATGTTGTGATATATTTATATATATTTATTTTAAGTTGTTAGTTAAGTATTTTAAAGGTTATATTAGTTTCGTTATTTATTTAGGCGTTTAAGATGCAGTTTTGTCGCGTAGCGTTTTTGAAACGTTGTTGGACCGACTTGGGTGATGAAATGTTGCATCGCATGTGGCGTGTCATGCTGGCCGAAAATCAGCAATTATGGTGTGGAGGATGAAGAGTTTTGGTGCTAATTAAGCTAACCTTTGGATCTCTTGTAACCCCTCATTTAATCCCCTATTAACCCACATTAATGCACCCTTAAACCTTTGCTTAATGAGGTGAATAATCTCGTTCTTTTACTGCACTTTAACCCCCTTCATAATGCTGGAAACAAGTCAGGAAATTCGTGCATAACAACTCCTCTTCTTTTCTCTTCCGCATTTTCGGCTATTTCTGCACCCCTATTTTGTTTGCATCACATCTCCTTCGTTTCTTATCCGAATTGGACGTCTGAGTAGTCAAAATCCATCTACTCGGAAAGATCTTACTCGTGGTATAATTTGTTTCTTGAAGAAAGGGAAAGACGCGACTGCAGTTTTTGTTTCAATCAGACGAGTCATCCGGTTTTTGTTCCCTGTCACACCTTCACGGAATTATCCATATCCGGAGATCTAACTGTTGGATCGTTTTAAAATTTGGATATCATGTTTATAACACCTTGTTCTTCACTTTGACCTAAGCGATTTGGAATCCAAGCTTTATATTGCCGGAAATCATGGTTGGAACAGAGCAGTACGAGATGAGAATTTTCAACGTTCAAGAAGAAAACGCCTAGTGACTTGTTACTACAATTATCGTTCGTGGAGGACTTGGATTGCACGCATATTTTTCAAATATCTTTAGACTCAGCTCTCCTCTCGACGTTCCAGGTAACTAGTACTTATCTTAGAACGATAGAGATTAGGGTATATTTCGGTAGTAGATTATTTAGTTAGGGAATTGTTTTAAATACTTTTTATATGAATTTATTGATGAAAATTTACGAGAGTGTTCTTGATGTATGGTGTGTGAATATTATGTGCAGCAAAATAATTTTCATTTGATTTTTCTTATTTATTTGATTTATTTGGTAATTCGTATGTTTGTGGCATATTTATAAAATAATCAGTGAACGAATTTTATAATTGCCAAAATTATTTTTCATGAAGCATGTTATGTGTGTAGTATGTTTTTCATGCCTTGGAATAATTGTTGTCTACTGTTTACGGGTTTATTTAATCGAGTTCTCTATTTTTGCATTTGCGTAATTGCTAGTAATTAAATCGTGAATATTATATTTTGAGGCCTAAAAATCAATTTATTTGCATAATCTATATTACCATGGGTTTATGCATGTTATGTGAATTTTTGGTAATTTTTGGGAGTCTATTTCTAATTTTAAGTATTTAATTGGCTTATTTGAGTTATCTGTAAATTAATGTTTAAAATTACTTTAAAGTCCTAAAATTAGAAATAAAATTTGTACCACGTCAGTATAGTTATAATGGTAGTATTTTAATTTTTGTGAGAATTTACGGTTCATTTTTATTTGTTAAATAATTTTTATTGTGTTTTGTTAAGAGTTTGAGGATATTCTTTTAAATTATTTAAGGGTTTAATAATCAGAAATAAATTGAGACCTTTTATGTTCTTGGAAGCTGATGATTTGTAAGTTACTGTGGTTATAATTGAGTATCATTATATTTACGTTTAGTCCTTGTAAAATGATTAATTGTGTACGTTTTGTTGTTGTAATGAGCTTTGGTATTAATTAGTGGTGGTGTCAGACGCACATTGATGCGTCAGACGCAGGATGGTCCGTACGCCAGACGCACAGGTTGGCGCTGAGCGCAAGCTCATGCGCCGAGCGCACAGTTTTGTGTTGAGTGATTCTTCGTATATTCTTGTGCGTATGTTTTACATGGAGTTGGTGATCTTATACGATGTGATTCATTTATGGTTGATATCACTAGAGGAAAAAAGCTCAAGGGCTGCGGTCAAAAGGGGCCCAAGGGCTGCGTTTTTTGACCGCAGCCATTAGACTAGCAGCCCTTGGCATTTAAGAAGGGCTGCGGTTTTAAACCGCAGCCCTTAGCGCGTTAAGGGCTGCGGTCAAGGCAAAAACCGCAGCCCTTGGTGGGTTAAGGGCTGCGGTTAAGGACAAAAACCGCAGCCCTTGTGACCCAAAAAAAATAAAAAAAAAAATTTTTCTTTTTTTTGCATTTTTTAGTCCTAAATGTTCCCAAACAATTTTATATATATAAAAGTATCATTTTTCATTGCAAATTATATTTTTTACACAAATATAGATTACATTACATGTGTAGTGAACATACTACAAAAATAGATTACCCCTATTTTCATCCTCACTCCCTTCTTCAATAGACTCCAATTTTGCAGGCCCGAAATTGTAGTTGTCCATTAGGCAGTTAACAACCCTTTAAAGTTCGGTCCCCTTGAGTTTGGTGACCCATGGTGGAGTATACTTCGGGTGCTCCCAGACAATGTCCACTTTCTACACACGACACAACATAATCAAAACTCTAAAACAATGATTTCAGGCAACGAATTCAATATGAGAAGCTTAATCACCAGAAAATCTGCCATAACACAAGCTCAACTAGAAATCAAGGCCTAGAATCATCAATCCCCAAAATTAGGAAAAATTAAACACAAAAATCAGTTTGATCATTGATATATATATATATATATATATATATATATATATATATATATATATATATATATATATATATATATATATATATATATATATATATATATAAGTATCAATTTTCATTGCAAATTATGTTGTTTATACATATATAGAGAAATTGTGAATCGTTTTCGAATCTAGTGTTATAAATTAATCAAAGTCAGTAGGTGTGTGTGCAGGGGCTGTGGGAAGGGGGGGTCTGTGCATGGGGGTGGTGTGCGGGGGCGTGGGGAGGGGGGGGTCCGTGCATGGGGGTGGTGGGCCGTGTAGGGGATGGGGGGTACGGCGGGAGGTGGGGGCCGTGGAGCAGGGGGTCAGTGCATGGGAGGGGGTACGTGTGCGGGGGCCGTGGGAGGGCGGGATCTCGTGCATAGGGGTGGTGTACGGGGCTATGTAGGGGGTGGGGGTACAGCGGTAGGGGGTGGGGGGTATAGCGAGTAGGTGGGGGGGGAGGGGCGTGGAGCGGGGGGTCATTGGGTGTGTGTGTGTGCAGGGGCTGTGTGTGTATTACCACCCCATATTTTCTCCACATTTTCTTCAGTTAATGGAAGCACACAAGTTGGTAAAACCACAACTCCTTCAACAAAATAGACAGAGATATCATACAAAGAGTCATAACATGTGCCTCTCAACACTGAAGATCAAGTGCATAGTGCATACTATTTTTAGAACTTGTAATTCTAACGTGTCAAGAACTAACTTGATTTGAACCCAACCAAAGGTAACTCAAAACATAAAATCCATAAAAAGTTAGTTCAAACATGCACTTCGAAACCCGAAAATCGAGATAAACCATTCATATATGCTCTACAATTACATCATGAATTTCATTTGAACTACTCTTATCAAAACAAATGTTATTATGATGATGTATGTTGAACTACCAATCAAACCACTACAAAATAGTAAGAAAAATCAATTATGTAATCCCATTATTTGTTATCTAGATATCGTTTTTGTTCCCTATTACATATGCAAATGTTACATTAACTTTAAAAACATAAACTTATCTCACATGTAGAGCTCAAATTCAATGTAAATTATCATAATTTCCAAAAACAAAGCAACTATGAGGTATTACCTGCTTGAAATTTTCGGCTAATAAAGTGATCAACTTTCTAGAATTCACTGGAAATAAATTGGCCTCTAACATAACTGCTTTATTTCCCAGATAAATTTCTGCATTTTGAATTATTTCTCTGCACCTGCATATCAAAGAAAGAAACTTTATAAGTGTGCATATAAAAATAGTAACAACCCAGAAAATTGAAGTATGGATATATATATAAAGTTTGAACCTTGAGGGTAGAGAAACCAAAAAATGTGTGTATTATATACTGAAAAGTGATCACATAGCATATCCCACCTTCCATGAGAAATCTTGTGCCATACAGTTTGAGATCAACTCTCTCAATGCCGGAGTTCCATAGGTCGCTAGCGCCCTCTTCACCGTTGTCACAACAGCTGCTAGATCAGCAGGATCTACCATGTCACACTGTATCAATAAAAGCATAAACGGTCAGTTCTTCAGAATTTAAGAATCATAAGTGGACTAGCATGTTCACCTGATTTTTAGTGATCATTTGCTCACTGAAACTTATGTTTACCGACTGAAACTGATCTTTGTTAATTCTAACACATTCTTAATGATAAAACATGGCTTTATGATTATTATTTTTTTCTTATGGAATTTACTGACAAAAACTGATTTTTGGTGGTTGAAACTGATTTTTTCTCACTGTTACTCCATGAAGTTGAAGTGAACAAGGCCTAATTAGCATGCAAATTGAAAGGGGTGTCATTTGTTCACGCGATTATTACGTTTGCACTGAAACGGTCCACGTGGAATCCGGTATAACCTTCCCTTACAGTATCGACAAGTCCACCAGTCGAGGCGACCACAGGAACCTGAATGAAACTTCAAGGATTTAGTCATCTAGTTGATGAATGTATTAAGGGAAGAACTGTTAAGTGGTTGGTGGCTACTCTGACTGCAGTTAGTGACTTGCATGAAAATAAGCTTTCTGGGAGATTTCCAGTAAATCTATTGTTACCAAGGTCAAGTATTTCGAGCTGGACAAGTCTTGAGAAATTAAGTGTAGAGATGTTACCTTGCAAAGTATTAACTCGCAAAATAAGCTTTACAAGTTTTGTGCAGTTCATTAAGGATGCTGGTATAAAACCACTGAACGTGTTTATGTGAAGGTGCAATTGCTCCAAGTTCAAGAGCTTCCCAACATCCCGAGGAATCATCCCCGAAAATTTATTCGAGTACAACTCAATAACCTTGAGGTTGGTAAGGTTAAGCATGCCTTCTCCAATTGTTCCGCTTATGTTGTTTGCAGGCACTGATAACTCTACCAGTGACTGCAAGCTGCAGTCAGAGTAGCCACCAATCACTAACAAGGATTTGAGCCGGAAGGAGAAGATATAGCATCACTCGATTCTGGCTTCCTCCAAGTCTTACCAGTCTTCTCCTCCCCAATCCCAAAACCCCTTCTCCACCCTAAACCATCACCCTTCTCACCACTACCCACCTCCTTAATCTTAACAGCCTCCAATTTCTCACCAAATCCAAAAACCATCAGGAAAACCCAAATAATCCATAATCAAAACTCAAAGTTTCACAACAGTAAAAAAAATCGCATTAAGCGGACATTATATTAAACCCTAAGAATCAAAATCAACAAATAAGCAAATATAAAACAGGAAATCAGGTTAAAAAAACCGCATTTCAGAAATCACGAAGAATGAATCGAAGAGGCGTGCATTATATTGAGCCCTAAGAATACAAATCAACATAAAAGAAAATGTAATACACGAAATTAGGTTAAAAAACACAGATTGGAGAAGTGAAAGCAATAAAAACGATGAAAAAGAAAGAGGAGAGAGAGAGAGAAGAACCTGGCTGAACTTGGTCAGAAGTTGAGAGTTGACCTCGTCAAAAGTGCGGCTAAGAGTGAAGAACTCTTTGCGAGCTTCCTCGGAGACAAGGAGCTTAGCCATGCCTTCCCAATCGATGCGAAGAGAGAGAGAGGGGGGGATGGGGGTTTGATGAGGTGAGAGAGGAAAAATCAGGGAATGGGGAGAGAAAGAAGAGTTAGGGTTTATTATGTGGTATGCAGTATGCGCGCAAATTCCTTGAAAAAAAAAAAGGAAAGTGAAGGACTGCGGTTATCCCTAAAACCGCAGCCCTTCACATTACGGGCTGCGGTTTTCAATAAACCGCAGCCCTTGCACCGCAGCCATTGTCTTTTTTTCCACTAGTGTATTATCGGTGTTGTAAACTCTTTAATTGTCATTGTTTGTGCTTTGTGGTGCACAAAGTATTTGTTGTTGAGACATTGGTTGTAAGTTTATAAGTTACTACATTGAAAAATTTTTGAAGAGATATCTTTTGATGAACCGTGGGTATAAGGTCGGGTGGCATCCCTTTGACGAATAGTTTTGAGACGAATGACCCTTTTATGATAATTATGATTTTATTTTGAGATAAGAATATCCGGTGGGATAGATGTAGTTCCCGGTGAAGAACATGCCAACCACCTGGTTTGCGAACTAGGGGTAAACCTGGGTTAATTGTTGTCGTCCGAGAGGTCAGGGAGTTCTGCGTGTTCTACCCTGCATCTGGAGTTTGACCATTCTTAGACACAGGCAGTGGGGAACGTAAGCTCATAGACTGGCCTGGAGATTGCGATCTGACAAACCTTAGGAAGTGAATTGCGATTCACTGGTGTTCGGTTTTTGACTCAATGACTTGTTTTACCTATGCTTTTATTATTATTTAAGTACTCTTGAGATGATTAATTTATTTTATCTTATTTACTTGTTATCTACTTTCCATTTGTATTACTTGTGAGCTTTATAGATATGAATGCATGTTATAGTTGTCTTGACCTTATGTTTTCCTTTCTTACTAATCTATGTCTGGAATAGACTTTGATTTCTTTTGTTCTGGGACAACTGCTAGTTACTCCCCACTGATTGTGGATTGTTGTTATATATTTTGCAGGTTATGTTGATTGGAATCTTCTTTGGTTTTGGGCTCGGGTTGAGATGTGAGCATTAAAATGTTAAACGTTTTAGGCCTTGACTTTTAATTAGTTTAAGAGTCATATTTCTCTTTTGGATATTAATCTAATTTATTTAATTTATTTATACTATTTATTTGTGTTGGTTTTATCACTTATTTATTTAAACACATTTCTTGTAGTAGTGACATTCCCAGAAGACGGTGTTTCCGCCATCGTCCTACAATACTATTATTAGTTCTTTCTTTTCCGTTTCGAAATTCTGGGGTGTTACAGGTTATGACACTCAGTATATGATTAAGGTTGTTTATCTACCATCATTTGGTACAACTCTACAAGTTGAATCATAAAGACGTGGGGAAGGACCGGAGTATGTAATGTATGTTATGTATACCATCATTGTTGATGCTGATTACTCCTACTTCCTAGCTAGTAGATAGTTCTGGTGCAAGTATGCAACGAATGCTTCTCGTTGTTTTTGTTGGGTTTCCTTACCCTTGTTGTGGAGAATTCAATATCATTATCCTATCTGTAATCATATATTGGTTAAGTTATGATGCTATTTCAATTTTACCACTTTTTTAACGATCCAAATCTTCTGTCGTTTGAGCCAAAATTTGCGCCACTCTCACGAGTCTCATCCACATCATCCTTCTAACTTACTTTACTTTTTATTCTTAACTAGTTGTTGGCTCGGATACCCCGTATCATTTACCAATGTGAATTTGAAGTCTTAAATCAAACACTCGAGAGAACTGGAAAAAAGGAGTTATAGGCATTGGATTTTGCTCAGAAATGACCTTCCTGTTCCTTTTATATTTTCTATAGTAAATTATAATATGAATTATTAATCAATATAACCCTCGGCTTCAAGAGAGTACATATATATAAATATATAATTACTTTCAAAGAATATAATACAATCCTGTATTTTAAAATTAGGTTAATCTGTAAGAATATAACCGATGCAATTAAATGGTGTAATAGTGTAAATTACGGAGGTTATAAAAATTTGAAGATCTAGCTTTTCTTTAATTAATATAAGAGGCTGAAAGGTAGAACACGCTATTAGTAGCATTAGCTTAATGAATACTAATATATACATTTATAATTATTTTTTTTTTAAAATATAAATATTATCTTGTCTTTAAAACACAAGGACCAACATGAGATTGTAGAGTGTAGCTAGCTAGTGTATTTGTATCTCAAATGAGAGGTCATGGGTTCGAGTCTTAAAACACACATTTTTATTGTTTAACTAGTATTTTGGCTCGAGCAATGCCTCGGAACAGCTACAATTATCAAATACTTCCTCCATTCATAATTGATTTTATAGCTTTCGTAATTTCTTCTTTAGTGCGAATTGAAATTGGAAAATGGACGTTATGAAAAGATAAGTTGTTTAAAAAAAATTCTAAGGAATTAGGGTTTAAAATAACAATTTCAATGGAATTGGGGTAAGAGAATGTTCTTACCTTAATAAAAGTGTTAGAGATAAAAAAAGATTGTCTATGTCTTTATAGATACATATCATTATCACAAAATCTTGAGTGTAACTGTTACACCACATAATTTATGGTGTAACTGTTATACCATAATTTATGGTGTAACAACCTACAAACCACCGCTTCTTTTGTAAAAAAAACTAAAATGACATGAAATAAATGACACGAGAGTCATGTCATTATTTGTATAGTCCATGTCATTCTTGTTTAATTGTATGTCATTACACATGTTATACAATAAGTTATGGTGTAACATGTTACACCCAAGACGTACTTTATAACTATACTCCATTCGTCCCATAAAGATCTGAACACTTGTTGGAACACGTAGTTTAAGGTGATAAATTGTAGTGTGGTTATCAAATATTATTTTATTAAGAAAGTAGATGTGATAGGAGTTGGTGGGGGTAACAAGGATTGTTTTATTATTCAAATTTAGAGAAACTAACAAAAAAAATTCTTTTTTGTGATGGCGATTATCACAAAGAATAAGGATTATTTAAAATGTCTATGAACTATTATCGTTGTTTTTTTGGAGAGAAAATTATTATCACGGCTAGAGATTTATCAATTTTCCAAGAATTTGATTATTTTAGATTTTCAATAGATACGTGGTCTTTTTATTTGTTTCAATGGCACTAGATCGCAACATACAAATTTTCTCATGACATGATTCGGGCCTGAAAACTAACTTGTTTTTTAAGTTGTATGTCAAGTTAAAAGAAACATGGAGGAATGTAGGAGTGTTTTTATTGCCTACGCGAGATGATGGGGTATTTGACTACCTCATTGTAAAGGTTTTTGTTTTGAAAAGGTTTTGTAATGGAGAAGTCGGTAACAAGTCTTTAAAGGAAGACTCATAAACCTAACTGAATATTGGAAAACCATAGGGACAGCTTAAGGACTTATCCAATGTAGATTATCCCATCATGACTCCATAATTAATCATTGAATCAAAGATTGAGTTTGGGAGTGAGGGTACGGATATGATTATGAATCAAATTCGCCTACTGACGATGACCTCTACTTAATACGATTCATGTCAAGTGTTGTGCAAATAAACAACTACGCAATATGTTAATGCAATATAAGCATTAGTCTAAGTCGGTTTATTAAACACGTAAAAGATTAATTTTTGGTGACATGTTATCAAGCAATCAAATTACAGGAATCTAATTCAACTGTCCAAATAATCTGAATTTAGCATTAGAATATTTATTTAGGTCTTTGATTAGAAAAAAAATAAGCATGTGAGGTGATGAAAGCATCAAAGCATACAAGTATACATACAAATATAATGATATTGAAATAAAAAGAATACATTAGAGGTTAGAATATACAAGATAACGTAAATTCCTTTAAGATTTACATTGTAACAATAGATTATTAGAAAAAAAGGAAATAAATTGGAATTGACCATCAGGAATTATACTTGTGTCGCCCCAGTCTTATGTAACGATCGGTAGGAGGAGTAATCTTAAAGCTTGAATGAAATTTTTATGTAAACCAATGGAGTTTCAATGTGTTTGAATGTAAGTTTGAGAGTGTTTGTAGTATGCGAGAGTATGTAATAAGTCTATGAAAGTGTATGTCAAATTCGTGTGAAAAACATTAGTCGAAACAGGAATATTTATAGGAGAAACGAGGCTCAAAATCACCAGAACCAGAGCCCGTGCTAGGCGCAAGCATGATTGCGTCCCACGCATGGTCCATGCGTTTTGCGCAACATACTTGCGTCAACGCAGGCTAATTTTGAGTTGCTTCGTTTTGTGAACTGTCTCTGTGTTGCGTCAACGTATCCTAGTGCGCGTGACGCAACACAGATCTAAGCGGTTTTCGTTCCTTTATAGATTTCTTTTTATCATTGATGAAATATTATATTTTGAAATCTGCAATCAGCTATCTTTAGGAATAGAAATCTGATTTTCATAATATCTTTTGAATTTAGAAAATATTTTTTTAATTATAAAAAATAATTAATATTTATTGAAAATATAATTAATTATCTGGAATAATTAATTGGGCTTTTGGAAAAAGAACTTGAAATTAAAATACAATTAATTATCATGAATAATTAATTGGCTCTTAAAAGTAGGCTCATAATTATTTTAACCAAATAAAATTGACTCTATGTTCGTAAAATGATTTTGGGTTAAGTTTTTCAGATAACTCTTCCTTTGGACCAGACCAATTAGGATGACGTTATGTTCCATCATTGGTAACTACATCACATGGGGAGACAATGAGACATGATTCTACAAGAAAGTATTGAAGCAAGTTTCAATAAGTTTCAACAAGTTATGATAAATTTAATTTAGAATTATTAAAGGTAAAATGAACATAACCTAAAATGATATACTCGAAACAATTATTCCCAATTAAACCAAATTTAAACTACCCACTTACTGCACCTCTTCAAATCTTCATATAATTGGGCCAAGTACTCTTTTTGGCGGGAAAACCCTATTTCTTTTTATTCTCATATCTAAACTGTCAAAGCCATTTATGGCGGGAAAATTAAGACAGCCAACAAAAACAGAGAGAGAAAAAGATGGCGGAAGAAAGAAGAAATGCCGTTGACGGAGGAGCAGCTATCTTTCAAGGCAAAAAAGTTTATGCTCACCAAAATGTTCGATGAAATGCCTCAATGAAAAAAGAGAATTTATTGTATTTATCTGGGTTTATTGGGTTTGTTCCTTAGGTGAAGATAATGAAGAATTTTCATGTAGATGGGGAGGTTAATTGAGCTCGATGTATGCCACAGAAGCAGAATCTTATCGCGACGAAAACGAGTGGTTTGATCCTGATTTTAGAATTGAGATTGAGAGGTCATGAGAAGGAGGGATATGGGCTTTCATGGAATCCATTGAAGGAGGGTTATTTGTTGAGTGGTTCATATGATTGTAAGTTTGTAACATTTGTTTGTGGGACGTGCTGAAACTCTCGTTCCTTATCGTTTTTTGTTTTTGCAATTTTTAGTTTTTTTGAAAACCAAAAACAAAATTATGGAAACCAGAAAAAGTAGTTTCAAGTTTTCGGTTGTCAGTTTTCAAAATTGACGTGTTTAGTACAAGTATGACTATTTTTAAGTTTATTATACTCCTTCTATCATGTGACTTTTATATTCATAAAACCAAAAACTGAAAACTGACAGTAATGCCGAACGGGCCCTTAGTTTTTGATTCCATGAGTGTTTTCAAGGTGATTAATTAGTGTTTAGAAGTTTAACAAAGTATCCCCTTTGTGGGTTTCCTTAAAAAAATTCAACAAAGTATTAGTAGTAACAGACATTAGGGTAAATTATGAATAGCAGTTTTAAATCTTTAATGTTTTGGATTATGAAGTAGTGCTCCACATGCTTTTGATTTTTTGGCTTTTCTTTTCCCCCTTTTTTTCTATCTAAAAGATATGTAAAGCTTCTTAAAAACTAGAAAAGTGAAGTAATGCTTCTTTGTGAAATATATCTTGCTTAAGCTATTGCTTTTTCGCTGCAATTGTTTGGAAATGTGAATCTTTTTTTTTTTGGAAACTATAAAGATTTAGCAATATTTTATGGTCCAAATCTCTCGAACCTTCAAGCTAAAGTAGTTAGTGTTGATATGTTGAACGTACACATTTTAAAATAGTTCACGCACATAACTCTAATTTTTTCCTTATGCATTAGTAGGAATTCGTGGTCAAAATTTATGAAATTTGACTTAAAAAAAGAGAAATGAAAAGTTTAAGGAATTAGATTGAACAATACTTAATAAACCAAATTACTTAGTACCAACAAAGATGACAACTTTGCTTCGATACAATAAGAAACTATAATCTCCATACTTAATAAATCAAACCACATAATAATGATGCTCGCAACTATATTCAATATCAACCAGGAATATAGCATCCATACTTGATACTTGATAATTCAAACCATAATAACATCTTAATAGACTATTCATTTTCAGTGTTTATTTATATTACAAGCATACGATAACCATAACGATGTTGGCAACTTTATTTAATTTTATTACAACCAGAAAATGAAATAACATCCATACTCAAGTACTTGATAATCTGAACCACAATAACAACTTCATCATACTTAGCTTCTTGAACTTTTCATTAACATTGACCTGATGTATCAAAGGCGACATTTGTGCACCTAAATCCTCCAGCTGAAAAGACGTAGTCACAGTAACATTTTCCACAACACCAGTAAAGAGGACCGCATGGTTGATCATAACCAACGCAAGCAAGAGGATAGGTGATAACGTCAATCTCTTTAAGCATAATGTTTGAGAGGGGATGAACAACAAAGGTGGGTTGAGGTATGGCAACTAGCATCACTAATGCTAGCATCCCCACCAAACTGGCCACCCTCTTTGCATTCTTACTCATTTCCATCTCAGTTGCTTATCACTAGATGTTTTTTTTGTTTGTGTGTTTGGATGAAATGGTGGAGGGTTGGTGTCCCTTTATATAGCCAAAGGGTTACATGGCCAAATTGGTCATTTTACTATGGCCTTCAATTTTTTTCTTTTAATAGCTCTTCTTCCATTATCATATAACATCTATTAATGCTCCCTCATGTCTCAACTTATTAATTATTTAGCATGTGATCCGACTTTAATTAATTTACGTAATCAAATTGAGAATTATGATTCAAATGAAAGTTACAACGTAAATCATAAGTAATGCAACCAAAATGCTTCCTAAATAAGATTATGTTTTCAAAGTAATTTTAAATTTCTATGAGTCACTCCTATATCTGTCTATTTTTTCAGGGTCAGAGGATTACATTGACACATGGTGCAATGGTTGTACGAGAAATCTTCTGAAAATAAGTTTTTGCTCAATGGAATCATGGTCTTTTATTCCTACAGGATTCTACAGTCCGATCATTGGTATGATCAATACTCTATACGGGGTTGAAGGAAGGGGGGTTGCGAGAGTTTACCTTAAGACTTAGGGGATAGTTTTAGTCTGTGAGATAGGGTAGATTTAGGTAATTATTCTACCTTGCAAAAAAATCATAATAGTTGTTCATTATGTATGATTTACTTGTATGGGTACATTATCGGTTTTCATCCTTTGAAGTCATTAAGAGCTCGCAAAATGTCTTGGTCATATCGTGTCTGTGTTCTTATCATATAAAAACGGGTTGGAAGATCTTTTACATTAACCCAACCTGTTGAATAAATGTGTCGTGTTGTGTTGACCGATTTATAAACATGTTGAGATATCTCAATACAAATAATCCACTTTTTCCTTGTCAAGTTCGTGTCGTGTTGTCGTGTTAAATTACTTTTTGGTAATTTTAAACTAATTTTCTATATTAATATCGTATATGTGTAGCAATTGTGTTATACAAATTCAAACGTGTAATCTCCATGTTGGAAATCTTGGTATTAACTCAACCCTTTTTAGTAAGACGTTTGTCGTGTTGTGTCGACCCATTTAAATAATCTGGTTGCAAATTCTCATCACTAACAAATTTTTTCGTATCCGATTTGTGTGGTGTTGTCATGAATTGTGTCAACTTTTGCTAGATCTAGAGTAATTGTCAAACGTTCTTAATATGTGAACAAAATTATTATCATAGGTCTACTGTCAAAGTGTTGCAAACAGAATACAAATTATATTAATGGTGTTTGATTGAGAGGGTTTGGGAGTAAAAAGAAAGGTTTGAATAGTCGAAACCTCTAATGGGTGTGTTTGGTTGAGAGAGAATTGAAGGAGAGGTTTGCGCCCAAAAATCTAATTTTGAAAGAGCTACTAGTGGAAACTTTTCGGATGAGAGGTTTATGAAGTTAGTTGTGTAATGATTAATATATACTAAGATTTGTCAAATTTACTACCTTTTACCAAAAAAACACCACCAATAAATTATTCCAATAATCTTATTGGTAATTTTACCTAATAAAGTATCAATAACAGCTATCTACCAAACATTTTCACACAAACAACTAATACAAATAGTTAGTCAAACCAGCTAATACAAATAGTTAGTCAAACAGCTAATACAACCAGCTAACGGCAAACAACTAATACAAACAGCTAATTGCTAACAGCTAACCTCTAATTGCCAAACAGATCCATCATATTTCCTCCTCCCCAAAAGAAGGACAAAATTCATCAATTTCACACATCATCTATTGCACCAATTCATCCTATAAAAGATGAGGTTGGACATGTTTTTGATGGCGCTAACACTGTGTAACCTCCTTTGCGAAAGGATCGATGAACGCATTAATTGATACCAAATTTTTGTTAAGTGATCCGATTTTGCGTAAACAAATTGAGGAACTATGATTCAAATGAAAAGGTCACTGCTAGTCTACTGCAAACTGGCACTTGTTCCCAGAATTATACCACAAGACCTAAATATACGTGGCATATTTTTATCTTTGCGCGTGAAATTTAGATTCTACGCTAATTTAGAAGATGGCAAAACATTCTATGCCATGGGCCATGGCCGGTGGCCCATGGGTAAAATTTATTTCTGGTAAATTATACTTGTGCAACGAACTATGCATGAGTAGTTATTATTCATGGCCAACTAATGCTTGTACCACGAATTATGCCTCATGGATAATTTTGCGTGGCAAATCAGTACTACTACCCAGGATAATTCATGGTACGAGTACTTTTCTACACGAGTATCTTTTTTGTGGCAAACAAACACATAGCTCGTTATTTTTTTTACCTATAAGTATATTTTTGCAACTAAATTGATGATATTTTACAATTTAAAGTACTTTTTATATCTTCGATCACCTTTGTGTAAACTAACTAGTTATTATGTCCGGGCTATGCCCCGGGTAAGGAAAATTTTCATTTATTAGTATTATATTTTATGATGATAACACTAAATATCACTTGGTCTAGCCAAGCACGATTAACTGTGGAGTAACAAAGGAATTAAGCTCCCTAAAAGAAAGATGCATCTTGTTGGAATGAGTAGCCTGTTAAATCTCTTTAAAGCAATCATGAGGGGTATTACATAGAAACTTAATTCCTTTAAAGGAATCATGAGGGGAATGAGTAGCCTGCTCTGATACCATTTGCAACACCCGGTCCATCCGGAGCCGAGTATATCGTCACAAATGCGCATCCAGGGCCAACAACTGTCTTCAATAACCAACACAAGTTCTTCCGGCGCATTTTGTCCTCACTCATGCGCACCCTGAGAAAGAAACTTCCCAGGAGGTCACCCATCCCTGGACTACTCCCAGCCAAGCATGCTTAACTGTGGAGTAATTAAGGAATTAAGCTCCCTAAAAGAAAGATGCATCTTGTTGGAATGAGTAGCCTGCTAAATCCTTTAAAGCAATCATGAGGAGTATTACAGGTTAAGACTTTGGTATATAAACTTGAAGTTGCAGGATCAAATCCTGTACTATGCAATTTCTATTTTTTTTACTGTATGTCCATTACATGGAGTAAACGCCCTTAAGGAGAGCGCCACGTGGCTCCGTTCCTTGTTTAGGAGCTCCTTTTAATATATTAGTATAGATTTCAAAATAGTATGACATGGGTAGAATGTTTTATTTTACAATACAAGTTGTGACTTTTTATAATGCTCATACATTTTATATTTAAAGCAAAATATTTTTTGAACCGAAACCAGTTTGTATTATAGATAATAAAATGATTTTTAACCAATCATGCAATTACATTACTCCATTTAAGTAAATTTTCTCATTACAATATTTAACTATAACTATCCAAGAATGCAAACTTCACGATCTTCTTCATGTCTACAAGGATGCCGTTGCTTATATAATATTGACAAGTTACCCTCGAGGAGAAATAAAAAACCTAAGAGAAAAGTAGACATATAGATACAAATTTTGTTAAAAGCATCTTATTTTTTCTATTGTTTGTGAAAAAACAAATTTTACTTTTCTTGTCACCTTATATTATACATTTTTTATCCAAATATACCTTGTTATTGGATCCCATCTAAAAAGTAAAATTTATAGTCATTGAGCTTCACTATTATTTTTCCTTTTTTGTGCATGTAACTATGTAAGTCACATACATTTACAAAAAAAGTTTCAACCCGAATCTTATGCATAAAAAGGGAGGAAAAAGGAAGGGGCAATGACTCCAAATTTAACATTTACAAATGATGGTAGATAAACAACCTTTACCTATGGGAGTTGTGAGTATGGTTCTTTTGTTTTTAGGTATGAGAAATTATTCTCATTGGTTGAAGTTCGAGACTCAACATGAAGGTATTGGAATCTTGGATGCGGTCAACCTGACTCGATCAAGAATGTTCTTCCCAAACTATATCAGAATGATAGACTTCCTCATCAATAGTTGCTTGATTCAGCAAATACAAGGGGACTGCGCTGTATTGCTCGATCTGGTTCATTGTAGTTTCTTCGAAGACGAATTTGATTTAGTCTTGTTTAATTGTATCTTGTTTTTCTTTAATACCTATTGTAGATGCTGTTTGGCCTTCAATTAATGAAATTTCTCTTTAAAAAAAAATCTAGTATCTACCAATACCATCATTGTTGATATTGATTGCTCCTACTTCCTAGTAGATAGTTCTGGTGCCAGTATGCGACGAATGCTTCTCGTTGTCTTTGTTGAATTTCCTTACCCTTGTTGTGGGACATTCAATATAAAGTTTATGACTATCATTAATTAGAACTTCATTATGATTTGTAAGTTAACTAGTTGTTGGCCTAGGCAATGTCCCGGATCATTTACCAATATGAATATGAAGTTTTAAATCAAACACTTGAGAGAAATGGAAAAAAAAGAGTTATAGGCATTAGATTGTGTTTAGGAAATGATCTTTAAGTTCTTTTTAAATTTTCTACATATGAAATTATAATATGAATTATTCATCAATATAACCCTCGACTTTAAGAGAGTACATATATATAAATATATAATTACTTACAAAGGATATAATACAATCTTGTTTTTGAAATTCAGGTTAATGAATAACAATATAACCGATGCGATTAAATAGTGTAGTAGTGTTGATTACGGAGGTTATAAAAATTTGAAGAGCTTATTTTTTGTAGTATAAGAATACTGACAGGTAGGACAACCTATATTAGCATTAGCTTAATGAGTATTAATATATACATTGGTATTTAGTTGTTTTAAAATTAGAGATATTATCTTGTCTTTAAATAAAAAAAATTTCCCACAAAGACCAATACATGAGATTGTAAAGTACTCCCTCCGGTCTTTATTAGTTTACCCCTTTTGACTTTTGACACTATTCACATATATGACTTTGACTATCTCTTGTGATTTGTACTTAAGGAAAAATATAGTCATGTGAGATCTTGTTAGATTCATCTCAATGTGTAGTATCCAAATATTAAATTTTGTAATTTTTGCTTATTGATAATTAGAGATATTAAGGTTCAAATTACTGTATCGGCAAATGTGCCCCATAGAAAGGGGTAAACTAATAAAGACCGGAGGGAGTAGTTGGTTAGTGTATTTGTATCTCAAATGAGAGGTTATGGGTTCAAGTCCTAAATCATAGAAGTACATTTTTAGTGTTTAATATGTCTCATTTAATTTGATTGTGTGAGGAGGGGAGAGTACATGTGGCAACATGACGTGATTTTGCCTTAGATTTTAGATATATATAGATAGGTGACAAGTATCATAAGATTAGGCTGGAATTCAATTTAATAAAGTTAGCCCAATTCTAGCAAAAATAGGAAAGAGCGACTTAGCTTAAGACTAAAATAGTCTAGAATGACTATGACCCCGTTCTTTTGGACTGAGAAAAACTTAACTGAAATTAACCGAACTGAAATTAACTGAACTAAGAGAAAATAAATTGCAGAGAGAAACTAAACTGAACTGAAATTAACTTAACTGAACTGAACTGAAAATAAGTCAAAAAGAACAGGGTCTAATTGAGCCAAACAAATAAAACTTCGACTTGGGCCAAATTACACAATAATGATTGTCCTAAACTCCTAACCAATCGGCTCAAATAAGACACATCTCTGACGATAAATTTTATGATCTAACCAAACATTATAAAATTATGAGAGTGAGGGATAGCTCAGTTGGTTAGAGCTTCCCTCCCGGTTCCAGGTGATTCTGGGATCGATTCTCATCCCCGCCCTTGTGGCTCATTCGCACCAAAAAAAAACATTATAAAATTATACAGCTTTGCTTGGGTTCTTCCCTTCTTCCTCACCCAAAACAAGAAAAACAAAAAAAAACAAACAAAGTAATGGTAGATTCATTAACTACTAACTAGTCAATGTACCACAAAACCCTAATTTTCAACCTAGGGGCTACCGCCACCCTTTTGGGCGGTGGTAAGCCCCTTTTCTCCTTTTGTTACTAGTTTTTTATGTTAATGTTTCTAATAAACTTTAGTCTCTCTCTAATGGAGAGTTTTTCTACCCATTTATTAGGTTATATCTACCCATATATTGGGTTTTATCTCTCTCCATGTGAGAGTTTGGAGACTTTGTTTTTGGGTTTTTGTGTAATTCAAGAGGTTGATTTGTTGATTGAAATTTGTGTGGGGTTGCAACAGATGTCAGTACTTCGTTTATAATCACTTGAATTGAATCCAGTTCTACTTCAAAACTACAAAAGATCGATAGACCCCCTTGCAGAAGGCTGCATCAGACAGCGATGTGAAAGACGAGGGTTTTCAGAAGTGTTAGATCTACTCAACGATCGTGGTTTTGTCATATTAGAATTGTATTTATTTCATTTTGATATGTATTTGTTTAGTTTTGACTTGTATTGTAGATGTCGTATGACTTTAAATCAATGAATTAATTTTTTATTTCAAAAAAAAAAAAAACTAGTCAATGTACCATTTCAAGTTAAATCTTTTTTCTTTTTTTTCCCCCTCAAAAAAAAAAGTTAATTTTTTTTTTTCAATGTACACTCTACCAAACACTACATTAGTCAGTAGAAGTTACAAAAGGGTACAAATTGGTATTAGAAAAGGGTTCAAAGGATTAGTTTTCATTCATTTATACATCCAGTAGTCCAGTACTCCACTTATCAATTTTTATCAATGGGCTGAAGTGCTAAACCCACTCTTTGTAACCAAAGGCCCATATCAAACATCTCAAGGTTGTAACCAGATAACAATCTTCAAATGTGAGCAGCCCAATAGGTTTCACTCTAGCTGTCACGGTTCCTACATTCTATCCTTTCTTTTTTTTTTCTTTTTTTATTAATTATATTTTTGGCAAAAACTAATCTGTGATGTAAAATGTGTAATATTATTGGGGAATGATCAACACTAGTATTATAGATGGCCGGTAAAAATCTGATTGGAATGAAACACTACTTTTTAAAAATAAGAGTGTTTAAAGTTTAACAAAGTAATAATAGCTACATACTTCCAAATAAAAAACGCCTCCTCTCCCCTATTTTTCTCTTTCTCTCTCCTCTCCCACAAAATCCTAATTTTCAACCTAGGGGCTACCGCCACCCTTTTGGGCGGTGGTAAGTCCCTTTTCTCCTTTTGTTACTAGTTTTTTATGTTAATGTTTCTAATAAACTTTAGTCTCTCTCTAATGGAGAGTTTTTCTACCCATTTATTAGGTTATATCTACCCATATATTGGGTTTTATCTCTCTCCATGTGAGAGTTTGGAGACTTTGTTTTTGGGTTTTTGTGTAATTCAAGAGGTTGATTTGTTGATTGAAATTTGTGTGGGGTTGCAACAGATGTCAGTACTTCGTTTATAATCACTTGAATTGAATCCAGTTCTACTTCAAAACTACAAAAGATCGATAGACCCCCTTGCAGAAGGCTGCATCAGACAACGATGTGAAAGACGAGGGTTTTCAGAAGTGTTAGATCTACTCAATGATCGTGGTTTTGTCATATTAGAATTGTATTTATTTCATTTTGATATGTATATGTTTAGTTTTGACTTCTATTGTAGATGTCGTATGACTTTGAATCAATGAATTAATTTTTAATTTCAAAAAAAGAAGTAATAATAGCTACATAATACAAAAGACGACAACCAGAAAAAACCCTAGCCGTTCTCTCTCTCTCTTATCTCTCTAAAAATCCTAGTTTTTTTTATCTAGGGGCTACTAAAACCCTTTAGGGCGGTGGTAAGCCCCATTTGCTCTCTTTATTTTTGTTTTTAAGCTTTTATTTACAATAAACCTTCAGTCTCTCTCTAATGGAGAGTTGTTCTACCCATATATTGGGTTTTATCTACCCACATGTTGGGTTTTATCTCTCTCCTTGTGAGAGTTTGTGGACTTTACTTTTGGTGTTTTGTTTTCTATTACAGAGTGATTTGTTGGTGAGAATTTATACGGCTTCACAGGAGATGTCAATTTTTCGGCTACAATCAGTTGAATCAAATCAAGTTTTACGTCAAAATTACAAGAGATCAATAGACCCCCTCATAGAAGGCTGTATCAGACAGCGATGTGGAAGAGGGCTTGCAGAATTGTTATATTTTATCAGCGATCGTGATTTTGACATTATAGAATTTGTTTGATCCAATTTGATATGTATTTTTTGGTTTTGAATTATTCTGTAGATGTCGTATGACTTAAATCAATGAATTTTTTTTATTTAAAAAAAAAAGTAATAATAGCTACATCCCCTAAAAAAAAGTAATAATAGCTACATTAGTACTAGAAGTTAGAGATTAGGGTAGAGTTGTAAGAACATATAGATGCATATATAGCGGAACTGCTGGAAACTATTTCCTAACATCTATCATAGGTTCATATACACAACAAACACATGAATAACCAATAGGGATTAGATGTACAACTTTTGTAGCGTGAATTCCCTGTTGTATGCAAGCTTGAAGATCCGAGAGCACCAAGTGTTGATCCTCTATTCAGTCCATGAGCATTAAACTGAACTCCACGTCTGCTAGAATGGAAGAAGATGAACTATTCACTATCTTACTTTTAGGGGGAATAGGCGCCGGTTAGGGAGGAGTAGGGGATGCGTTTTTTCTCTCTATCCTATTCCAAAGTTACTGTTTAATGTGTTATCTCCTAAACCTTAATATTATATGAATATATAATAGTAGAGATTTAGGTTAATTAGGAGAACTAATTCCTCTCCTTCCACTCCCCTTGGTCGGCCACCTTAGATCCCTTATTGGGCTTATTTTGCTTTCTTCAATTTGTACTACAAAGTGTGACCTATAGGATTATACTAGTTAGTTGTAGGCACAATCAACATTGTCCTGCTAACCATAATTTATTCTCTAGCAAGTAAATGTGATTATTACTAAACTAATGTAATTAATTATCTCCATAAATGTATTCCTAGTAATATTTAGTAATTGACGGGAATGTATTAGGACATATTCCTTCAAGATTATGAATAGCGGTTGTAAATCTTTATAATCTTTAATGTTTTATATGAGAAATTGTGAATCAGTGTTCCAAATACTTTTGATTTTCTTCCCTTTTTTGTGTTTCTTCCTTTTTTCCCTATCTAAAAGATATGTAAAGCTTCTAAAAAACCATAAAAGTAAAGTCATACCTCTTTTAATTTTGAGAGATAAATCTTGTTTAAACTATTACTTTTTAGGTGCAATTGTTAGGGAATGTGTTTTTTTTAAATAAGATTTCACAATATTTTATGATCAAACTTTCGGCTAAATTAGTTAATGTTGATATGTTAAATGTACATATTAAAATGAATCGAAAATGATTTCATGCAATAAATATAATTTTTCTTATGCATCTTTGTGGTCAAAATTCATAAAATTTGACTTAAAAAAGAGAAATGGAAAGTTTAAATAGGAATCACAAGATAATAAGATAATAAGATAATTAGATAAACAATACTTAATAAACCAAATTCCATATATAAACAACGATGACAACTTTACTTGGTTACTATAAGAAAATAACATCTTTATTAATTATATTACAACCGCACAGTAACCATAACGTTGTTGGCGACTTTATTTGATTATATTACAACCAGGAAATAAAATAGCATCCACACTCAGATGCTTGAATCTTGATATCCAAACCACCATAACAACTTAATCATACTTAGCTTCTTGAACAACATTTCTAGATTTCTTTTCATTAACATTGACCTGATGTGTCAAAGGCGACATTTGTGCACCTAAATCCTCCAGCAGAGAAGACATAGTCACAATAACATTTTCCACAACACCAGTAAAGAGGATCGCATGGTTGATCATAACCAACGCAAGCTAGAGTATAAGTGTTGATGCCAATTCCTTCAAGCATAATATTTGAGAGGGGATGAACAGCAAAGGTGGGTTGAGGTGTGGTGACTAGCATCACTAAGGCTAGCATCACCACCAAACTAACCACCCTTTCCGCATTCTTGCTCATTTCCATCTCAATTGCTTATCACTAGATGTTTTTTTGTTTTTGTTTTGGATGGAAAGGTGGAGGGTTGATACCCCTTTTTATAGCCAAATGGTTACATGGACAAATTGGTCATTTTACTATGTCCTTTAATTTTATTGTTTAATAGCTCGGCTTCAATTCTTATCATCTACTAATGCTCCCTCATGTACCTTTTTATGTGAACAAAACTATTATTAGTATATATAGGTCTACTCTCAAAGTACTACATGCAAAAAAAAAATTACATCATATTTAATTTCCTCCTCCCCAAAAGAAGGACTAAATTGTTTGTCATGACCCGATTTAAGTGAAAAAAAAAATCTCATGACCATAACTCTAACTAGCCAATATTCCAAACTTAACAATCTTGTTCATATCTATAAAGGATGATGTTACATATAAAATATCGACAAGCTACCCTCGAATGGAAATTGAAAAGCTAAAAAGAAAAGCATACATATATATAAATTTATTACTTATAGGAGGAAAATGTGTTAAGAAGATCTTATTTGTTACTATATTGTTTGTGAAATAAACATCTTTTAATTTCTTTTTGTGTCATCGATCACCTTATATTATATTTTTATTTATCCAAATATACATTGTTATTATATTACAGCTAAAAAGTAAAGGAATAATTGATTCTAATAATACAACTTTTCACCGATTAATTTTTAATAAACCAACCTTTCAGTAATTCCTGAATAATGCAACCTTTATACCCTATTTATTTCTAGTGAGTCAAAATGACATAAAAACATCTTAAACATTAACTCTTTACCATAGAAGTAGGGGCATGGAGATAAAAACATCTAGTTTTCATTGTTTTTGTTATTAATAATCTTCCATTCTCTCTCTTTTTGAGAGTTTTCTACCCAATTTTTGGATTCTTTATCTCCTTTAGTGGGAGTTTGGAGTTTAGTTTTATTCTCTTCCCACGTGGAAGTTTAAAAATTGGTATGAGAAATTGTTCCTATTGGTTGAAGTTCAAGACCGTCAACATCGAAGTATTGGAAATTCGGATGCGGCCAACATGGTTAAATCAAGAATTTTCTTCCCCAAACTATGTCAGAATGATAGACTTCCCCATCAATAGCTGTGTGATTCAGCAAATACAAGGGGGCAGCGCTGTATTGCTCGATTTGGTTCATTGTAGTTTCTTTGAAGATGAATTTGATTTGATCTTGTCTGATTGCATCTTGTTTTCCTTTAATACTTATTGTAGATGTCGTTTGACCTTGAATTAATAAAATTTCTACTCTCTTCAAAAAATTAAAAAGTAGGGGCATGGAGGCAAGGGAAGGGAAAGATGGACGAGTTGAGAAATATGGCTTACCAAACAAACTGATTATCAACAGGTCAATGCCCATTAGAAGCAAATATCCCCAAAAGGTTGCATTATTCAAGAATAATTGAAAGATTGACTTATTAAAAATTAATCGGTGAAAGGTTGTATTATTAGAATCAATTATTCCAAAAGTAAAACTTCTAATTATTGACCCTTTCTTTTCTTTCCTCCTTTTGTGCATGTAATTCACATACATTTACATAAAATTTCTAACCCAAATCCAATACACAAAAAGGGAGGAAAAAAGAAAGGGTGAATCATGCAAACTTTAACTTTTTAGCTGAAAGAGTGTAATTTGTTCAAATGTGTCCCATAAGATCTTTTATTCAAGATTTTCCTTCCAGAAAACAAAATTTCCTATAGTTGACACTCGACATTAAACCAATGCCCACATAAACCAATCCTTGGACCTTGGCTGTCAAAATGAAATAAGAAACCAACCGTGTCACTCCATTTTTTCTCACTTCTCTTTCATCTCTCACCACTCATCTATCAGTGTCCGCCGTTGCCCACAACTAACAACGCCGTCTCGGACACTTTGTCACCACTGTAGTCGCTTCCACCTCCGAATTTGCTTCCACCACTAAGCCTATCGAGTCGATAAAATTTAATATGTTTCAAGAAGTTCTAATACCTTACACGATAAAATTCAATAAATTCGCTTAAAAAATAAATAAAAATTCAATAAGTTATAATCAATCCATATAAGTTCTGATAAGTTCAGGAAAAAAAGTGAGGATATACATGCTCCCTAAATGTGCGATTTGAAGTTTCATACTATCAATTTTTTGATAGGTTAATAAAGGTTATGACATTACGTTTGTAGTTGTTTATCTACCATCATTTATTCATTTGGTACAACTGTACAAGTTCGAGCATAAAGACGACGTGGAAAGGAGTATGTAATGTATCTACCATCATTTTTGATGTTGATTGTTCCTAATAGACAATTCTGGTGCAAGTAGGGCTGAGCACCGGAGACCGGACCGGAACCGGGGAGCCGAGTGGACCTGGGAGTGAGCGGATCTTTGGACCCGGACCGGACTGTTTCTATTCCGGTCCGACCGACCGGACCGGACCCGATTTTTCGGTCCGTAAAACACTTTTTGGACCTGTTTTGTATTTTTTCTAATTTTTTTTTTTTTTAAAACGTTTAGTTAGCCCTGCAAAATTTGATAAGCAAATATGAGAAAATACGAAATTAAAACGAAAAGAAAATAAAAAAATGAAATAAACAGCAACAATTAAAAGATGATGGAAAAATTGAGCAAAAAACGAAAATGGAGTAGAAAAAGAAGAGCACACAGTCAGCTCCCATTTACATGTTAATGTGCACCAAATAAAACATCATAATCAGCCTACATCCTCCCAATAATCACTTGCTTCTGTTTTTAAGGATGGCAAATTTAAGATGCTTCCTTGACCCCATCCTTTTTGTACCCGTTTAAGAGATCTTAGCACGATACTAGTGCTGCTCATTTTTGTAATAAATAACGAAAGGAAATTTCCCAGGATCTGAAATTAGCCCTGTAAAAAGAACATGTTTGAAGAACGAAAATTCTGGGTGTGAATGTAATTAGTATGAAAATGGAAAAGATTATTGATGAAGTCATAAAATTGGAATTCATGCATTCACCATTCAGCAACCTTGCCTTGTGAGTGAGAAAGAGTGGGCGAATGGAGTGAGAGAAAGAGTGAGAGGAGGAGAGAGAGAGAGAGGCTTCACAGACTTGTGAGTGTTTAGAAACCTTTTAGGGTTTCAACTTTCAAATGGTCTGTAGCCTCTTTTTCACAAACTATAAGTGTTCTTTTTTTTTAATTAAAACCGGGTTTCCGGTCCGGAACGGAAAATTCCGGTTTTTGCCCGGACCGGACCGGAAACCCGGAATCACCATTTTCTTAGGACCGAGGACCGGACCGGAATCTCTCCGGTCCGGTCCGGTCCGGTCCAGATTCTGGTCCGGTCCGGTCTTTTGCTCAGCCCTAGGTGCAAGTATGCAAGAATGCAACAAATGCTTCTCGTTGTCTTTTTTGAGTTTCCTTCACCATGTCGAGTGACATTAAAAATAATTATCATATATCTGCAATCATTGGTTAACTGATGATGTGATTTAAATTAAAACCACTTTCTTTAACCTGTCATTTATCACGAAATAATTTGCTTCTTTAGCTTAGGAAAATAAGGAAAAAATGTGTATATCTTTGGATCTAGAGGCTTGTTCTTGTTGGTGATTATAATTTTTAGAAACTGTATATTTATATTGGTAACTTGTATTTTGCATTTAGGAAAGAAAAATTGTTTATGACTCATGAGCACATATTTTTCAATATAATATCGGTGTGTAATACTCAGTTTTTTGGGTTCTTGAAACATGTATCAATTACGACCACCAAACATCCTTGATGTATAATGAACTTATTTATTTTTCTGCAGGTGAATTATCTATCTTTCAACTCATTTAATGAACGGATTGTGGCGAAAGTTTCATCATAATACCATCATTGAGATTTGATTTGATAAGCGGAAGCTATCGATGAACTCACCCTTGCATTTCTTGTCTAGTCACAACTCACACGTAAAATTACTTCCTAGCTAATGTACTTCATCGTTCACTAATTCGTCTACATTACATATCGAACTATGGCTCAAAATTTTTATGTTCTTTGCGGTGCGAAGTTTTCCAGGTTGAATGGGATCCGAATCACGAGACTATGTAGGCATCATCTTCTGAAGACAGAAGGTTGATGGTTTGGGACCTTAATAGGTAAGCTCTTATCAAACAATTAGATACATTTTTCCATTATGAAGTCGGCTGAGAATGTGGGAGATCTAACTGCTGATAATGTAATTATGGTTTTTTCTTTTCAGAGTTCGTGATGAGCAGTTGGAGGGAGAAGCACAAGACGGGCCTCCATAACTCCTTTTTCTCTCATGGAGGACATAAGGCAAAGATATCTAAAAATTTTACAATAGCCTTCTTCTAAAAAGGCTATTGAAAAGAAGCAATGAGAGCCACAAATTCTTCCACATCAGCAGTGACTGGATGACATCAAATATGGACAGTTTCCTTTTTTTATATTTATATTTTCAGCAGTTTATATATAACTTCCAAAATTATTATATATCAAATTCTTAATTGTTTTTCTTATGTATTTGTGATTTAATAACATATACAATGCAGCACACAAAATTATACTGTATAATATACAAAACTTATAAAGGTGCATTGATTATTTAGAATTATATGATTTATATTGTACAAAATTAAACCTTATAATATGCAAAATTATTCTTTATATGTATACTTTATAAAAATTAATCAAATACAATTGATAGAAATTACGATCCCCTCTCTACCCCATGCCTCCTCGCCCCTCTTCCCACTGAAAAACAAGATCAGATCTTTGGATCGATCAAGAAACCCAAACAAATAAAAAATCACAGACTTAATCTTTAATCGACACGATCACGAGCAAGAACAGCATATGGAACTTGATAATCAAGAAGGAAATGGGATCCCTATCCAAGCGACGCAAATGGCGAAGGAACTGAGCAAACAGGGCGGCGGAAGGAAGAGAAGAAAATGTAAGAATTTAGATGCTTAATGCGGAAAACGAGTATCACATACTCAAACATCTAACACCAAGATCTTTGCATAAATTAACATGAATCTATAAAGAGTATAGAATATACCTTTTGATGCGTGAATTCCACTTCCACCCCGAGCCTTCTAGTGAAGATCCTTTAGAACGTCAAACGTCGTTCCTCTAGTATTGGTCCACGAACAACCCTTGGATCACCACGTATGCTAGTACGGAAGAGAGGAGAACCCTCTTACTTTTGAGATGAATGATGGCCGAATGGGAAAGAGGGGAGAGCAAGGAAAATCAGATTTTTCTCTCTCAAATGATGTAATGTTATAACACCTTTGTTAACCCCCATATCATTATATAAGGTAGTTACAAAGAGGTGTTTCATGAGGCTTTATTTTGCCTCATAATGTCATACATTATGAGTCTAATAAACTCATGAGTTACAACTCATCCCACCCATCTAAAAACCGCCCAACCCATTTCACAAATGAATTTGGGTAATATCCAAGGGTTGTCACATTGTGTGACCTCATAGGACCCAATACATATTAGTAGTTGGCCTAAATATACTAGCCCAACAAACCGCAATCAGCTTCTAGCAAAACGTTGCGGTCACCTAATATTATTGAATATGTTATCTCCATAATTTGTCCATATACATTTAGTTTGTTACACTTGATCGAGCACAAAATCCTTCAATCTCCCACTTGTTTAAGAACAAGTGTGTAACCTTCAAACTCCTTAAGTCGCTTAATGTCTAACTTGATGACATGGTAACATCGTATGTAAACCATACCAATATTCAAGTTGTTTCTTGAAATCCGAGTTCGAACTGTCGAAACAAATGATTAACTCCTTAATCCATTTGAGCACGGCCATGCATTTTCAGTTCTCGCTCTTCAAGAGGCCAAGACACCAATCCTAACTCTTAGGAGGACTTTATCCAGTCTTGTATAACCAAAACTCCTACTCAATTCGTAGCAGTTCCGATCACTGCTTTTATAGCCTCCTTTTACGGCACGACGTTTCGCAGTGTCAAAAACATACTAATCCTTAAGTAAGAATAGTGTCATACTCATGTCTAAGGAATCCACTAAATATATTAATGAGATTCTCATAAACTTTTAGAGAACTCCCACTAGGTCTGCCCAACGTGTATCAACTATACACGCCTATGCAAATTACTAGACATCTCTATGTCCCCATAGCCCATGAAACTGCGCTATCAATCAACTTGCAATCTAGTCCATGAAACAGAATCATTTACGTTCAATTTTAATGATTCGAACTAGGGACCAAGGTAAATTATAACTCCTGTTCACTGGATAGGGTTTCATTCGTCAAATCACATATTTGACAATCCTATCAAACGTTATAAAATACTTTGAACGTTTTATTTAATACTAAACCAAGATTAAATAAGAACATAACCTTTTATTGATAAACATAACCAAACATATCACAAGAGTAACTATAACTGTGAACTAATTAAAAGTAAATAGTACACAATCAAAACCACTCTCCTACATGCTTAAGCCCTATAGCCCTTGTATGACTCTCATGCTTAGGCTGAGGCAATGGTTTAGTCAAAGGATCAACGACATTGCTATCCGTATGAACTTTGCTAACTATTACATCTTTTCTCTCAACGATTTCTCGAATGAGATGAAACTTCCTAAGTACATGTTTACACCTTTGATGTGATCTTGGTTCCTTAGACTGAGCTATGGCACCATTGTTATCACAATGTAAAACAATACCATCTCCAACACTAGGCACTACTCCTAGCTCCAGAATGAACTTTTTCATCCAAACGGCTTCCTTTATCGCATCTGCCGCAAAGAATGTACTCGGCTTCGATTTGTAGAATCAACGACAGTACTTTGCTTTGAACTTTTCCAGCTCAGTGCCCCTCCATTTAGACAAAAGATGAAATCAGATTGGGATCGGAAATCATCTTTGTCAGTTTGGAAGCTCGCATCTGTGTAACCCTCAATAATTAACTCACTTTCACCTCCATACACTAAGAAATTATCCTTAGTCCTTCTTAAGTACTTTAGGATATTCTTAGCTGCACTCCAGTGTGCGTCACCTGGATTTGATTGGAATCTACTACACATGCTCAAGGCATATGAAACATCTGGGCGAGTACAAATCATGGAGTACATAATGGACCCTATAGCTGATGCATAAGGAACATTACTCATTCGCTTAATCTCATCAGGTCCAGAAGGACACTGAGTCTTGCTAAGCGAAACACCATGTTGCATGGGTAGAAAACCTCTCTTAGAATTTTCCATATTGAACTTAGTAACGATCTTATCTACATAAGTTCGTTGGCTAAGTCCAATCATCCTCTTAGACCTATCCCTATAGATCTTGATCCCCAAAATGTACTCAACGTTTCCAAGGTCTTTCATAGAAAAACAACTCTTCAACCATTCCTTGACTGACTCAAGCATGGGAATGTTGTTTCCTATGATAAGTATATCATCTACATACAAGACCAAGAAGACTATGTTACTCCCACTTTCCTTCTTGTAAACACAAGATTCTTCTCCGTTTTTGAGAAAACCAAACTGTTTGATTGCCTCATCAAAACGAAGATTCCAACTTCGGGATGCTTGCTTCAATCCATAAATGGATTTTTGAAGCTTACATACCCTCCTAGGATATTCTGGATCCACAAAACCTTCCGGTTGTGTCATATACACATCCTCTTTCAAGAACCCATTCAAGAAAGCGGTTTTGACATCCATTTGCCAAATCTCATAATCATAAAAGGCAGCAATCACTAGGAGTATCCGAATGGATTTAAGCATTGATACTGGTGAAAAGGTTTCGTCATAGTCTATACCATGAACTTGCTTGAACCCTTTTGCAACCAACCTTGCTTTGTAAACCTGAATGTTACTTGTCTGTTTTCACATTGAAAACCCATTTGCAACCAATAGGTGTAACCCCATCGGGCAAATCCATCAAGTCCCATACTTGATTTTCAGACATAGATGCCATTTCGGACCTCATGGCTTCAAGCCATTTTTCGGAGTCTTCACTCATCAAAGCTTGCTTAGCTTGTAAGTAGTGGGTTCCTCAAATTCTAAGATCATTATCTCAGAACTTTCGGTTAACAAGAAATCAACAAACTTTTTGTTTGGTATTCTTGATCTACTAGTCCTACGAGGGGCTGCAATAGGAGAAATTTTCTTCTCAACAATTTGAGAATTTTCGCACGAATTAGATTCGAGTGGGACAGTAGGAGGTTCGTGTACAGGATGCACGTCCTCCAACACTTGGTCAGTTATGGGAGAAGATTCTTCCAAAGGAGGAACTACTTCAAGCTCCACAACTGGCACTTGTGCTTCTGACTCTAACATAGGTTGAACTATGTCCATTTGTTGCTTTTCTCGAACCTCTTCGAGAAATATATTACTCCCACTTGCCTTTGTGGAAATAAAATCTTTTTCCAAAAAGACACCACGACGAGCAACAAACACTTTGCCCTCAGTTCGATGGTAGAAGTAATAGCCCTTGGTCTCTTTGGGATAACCCACAAAGAAACACTTATCTGATTTAGGGGCGAGTTTATCTGAAAGTAAACATTTTACATAAACCTCACAACCCCAAATACGTAGAAAAGATAAACTTGGAACTTTTCCACTCCACATCTCATATGGTGTCTTTTCTACTGCTTTTGATGGAGTTCGATTAAGTGTGAAAGTAGCAATTTCGAGAGCATATCCCCAGAAGGAGATGGGAAGATCAGCAAAACTCATCATAGACCGAACCATATCAAGTAGAGTTCGGTTCCTCCTTTCGGATACACCATTCAACTGAGGTGTTCCAGGCGGAGTGAGTTGTGAAACAATTCCACAACTCTTCAAGTGATCACTAAACTCTTGGCTTAAATATTCACCACCACGATCGGATCGTAGTGCTTTAATTGTTTTACCAAGCTGGTTTTGGACTTCATTTTGGAATTCTTTGAACTTTTCAAATGATTCCGACTTATGCTTCATTAAATAGACATATCCATATCTACTTAAATCGTTCGTAAAAGTAATAAAGTACCCAAACCCTCCCCTAGCTTTTGTGCTCATTGGTCCACACACATCAGTATGTATTAGGACCAATAGATCACTGGCCCTTTCACCCTTTCCAGTAAAAGGTGACTTTTTCATTTTACCCATTAAACATGATTCACACACATCAAATGGCTCAAAGTCAAAGGATGTTAGAAGTCCATCTTTATGTAACTTCTGAATGCGTTTCACGTTTATATGTCCTAAACGACAATGCCATAAGTAAGTAGGATTAGTATCGCTTGATCTATGTTTTTTGCTGTCTATGTTAAGGACATCTTTGTCTAAGTCTAGGAAATATAGACCATTAGACCTTTTAGCAGTGGCATAAAATATTGAATTCAAATAAACAGAGAAACAACATTTCTCAATTGTAAATGAAAACCCTTCATTATCCAAAACAGGAATAGAAACAATGTTTTTGGTAATAGCAGGAACATAATAACAGTTATTAAGCTCTAATATTAAACCAGAAGGCAAAGGTAGACTATAATTCCCAACTGCAATGGCCGCAACTCTTGCACCATTTCCAACGCGCAGTTCTACCTCCCCTTTAGCCAAGGTTCTACTCCTTCTTAGTCCCTGCACATTCGAAATAATGTGAGAAACACAACCGGTATCAAATACCCAAGAAGTAGATGTTGCTAAATTAATGTCAATGACATAGATACCTGAAGAAGAAGCCCCAGACTTCTTATCCTTCAGATACTTCGAGCAGTTACACCTCCAATGACCTATTTGATCACAATGGAAGCACTTGGCATTTGCGGCCACCTTTGACTTTGCCTTTGCCTGTGGCTTATCAGCAGTCTTAGTGGCAACTTGCTTGCCCTTGTCTTGCTTTTTCTTGCCAGCCCATTCCTTCTTAAAACCCTTTCCCTTTTGAACCATAAGAACTTCCTTCTTAGGTGCAACAGAGATGTTTTGCTCGGCAGTCATGAGCATCCCATGTAACTCAGCAAGGGTTTTCGACACCCCATTCATATTGAAGTTCAACCTAAACTGGTTGAAGCCTTCATGAAGTGAGTGTAGTATGATGTCAGTAGCCAACTCTTGGCTATAAGGAAAGCCCAACCTCTCCATTGCCTCGAAATAACCAATCATTTCAAAGACATGAGTGGCGACCGGCTTGCCTTCGACTAACGCACACTCAAGAATAGCCTTGTGAGTTTCATACCTCTCTATCCGAGCTTGTTGCTGAAACATGGTTTTCAGCTGTCGGATAATACTGTAGGCATCCAAGCATGAAAACCTCTTTTGAAGGCTTGGTTCCATAGCCGCAAGCATAAGGCAAGTAACAATTACTGACCTTTCTGCAATGGTCTTATGGGCCGCCTTTTCGGCTTCAGTAGAGGTGGTTGTTAAAACCGGGATCGGGGTTTCAAGAACATCCTCTCGACCTTCGAATCTAAGAACAATTCTTAGATTCCTTTCCCAATCAAGGAAGTTCTTCCCGTTCAACTTATCCTCAAGGATTGAACGTAAGTTAAAGGGTGAATTATTGTTGTTACCAGACATGATATCTACATAGAAGATGCAAAAGTAATAAGTATGTTTATCATAATAGCTTTTAACCAATTGTAAACACTTTAAAATAAAGCTATGCACTTGACCAATTTTCAATGTGTCCCCTTTTTGAATCAAGCGATTCTAAGATCCTATCAAAACATGATTTATAAATGGACTTTGGCCTCAACTTAAAACCAAGTTTAAAAGGTAAGTAAACTCCTTTACTAATTACAACAATTGTAATTCTTAGTTGATGGGTGATTGCTAAGGTGATTAAAGCTCCTAGGTAAGGAAGTTACCCACAACATTGGGGAAAGCCTTCCTAATCCTAGACAGAACTTGTCACCCAAACACAAAAACCCAACCCTTTGCTTCAAAATCCAAAACCGTTTTGATGATTTTGTTGGGCCAAACCAAACTAAACATGCAAATTTCGGAAATTTACTCTACTTAGCCCAAGATTGGAAGTAACACTCTGCTTTGGCAGAACCTATTACTAACGATTAAAGTTTTAGTGGATGTTTATTTGGAATAGCAACTACCCAATATTAGCTTTAGGGACCTAAGTAAATTATTATGTGATTTAATTACTAGTGAACTCATTGCAAAAATAAATCACATGCATAATAAAACTTAGAAAGCATTCAAAAGCAATATTTAAATGCATAAAATAAAATTGTGATCTTAGTATGGCCCCTAACCTTAAAGACTACTCTTTAAGGCCTCCATTCTTGAATCATCACGGATCTCCATCCTTGTGCTTCATGGGATAAGATTGAATCACCATTCTTCTTATTACAACTCGAATAAATATTTTGGAATTTTAAACTAAAAATTACAAAAATACCAACGATGCGTAGATCATATTTATATTACAAAAATACATTAACGATACGCAGATCGTATTTTCTATCCAAGTTTGGGCCATACTAGTCACCGCATGCATTCATAATATCATATATATAAAACATGCATTTTAATCAACTATTAAAATTAAATTATTATGCTTTAACAACTTTAAAACATAATAACACCACCTAGATTTAATCTCATATTAAATCAAATGGTTAGTACCTTAAGACAAATTTTAATCAAATTAGAATTTATCTCCTAAGGGCTTTAAGATATTAATCTAACAAATTTAATCAACTATTAAATTTAAAGAAAAATACATAAGCACTCTAAGGCACCACATATATTTTAATCATATTAAAACATAAAAACATAGCATGATATTTAATCACAAATACTAGTATGAAAGAATTAATCAACTTATTAAAACTAACATCCTAACATAAAATTAAATACCATAAAATAAACTCCCAACATACTTTTAATTCATTTAAGCATTAGCATAGGATACCAAGCATAAAAGCTACTTAATATGCATTAAGGGAATAAACGGATTTAAACGTTTTAATCCGTTGAAAACAAGAACCAACCGTTATGGCCAGTGAACCGGTCGCACCCCGCGAGCAGGAGGGTCGCACCTCGCGACCTGGGTCGCACCCCGCGACCAGGCTCTGCCTCCCAATTCAGGTAATTTTAATCGATAAACGCATGATTTTCTTTATACAGTAAAATATTTTTATGCATAAATAAATCATACTCGGCCTCTAATTCAAAAATTCATGCCATGAAATTATACATAATCAAATTAAGCATAAAAACTCAAAGCATGCAATTCATGAATCATACATATATACATCATATTCTAATTAACAACTTAATTAAAACATGAAATAATATAACAATTATATATATATATATACATGTATCGAAAAATGTATAAACAACTTTTATACTCCCACTAGATTAAAATTCTATTATTTTAATCATGCAAACAATATCCTCATGCTAATACCCTCCCCTAAATGAATTAAAATGAAGGAAAACATGCATCAACATGATCATATTAATCTATGCAATAGGCTAACTGATACCACTGTAAGAATTTAGATGCTTAATGCGGAAAACGAGTATCACATACTCAAACATCTAACACCAAGATCTTTGCATAAATTAACATGAATCTATAAAGAGTATAGAATATACCTTTTGATGCGTGAATTCCACTTCCACCCCGAGCCTTCTAGTGAAGATCCTTTAGAACGTCAAACGTCGTTCCTCTAGTATTGGTCCACGAACAACCCTTGGATCACCACGTATGCTAGTACGGAAGAGAGGAGAACCCTCTTACTTTTGAGATGAATGATGGCCGAATGGGAAAGAGGGGAGAGCAAGGAAAATCAGATTTTTCTCTCTCAAATGATGTAATGTTATAACACCTTTGTTAACCCCCATATCATTATATAAGGTAGTTACAAAGAGGTGTTTCATGAGGCTTTATTTTGCCTCATAATGTCATACATTATGAGTCTAATAAACTCATGAGTTACAACTCATCCCACCCATCTAAAAACCGCCCAACCCATTTCACAAATGAATTTGGGTAATATCCAAGGGTTGTCACATTGTGTGACCTCATAGGACCCAATACATATTAGTAGTTGGCCTAAATATACTAGCCCAACAAACCGCAATTAGCTTCTAGCAAAACGTTGCGGTCACCTAATATTATTGAATATGTTATCTCCATAATTTGTCCATATACATTTAGTTTGTTACACTTGATCGAGGACAAAATCCTTCAGAAAAAGGTGGGTTTGATAATGGAGATTCTTCTCAAATCCATAATAAAATAACGCATTTAGAGGAGAGAGACTGAGCTCAGTTGAATAAGATGAAGTAGTAATCGTTTGCATTAATGTTTAAATTCAATTAATTTCATGTATGCCATATTCAAAATAATCTTAAAATTTTCTGGTGTTTGAAGATTTAATTAGGCCACGATTGTATGGAAGTTTGAGAGGAGAAGAAGAGGTACACGAAGAAGAAGGAGGAAATTGTTAGGTTTTATGACTGGGTTCACCATTCACGGCAGTTACAGAGGAGAATTACAGAGGTAGAAGAGAAGCCCAACACCAAAGCCCAATTTGTTCCAAGTTTTTGACTTTTTTTTTCGTTAGAGTTGGAAATTTGACATTATAAATCCATGGTTGCTAAATGCAACCTCTATAAAATCACAAGTTTGGGATGCTTAAAGACTCGTATGAGTAATAGATATTTGATTTGGTTATTTTAATTTTTGGTTGTAGATGGATCATGTGGATAATATGATTCTTGGATACTCTATTCGTTCTCGAATAAATGTTTGGTCTAAATTTTTCACTCACCACCGTCGCATCTTGGGCTCTCACTCACCACCATCGACACCTGCTCGAGCAGCCATGGCCGGCGACCCACCAACAGGTATGAAATCTTTTTAAATCTTAATTTTTTTATTTGGTGTAGTTTAGGAATTGATATTAGTGTAGTTGGTATGTAGATAATGGAAGTAGCAAGTGCTTGGTACTGTAAATTTAATGGAGTAATTGTAGTAGTTTAGCCATGATTGAGTGATCGAGGTAAGTCCTGCGGCAGCCATGAAGCCTAGAATTTGTTTTTACATGGACTCATGGAGTAATTTTACTGTTTCGTTTACATGGAGTAGTGTCATGAAACCCATAATTTGTTTTTACATGGAGTAATTTACATGTTGTTTAGACAAATTTTGGCAGTATACATGTAAATTTCGTTTGATATGATGACACAATGACACTACTACATAGGTGTATTGTTCTTTTTAAACAAAAAAAAAGAAAGCTAGATCTAAATGTAAGACTTATTTATTCATTAGCCTTGTGGCCTTGTGGGTGCTTTAAAATCTTGATTTTTGTATTCTGTATGTAGTTTAGGAATTGATAGTGGTGATTTGTTGTAGTTGGGCCACCTGAATTTAATATGCACTGAACTTAGCTCTAGCATGACCCTGAGACATCAGCATCTTTGGTTCGTAATTATGTAGCAACCCTAAAGAAAAATTAGAGGCCTAAGTAGCGAAAAATACTACTTCTTGTTGGGTAAATACTGATGAACAACAAAGAAAATTCCAGTTTTTGCTGCTTATTATGTAATGTCTATTACTGTGTAAGGCAAATGTATTTACTAATTTCGTGGTCTCTTATGTAATTTCTAATACTGTGTAAGTCAAATGTATTTACTAATTTACTCTGTTATTACTTATTATGTATATGTTGTTTAGTGCTTTGTTATCACTTATCTTTACTTCTTATTTGTATTCATTAGTTGTTGTTCCATCAAAATGATTAACTTATTTACTTCTGTTATTTACTTCTTATTCATTAGGTGATAGTGATGTTCCATCATCAACTCCTAATTGTTCTTCTACACCAACTGTTTGCTGCTGTTTTTGGCATTCAAAGGATTTTTTACATGCTACTACTACTGATTTTGGGCAGATTTTTAATTGTTTTGTACACTAATGCAGGATATTGAAGACGATCAACCAAAAGAGATCGTTATTCCTATTCCATAAGTTGTTTTGGCACAAAATTTGTGAAGATCGACATTCATGGCATGGAATATTGAACCAACTTGCATTATTGTAAACTTTGGTGGTGAAACTTATTTGAATTTGTAATGTATGACTTGTTGGAGACTTTTTTCATTTGTCTTTACTTGTTGGAGACTTTTTTTTTATTAGTGTTTACTTGGAGACTTTTTTTTAATTTGTGTTTACTTGTTGGAGATGAGATTTGTATCGCCTATAAAGTGTAAAAATGTTGTTTTTTGACAACACCATAACATATCTTGGTCATATCTATACAATGCGTATCCTAAATAAGCTCAGATCACCCAACCAAACTTTGGCAATGACCGCGAAAATCTTTTATGTGTCCAAAATCAGTATCACGACCCATTATCACTCCAAGCATATACAACTTCTAAACATTGTAAAAAGAATGATCCAAGACAATTATTGAGATATTTCACTATTACTTATTCCTTCACAAAAAATAGTTGGATATTTACTTGTTACTAGATTTCAGGAGATATATAAAAGAAGTTAATTGAAATTTTCCCAAAATATTTTACAATGCACGTTTTTAGGTGTTAAGTAATCTTTAAAAGATATAGGGTACTGAAAAAACATTTTACCGTTATGTAAAAGATATTCGGATTCCTATTTGTAGGGGAGAATGGGATATTGCAGTTAACTTACAGATTTAACAATTATGACATTTTTTTTATAAAAGTTGATTATATCGATAATGGTGCATTTCAATAATGATTTTGAATTGTTCCTTTGAAATCAAAATAGATCTGCTAAATGGCAATTGTCAAAACCAACTTAGGTTATTACATATACGTAAACTCAGTTATGCGATGATATCGATCTTATCGTCGTCCTTATACCGGTATTTGTAACTTTAAAAAGTATATACGAAAAGATTATGAACTGTTTAATTTACATATTTTTACAATAAATAATGTAATAAAGATTACGAGTAACAGAATAACAACCCAATAAATTAGGAAAGTGGTGGGCGTGATTAAAGCAAATCTAAACAACATGAGAAAATTAATATTTCAAATCACTGTAACTGTGTATTTGGTGGGAAATCCCATTAATATGGCGGTAAAATTCCAATTATAAATTCAAAACATAATTTTTACTTTAAAATCAAAGCAGGTTTGCTAAATGGCAATTGCAAAAATCAACTTAGATCATTACATGTATGTAAAATCAGTTATGATATGATATTATCAATCTTATTTTCGTTCTTATACCGGTATTTGTAACTTTAAAAAGTATATATGAAAAGATAATGGACTATTTAATTTACATATTTTTACAATATATAATATAATAAAGATTACGAATAACAGAAGAACAAACCAATAAATTAGGGAAGTGGTAGTGTGATTAAAGTAAATCTAAACAACATGAGAAAATCAATATTTCAAATCATTGTAATTGTGTATTTGGTGGGAAATCCCATTAATGTGGCGGTAAAATTTCTAATATAAATTCAAGACATAACCGAATAGTAGATAGGTTTTGAATTGTATAATTACAATTGGGTTTAACATATTCTTTCAAAAAAAATCAAATGGTCGGGCGGCCTTTTCCTTCCTCTGAAACTCAAACTGGCTAACTTCCTAATCACTATCGAAAACTTTATTTTGATGCTCGTGTCTATCGAAAACTTTATGTTGATGTTCGTGCCTAATTATTTGTTTCTACAAATCCGTTCTACTATCGAAAACATTATTTTGATGCTCATGCCTAATTTACTTCATCGGAAAATTGAAGTTCCCAAAATTGGGATATTTCGGATCGGATCCAATCTGTTGTGTGAAAATTCGGATTGGATTGGTTTGGACTCAAACTTTAATGGGATTGGATTCGGATTGGAAAATTGAAATCCAAATTTTATTCGGATCGGATTGCACTACGCCTAAATCCAAATTATTATGAGATGATATTATCAATCTTATTTTCGTTCTTATACCGGTATGTAAACTCAGTTATGAGATGATATTATCAATCTTATTTTCGTTCTTATACCGGTATTTGTAACTTTTAAAAGTATATATGAAAAGATTATGAATTGTTTAATTTACACATTTTTACAATATATAATATAATAAAGATTACGAGTAACAGAAGAACAAACCAATAAATTAGGAAAGTGGTGGGAGTGATTAAAGCAAATCTAAACAACATGACAAAATTAATATTTCAAATCACTGTAACTGTGTATTTGGTGGGAAATCCCATTAATATGGCGGTAAAATTCCAATTATAAATTCAAAACATAATTTTTACTTTAAAATCAAAACAGGTTTGCTAAATGGCAATTGCCAAAATCAACTTAGATCATTACATGTATGTAATCAGTTATGATATGATATTATCAATCTTATTTTCGTTCTTATACCGGTATGTAAACTCAGTTATGAGATGATATTATCAATCTTATCGTCGTCCTTATACCGGTATTTATAACTTTAAAAAGTATATATGAAAAGATAATGGACTGTTTAATTTACATATTTTTACAATATATAATATAATAAAGATTACGAATAACAGAAGAACAAACCAATAAATTAGTGAAGTGGTAGTGTGATTAAAGTAAATCTAAACAACATGAAAAAGTTAATATTTCAAATCATAGTACCGTGTATTTGGTGGAAAATCCTATTTATTTGGCGGTAAATTATTAATTCAAGACGTAATTGTTACTTTAAAATCAAAACAGTTTGCTAAATGGCAAATGCCAAAATCAACGTAGGCCATTACATTTACGTAAACCTCAGTTATGGGATGATATAATTGATCTTATTTTCGTTCTTATACCGGTATTTGTAACTGAAAAACGTATATATGAAAACACTAAACTAATTAGAAGCAAAAGAACAAATATTTTCCACGCATACATTGATATATAAAAATAAATAATCAAGGCCTTAAATAAGGCTTACAACAAAACACTAAACTAGAAAATACCTTTAATAGATGATGGTAGGACTATGTCGGGTGGGTCACGTGACCCACCAAAAATAAAAAAAGAAGTGTTTTTACTATTAAAAAAATTCAGTATTTTTTTTTCTTCTTTTTCCCCGCTCCGCGTCCCAATTTTCTTTGTTTCTCCCTCTATTTTCCCATCTTCTCTCTCTTCCTGTCACTTGTTAGTCTCTTGTCCCATCTATTTCTCTCACTTCCCTCCTCTCTCTCTCTCTCTCATCATGCCTCTATTTTCATTTTCTCTTTCTTCCCATCCCTTCCCATTTCTCTCTACTGGGTGATGCTAGCTGTCCCTACTCCCTACAAGTACCGTTGACATGTACCAACATTTATTAAAAAAACCTTTCTCTTGTAATTAAAGATTTAAAATTATAATCTTTGTTCAATATGATTTTTTTTTTACATTGAACTTTAGATTGCTAAGATCAATCACAAAGGAAGAAGTTTTGGTTAAATTATGATACTTTGTATAGTTTATAATTTTATATACTTGACCTTTTGAATGATTTGTTTTTGTACAAAATATTTTTAGAGGCTTACAAAGCAAGCTAACTAAAACTCTAACAAACTGCCAGATAAGTAACTAATTCTATCATCAGACATATAATAGAACCAACACGAGAATGTATATTCTCAACAATTTTTGTAACTTGGGTGTTTATATACACCAATATTTACAACATTCTTGGCTACAAATCATGATAAAGATCATGATTACAATATTACAAAGTCAACCTTCCTAATACACAATATAACGGTAGATACTAATATATGGCAACAGTAATTTCTAAATATACATTATTCTAACAATTTCACTTAAAATCCCAATTTTTAGAAAATACCTAAACTCGAGGACTATCTTATCGAAAATAATATGAACTCTTCAATTTCCCGTATACTTTATACAATATACCCAAAATATATTAGTGACGATGTGATGGAAGAAAAAGATAAGAGTTTGGATTATTATGAGAACCACCCCATGACTCTGGTTCTACATATTACTTATGGGTTTTTTGCCTTCCAATTTATATTTGCAAAAAGTTAATACCTAGCTACTTGGAAATATATTTCTTTCCAAAAAAATTAAGGATGAATTGTTCTTTTATACATCTATATTTTTTAATGCTTAAAATAAGTGTTATATATTGGCTAATGCATAAACAATTTAAATTTTATTTATCTCATATTTTGTCGAAGTACTTCGAACCCACGTGGTCAGATCCTGGATTCGCCACTGGTTAGTGTGACCAACCATTGTCAGATTCCTGGATCCGCCACTGATGGTAGGACTATGTCCCATGTTTAGTAATACATTGCATAGCAAACTAAACATACTAACTGCACTAAAGGGACTCATTTATAAAATCAGAACTAGCCAAAGCAACAATAGCATCCGGGACATCGTCCACCCAAACACGTTTACCAACTTCCACATGTTGGAAGTTAGCTAAACTGTGAGCCACTTTGTTCCCATTTCGCTTCACAAAAGACCAACTAACAAACACAAAGTTGGGCAATGTTCGAATATGATTCTGGTCATAGCCAAGAGCTATTTCACTGTAACCATTACGTATATGACCAAAACATGTTATGGTGCTGTCCAAAATGCAAAATTGACGACATCTAATGCGCGAAGTCGGACCTTTTCAATTGGCAGTTATCTTCCTTTCCCAAGTTGAAAACCATCATTATGGACCGCCAACTGCACTTAAACTCATCCATGGAACCGGAAATTGGAGATTTAATCGTGGGAATGTTGCACAAATTTTAGAGATTCAATTATGCGAACACTAATTGTCTTCAACTTAAATAGAAATATAAGGAACCCTAAGTGTATTCAAATTTTCGTCCTCGCCATCAATGGAGATTTGGAAAAATTGAAGAACACGTTAATGGAGTATAAGGAATATGTGCCTACTTTTTATAAGTTTATTTTCGCATATTATAAAGTATAATTCCATATCTTATAAGGTTTATTTTCGCATATTATAAAGTATAATTTCATATCTTACAAGGTTTTTATTTCATATATAATGTATCAATTATTATATTTAGCGGAAAAGAATTAATTATGATATTTAACGGAAAAGAACACGTTAATGGAGTATAAGGAATATGTGCCTGCTCTTGATTTTCATTATGATACTTAACTGAAAAGAAGGTATCAATTATGATATTTAACAGAAAAAATTAATTAGCACATGAACTTGCAACTTCTCAATAATCCCAATCAAGCTAGCACTGTCCTCATTAAAAATTGAAGAAAACCTTGCAACTAATCTCAATAATCCCAATCAATGATTTTGAATTGAATCAAGAATCACAATCAATGATTTAAAGACTCACTCATGGGCAACTAAAAACAATCAAACTTGGTTTCAAACTTATCAAATAAAAAAGAATTAAAGGTTGAAGAACTGAAGAAAGTAATACATGGTGCCTGGTGGTCGTCTGATTCCGGCGAAGGGAAGGGTGGGGTCGTCTACGTGAACCGAAGGGAGTGGGGGGTCGGCTGCGTGGACCGACGGGAGTGGAGGGGGATCGTGAGTGTCGTGCGACAGGGAGGGTGGGGGGTCGTCAGCGTCAAGCGACGGGGAGGGTGGGGGTCGTCTCTGTCAGGCCGGCGACGGGTTGTTGTGCGATAATGTTGTTTCAGGGAAGGTGAGGTGTGCGATAATGGTAGTTGATGATGGTGCGATAATGGTGCTGATGTTATGAGGGGGAGGGGTTCAGAATTCAGATATTATGATATATACAACAAGTATAATTTCATATTGGTGCATGGTGCATGGTGCCTGCGTGGAGAGGAGTTCGAGGGGGAGGGGGAGGGGTTCAGAATTCAGATATTATGATGAAGTATACAACAAGTATAATTTCATATTGGTGCCTGCGTGGAGAGGAGTTTGAGTGGGAGGGGGGGGTAAGTATTAAAAGGGGTAGGTTAGTCTTTTTATGTTTTGCAGTATTTAGCCAATTTATTTGCTGTATATATCACACCCCATTTCGTATATAATTTTGTTTAAGAAAAAAAAAAAAATCAGTATAAACAAAAATTAAGAATAATTCCATTTTTAACATTATTCAGTGTATATATACCTAAAATAAGGAGTAGCTGACATGGCACAATTCATGGCTCACATTCATTTGTTACGGTGACCTTTTTTTATGAGAAGGCTATTATAAAAACATCCCAAAGATATCGGATTTCTCATCGAACAAGAACGAACCTTGGATAATCTCGAGTGTGGCAGACGACAACACTTGTAGATTAGGCAAATGGCTGAGAGTATATACCGTCATGAGGATGATATGCCAGCTGATCATGAGCTATGTTCTTTGACTTTTTGTAATAGCTTGTTCTAAATGAGTTGGTACTACTTATATTTAGGGTTTTAAACTCTTAATACAAGTATGAGAATGGATTTAAATGTCTTATGTAGTTATGTGATGATGATGATGAAATTTGTCTACCTAAGAAATCTCAGTATGTCGAAGTTGACAACTCATTGAGGATTTGCGGTACATCTCCAAGACCAAGCCCTACAAAGTAAGATGCATTTAGGCGACTTGGCAAAACTATTGGAGTTTTTCCCTAAATAATGTCAAAGGAGTATTAATTCCTCCTATGCGCCAAACTTCAAATTAATTCCGTGGACACCGTCCACGTAGGACAGCATGCGAGAAAAGTATATATTTTTATTTTTATTTTCGGCAAAGCAAACCGCTACTCAGAGTAGCGGTTAACATTAAGTTAAGCCGCTACTCAAGGTAGCGGTTTACGACCCTGTTTGGCACTAGTGTTTGAGGTAGCAGGTAGCAGGTAGCGGTTGGGCAAGATAAAAACGCTACTTAAGAAAATTATGGGTGTTTGGTAAGGTAGTGGTTGTAGTAGCGGGTAGCGGTTGGAGTAGATTATGGGTAGCGGTTGTAGAACGTTACTACAAGTAACGTTTGAGATTTATAGGTAGCGGTCTAGCAAATAAACACTATATAATAACATAAGGTAGAAATGTTAACCAATATTTTTAATTTCTTTTTCTTTTTTCTGTTTATTAATTGCTTTATTTTATGGCAATTCATTGCTTTTTCTTAACAATAGCAGGGATATGATTTACATATTTATTTTAAAGATAAGATATAACTAATATTTCACATTATTTTGTACTCCTCATTCCACAAGCATTTTAACTAAAATAGGTAATATAAATTTTTTGAGGGTTGAATATTGTCTTAAGCTTATACATTTCTTTGAGCAACTAAAAAGCCGTATACTCTTTTTTGTGTAAGTTCTTTGAAAAAATAAATATTAAATTTAACTATTGAATGAGCATATGAAATTGTTGTAGTTCATTTTATATTAGAATAAATCTCATTTATATTACCTTTTTCAATTTCAACAGCTACTTTTGCCAAACACTTCTGATTAAATAATTACTTTAATCACTAACAACTTCTAGTAGACCGCTAGCAGCTACCCCCAACAGCTACCGCTACTGCAACAGCTAACAGCTACTAAAACCGCTAGTTTTGCCAAACACGCGGAAAAACCGCTACTTGGAGTAGCGGTTTATACCAACAAAGCACCAACACAAGAGAAACAACCAAGCTGGCGCCACGCAGGCACTGTGCGTCCAGCGCACGCGGTGTGCGCGGCGCGCAGCTGGCCTGTCCTAAGCGCCGCAAGTTTGCGCCCACCACCCGCTTGGGTACCGACTCCCGATCCATAACCGTCTTATCACCCACCCTAACTATCCTCCCAAAGTTCAAGAATACAAATCTTCCACCTCAAACACAATCTGCCACAACATAATATAATTAAAAAAAATTGTAAATTTGATAAGTCAACACTAATAGATGAACTAAATTACAAAATCAACTTAAGTTTAGTCACGAATCCAAAATTATGATTTGCAAACCAACTTCTCTTAATATATAATATGTTTTTTAATAGGTAGAAGGGTATGGGATAGAGGATAAGCGACACGTGGAAGGATGGGGCGAGGCAGGCGGGGAAAGGGCGGGCGAGGATGGGGCAGTTTTAACATAAAATTCACACCCACCCCACTACCCATGGCGAGTACGATTAATTTCATCCTTATCCCCACCCAATCACCCGCCAAACCTAGACCCATCCTCGCCCAACTGGGGTTGGTCCCTTACTTGACCCGCCCCACTGACATCCCTAATTTATATACCAGTATACCATATTATCCTTACTATTTATTATCACTCTCTCTTTAATAATTTTATATTTCTTCTGTTTTTTATTACTTGCATTGTCATTTCCTTTCGCATAGAGACCGAGGTAAGGAGAGAGATAGAGAGAAAAAAAGGAACCCCATGTACTAGGAGAGAGAACGAGAGAATATATTGCCAAAATAGAAAAGATGCAAGTAATAGAAAATTGCCAAATATGGAAAATAATGTAAGTAATAAAAAATGGAGGAAGTTTTATTGATCAATAAAGGTTAGATTTCACAACATAATATTTTACTCTTATATACTATTATCATTACTACAGTCTACAGTATAAAATCTTATAGCATGTTTGGTTCAAGTCGTGAAATGAAAAGGAAATGAAATCAATCAGAGGAGTGAAATGATAACAGAACTTGTTACCTTTATTAAGTGTTTGATTCAAGTTTGGAATGGGCAGGGAAAGAAAACCGTTACCACAAATAAATTTTATTACTTGAAGGGGAAGGGAAGGTAACAAATTAGGAGAATCCATTACCACCAACTATCAAGTAGTGGGCCTAGTGGCAATGGATTGAGGAGGGGTTGAACCAAACAAGAAGAAAGAAAGTAGACATTTGATTCCGTTTCTTAGAGCCCAAACATGTTGAACCAGATATGCTTTTAGAGACTTAGACTGATCAATTATATAATGTTGGCCATAAAAAAAAGGTATATACTGTTGAGAATTTATACTTAAAGTTTATACAATATTTGACGCTCAAGTACAGGTAATCATCGTCCCGATGCAAAAATTAACGGGTTTTGAGCAAGAAATTTTGGCTCGCTATTCGGTCTGTCCCGGCTCGATTTTTGGACGAAATAGACGGTTATGGTCATCGTTAATCCGGAAACCTAGGCTAAATCTTGGCCCTGCCCGAAAAACCTGATTGGCCCAAAACGGCCCCGATCACCTCTACACTCAGGTCTCAACCCAACGAAGAAATAAAAAGGACGGGGGTTAACTTATCATCAATGGGCTGAACTGAGTTCTTTATAACAAAAGGGCCATCTCAATTCTCAAATATCTAATCAATTTTCACAAGTGAAATTAGAGCCCAAATTTAGATTTGACTGTCATATCATATCATACGAATGAGAAATACTTAATTAATTTCCCTTTGACACACACCAAACTGCTTCTCCGCTGCTGTCTCGTAGCAGCTGACACAGAGAGAGAAGGAGGAGAGAGAAAGAAGGAGCGCGAGATAAAAATGGAGCAGCCTGAAGAACAAGACATCGACATGACTTCTGCTGCTGATATCAACGACAATGAGCCTGTTGCGGTTTTTCCTACTTTCTCTCTCCTCTTTTTTTTTCTCATTTTCTTCATCAAACTTTTTTTGCTTTTCTGCTTTTTTTCGGTAAAAGCAAAAACCTAATTTACGAGTTGCGACGTAAAATGTGTTATGAAATTGCAGGATGTGGAAGATATGAGGAAGAGATTGAAGGAAATGGAAGACGAAGCCGCTGCTCTTCGTGAGATGCAGGCTAAAGTCGAGAAAGAGATGGGCGCTGTTCAAGGTTTTTCTTCCCTTTTTTGGATTATTTTATTATTTTTCATGTTTTTACGAATAATACTGTTGATTAGTTGACGAATTACTGGAATGGATGATTTTTAGGGTTATAATTTGTGTGGAATTGAATATGGATGAGTAATTGATCAGGACATAGTTTCTTATGGATTGTGTTTATGAATTTATGATGTGATCATATTGTGGTATGATTGTGGTTGAAGTTGTTTGTTTTGTTCCTCGTAATGTAAATGTGATCAGTGAGGTTGATGTTTGATATCCAATATGAAATCGCTACTTTTCCTTCGCAAACAGATGGATGTCTAGGAACTTTGTTACATTTTCCACTGCACTTGTCCCTGTCTTTCTTCGTAGGTAGTAGCATGACGCGTTAGTTGTTGTGGCGATGAGTTTCAAATTGCTATTGGCTTTGTTTGGGGAAGCATTTTAGTTACTTTAAATGATAAGGTGCTAACATATTTTAGGTGCTAAAATGATTAGTGGTGTTTGGGGAGTATCTAAAATCAAATTTCAGGTGGTTAAAATGATTTAAATGATAACTTAATTTTTACTTTTACAAAATCAGGTGACTGAAATTTTCAAAAATCTTTTTAAAATTTTGATAACAACTAATTTTGCCGAAATAATTTATCAACTTAAGTAACTAATTTTGCCAAACAGTTAAGCTAATCGGATACCTTATCAGTTTTAGCACCTTATCAGTTTCAGCTTTATCTTATCAGTTTCAGTTAACTTATTTAAGAATCATAGTTGGATATCCTAGCCTTTACAGTTTACATCTATAACCTACTACTATATAGCAGTTTAAGGGCATGGCTTTTGATTCCAATTTTAGCTTTTAATCAATCCTTACACGGAACTGGTAGAATAACCAAAATGTAGATCTTTCACCAGTATTTCAGACTTCAGAAAAGCAGTTGCAATACACTCTAGCTGTTATATCATTTGGAAAGAAACGGTGTATTTGCAAGTGTTTGTGTGGCTACTGTTGGTTTTGTGACTCGCTAGTGTTGATTCATTATACTTTTTTTGCGTTTTGCAGATCCTGCTGCTGCAGCTGCTGATCAAGCAAACAAGGAGGAAGTTGATTCTCGGTCAGTGTTTGTGGGGAATGTGAGTTCATTTCTATCTATCTGTTACATAGCTTAACAGCACACGTTCTTCCTTGATATAACTTAGTCCGGTGTATATATCTTGCTTGCAAATACTCCATGCTTGCAAACAACTAAAGTCGATTATGTTATATTTTTGTTCTCTACTGTGTTTTATTGTTATTAGCATAGTTAATTAGTCATAAGTATGCACTGAAATGATACTTTTGCATGTATATTAGAGTGGGTTTGTGTTTCAGTGCATGAATGAAAGCATGATTACTTCAACATATTTTACGGACCATGTAAGCTACTCAAACCGAAATAGAGGTCTTACTTAACCGATCAGGTAAACCTTCACGGCTTCACCATTCGAAATTGGTGGGTGATACACCCAATTCTGAGGTACACAAGCAGATATCATTGAGGACTCTGCCAACCCAGTTGAGAAAGTCCAGTTGGTTGACACTACCCTCTAAGCTAGAAGATTCCAGCTTGAAGATTTCATCGAGGAAACCCTTCTTGACTCCTGATGGAGATGGAGTGTATGCCTCCATGTAAGTAAAAAGAGTAGAACATTGGTAGCCGAGAACAAAGCATTTCATGTTCAATTTGTAGCACGTAGTTAGCTAAATAAACTATTTCCTCCGTAACATAATAACTGCAACAAATGGGTATTATTTGTGAGGTATAAAATATTCATTTGTTGCAGTTCTTATGTTACAGAGGAAGTATTAAATTTGAACTAGGTGACTGTACTTTCGGATGCTTTACTTTCATTGAAATTGATCTGGGAGACAAAATTTAGCACCAAATTTTGCCTGAGTTTAATGATTGATATCAGTAGCCTTTTTTATGCTATGGAAAAGGTTGCTGATTGCCTGATACTCACTAGATTATTCAAATTTCATACATGTGCCTAGGTCTCTTGTAGGTCTGTGTATATATGTGCTTCTGATGTATAACTTCCTACTAGCATGTTGGTAATATGGGGAAGGTTCACTTTTTTTTTAAAATATGGAAACCATTTTTGCAAAGATTGTGCCAGATAAGTGTTTTGACCTTGATGCTAAATTGCTAATTGCCACATCAAATTTGTAAGTCGTATCAAATTGAGGAATGCTATCAGGAGTTTTAATCTAGAAGCTGTTAATGTAGTAAATTTTAGGTACAGAATGAAGTAATTCTTGCTTGTGCTTTAAAATGTCTAGGTAGTAAGCCTTTTAAGTTTTCTTTATTGGTGATTTTTTTACTGGAATTTTTTCTCCCTTTTCGACAACGCAAACCAGCAGTATCAAAATTACTTCCCTTCTTTGACACATGTCTTAATGTAAAAGTTCAATAACAATGATCTTCTTTTCCCTGTAGTTGATTTGAAGGCTCTTATTGTCAATTTATGAATAGGATTCTGATACTATTAGACATGTTGGGAAGTAGATTTGGATTGTTAAGTGGTACATTTTGAAGTAGAAAAGACATGTTGGGAAGGACGGACCATGTACTTACCATCATTGTTGATCTGGCTAAATGATAGTTTTGATGCAAGTATGCAACTAATGCTTCTTTTTGTCTTTTTTGAGTTGTGTTCCCCTTCTTGTTGTGTGATACTCAATTATCCAATCTACAATTATTATTCTTAAATCTGACGTTTTTACTCAATGCGCTCACCTGAATCTTGGGTTCAGTTCCCTGATTGATGATGCTATTTGAAAGAAACTATTTTCTTTAACCAACCTTTTCTTGATGAAGTAGTTTGCTTCTTCAGCTAAGAATTTTTTTGGTCATGTTTTAAGGAATCTTCTTTGTCTTGGTTACCTATTTACAAGATTGATGAGCAAATATATAGAGAAAGTGGGGCACCACCACTTTATAAATAAAAAAACATTTGTTAAGGAAAGATTATGGGTATTGTTAAGGAGAAAGTGGAGAATTACCAACTTTTTAAAGGTAATTTAGAAAGTTTAGGGGTGAAAAGAAGTACAGTTATGATAGCAAGTATTGTGACATTTCCATTTTAGGGAAGTTAGTAAGTATTTTGAAACAGACGAAGTAAGATTTAGACTTTGACACTTGATAAAGGTTGCTGTTGAGCACTGGTTGTTAAGGTTCTAGGTTAAGATGCATATTTGTCATGAATGTAGCATTGGTGAAGTTTGAAATTTGTTGTATTTATTAAGGATTTTGGTAACACCCAAGAATCTATTGGTGGTTGAGGTAAGGTATCACTGCTTCTAAGTCCTGACGCTGCTGGTCTTTAGTTTTGATTTGGAAAATGAAAAGTTTTGGTCTGTGGAGGAATAACATTTCTGCTCTGCATGTTCATGCGGTTTTGAATATCTAAACTTCTTAGAGAGAAAGAGAGACAGGATTTTTTAGACAAGCTGAAGTATATGCTAGGACTTTGCCAATGAGTAGGGGGCGGGAAATTTTGAAGCCTATTTCAAAAATGATGAACATCACATCTGGAATTGTTGTGTAGTTTTATGTTCAGAAAACATATTTTAAATTGCTAGCACTGCAATGAGGTATGGTTCTTTCATAGAGTCAGAGTTTTATATGTGAAGATGGATTTTGTGGTAGTGAAGTGGCAGCAATACTTACATAAATTTGCAGCCCTTATGATTGTGTCTTCAAGGGGTTCAACGTTCAAGACACCAATGATTTTGATAGGTTTGGGTGATATAGTTTTTGCATGTAAAATATATGCTGTTGATGGAAGATGAAACTGGTGACTAGTGAGGTTTGGGGGGAGGGGGGAAATATGTTTACGCGTAATGTATGGGCACAAAGTAGGTGTAAATGGGTGGTATTAATGAGAAATCATAGGCTATTTTTCTGCGCATGAAAATGCATTAAGTTTTCATTTGAGCTGCGTTTGGGAGAAAGACAATCGAAAGCACTATTGAGGTAAAATACTTTAAGCTTGGGCTTCAAGGCTAAGTGACATTGAACTGAATCAAGTTTCAGTTTCTCACAAGTCACACCAACATATACTCCTTTTTTTAAATAAAAAAATTATGGGTGCAACTCTCATGGCAATATGCTTCTGGAAATAAACAGCTTTTTTCTGAAGCACAACATTTCTTGCTTTCAGAATCAAACAAGTGAATGCCTGTTGTCCTCAATCTTTGAATAGACCTTCCACCTACGAGTGGCAAGTTGAATCATCTCTATATTTCATCCAAATTTTGTGGCTGTTGGAGATCTACTGTCCCTGTAGGACCCCACCCTCGCTGAAGAGAGGATCTCTTACCCTTCTGTCCCAACATTATTAATGTGTTTGGAAAACTTATTAGTGAGATCATGGAAATTAGAACAATGTGGTTGTGTAGAAAAGTAAAAGTATGGAAATTACAACTTTGATCTTGTTTGATTGTTTATTAAGCAGTATTATTGATGAGTGAAAAAATAACCTACCTTTCTATTGTTTGGTTTATAAATGAAGAAAACTATTTGATTTGTAAGTATAATAATAAGAGTATTTTAAATTTCCGCAGCTTTGATTTCGAAAGAGAACTATGAGAACTAGATGGCCTCAATGTAACTAACTATAAGAATTCCACTTACCGCGTTTTTCTCATTCATGTCAAGTTCCAAATCGTATATTCATAACTTTTCTATTTCGGGGTGTCCCAAAGAAAACTACATATATCCTTTTAACACCTATTTTTCTCTCTCCATTCCATCAATCTGTTTCTCTTGTTCCCTACCACTTTTTGTGACTTTTTCCCCTCCCTCCGGCCGCTAGCGAGTTTCCATTTTTTTAAAGAAATTTATCACCTATTTATAGTAAACTTGCCAATCCCAAGTGAAGTTTATTTATGGAATGGGAGGAGTAATTGGAGCATCGTCTGTCATAATATCTAGCTGCGTCATTGCGAAGTTTAAACGCATAGCTATCATTAGAAAGCAATTTAAAGAAACAAGGAATAGAACGAGCTCTTTGCAATCTGCACTGCAGACTATTTTAGCATAGCTCTAGTGTCATGTGCTTAAACAGATACTTTGGCAAGCAATAATATTCCTCTGAATTATTCTGGCATTGCAGCATTTTACTTGAATCCTCTGCTTATAAATGGCAGGAAGTTTTCAATTCAGCTCAGGTTATTTCTGTCAAAATTGAAGCACCTGGAATCAGTGCCCTCTTTTTTTAGTCAACCAGCTAGACAGGCTAGATCTATTGTGGCAAAAAGACTAGACCTCTTAACAGGATTCCTTCTTTAACACTGTGTTTCATATTCTTTTAGTAAAGGAAAGGAAGGGTAAGGGAAGAGAATAGATGGGAAAAGAAGGGAACTAAACTTTCTAATGTTTGGTATATAGGAAGTAACTTAATTAATTATCTCTTTCCTCCAGTTTTGGGAGGAAAGGGAAGGGGAGATTTATTAGGTTATCTTTCCTCTCACTTCCTTTCCTTTCCAATTGAATTCCTTGTAATTTTTTTTTACCAAACATAGGAAAGTCTCTTTTTTCTTTCCATTTCCTTTCTTTTCCATCCAATTCCTCCCTAGCAAACACAGTGTAAATTATTATGGACCAAAATCCTATGAACTTTTGAGTTATAAAGCCAAGCTTCCAGCCTCTTTGTCTCCATGGGGACCAGAGTTCCTGAACTGTTCTGTTTGACAAAGAGCTGAACTACATGCATAACTTCTAGACTTTTTCTCTTCTAATAGCCTATTTGATATGGACCCCTGGTCCCGTGTCATGCTTTCTTGAGTTCTTCCCATCCCTTATTTGAATGCACTGCTAAGTGGGAACTTATTACATTGTGAAACCCTTTTTTTGTTTCAAACTTTTAGTTAGTTAATTGCTTTAGTTGTAGTGTCATTGAGCTTTCTTATTGAATTGGAGCACTAATATTTTCTTTTACTAGGTAAAGAGCCTCTCTCATGGTTCTCCTCGCAGATCTTATTGGTTTTATTGTCAAAGCTGATTAAGACACATTGCAGGTTGATTATGCTTGCACGCCTGAAGAGGTGCAGCAGCATTTTCAGTCATGTGGAACTGTAAACAGGGTAACCATTAGGACGAATAAATTTGGACAACCAAAAGGATATGCTTATGTGGAATTTTTGGAGACAGAGGCTGTTCAAGAAGCACTCCGTTTGAATGAATCTGTTCTGCATGGCCGCCAGTTGAAGGTTAGGATTTTTCTTTTGGAATCGTTATTGCCATATCATGTTTATATTTTTCTGAATCTGATTATTCTTTGGCTTCCGTTATCTCTCTTCTCATCATTCTGATTTATCTTTGATATGACTGAAGGTGACAGCAAAGAGAACCAATGTTCCAGGAATGAAGCAGTTTCGTCCTAGGCGCCCAAGTCCTCTTATGGGATATGGATTTAGGGGTGCATACCCACCACCGTATTTTTACTCACCTTATGGATATGGGTAGGTTCTTATTATTTATTGTTCTCTTTTGTATGAACTATGAAAAGTTCTTACCCCCAATATTCCATATTTCTGTTCTGGGATTCCCCAAGATAAGAAAAGGTTGTGTCTAAATTATGATACCTTCAACTATGAACTCTACTGATGGACTGCTCGTGGCATGTTACAGATGTAAATTCTTATATAGACAAGCATAGTCGTGCATATTAAATGTGGCCTATTGAATTAGGGACCGATGATGTAGAGTTTTTCCCCCCTTTTCGCATTCCACCTTGCAGCCCCCCTCGCCCTCATTATTTTATAGCTTCCAAGATATCGTGTTGCGTAAATTTTACAATCATTTTCTGTTTCCTTGCTGCAGGAAAGCCCCAAGGTTCAGAATGCCAATGCGTTATGGCCCTTATTAGTTTTATAAACAAAACAAAACAAACAAAAAAAATGCTTGAGTTTATTAGAACATAAATTGTTGAGGATGGTAAGTCGGAGGAAATATATGATGATACCCTCTTGTCATCGATCATCATCGGAGTTGGCAACTCTTATGAGGATTCTCGGAGGATATTTTTGATAGTAGCAACTATGCGTTTTATGATTAACAATGTAATTATGTGTTTGAGCTTTCTGAGGATGATATAATTGTCCTAGTTATGAAAGTTATCTCTTGCCCTTTTCTTTTCCTGTCTATTTTAGGTCCACTAGTGGTGTGATCGCACACGAGGAGAGGAGAAAAACGGGGAAAGTGACCTGTTCTTTCTTAAGCCCGTAAACATGCCAAACACGCCATTAATCCGTCTCTTCTTGATGTGTTGTTTTGTGTATTTGGATTTGGTTTCTTTATCATCAATGATTTGGCCACATCTAGCCTTGTACTTTTCCGTTCCTTATAATTTTCTCCTTTTAATCTTTCCTGAAGTCCGCCACATTTGAATCAGTTGAAGTTTGATCTTTCCATCTTATATACGATTCTTTACAAGTCAAGATAATTGAGTTACAGACTTTTATGGATGTTTTGCATGTGTGTAGAATTCCTTACGTGACTAGGCTGCTGTGATTTGAAACTTCCAGTTTCCTAAATTTTCACTAGGTCAACATCAATGGGCTTGAAATGTGGCTCAAATGGATAAATACAGTCTAGTTTGATTTTGGATGCGAATCAAGTTAGTTGATGAAGTGTTGTGGGATGGTACTCAAAATTGGGTAGAGTCTTGTTTATGTCGTGGTTCTTTGTTACTCTTTATACACACAAGAGTACGACAATCTAGCTCATTAAACAACAATGCTTAGATCATTAGATGACTATGTACTTCCCTATGATCGGCTTCAATTATATAGGTCTCCTTTGAACTTGATTAACGAATTTGAACATACAACATTCAGCTCAATGAGATTGTTTCTTGCATTATCCATATGCTTATATGCATAGGACTCGTGTAATACTAGCTAACTTAGTTGATTTGAGTTTAGAGAATAGGTAAACAAGAGCTGAATTTAAATATTGTCTATATCTCTGCTAATTGTAACTATATATACTTAACAAAATCAATTAGCCAATCATTTCTTTAACTTTAACTTTGGGTTGGATTTGATATCCGGTATTTAAAGCATCATGGAAAGAGAATCTGGTACATACAAAGAAATAAAATTAATAAGCAATTGGAGTGTCTTAAAGAAGCATCAAGCAATGTGGTATACCAAGCCATATATGCCCATACAAGGACGTCCGCATCTTTGATTAGCCAAGAGTAGGTGAAGATTGATTTTCATATTAAAAATTTAGCCAATATTAGTGTTTACAGGATTAAATTACCATCAAGTACTCCTGCAGTCCTGCTGTTGACTTGTAGCTAGGTGAGGGGTCTTTTTTTTTTCTTTTTGATAGTATTGTTAGGTGAAGGGTCTAATTGGAGAAAGATGCAGAATGACATGGTTTCTCAGAATCTCAGTCGTCTATCTAGGTGTTGTTTGGTTGAAAGTTTGAAGTAGTTTATCTTAGGAAATTGTTTTTTCTTTGAAATTCCAATTCCTAAGAAGTGGCAAGAGTCCTTTGGTTGCTTATAGGAAATAAAACTTCCCATGGAATGTTCCACTTACCTAGCTTAGGTAAGCAACTTCCTTCATTTTGTGGCAAGTAGAATTTATCAGGAAGTACAACTTCCTACATTTTTGCCAACCAAACAAGTTGTACTTCCCATGTGTTTTTATGTCAATCAAACAACACCCTCGAAATAATTCTAGCTGCAATTTGTGTGTGTTGTCAATCTAATTTAGGATGTGTTATCTTCACCTAAAAAACCTTGAACTGAACTTATCTGAATTGTACTGAACTGGCCTGATTGGACCTGATTCAACTTATTGGACCTCATTGAACCTGATTGGAACTTGTTGCACCTTATTGAAACTTATTAACCTGATTGGAACTTATTAGATCTTATTAGACCTGATTGGAACTTATTTGACCTTATTTGACAATAATAATTGATGACATAAATATTACCTTTAACATAAATATTATCCCTCAAAATTTATTATGACATAATAATAATTAAAATTTATCCTTGAAAAAATAGTAATTATTAATTATCTCTTATGATTAACATTTTAACAAAAAAAAATACTATTTATATGCTTGCCTATACACAACTTTCACCACTAATATATCTAATAGTATTGCTTTGATTTTATAAAGCACTTGTAGGAAATCAATTGATAACATTTATATCTTTCATTGTTATTAGTAATGAAAACATGTTATCACTAGTTATTTAAAGAGGAATTGCAAAATATTATAATTATGATGATTATTATTGTTAACCTTATTTGACCATGATTATAATATTTTTTTAATAATAACATAATCGGCTTATAGTAATATGATAATAAAATAATAGATAATAATGCAAATATAATTCTTTATAATCATAGTGGTACTTTAATTAAATTTTTAAATAATAACATATCAACTAATAGTAATATGAATAATAAAATAATTGACAATAATACAATTATAATACTATATATTCATAGTGGTACTTTAATTAAAATTTAAATTTATTGATCATGACTATTTGGACCTTATTGGAACTTATCGAACCTGATTGGAACTTATTGCACTTGATTGGAACTTATTGGACCTGAGTGGAACTTATTGACCAGATTGGACCTGATTGAAACTTATATGAACTGAACTGATTGGACCTGAAACTTAATTTTTTAAGGTGAAGAGAACGCACCCTTAGGCATAGAAATTTGGAATTGGAGTTGAGGAGAGGAGGCGTAACTAGTGAATAATACTACTACTAGTTTACTACCAAAAAACCAAATCGGGGTCTTATAAAAATTGTTGCAATTTCTTTTTCTTTTTTATTGTATTCAAATCAACCTTTTTTTGTAATTCTAATTAACGTTTAAGTAACAATATTAATTTTCAAAGGCATCTTAGATGCAAAAAAAGAAAAATGACCAACCAAATGTCAACACAAGAGTAGCTCCCAAAATCTTTCAATAGATGTTTCACATAGTTATTAGAAATTTTTGATACGGAATTACGGATTATAACTAGAGGTTGCTAGCATGGGCATGCTTATGTTTATAATTCTTTATTTTTTTTTATTTAGGAACCTCTTAGATCGGCTACATTACTTTAAAGTAAAAGTTTTGCAAGTAAATTATTATTATTATTATTATTATTATTATTATTATTTCTATGACTTGTATCAACGTTGAACATCATTACATGAAGGAAGAAGATTATTCGTAAAAAGATATATGATGAGAAAATAAAGGATTTTTTTCTTCCTAATTTAGGTGTCATAATATTAGAGTGCATTCTCTTCACCTGAAAAATATCTGAACTTATTAGACCTCATTAACCCTTATTGGAACTTATTTTTGAGTGTTGTGTTAGACCTAATCAAATATGATCTGACTTCATTTAAACTTATTGGACCTGAAACTTACTCCCTTTGTTTTTTATCTTTCTCACTTGGAATCTTAATACTATTCATAATTAGAAAGAATCTTCTCAAATTTTTCTCAATTTATATGAAAAACTATAGTCATGTGGGGTCTTATTTGATTCATCTCAATTAGTACTTTACTAGTTTTGAAACCCGTGCGTTGCACGGGTTATTGTTTATTTTATTTTTTTGCAATTTTTTTTGTTAACATTGTTGATTTTGTGTTGATGTGAAATGAGATTTTTCAACACCATTGTATTTATAAACTTTCCTCCATTCTTTTTTTATTGAACAATTACCACTTTGGGTAGTTTCATCTATTGGAACCATTCCACTTTTGGTAAAAAAAGTAACTATAATGGACAACATTGCTTTTACTTTATGTTAATAAAACCATCATTAATTACTCAAATTGCCTCATAATTAAAGTTGTGTTTACTTTATTAAGGATTTACTTATCCCCTACTCTAGTTAACCCCTCTATGCTAAACTACCCATTTTTTATTTTCTTAAAAACCATGCCCAAACCCATTGTTGGAGTAGAAAAAGACAGAGAAAGTATTTGTCATTATACTTTAATCTTTAGATTTGTTATTGTGATATATAAATTTTATATTTTTAATGTTCAATTGAATATTGTAGCTAAGTCTATTATTAAATAATATCCAATAATTGGTATGACCAACAATAGCTAACACAGATTTAACATGAAAAATACCCGAATGATAATTTAAGAAAATAGAGGGTAATACTTTATTAGATGCAGGATAGAAAGAATAGAGAAAAAATATGAGTGCCAGCCACAACTTCAACTTTTAATATAGCATATAAACATTAACGCATATAGAATAGAAGATGGGAAAGCCAAAAAGAAGATCATAATGATGGTATCATGAATAAAATAAAATAAATATAAAACTAACCTATATTAATAATCGAAAATACTATTTAAGAGAAAAAAAAATCTCTTCATCAATCATGACCATATCAAGACTTATCAAACTTCCCTCTTTTTTTATGATCTGCGACCTCAAATAGTCTAAAAACTCGAACCTTGATTTTTCAATTAGTTTTAGTAGAATTAAGTTTATTGAGAAAAGAATAAGATCTGACATATAGATATATGAAAAAGAAAAACATAAATAATTATGTATACAACAAATATTATAGGAATAAAATAATTAGTCAATTGCATAATACCTCGGCAATGTCGTCGACAAACTTTCATTTGATTCTTCATGTATAATGTCATCATGGTAAACTATAGGTTCAAAACTATATGTATGTATTTTTTATCTTTATATAACTCAATTTTTAAAAGTATGATTTTGAAATACATAATTGCTATTGTTACATATAATACACTATTTTTATAGTTATTTTTATATGTACTTAAAATAATGAATAAATAATATGTTATTATTGTTCATCTAAATAGATATATTTTCATAAGTTGTAAAACTATATTGTATATGGAACTTATCGCAAAACATATTTCGAGCGCTATCCGATGATTAAAAAAATTATAATATTGCGAATTATGTAGCAAAAGTTATATTCAATTTACATAGTTGAATAATTTAGGTTGTTTATTTAAAATCAGAGTGTAATCTTTACTTATTAAAAACACCTTATATCTATGTTGAACACTATTTTTTAAAAAAAATTAAAAATTAAAAAGAATGACATGTCATGCTTAGGTGGAGCTCTCTATAATATTCTAAGGTTGTTTTTTTAGAATACTCTAATTTTTTCATCATCCGAAACTATATATATATATATATATATATATATATATATATATATATATATATATATATATATATATATATATATATATATATATATATATATAATATATATATATATATATATTAGAGTTTTGGATGATGAAAAAATTATAGATTTTAATTTTTGTTGTAACAACAAAGTTTTCATAATAAAATTTTTTGCATACTAAATTGATTTGGTTTAGTTGAGTAAGACTGGTGTTTGGATCCTCTAGAGTTCTAAAAGAACTCTACAATGTTCAGTTTGAGCAATATCAACCATTGAATAAAAATAAATGGTTCATATATTATCTTTCCAAAACCCCCTCTATTTTTTCTCATCAAAATCCACCCCCTTATTCCCCCCTTCCACCAATATGAGCACTTGATTTTAAAATGTATGGCTCATATACAACTATACCTTGTAGAATTTTATTAGAACTATAGAGGATCCAGACTCGTAAGGTTGAGGTTTTGAAAGATAATATGTTTAATCCTGTAAATTGGACCTATGATAAAATGCTATAGTCACATATAGTACACTATAGTTATAGCTATTATTATATTTATCTAAAAGAAAGACTATATAATGTATTACCATTCATCTAGTTAAATATAGTTTCAGGAGTTGTAAAACTATATTGTGAATGGATCTTATTTTGAAGCATATTTTAAGCACTCTCAAATGGTAAAAAATTATAATGTTTTGAATTAGGTAGCAAAAATTATTCAATTTACATAATATAATAATTTAGGTTGTTTATTCAAAACGAAACTCTAATTTCTCGTTATCCAAAACTCCTTTTATGTATTAAAATATCTGTAGAACTCTATTTTTTAAAGTATTTAAAATAAAAATTAATGACATGACAATCCTACGTGGCGCTCTGTATTTCATAAGTTGTAGAAATATATTGTAAATGGATCTTATTTCGGAGCATATTTCGAGCACTATCCAATGGAACAAAAATTATAATATTCTGAATTACGTAGCAAAAGTTATACAAAAATTATAATATTCTGAATTACGTAGCAAAAGTTATACACAACTTACATAATATAATAATTTAGGTTGTTTATTCAAAACCAAACACTAATTTTAGCTTATCCAAAACTCCTTATATGTATTTAAATCTATGTAGAACTTTATTTTTTTTAAAAATAAAAATAAAAATTGATGACATGACAATCCTACGTGGTGCGCTCTATGACCTCGAAATCTTGAGGAGCTCCCTATGCTCCCGAAAAGTTCCTCCTTTATATATATACTAGTATTGGGACCCGGGCAAATGTCCGGACTTTTTCGTGAAGAAGAGGTAGAGTTTTTAAATACTTACACCCCTATCTTTGGTCGTTATTTTTGTCTGACATAGAACAACTAAAAGTTATAATATGATTTTGTCATTATATTTGACGTTGGTTTCTAATTTATATGTCATGAAGAAACTCACTATATCATTCAGAAACATACTATATCATGCAGAAACTACATCATTTCTGAACAATCCACTTTATCATTTAGACACTCACTATATCATGCAGAAACTCACTATATGATTCAGACAATCACTCTATCATGCAGAAACTATATATTTTTATATGTTAAAGCACATGTCACGATATATACTACACATTATAACAACCCTAATTTGATTGAATCCCTAATTCGAATTGCAGTAGGTTACTTTAATACTTTAATCCTAATTCTAATTGAATCAATAATTCCAATTTCCAATAATTGCATTAGGTTACTTTAATATGTTAGTATAGTCAATATTTCCTTTTATATGTTACTTTAATATAAAATTTTAAATATATTATAAATAGATCTTATTTTAAAGTACTTTTTAAACACTTTCCAATGGTACAAAAATTATAATTTTACGAACTATATATTAAAAGTTATAATTAATTTACTATATTTAGTTTTTTCATTGTGAACCCAACTCTATATTTAATTTGTATTTTAATCGATTTAGATTTCTATTTATATTCAAAAAAATAATATGACATGACACTTAATGACCGCGACAAATGGCGTCCAATGAGAATGCCAAATGTCGCGACCTCGTGAGTTGGCTTTTGTACCACTAGTAGAAAAATTATAATTTGCGTCTCCCTATTTGCGTCGAACAAAAGAAAGAATGACGCAAATGTTCAGGAACAGATGATTTGCGTCGGACGATCTAGAGCACGTGACGCAAATGATCAACAATGTGCGTCGGACGTGCCCATGTGTGCGATGCAAATACTATTTGCGTCAGACATTGACGAATGTCCGACGCAGATGATGAAAGCCAAAGATTTTTGGATCCTAAAATGTGCGTCGGATTGGCCATGAGACACGACGCAAATCATGGGTTTCCCATATTTAAGGTGCAAGTTTAGGTTTCCCATCCCTCACTTCCTCCAGCCGTTTTCTCTCTCACTCTCACACTTCAGAACTCCACCTCTCATCTCTCTCACCTACCTTCATGTCTCTCACCTACCTTCATCTCAACAACGAATCTCTCTCATCTCAACAACGAAGTGCCTTCGCGGTGTTTAATGGCGAATGCGGCAGTTTTCCGGCGAAGAGAGGACAGAGAAAGAAGGTAAAAGGGGATCTTTGGGTTTAGTTTGATTAACACCACCACCACCACTCCACGAACACCAACTATCACGAGCAGCAGGCGCGGCACTGGCACCGGAGAGACGGCAAGACCCCTGCAGAGGCACCGGCGACGAAAGGGAAAAGGAGAGTGAAAAGAATTTGGGAAAATTCTTTGACACGAGATAGAGGGAAATCAGGGATGAGATGGAAAATTCCGGCGAAATGAATTTAGCTTTAGTTTTTTTTTTTTTTTACATATTTGCTCAATACAATTGAGGTAATTTCATAGATTTCATATATTTCAATTTCAATTTTAGATCTGGGAACTTAGTGAATTTTTTCCTATTTTTTTCTCATTGTAAATTGATGATAGTGGTTTGGATATATTATCAATATAATTTGTTTAATTTGATAGTTTGTAATACAATTTTGACTTCATCAGCACAAAAATTCATGTTGTTTATGTTGCCTCGACGAACTGCTGGTAGTATATGTCTTATATCTTCCTCTGATTTCTGAATTTCTAGCTCTATTTTGTTAGGCTATTAGCAATATTAGTTTGTTGGTAAAACTTCAAAGAACGAAGCTGAGTCATGTACTAATTTCATTTGCGTCATTTGCGTCGGACTCTGGGCTATGTTCGACGCAGATGGCAACTCATCTGTGTCGCACATAGCGCAGAGTCCGACACAAATGGCAAAGCATATGACTTATGTATGGCGCTGACTGCTGTGGGATGCATGGTGGACGGGGCATGTGCGTCGCACTTTTGTTGGGTCCGACGCAAATAGTTGAATAAATTGCGTCGTGTCGTATCCGACGCAGATGACTGTCTTCCCATCTGCGACGAGACCTGTGCCGTCGGACAAGGGTCCGACGCAAATGGGGGTCCCAGGTCCGACGCAAATTGTCATTTTTCTGCTTTATATATTTGTTATATGATATTGATTAATATTCAATCATTATAATTTTTACAAATATATAATGGAAGATATTTAAATTTAAAGACGTGCATTGGGAGACGCGCACAGGGAAAGTGAGAACGATAAAAAACAGATGGAGTATTTTTTTAAGGTGAAGAGAACACACCATTAGAGATAAAAATTTGAAGAAAACCCTACTCTGATTTGAGACGTCCAAACGAACATTGCCCTTATTTTTGGAATAAAAGGGGTGTTTATAAATGGTTATATATTATCGAATATTTGTATGTTTTGGCAATAATCTTTGTGTTATAATGAAAATATTTAAGGTTATTAATCTCAAAAGAGTGTATATACCGTTTTTTTTAACTAAATACAACATTAATCTCACGCTATATAATACTTAAACAATAGTAAAGGGCCATTTAATAAAAATTCTATTTATTTTTCAGGTTACCATATATAAATAGTAAAAATATAAGGTTGCGAATGATAATTTTTCTAATTTTTCCTTATATATTATTGAAAAAATATGGTCAAAATTGACAAACTTTAACATTAAATTGTTGAAATAAATCCAATATCTTGAAAAGGAGAACATTAGAGTTAGGGGCGGTTACACTATGAGTTCACTGGGATCAAATAAACCCATTGAATTTTGAAAAAAAAAAATACTGTGCAATTTTTTTTTCATAATAAAAAAATATTACAAACTATTTTAGAAATTTCGCATGTAGAAATGAACCCGGGAACAAGAAGTAGCAAGATGGTTTTAAGTATGCTCTCCTTGGACGCAGGATATTTCTCTTTCTTCTATTTAAATATTTCAATTTTAGATTATAAAATTTAGAATATGTATATCTCATATTTAAACTTTAGAATACAAAAATTTCAGAATTTAAACATTAGAATATGCATTGATTTGTTTAGAGTTTCTATTAATTATAATTCGAATATAGTAATTGGGTATATGGGTGAGAAAACTGTTGTTCTTGCTTGATATTCGAAACTCTCTATTAAAAATTACACATTCTACGAGTTTGTATTAAAACCCTAATTAACCCTAATTAACTAACTAAACCCTAACTTATAACCCTACCCTAACCCCCTAACTTCAAACCCTAACCCCACCCTCCCACCACCCCACCCACACCCACACCCCACCCTCCCACCACCCCAGCGCCCCCTCCCCACCACCACCACCCCTGCAGCCCCCCTCCCCCCACCCCGCACTCCCTCCCCACCCCCCGTCGATTTCCGACGATTTCCCCCACCCCCGTCGATTTCCGTCGATTTCCCCCCACCCCCTTCGATTTCCCCCACCCCAGTCGATTTCCCCCCACCCCCATAGATTTCTTTCGAATCCCCCCCCCCCGTCGATTTCCCCCCCCCCCATCGATTTCCTTCGAATTCCCCCTCCCTCGTCGATTTCCTTTGAATTTCCCCCACCCCATCGATTTCCATGTGTTGTGGTCTACTATGTGCTTGTGTCTTTGCTGGGGATGGGGGTCTGCTGTGTCTTTGCGGGTGATGGGGGTCATGGTTGGTGGTTGCTTGTGCGAAGAGAGAGAGGGGAAACGTGTGCGGTGCGGTGCGGTGGTTTGCTGTGTGCGGTGGTTGAGAGTGAGGGAGAGGGGGTTGCGGGGGCTGCGGGGAAGGGGGAGGGGCTGCGGGGGGGGGAAGGGGGAGAGGGGACCCTGCGGGGGGTAGGGGAAGGGGAAGGGGAGGGGGGCCGCGGGGGTGGTGGGAGGGTGGGATAGGGAGGGGTGGTGGGACGGTTAGGGTTAGGGGTTAGGGGGTTAGGGTTAGGGGGTTAGGGTTTAGAGTTAAAGGGGTGAATTAGGGTTAATGATTAACGGAAACTTAACGCCGTTAGTCATTAAGGGCATTTCGTGAATTTTATTAAAATAGTAAGGGTACCTGGTGCATTTTTTAAAAAGCAGGGGTACCCCATGAATTTTGAAAAACCACAGGAGTACCTGGTGAAAAAACTGTAACTTATAAGTACTGTACTTCATAATTTAGACACAAACGTTGTAGATTACTAATTTCTTATTTTTTGTTTGAAGTAGTAGATTACTAATTACTTGCTATATTGGTGTAACGGTAACCTTGTAGGAAGAAATGTTTAGAGGAAAGAAAAAGTGTGACGGAAGCATAGCTTTATGAAAAAATGACAAATATTTTAGGGATATAGGTAGGAAGATGAAAAAAAAAGGAGAACATTGAAACTTTTTGGTGGACCATAGTTACCAAATAAATAATTTTTTTTTAGGTAAGATGAAAATCCCTTGCAAGTGGGTGGAGAAGGGGGGAAGGGAATTTAGGGATCCCACTTTGTAAGGGGCAAGAATCGGTCTCTTTCCTAGACTATTTCTCCTATCTTCACATCAACAAGCCTCCATTGCATCTTTAGGGTTTTGGGAAGACCTCCACTGGCGTTGGAGTTTGTCCTGGCTTAGAAGTCCTCGAGTCCGAGATCTCACTGAACTAGAATCCCTTCAGCGCATGCTACAGGATGTCTTCTTCTCACAAGACTCATTAGACGAAGTCATTTGGTCCATTTGCAAAGGTGGCCACTTCACCGTAAAATCTCTCTCATATGAACTTGCCAATTCGGCCAAGGTCTCCCATCATACCATGTCCAAGTCCGTTTGGCGTGGCCTTGTCTCTCCACGTATTGAGATCTTTGTATGGCTGGCCTGTCTTGGGAAGATCAACACAAGAGCAAAACTGGAGAAACTAAACATCATTCCTTCATCTGAAAACATCTGCCCCTTGTGCTCCAACTTTGGTGAAACCGTAGACCACCTTCTTCTCCATTGTAACTTCTCATGGAAAATTTGGTGTTGGTGGCTCCACCTTTGGGATTTCACTTGGGTTCCTCCTGCCTCTCTTAATGAGGTACTCAATCAATGGGCTATCCCTAGGCTTGAACCTTTCTTTAAAAAGGTGTGGTGGGCAAGCTTATACATAATTATATGGTCACTATGGAAGGAGAGAAATGAAAGAATTTTCAAAGGCTCTCAAAGCTCAGTGGACCAACTATGTGATTTAATCCTCATTAGATTAGGATGGTGGATCAAAGGATGGGGTGTTCATTTCCCCTACTCATGTGATGATATTCTTCGAAACCCACAATGCTTGCGAAGCTTCAATCTTGGATCTTTGAAAGTCCAAAAATTAATTCCCCCTCAACCTTGGTCAGCACCACATGATGGATATTTTAAATGGAACGTTGATGCTTCTTTCCACCCCCTCTCAAATTCTTCTGCCATTGGTGGTGTCCTCAGAAACGGCAAAGGTGAATTCATATGCTTATTTTCCTCTCCAATCCCCAAAATGGAGATCAATCATGCTGAAGTCCATGCGATATTCCGTGCAATTCAAATCACAATTCAGGATGATCGTTTCGCTCGCTCAAATTTCATCCTAGAATTAGACTCAATGAATGCTGTTAACTGGTGCAACAATGATAGTTGTGGACCGTGGAACCTTGCCTTTCAGCTGAACTTCATAAGAAAAGCTTCAAAAGGCCCACCTTCCTTCACCATCATTCACCAAGGAAGAAGCTCTAATCAAGTGGCTGATACTCTTGCCAAACAAGGTCTCCACAGGAAATCAGAATTTTTGGCTTGGATTTAGCTGTACCCTCTGATTTCACTTACCATGTTATTTTGCTAATTCTTCACTTTCTGTTTTGTGTATGAGTTCTGGTCTCCTACTGAGCGTCTAACTTATCAACGCATAACTTTCATAATATATGTCAAGACAAATCTAACAAGATTTCACATTACAATAATTAATAAGAAAAATTATAAAAAGTTGTTATTTTAAAAAATATATGTTAAAATAAACGTAACACGATCTCACATTACAATAATGTCAAAGTGAAATGCTATATTGTGTAAAAAATTAACATATAGATTATATATAGGTATATATAATTTTAGTTTACTTAAACTTATTGAAAAATATATTGACAATTTATTCAAAAATAATATGAAATTGTTTAGACTAGAATAAGCTAAAATAAGTTAATAGAACACTACCTAAAACCGAGAGAAGAAGACGATCTAAGTGACTAAATGATATTGTCTACGAAAAAGTTTTTATTCTTTTCTATCATTAACTACTCCTTCCATTTTATTGGTTGTTGGATATTGACTTTTTGCACAATTCACAATCTTAATTTGATCATTTTTTCACTAATATTTATATATAAATATTATCATGTACTCCAATGATATAATAGTCAAAATTATGTATATGGAGAAGTAGAATATATAATAGAGCATCTAAAAACTAGAGTAATTTCTCGTCAAAAAAAAATAAAAAAATAAAAAAAAAAATAAACTAGAGTAATTTATTGAGTGAACCTACTTGATTAGACTTTTTTTAAATGACTTACATGCTTATTTTTTTGAAGACAACTTACATGATTAGTTTGTAGACCCTGTTTTCTCCCTCATTTTTGTTTTATTTTTTAAGTCTTGTAATTGATAGTAGTATACTATCTATTAAGTACTACAAGTAACCCCCTTCCCCGCAAATTTGGAAAGCCATCGGGATGCGTGACATTTTTAATTTGTCCAGATAACTTCTTAAAACTAATTATACCGTAGATAATGTAACGAGATTAATCAAACACGAAATTGTGTTCATCGAGACTCTTATATTGTCCGACATAATCTTTCTAAATAAAATTGGAAAGGTAAACCCAAGATTGGGGAAGTCTCTTAAATCTCCAAAGACTCTTATATTGTCCTACCTATTAGGAAAAGATGGATGATAGACTTTTACATATCATATTAATGGTGCTTTTCATTCCCCCCCTAATATTCGATTATCCTCTAGCTACAGTATTGTACTTAAGGTCTAAGGACTAACATAATTTTATGATCCCCCCATATTTCTAGAACCATAATCGATATTTCAATAACCATTATAAACTCGTTATTTACTAACAAGCTAAGTGAAAAGCGGGTATTCCTTAATCATGTCATACTCTTTGTATTTTAACGTCCATACAGGTTGTATTTATACTCGTATTGATACAATTTAGTGAGCAGGAATAACAAAATGTTTCTAGTGTAGTTATCAGTTTAGAAAATATGGTAACTGATAGAGAATAATATTAGAATAATATTTTATTTATTCTCTCTCTTCCATACTGTTGATATATGCCTTGAATTATCTAGCGCTAGAATGACCAAACACGGGGTCTCGCTCATCTGCATATGTTGTTTAGTATGTCGACTTTAAGCCCATCTGTTTAGGCTAATTAGTAAGGTACTATATAAACCTTATAACTAACTTCTGTCTCCATATTCTATAATCAGTGCTCTCTCCTAAAGATAATAAAATGTTTCTCGTCTGCCTGTGGACGTAGTAGCTAACATATTGTTAGTGAACTACACGTTAATTCTTGTGTCGATTGTTTTTTAATTTTTCGTTGTTTTCTTACGTCCGTTTACAACACATACATACTTCTAAAAGAATAAAGAATTAATATAAAGTTCCATCCATCAACATTAATAAGTGTCAGATTCTCCCAAATAACTAAACGATCCAGAAAATGGACGAAATAACAGGAGGAAATTGGAGATAACAATCCTCCAAGATACGAATTCTCAATGTTTGCATTAAAATTAATTGTCCTTTTGTGGCTTCATATGAATTTCAAAATGACTACATTTCGTCAAATGAATCCGCAACCGGCCACATGTTACACAGTTAAAGCAAACTAAAATATCATGTAACTAATATATAAACAGGCCAAAGAGCTCTTACAATTCAAGCACGGTGCATAAATATATACATCGAAAACAACCTCTCAAACTTTTGCTCAAAAGCTCTATTTCACCAAATCAAAATCACAAACATATAATCACCAAAACTCGTGAAGTACTAGTAGTACACTATGCTCAATAATAATAATATTGAAGCTCAAAAAACAATGGAGCTTCCTTTGAAGATTAGAGATGATGGAGTGTACTTAACATGGGATCATTTGTGGGCGACGGTGTCACATAAACAAGACACTAAAAAAAATATACTTGAAGAGGTAAGTGGATATGCTTGCCCTGGTCAGGTGTTAGCTATCATGGGTCCTTCGGGTTGTGGCAAGTCAACCCTCCTCGACGCCTTAGCAGGTGCTTCTTTCTTTCTTCATCTTAGCTTCACGTTCTTCCATTAGAGGGTGAACTTAGCTAGCAAGGCCGCGTCAAAATTTTTGAGGCCTTTGTGCTAATTATAAAGTTGGGCCCTAAATATAAAAATATTATACATACATTGTAATATTATAAGTAATGTATTCTATAAAATATATCATTATTAAATATTTTTGACAAAGCTCGTGTTTGAACAATATAACTAAAACAAACATTTAATTCACGACTTTTAATTTGGACCTTTTAAAAAGCGGGGCTGTGAGCTGTTGATCGTTTTGCATGCCCTATTAGACGGTCCTTTAACTAGTGTACCACAATTTCTTCATTCATGTGATAATTAGGATATGCTAATTTTTTATTTTATTATTGTAGGAAGATTGGATATGAACACCAAACAAAGTGGACAAATACTTGTCAATGGTCACAAACAAGCTCTTGCTTATGGCACATTGGTATAGTGCTTTTGATACTCTCTATTTATTTATTTTGACATCGGTTAAAATTTGCATACTTAAGAGTACATTATTATCTACTTATGTGAGGGTAGTATTGCGATATGTTTATATAGATTTGATAGAACTATGATGTAGTATTTGTCACACATACTAACAGGTTGGGTATTTTGAGCACTATTTTGGTGCGCGGTTTTAGGATTCTTAAGGGATTAAGGTCATTAATTTTACTATATGAATTATTTTAAATAATATTCACATGATTAATACTTTTTATTCCAATTAAAGCTGAGTTGAGTTGTACTAAACATGAAAATTTTGAATTGAGAGAAGTAAGACGACGTTTATGATAAATCATCTTAGGCTTGCATCACAATTATTGTCAGATGTAAGCGTCGATGTCTAGTTAGTAAAATCTATGTTAATGCCCTATGTGCCTCACTATACACCAAAAAGAGAAAACAATTTGTAAGCACATCATAGTCATAATCTCGGACTTTCTCATTAATTATTAAAAGTATGTGCCTCTTATTTTGTCGATCAAAATGTCTTTTAACCAGTTTATGTCGTCTTTGATAGAAGTAATTGTTACTTCTTATGGTGTGCATGCTTTTTTTGTATAGGCTTACGTGACACAAGACGATGCATTGGTAACAACCTTGACGTTGCAAGAAACTGTGTACTACTCAAGCGAGCTCCAGTTACCGGCATCAATGTCGAAAGCCGAGAAGCGAAAGAGGGCAGACGATTGCATAAAGGAGATGGGTTTACAAAAAGCAATTAACACAAGAATTGGAGGGTGGGGAACTAAAGGGTTAAGTAGTGGAGAAAAGAGGAGACTTGGTATTTGCATAGAGATATTAACTCATCCTAAACTTCTTTTCCTTGATGAGCCAACAAGTGGGCTTGATAGTGCAGCTTCATTCTATGTTATGAGTAGAATTGTGGGGAATGAAAGGAGAAAAGGGAGGACAATTATTGCATCTATCCACCAGCCTAGCAGTCAAGTCTTTCGGCTGTTTGATAATCTGTGTCTTTTATCTGCTGGTAAAACAGTGTATTTTGGCCCTGCTAAAGAAGCAAATGAGGTGAGCCATATACTTCTATTCATATACTTTTATTCTTTTGCGGGACTAAACTACTAAAGGGAATCTAGGTCATGCCGTATAAGCCTAGATAATGAGCAGTGTAGCTTAATTAATATGGATATATAACAATGGGGTCAATGTAGGTTTTGTCTTTGCCGGGCAGAATCAAAATATGGCCAAAATTGTAGGTCATTTACTTTGTGAAGGAGAAAAGGATAGAGTTGAAAAAAATTAGGACTTGATCGGTATCATTATCGTTTTTCAGTTTTTGGTTTTAAGATTTTCTAAAAGTTGTACGAGTCATACTTATACGAGTCATACTGACAACCAAAAACTAAAAATTGTACTTATCACAATTCTATAATTTTGTTTTTAAATTTTTGAAAAAAAAACTTTAACTAAACAACTAACAATCACCAACATACTTAACAAATAAGGTTTTGCCTACGCTAATTTCTCTTTCTCCTGTATTAGATATGCTTCGTTTTTATTGTCTACCCGTTAAAGGGGCGGAGGTACATTATCTTTAATGGGTCTGTGGAACCCACTTAAATGTGACAACTTTTGGAAATTTTCCTTACATAATTTGAGATTTTTGGAAATTTTCTTATAAAATTGATTGTTTGATACCACTAAAATATCGTAATTTTATTCTAACCCCAGGTAAAAAAATATTCTGGATCTGTCACCGCGTTAAACGACCCACTACTGAATTTGTTTTGGTTAAAAAAGAAACATGTACGTAGAAAATTGAATGATGAATTTTTACTAAACTTTTCGATGTAGTTTTTTGCAGCCCAAGGTTACCCATGCCCATCTCTTCAAAACCCAGCGGATCACTTCCTTGAGTTGATAAACAAAGACTTTGATGACTACGATGTCGATGAGGTAGGGCATTTTCTTTAAATAGTAAGTCTTATATAGCCGTTAATCACGCTATGATCATATGGTCCTAATTCAACCATAAAAAAGGTCTTGTTTAGCTTTGTATTTTTGTGCTTTTTCCTTAAAATAATTTGGCAAAGTTTGATTGTTGCTACTTTTTTTTCTCCATAATAAGGACTGAGGACATTGAGCCAGGCTTATTCGACAGAAAATCCACGGAGGAAAACGTCAACATTTTGTTGAATTCTTACAAATCATCTGAGAATTTTAAACGAGTGAGAGAAATTATTTTCAATATATGTAATCAGGTATTGATCTATCACTCAAAAAGTTGGTTAACGGTAGTTAATTAGTTTCTAGCTAGTACCTCTATTTTAAATTATTGTAACACTTTGACTTTTACCCTGTTTATAAACATTATTTTGACTTAGTCTCAATATACAATTTCATATATACTATCCATTTTTTACGGTTTTTGCAAATAGGAAACCAGAGATATTCATGCTCAATAAAAAACATAAAAATTAAAGTAACAAATTAAAGACAGAGAAAGTACTATTGTTCGATTTAGTTGATATAATTTTCGTTCTATTGCCACTATTAATGTAATCTCGGATGAACAACCAATTCGGCTATTCCTAGAAGACATAACGAAATATATATGACTAAGGGCCTGTTCTCCCCAACTTATTTTCGCCCGCCTTCGGTTCAATTCGGTTCGCCTCCTAAATGATAATCATTACTATTAATTAGTTATAATTTAATTCGGCCGATCGATTCGGCCGGTTCGGTTCGGTTGTTTTATGCCGAAGAGAACATGCCCTAACTATCTCCTAATTAATTACAGAATGGTGAAAGATTAGAGACAAACAAAAGACATGCTAGTTTTTCTACCCAATGTCAAGTTCTTACAAGAAGATCCTTTGTAAATATGTACCGTGATTTAGGTTATTATTGGTCGCGATTCTTTGTGTACCTCGTTTTGGCACTTGGTTTAGGCACCATCTTCTTTGATCTTGGATCAACTTATAACTCAATTCAGGTTAGAAATTCCCTCCCATATATTCTTGTTATGTATAATATCCTATTCTAGTTAAGTAGTATTTGAATATGGAGTTCTTTGGATAAACTTGTAGTTTTATATGTTTGAACATTTTCAGGCTAAAGGTTGGTTGCTTATGTTCGTGTCTTCTTTTTTAACTTTCATGAGCATTGGAGGATTTCCTTCCTTTGTTGAAGATATGAAGGTACATATTACTTGAATTCATGAAATTATAAGGAGTACTCATGCATATCATATATCTTTGCATTCAATCAAACTTAATTAATTATTTCTAGTGATTAAAACTAATTTTTCGGTGTTTCACTAGTGTGCTTTTTCATATTCCTTGAGAGAAGGGTGTCCTAACTTTTTCTCATGTATAAAAAAAAGTGTGCTTTTTCATACATGCATGGTTACCAAATTTTATTAAATAATGTTTAGTGATTTAATTTTAAAACTGATATTTATCATAAGTTGTAAACAAATTAAACAATTCCTTAACAAAAAAGTTGAATTGTATAAATATTTATAGTATTTACTTGTAAAATGTTTATTTTGAAGGGTTTACTTAATTTTATTTAATTGCAGCAGCAAAATCAACAAAAATTAAACAAAAAATTAAGTGCAACATATAATTTGTGAAATAAAAGGACACCTTTAAATCCGTAGCATCTAAATATCAGACCTTATAACATTACTCCAAGTCTCGAGTAATAATAGAATAAACCTACATGATACTAATATGATTTATTAGGGCAACATTCAATTCAAGATACCAAAATTTCGAAAGTACTTGAAATAATGTTTTGTATGTCTTGCTTTGATTAAAACAAGAAACACTCTCATTCTAAATCTAGTTATGCTGTAAATATTCAGGTGTTCAAACGAGAAAGATTAAATGGGCATTATGGGACAACTTCCTTTGTTGTGGCCAACACTCTATCTTCAATGCCATATTTGCTTCTAGTCTCACTCATTCCTGGAGCAATCACATACTACTTACCTGGACTTAAGAGAGATTACCCAGATTTCCTATACTTTGCAATGGTTCTTTTTTCTTGCATGTTATTGGTTGAGAGCCTAATGATGATTGTTGCAAGTATAGTGCCCAACTTTCTTATGGGCATAATAGTTGGTGCAGGAGTTCAAGGTTTAATGATTTTAGGTGCTGGATTTTTCAGATTACCAAATGATTTACCTAAACCATTTTGGAAATACCCACTTTACTACATTTCCTTTACCAAGTATGCATATCAAGGCTTATTTAAGAATGAGTTTGAAGGATTAGAAATCCCAAATAATCAAGGAACAAGTCCAAGTATGATATCTGGTAGTGTTATCCTCAAAGATATATGGCAAGTGGAAACTAGCTATTCTAAGTGGGTTAATCTTGCTATATTGCTTGGAATGGCGGTTTTGTATCGTCTATTGTTCTTAATCATCATTAAGCTTTCGGAAACGCTTAAACCTGCTATTAAAGCCCTTGTAATGAGATCGTCGAGTCAAATCATGCAAGTTGATTCTTCTAGTTAAGACATAGAAGTGCACTCAAATTAAGCCTTCTTGCTATCTTAGAATAGGCTAGTCAAGAAGGAGGTGATCCCATCATGTTAATTACCTTCTTAGAACAGCATATAGTCTTAGAAAATTTGGAATTTGTTGGTTGAATTTGAGGCATGTTGGTAACTAGTCCATCGATTTAGGATAGTGTATCTTTGTTTCTGAACTTTTTAAAATATGCAAATTGTTCGTTAATCCGACGATTGTTTTGGTAATTTGTTTTGTTATTGTACTACTAAGTCAATTGATTTGGACATGTGTTTATTGATATATCAATCTAATCTAATCTAATCTAATCTAATATATACTACTTGCGGAGAGAGATTAAAAAAAAACCATGTGCTAAGAGAAAAAGAGAGAATATATTGCCAAATATGTCAATATTACAAGTAATATGCTACTTCCCAAAATGAAAAAAACCTACCCTTCGAGCAAGAACGAAACCTTCAAAAGTATAACTTCATCATTATCTGTACCTTCATGCAAAATTTATGTTTAAATTTAAGCTTTGTTAACCAAAGCAAGCTAATTATTACACCCCCCATTTCACAACAATGGTTAGCGACAAATGTGAAAGTGCAAGTGAGTATATTTTGTGTGAAACGAGGGGAGTATGTTAAAGCCAACTTACAGGAAAGGAAAGCTAAACCCTAGAACAAAAATACCATGTGAATCACTGTGCTGACAGTTAACAACAAACTCATGATACAATCTTATAGTTTATAGCTTCAGAAAGCATAAAACAACAATCCAAGAACAAGAAGAAAATGGTTCGAAAAACATGTAGCAAAGTCGTAAACGAAAAATGTGCTCCCATCAAGATAGCGCACTGGTCACTTACAGATAAATATAACCTACCGAATTTATTTTGAAATATAGATGAATTTGATTCTCTTAGGGAGCACCCGAGCCTAGAGTACGTAGTGCTCCGAGTCTTCTTCTACGAAGCCTCTCTGCGATATTGAATGCTAGTTCTAGAGATTGAGAAGCATTTAACCTTGGATCACAATGTGTGTGGTAGCGAGAGCTCAGATCATCATATGTGATGGTACGTGCACCTCCAACACACTCCGTCACATTTTGACCCGTCATCTCTAGATGGACTCCTCCCGGATAGCTTCCTTCTTGATCATGAACATCAAAGAATGCCGTAACCTCAGCCTAGTCACCAAAACCAAAATAATCACTTTAGCGGAACCAACTACAGGTGATAAGACACAAAATATAGCAATTGTAGCTGATAGACTAAGCAGTTTGTTGTCATGATTGCATAAACCAAGGAAATAAACACAAATCTTAGCATACTTGAGGGAATTTTCTAGAAGCTGCTAAGCATTAAGCCAATTACAATCTGATCTCCCGTCAAGAGAAGTCATGGGCATGAAATGAAAGAGCAATTCAGATGATACAATCATGTGATGTTTTCATCAATAAATTATTCATCAATTACAAAGTTAGAAATATCGGACACAAATTGAGCAAGGAATATACAAATGTTTACAGCATGCTAAACTCTTATCCATGATATTTGCTCTGTCCACAATTATCAACCAAGGTAACTACAAAGAGGCAAGAGCAATCTAAGTCAAAGGTAAAAGCATCACAATATCAGTTTGCACTTATCTGGTAAAGCAAAAGTTAAACAAGACATACCCTTATAGAATCAAAAGACCTGGTTTTGAGACCCGATGGAGCCTTGATGGTGTTCCCATGCATGGGATCACTAACCCAAGTTACAATCTGACCAGCACGACGAACTGCCCTAATAAGATGCGGAAGCTTTACCCTCATATTCTCTGCTCCCATCCTGCTAATCACTGTGATCCTCCCAGGCTTGTTTTGAGGATTTAGAATGTCAATGAGCTTAACTAGCTCATTAGGATCCATCTTATCACTCACCTGAATCATGAAACATATGTGGGTATTATATCAGCATGTAAAAAAATAGAATAAATTATTCATAGAAACATAAAAAGTCAATGCAACTAACAAATATAGGAAACAAAAGAATGGCCGAAGTTAAAAGTACACTAAACGTGAACAACAAATTTGTTTGACATGCTATTAAGAGATGTGTAAGTTTGAAAGACACCACAGCTAAGGCGCTATATCAAACAGGTCAAAGACATAGTCACTCCAAATACCTTAATGCCAAGAGGGTTAGCAACTCCTCTCAAAAACTCAACATGAGCACAATCAAGTTGTCGCGTACGCTCCCCAACCCAAACCATATGAGCAGAACAATCATAGTACATGCCAGAAGTTGAATCTTCTCTCGTAAGAGCTTGCTCATATGGCAAGAGCAAGCACTCATGCGATGTCCAAAACTCTGTTGTTGTCATGATTGGGTGATCGAGGGCAAGTCCAGCAGCAGCCATGAAGCCCAGAGCTTCATCAACTCGATGGGCCAGTTCACGATACCTTTTAGAAAACAACAAAGATTGATTCGCTGCTATCAGAGAATAGTTAAAAACTTACATCATTCCAAAGTAGATACATTGACATATAAGCTCCTATGACAAGGATGAGACAGCACAAATATACATGTAAATTTCATTTGATATGATGACAGTATTACATAGGAGTATTGTTATTTATCAACAACTAAGAGAAGTGTTACATGAGCAACTAAACCAAGCTTGTTCTTATAAAGATATGGATGCATGGGAAAGCTGAATAGAATTCACATACCAAATTAAATAGTTGCAAAAAGAAAAAGAAAAAAAACATAATCTATGATGATATTTGAAAGAAAAGACAAAAGGAAGTATACTTGTCCCCTTGCTCACTGTGGTCCATGAAATCAAGATTCCAATGTACGACCCTTTGCATGGCAGCATATCCTCCAGTAGCGAAGGCCCTTAGAAGGTTCAAAGTTGCCACTGATTGCGTGTATGCCCTTATCATCCTATGAGGATCAGGAATTCTTGCCTTTTCCTCAAATACATCACCATTAATGTTGTCACCTCTGTAGCTTGGTAGTTTCACTCCATTCTTCTCCTCAAACCCATCTGATCTTGGCTTTGCAAACTGACCCGCCATTCTGCCCACCTAAAAATGCAACTGCACTTTCATTATTTGGTACCAAATACTTCATATACAATTTCCAACCCCAGTTGCAAACCCTCCTTGCTAACCTATGCTATATAACAGAACTCCTAGTTGTGATAAACCCGTCTCCTTAAGTCCTAATGGTAATAACCTCGTCCCGCTGAGAAAATATAAAGAGCACATTGTTCATTAAGTCGTAAGACTATATAATAGAAGCAAGAAAAAAGAAAAAAGTCAACTTCTTCTAAAATCATTTAACAATGAGAAGGACCAAGTAGCGCTGGTTTAGTTAGTATAAGTTTGATCTTTACCAGTTGCGGTTCTTGGGGTTATGGATTTCCCTTATCCTTTCTCCCCACACCCAGGGGCCAGGGCCTAGCCTGTAAAGCTGGACCAAGTTTACTTATGAGAGGTTCTAATTAAGTAGGGTCCTTTTAACAATTTTGTAAAAAATAATTAACAATGACACCTGATACTAGCTTGGTCATCAATCTCTCTTCTTTTTCTTTCTTTATCCCATCTATACCCAAGTTAATAATGGCCAACCCATTTTTTGATATGTTTGTTTCTCAAAGGAAACTTTGCACGCTCTATCACAAGCTCACAGCCAGTCACAAGGCTCAAAAAACCGGGGAGGTGAGGTTTGTCAGCAACCAACTGCGCGTCCACCAATTGTGTTACATCACACCCTAATTTTTCAGTGCTTTAGTGGTCAGCTAGATCATCCTTTTTCTTTTCTCCAAGTACTATTAGTAGCAATAATTTCATAATCAGTAAACCCAAGAGACTCAACTTTCCTTGTACCCTACTATCTCTATTGCCTCTCATTCAGCACCATGAAGTTGAGTTCTCATAGAGAATCATTGCTCTGATTAAACCAGTAATTGAGCAGCTTCAAGTTGTCATCAATCAAATCTACTCCCCAAACCTACCTCTTGCAAAACAGAAATACAATTGAAAATGCAAGGCACAAATTACCTAGAAGGAAAAATCCAATTTTGAAAAAGGTGTAAGAGCTTGAACTACTTACAATACATAATAATGCAAGAATTTACTGAGGAGAAAATAGAACTAATAGTGCTGTAATTTTTTCTTTATTTGATGACTGGCACAATTTAACAGCTGTAATCCTAATTTGTTTTGTTGTGTTTTGTCTTTTTACTGAATGTTCTATGAGGGCTCATGATCCATGGTGGATCCTCTGCATATATGTAATGTTGTGAGCTAATATACCGCAACACAGACCAAAAACACATCAAAAAAAGGCAAAACCAGACAGCTTCTTCTGTAAGAAAAACAGAAGATGAAATTGATGAATGCTTAAATCTTTCTTGTGATTTTAATTCTCTTTAAGCATTGTGAAATCTTCACATTTGCTATTTTAAGAAGCCTAGAACCACTTTCATAATAAGAAAGAGATAGGCAAGCTACATCTCCTACTCCATGTTTCTATCCGAAAACTATGAGGGGAATGTCAATTGTCATAGACAAACAGCCCTATTGGATACTCTTAAGTTTGTTCAACGTTCAAACAAACAAACTCGATGCTGGGTCCCATAAAGCTACCAACATCTCTTATGAGATTTCCAATACACTGCAACATGATCAAATAGTCCTTCCACATTGACTCTAATCCAATAGTGAATTAACTTAACTATGCAACATCTTCACCATCGTTCTTGCACAAGAAACGACATGTTAACATACAAAGTGAGATCCCATATCGAAAGCACAAAAAATAACGAACTCCAATACCGGTCATGTAATGACCAACTAGTATGTCTTATAAAATCTAGAACATGTATTAACTCATGTTAGTAGCAACACGGATCAAAATCTAAGGCATTAAAGCAATTTGCCATTGCTTTTGAAATTTAAAGAAAACATTTAATCTTCATATAAAGGATTTAAGTTACTATACATCTTCACATGAGCAATCTATGGCGAGGGCCGAGGAGAAACTAATCCCCAATCAACCCCACACAAGCGGAAAAAACTGTCTACCCAGCGGATAATATACCCCCTAGAGATACTGAGATAAACATTAATAATTAGTGGATTCCAACTCAGCTGTGTCAATCTACCTGGTGGATAGATATATCAATCTCCCACACAAATCCTCTCCAAAAAAGTGATCCCCTGAATTCTCATCAAATTTCCATGAAACCTCTTCCTAGCCTAAACGGCCAAACCCAACTTCCAAAGATCAATCACCCAAATACAAGTACCCAATTACCACATTCCACAATTTACATAAAAACAGGACAAAAACAAATATAAGCAAAAAAAACATTCTTTTTTCCATACAAAATATCCACCTACCCCCTTGAAAAAAAAGTTCTACCAACCCACATGAACTCATTTCTAAAATTCAATCACACTACCAGAAGTCATCATATACTACAACAACAACAACAAGCAATTTTTCATTTTTTTCTAAAGGTATACAATTACTACAGTTATAAAGGCCATAATTTAAAATTCCTACCCAATATTTCCACCATTGAATTCAAAATATCAATCACTCAAACAATCAAATACAACAAAAAGAAGCAAAATTTGCATAAAAAGGAGAAAAATTTATACCTTAACAACAGGCATTTGACCACCAAACATAAGAACAACACTCATCTGAAGAAGAAGCCTGAAAGTATCTCTAATATTATTAGCACTAAACTCCTTAAAACTCTCAGCACAATCTCCACCTTGAAGTAAAAAAGCTTTTCCCATGGCAGCTTGACCAATTCTTTCTTCAAGGCTTCGAGCTTCACCTGCAAATACAATGGGTGGGAAAGATTCAAGGGTTTTAAGAACCGAATCCAACTCATTCGGGTCTGGGTATTTAGGTTGTTGAAGGGCTTTCTTTGATTTCCAACCTTCTAGGAACCATTTTGGGTATGGGTTACGGGTGGTGGTGCTATTTGTGGGTGATTTTGAAGATGATGAGGCTCTGATTGGGAGGAGAGAGAAATTGGGTTGATGGGGTTTTCGGGAATTCGATTGAGGAGAGTTGTTGAAGATGAATTTTGATGTCAGAGATGAAGTGTTTGTTGTCAGAGCCATATCTTTTCTCTCTGTTTTTCTTTTTCTTTTTCTTTTTCTTTTTCTTTTCTGTGTGTTTCTAGTTTGAAGGATGGGAGATTGTTTGAGATGAGAAATAATGGTGAGGGTTGAATATGATATGGGAATATGCTGCGTCACTCAATTAGTAAGAGTTTTGATTCTACTTTTTTTCTTAGAACTTCTCAACTACCCCCCGAATGATAGTGGAAGTGTGGAACAGTGGATGTCTGTGGTCTTTAGCACCAAAAAAACGAGTCTTTTGTAGCCAAATTAGCCATGTTTTTTTTGATGCAAAGCCAAATTAGCCATGTAGGAGTATCAAGTATGCGACAGTCTTTTGTAGTTTTGCATCTCTATTTGTTTGAGCCGGGGTACGAGCAGTGAGAAGCCGATATTGGACAACAGGGGTGTAAGTGGATTGGACTGGATTGGACTTTGCCAAATCCAAATCCAGTCCAAAGTTTTTTGGACTCGAAAAATTGAGTCCAAGTCCGATCCAAATATTTTTTGAGAAATCATTCATTGGTCCAGGTCAGATAATTTTTTTTTGAAATTCAATTCAAATCGAAAAAATTATCACGTCAAAATCTCATTAATTTCAACTAAATATAAATTTATATAGTTTGATTATTATATTTTTTTTTCCCGATTTATATCCAATGATTCACAATGTTTTCTCATAATTAAATTTGAAAAATTAAGCTCATCATTCCATAAAATAAGTCACATACATCTTTTATATTATACTTCCTCCGTTTCTTAATAAGTGCAACATAGAGAAAGTGGGGGAATACCAAGTAATGTAGAGAGAGAAAGTTGAGACCACGATAAAATAGAGTAATTCAAGTGATCAAACAAAAAAGTTGTGGTCCCTTTTGCTTTTTGGTGGCATATTTGTAATAATATTGAACTTTTTATTATTATTTTGAGCTTGGTTGCACTTATTGTGACTATTCCAAATAAAGAAAGTGTTGCACTTATTAAGAAACGGAGGTAGTATATATTTTTGGACTGGACTGGACTTCTTGGACTCCAAAGGAGTGAGTCCAAATCCAGTCCGAAAATATTTGGACTTGAAAATTTGAGTCCGAGTCCAGTCCAAAAAAATTTCAGTCCAGTCCAGTTCGACAAGTTTGGACTGGATTGGATTGGACTCTCGACTTTTCGCAGTCCGCTTACACCCCTATTGGACATGTGCATGTTGAGGTTAGAGTTCATTTGGGTCACGATTAGGGTCAACTCAGGGTGATTCTGCGTGAGTTTGTCATAGATCCAATTGTGTCTAGGGTAATATACGGGTTCTAATGAGTCTAGAGGTGGCAAACGGGTCATACTGGTCGGCTCATTTCGGGTCGGATCATATTTAGATCATCTTTGTGTTCGGGTTGCGTTCGGATATGGGTCCGTCTCGTGCCCATGAAACTTTGGGACAATACAGATTTGGTGAGACGGGTCGGTTCGAACCGGTTCAAGTTGGGTCGGGTAGGGCCAAGGATAGTGTTTCCTGTTATGGTGCCTCGTGTTGCCCTCAAAAAAGACTTTAGCATGAGGACGCTTATTTATGGCTAGCTATATTTCTCCAATGAACTTTCATTTGACAATAACATAATAATGGGTTATAAAAGGATGAATAGCCTATGATGGGCCTAAGATTCCACATAGACAACCTTCATACATAGAAAATCTTTATGTAAGCTTCTGGAGAGTTCACTATAATTGCGGTTCTTTATGATTATTTTAGAATAATAACCTATAACACTCTTGCAAATGCATCCACAAAGCAGACATTCTAGATGCTTAAGATATGGCAAAGATCATAGCCCTCCATGTGGATGTTAGGAATACTCTAGAGTACAAAGCACCCCTTATAAATAGGCATGGAATCAATTGCACAAACCATCCAAGACGTTGTAGGCAGTCTTTCTACCACAAATATAAAGTTTTGTTACTAGCTAGCATCATTTTTCTTCTGTACGAAAAATAAAAGTTCTCTCGTAAATATTCTTATGACTCCAAAATTGTCACACGAAAAGTGCTCAAAATACGCGTAAGTATGCATATCAGATACATATCGCAATCTTACGATATTATCGAACAGATACTCCCTCCATTTCTATGAAAAATAAACATGAGTTAACTAATTAAGCTATCCTTTATTTTTCTCTTGAAATATTTCATAAAACAAAAGAAAAAACAACCGTATACAAATTTTAATAAGTATTTACCGTAACCATTCTACCAATCGTGGAAGAAATAAATTGTACTCTTATACCATAATAAGGTTGAGAGAACTTGACTTAGAACTTTGAAGAAGATAAACGAGAGAAGAGAGTATGTTACAACAATTATTGAATTAACCTTGACTTTATCATAAAATTGAAAAATTGAGTATGTTAGGATATATTTATGTTAAGTTAGATATATTTTGTGAATATTTTTGTATATATCTTGTTAGGAGTTTTTGGCAAGTTAGGTTAATGTTGTAAGCCTATATATATGTGGTTAATGGTAAAGGCTCATTAAGCCGTTTTCTCCTAAATTTCCTGTGAATTTGACATGGTATCAAGAGCCCTCTAATTAGAGATTTTTTTTAAAACCCTAGTTTTCTTGATTTTGTTTCTAATAAAACGTCCAGTTTGTTTGAGAGTTCCTGGTTGTCCTTCCGCTTCGTGTTGATCGTTCGTTGAGTTGTGATGACTGGTGGTGATGTTCCGCCTCCTAAGGGCCCTCGTTATGAACCGTTTTTTGCGTACTATCTCCATCCCAGTGAAGGCACAGGGGCTGTGATTAGCCCTATTATGCTGAAAGGAGATAACTACGAGGAGTGGTCTCGTTCTTTGCGCAATAATCTTCGTGCTAAGAACAAACTTGGTTTTATTGATGGGACAATTGCGGTGCCGGACAAGGAGTCTCCGGATTTTGATCAATGGGGTATTGTTAATTCTATGCTCGTTGCTTGGATTATAAATACCTTGGATGTTTCGGTGCGTTCTACGGTTCGTTTTCCCGACCATGTCAAATCTTTATGGGATGATCTACGTGATAGATATTCCCTTAGCAATGGTCCTCGTATCCTTGAGTTAAAGGCTCAAATATTGGATTGCAAGCAACGTGGTAAGCCGGTGGCCGTATATTTTGGTGAATTGAGGAAGCTACAAGATGAATTAGCAAGTTATTGTAAGTTGCCTAATTGCACGTGTGAAGCTGCTTCTGAGTATGTCAAAATTCTTGAAAGTCAATTACTTCATCAATTTTGTATTGGTTTAGACCCAAAGAAATTTGGGAGTATTGTGTCGACTCTTCTCATGATGGACCCGGTTCTGTCTTTGAACGTGGCTTACGCGAAGGTGGTGTCGGATGAGAGAAAACAGACTGTTTCTGATTCTCAAGACTCACGCACGGATGTTGTGGGGTTTGCGGCCTCGGGTTTGACTCCGAGCAGGGGTGCTTGGTGAGGCAGTGGTGAGCCTCGTGTTTGTGATCATTGTGGCCAAAAAGGTCATATCAAGGAGAAGTGTTTTGATTTAAGTGGCTGGCCCGAATCCTTCAATTCTGGGCGTGGTGGTCAGTGTGGTGGTCGTGGGTTAGGCAGAGGTGGTCGTGCTGGTCATGCGCAAGGTGCTGGAGGTCGTGGGTTCGCTGGTAATGTTAGCTGCAGCTCTCGACAGAGTAGTGGTCAGGAGGTGAATGAGGAAGATCGTGGTTCTGCTCCAACTCTTACTGATGATCAGTGGGCACAATTTTTAAATGCTATAAAGGGAAGTAAATCCACCACTTCCTCGACAGATGTTAAATCTCACGGTACGTATTATTTGGATGAGTGGATAATTGATACCGGAGCTTCAAACCACATGTCCGGTAACTTGAGTTTGTTTTCTGATTTGCGTGATATTATATCTCCTGTTGGTTTGCCTAACGGGAAAAGTACTACGACTACAAAAGAAGGAAAAATTACTTTGAGTGATGGTTTGATTTTAGACGATGTTTTGTTTGTTCCCGAATTAAATTGTAACTTGTTGTCAGTGTCTCAATTATTAGAAAAACTAAAATTTATTATTCTATTCACTGACAAGCTATGTACTATTCAGGACCGCAATTTGGAGAACCTGATTGGAGCGGGGGTGCAGTGTAATGGGGTCTATCTTTTCCGGCTGGTTCATGCTCGTGTTCCTCAAGCAAATTCGGTTGGAGTTCCAGATGCAAGTATGTTATGGCATAGGCGTTTAGGTCATCCTTCGATGAAAGTAGTTTTATCTTTACCAGGAGTAGCAAGTAGTAGTATGAATAAAAAGTGTGGTGTGTTAGATTGTCACATGTGTTTTATGGGTAAACAACCGCGAAACTCGTTTCCTTTAAGTATGAATAAAGCATCTGGTTTGTTCGATTTGATACATTGTGATATTTGGGGTCCGAATATGATTTCTTCTAGTTGGAATGCTAGATATTTTCTCACTATTGTTGATGACTACTCTCATGCTACATGGATTTATTTGATGGTTGGTAAAAATGAAGTAGGGAAAATAATTCATGATTTTTACGCTATTAATCAAAACTCAATTTCATAAAAAGATTAAAGTATTAAGAAGTGACAATGGGTAAGAGTTTTTGTGTTTGAGACCTTTTTTTGATAAAAAAGGAGTAATACATCAAACATTATGTGCCGATACCGCTCAACAAAATGGTCGTGTTGAAAGGAAACATAAACATATTTTGAATGTTGCTCGTGCTTTACGTTTCCAAGCTAAATTGCCTAAGTATTTTTGGGAAGAGTGTGTTGGCCGCTGTTCATCTTATTAATTTGACTCCGACTCCTATTTTAGGTGGAAAAACCCCTCATGAATGTTTGTTTGGGAACCCCCCCTCTTATGATGAAGTACATGTTTTTGGGTGTTTGAGTTATGTTGTGAATAATTCTCGTGGTAAAGATAAATTTGACTCAAAATCTAAGAGGTGTATATTTGTTGGTTATCCTTTCGGAAAAAAGGGTTGGCAGTTTTATGATTTGGAAACTAATGAGTTTTTAATTAGTCGTGATGTGAAATTTGTTGAAGATAAATTCCCATTTATTGAGTCTGTTGATGAGTCAGAGAGGGTGCAATGGGAAAATTACTATAATCAGAGAGGATGATGAGGACTTCGACAATGATTTGAATATGCATGCTACTGTTATGCGTGATGATGGTGTAGATTTAAGGCAAGATGTACCCTATGATTTGTATGTGCATGCCTCGTCATCAAGTAAAGCTCCGAGTGATGGTGTTGCTTTTGATCATAATGTAGTTAGTGGTAAAATTGTCTCTGACCATCTTGAATTAAGGGGGAGTACGAGTGGTAATGTGGCAGAGGGTAGCACTACAGGTACTGGTGAAGTATTGGGTCGTGGTCATCGTACAAAAATACCCTCTACGAAGCTCCGTGGTTATGTGACTAATACGGTTGTTCGCCATGCAATAGACCCCACTCCGTCAACAATTACTGCTCCCGCTTCTCAATCACATTCTTCAGGTAAACAATTTGATATAGCTTGTTATGTTGATTATAACAATTTTTCTATGAGACATTAGTGTTTTCTGACAGCAGTTACAAAGGGTAAAGAGCCTTCCTCGTTTAGGAAAGCTGTGAAACATGAAGGGTGGCGTAAGGCGATGAAAGAAGAAATTGATGCTCTTGAACGAAATGGCACGTGGACATTGGAGGACTTACCTCCTGGTAAGAAGGCTATTGGTAGTGATTGGGTGTACAAAATTAAATATACTTCTACAGGTGACGTAGAGCGACTTAAAGGTCGCCTTGTTATATATGGCAATCGACAGGTTGCAGGTGTTGATTATAATGAGACTTTTGCCCCTGTGTCAAAAATGGGGACTGTTAGACTTTTTCTTTCTGTTGCTGCTTCTTTAAATTGGGAGTTGCATCAAATGGATGTTCATAATGCCTTTCTTCATGGAGATTTGGAGGAGGAAGTGTATATGCAGTTACCTCCGGGTTATAATTGTCCTACTCCAGGGAAGGTTTGTAGGTTGCGTAAGTCTCTATATGGTATGAAACAGGCTCCTCGACAGTGGTTCTCTAAGTTGTCTAATGCCTTGAAGTCTTATGGTTTCAAGCAATCTTATGCAGATTATTCTTTGTTCAGTTATATTCAGGGTACGGTTTCCCTCCATGTTCTTGTGTATGTTGATGATCTAATTATTGCTGGTTCGTCTCATGATGCGATTATTCGTTTTAAAAAATATTTGAGTACTTGCTTTCATATGAAAGATCTTGGTGTGTTGAAGTATTTTTTGGGCATTGAAGTTGCTCATGGTCCGGAAGGTATATTTTATTGGAATAGAGTAAACCTTGTATTGTGAAATAAGAAAAAGATGGGTTCATGCTTTATATTCTGAAACAGATGAATATGGAGTACTATGATTAATAACCTTTTGGAGATACTGGATTGTTTTACATGATAAATGTAGAATCGAGTTTTTTGATTGAATTTTCAGTTTGAAAGCTTGCTTAACTTATAGTTGCCTCATTTGAATTGTAAGCCTGAAATTTGGTACGAGATTTTCTTTGAAATTATTCAAAGATTGCACGAAGAAGGTGAATATGTAGCCTTTGGTCCATATATGATGTATATGAATGGATCCCACATCAGAAAATTTTAATGGTTATTCCAACATATATTCCTGTATATACCATATCATCCTCAACTATTGACAATTGAGTTTAAGGGAAATCAGTTGAAGAGTATGCCATATTAATTTGGATACTTTTTGAGGGGAGGTCCTACTAACATCATAAGCAAGTACATTGTCTTGAATTTCATGGGTTTATACTATTGATTGAGTGTGTGCGTGTCGACGTGTGTCATCGTGTTTCATTTGGTTGCAAAGGTATTGTGTTGTGCTGAACATTGTGTTATACTAATTGAAGAATGTGGCTACTTGAGATTTTTGATTCAGAGTTCAGCTTGTAGCGAACATGTGATAGGTAGGGCAGTGCAAAGACCAGGATCGGAACGGAATCTGGACCGGACCGGATCGGAAATTGGACCGGACCGGACCGGAAACCCAGAATCAGGATTTTCTCTGGACCGAGGTCTAGTCGGTCCAGAGAAAATCCTGATTCTGGGTTTCTGGTTCGGTCCGGTCCAAACCCGGAAAATTCCGGTCCGGACCGGTGGACCGGAATTTCTGGCATCTCAACCACACCAAAAGAAGAAAAGCAATTGTAACACCCCGTATTTTTATACCTGATTAGTAATTAGTTATATTATTTTAATTTATAAAAAAATATATATTTTAAAATAGGATTTTTTAACTAGAATAATACAAACTTTTGGTCGTTCTCTCGCAATAATACAAACTTTTGATTATTATTTAATAATACAAACTTTACATCAAAATTCCTCCAGTAGGGCAATACCGGTTGTTAACTTGTTGTAGGAGGTAAATAAGCTGACGTGGCACTCACTATGACACGTGTCTTTATTTGATTGACTGATTTTTAAATTTTATTTAAATTTTGGAAAAAAAACAATTTTCCTTTTTTTCTTTCTTCTCTTGCTCCCCTTCACTGTCTTTCTTCCTTCCCCACCCCACTCACCCCACCCCTGGCCTGCCCAGCGGCAGCCCTTCATCTCTGATCTCCTCCCATTTTCTCTCTCTTTCTTCCTCCCATGGCTTCCCACACTTTCACCTCCTCCTCTAATGGCGACAACTCCTCCAAAAAACCCAAAATCAACCACCTCCCATTCGACCACCATCAAGAAACCCCTTTCCCCCTCCGAAATCGCCGCCGAATTCTCCCACCATCCTTGCCACTCAACGCCGCCATCAACTCCTCCGAAATCGCCGCCAATCCGATCATTTCTATTTCTCTCTCCTCCGTCATGGGATTTGACTCCTCTCACCGCCATCTCCTTCCTCTAATCAACGCCTCTCACCTCGTCGACAATGCCACCACCGCTGTTTTAAACCGCAAGAAATGCATAAAAGAAACAGACCTTCAATTCGATTAATATCAGAAGGGTTAATTGGAGCAGCAAGCATGTTGACACACACATCATTTGATTTGATTTCAACGGGTGGAATTTCTACTATTCTGCAATTTCAAATAACCAGAAAAATTGAAGATACGCATGAATTTTAGGAATTGAAATGTAATAATGAGGAGAGAGAAAATTGGGTTTTTGGTGGGACCTGGTAAGTTTATCAGGTGGGCATGTTGGTCGTCGACGACCGCCATTGAAGGCGGAGACATGATCGCTGAAAAAGCTTTGACATAGTTTCGACGATGTGGTAATCGCTGCAAACCTAGGTGAAATGGCGCTGTTTTGGGAAGAGGAGACGAAATCTCCACTCGTTTTAAGTATCCACTCGTTTTAAATATACCAAGCTGGACTAATCACCTAAAAGTTTGTTGAATTTCTTCTGGAGTTTAGCGGACTAATGGAGAAGAAAAGCAACAGGACCTAATGAAAAAGCATCGGCGGCAAGTTTTAAAAAAAATTTCGGGGGTGGGGGATGGGGGTCTCCGGTGGGCAGGGGTGGGGGGAGGGGCCAGGGTGGGGGTGAGGGTGGTTTCAGTTGGTTGTGGGAGGGAGAGGAGAGAGAAAGAGATTTTGTTTTTAAAAAAAAACTTTTACCTGTCTTACCGGTTATAAGTCACATTGTCCTACTAGAGGAATTTTGATGTAAAGTTTGTATTATTAAATAATAATCAAAAGTTTGTATTATTGCGAGAGAACGGCCAAAAGTTTGTATTATTCTAGTTAAAAAATCCTTTTAAAATACCCTTTTATTGAATATATTTTTGTTTCCCATTTGACTTTATCTTAAAAGTGGTCGAAGAACTAACTCCTAAATTTCCTAGGTTAAACACCCTAATAGAGTTGTCTAACTATTATAAAGAGAGGAAAAAAAAACTAAAGAAAAGAAAAGGAGAGTGGTGTACTGCTTTCTAACTCCCAAAACCCACGACACCTAGCTTCATATTCTTCATCTTCTACCTCTTTTTCAACTCGTTTCAATCACCATTAAAAGCTACTAAATTCTTGATCAACTATCATCACTCGTCAACCACCATTCTTCTTCAACACTTTTCGGTTTTGTGGGTCTGTTCGAAGGAAGATTGTGTTTTTTGGGTTGGAGGTTCCGGGTCGAGAACCGGATTAAAGATCAGTTTTTGGGTCCTTTTATAGTGTAATTTCACCCTCATTACTTTCCTTAATCAAGTAAGTTATAGTCTTAAGTTTTAATTTCGTATTTGATTGATTATCAAAATTTAGGGTTTTTATTAATTAGGGTTCTTGAATAAATCAAATTGGGGGTTATTGCTATTACGAGAAATTCGTATAATTGGTTCAGGTTTGAGGTTTAGTTTGATTAAACTACCATGTTTTTCGGATTTAATTTACAATATTATGAGTTTCGAAATTTATTACTAAATTCTTGTTAGTTGGATTATTTGTTAGTTGTTTAGTTCGAATTATTCGTCCAATATTATAGTCGTTGTTTAGTTCGAATTATTCGTCCAATATTATAGTCGTCTGAACAACGAAATTTGTGAGAAATTAATATGACTTTTATTGTAGTCAAGTGTTAAGTTGCCATCTTGCCATTGTTGTGTATATTGTTGTGATGTTTAGTTGTTGTAGAAAAAATTGTTGGTGAATATCATTTGTTGTCATTAGCCAAGGAGGAACTTGTTTGGCTGCTGACCAAACATCCCCTGTCCCAAAGTGTTGGGTGCTACCACATTAGTGTAGTTCTTGCAGTTTACTTAGCTTATTGTTGTTATACCATGTTTAGTCTGTGACTTAGGTTGATCATGGTCATAATAAGACTTTAATAGGAAACTAAAATAAAATAAAATGTAGTATTAGTGATAGTTGTATATTATACATACCTGTTTGCGATTTTGTTGGTATATAGTTAGTTCTTTGTCTAAGTTATATGATTAATCCTTAAAACAGTATGAGTACTAGTTACTGTAGTTGACTTTCATCGACTTTTGGCCTAGTGACTTTTGTGCTCTTTTGAAATAAATTGAGATAAGTTGAGTCGTTTTCGAAACCAGTCAAAGCTCATTAACCATGTTATGTTATTTATAGATGAATTGTGTGAAGTATAGTCTAGTGACTTATACTATTATTATATTGCAGATTGCGGGTTCGTAGAGGAACCTTTTTGACTTAAGATTGAGATTTATAGACTGTGGTTGCTGATAAGGTAAGGTTTCTTACTTTGTTTGTACAGATGAGTTCAGAAATGTTTTCACATTGTTTGGAAATTTATTTTAACAATGAGATTGTTTTATGAAGTTTATACTTTGAGATTTAAATTATTCTCGATATTTATATCGAAAGAGGTTATGAGATTATTTATGAGATTTATATTAAAAGGAGGAAGTTCCTCAATGTTACCAAGTTTAATGAAAATGTGGGGTTGCCGGTAAGCGGTATTCCTCGAGTATGGAAGTATGTTGAGTTAACAGTGTCTCAACCGTTTATTTAGTAGTTGGGAGTATATTGATCAATACTCTTGCCATTTGTCTTCCTTCTTGGTACGTTATCAAGTTAGGGGTATGCATACTAGGGACTTTGGTGTTTACCTTATCTAGTGAGCCTAGCTAGCTCATTGGATTTTTATTACTTCCTACTCACAGATTACAAAAGAGTTATATTTGAACGTTTTACAGAAAAGTTCAGAAAGAAAGAAAGATTGGATTTGAGGTGGTTAGAAAGTTAATACTGTACAACTTTTAAATGAATTTGTAAGATATTCCTATATATCTTACCCGCACATTGAATAGTTTTGTTTTATTATAATATGAAATCTTGCTCAGCCTTTGGCTGATACTACAGTGTTTAATGTGCAGGTACCTGAAGATAGTTAGCTTTTGGTTGGGTTAAAGAGTGCGTTGGATCTCCTTTAGCTTAATAGACTTTAAAAAGACTTCCGTTGTTATTTATTTGACTTTAGAATTTACATTGTGGTTTGTAATAATTAATTACTTTCTATCTAGTTGGTCTGTAATAATTATTTAAAATTTATTGTCTATTATTTTAGTTAGAACCATTAGCCTTGCGCTTATTATTATTAATTATCGCGGTGTAGCACCTTTGGATTTTCGAGTTTATTTATTATAAGATGTTTTTAGAATTATTGGAAATTCAGGGTTGTTACAGTTGGTATTCAGAGCTTTAGGTTATTAAGATTTCTTTAAGACGACTTTAAACAAGAATAGGTAACTTATCAAAATTGAGAAGCCGTTGTGAGGAAGTGATATGGGAAACAAGGGATTATATTGTTATGTGCTCATGATATATACTTCTCTTTTCATTTTCTTGCTTGATTTATTGGAGTTTAGAAAGTAATAACATTGTGAACTATTTTAGTGCTCATAATTTGTTTGCCCTCTACTTTTTCTTTTAGAATTATTTGGTAAGGGTGAATCATTTTTGGTTTATCTTTGTTTCTATTGTGCTTTTAAGATGATGCGTAGACACACGCGTGCTAGAAGCTCAAGTTCGAACCGTATGATGCGCGAGATAGCTCAATTCACTCGAACCTTAACTGATGCTATGGAGAAATTTGCTGAGGCTCAAGCTGTTGCCCTTAATACTCCTGTTACTCCTGTTGCTGGCAATATTAGTTCCAAAACTGCCGTGATTTCTAAGGCAATTGACCAGAAGAAACCTTCTTCTTTTGATGCTAAGGGTGACCCTACCAAGATGGAGAACTGGATTAGAGAGTTTGATAAAATCTTTACCACTATCCAAGTCCCTGATGAGATGAGGGTTGATGCTGCTGCCTATTATCTGGTTGAGGATGCTGATATTTGGTGGACTCACAACAAGTTTGATCTGACTATTAAGGTGACCGTGGATGAGGAAGGAGAAAAGATCATGGAGGAGAGAGAGTTTGGTTGGACCGAGTTCAAGAAGGCGATCCGTGATGAGTTCTTTCCAGCCCATATGAGGAAGAGGAAGAGGACGGAGTTTAATGATCTCGTGCAGGGAGATATGACCATTCATGAGTTCTATGTGAAATTTCAGGAGTTGGCTCGTTTTGCTAAGGGGTTAGTTCCTGATGAGCAGGAGAGAGCGGTGAAATTCGAGGAGAAGTTAGACCCCGATCTTCATTCTAGGATGGGAGCTGGTGAGTATACTACAGTGAAGGAGGTGTACACTCGTGCTTGTAATGCTGAGAGGACTGAGGAGAAGAGGCAAGCTGCAAAGAAGTTGAAATCCACTCCAGCAGGGTCTACTCAGGCTATAGAATAGGGTGATACATCTGGTTCCACTGGTTACAACAAAGGTAGAGGGGGTTTCACTAAAAACCGAAACATTGGGAACCGTGATTCTGGTGGTAACTATAACAAGGGAGGTTTCCAGTCAGCAGTATTCTAAGGACAATCAGAATTCCACTCCTTCCCGTAGCCAGCCCCAAGGTCAGAACCAGAAGACTAATCGGATTTACTATTGCAAACGTTGTAGTGAGAACCACCCTGGCAAGGATTGTGATGGTAATTTGGTGGAGTGTAATCACTGTGGGAGGAAAGGGCATCGTGCTTATGAATATTTTACTAACCCAAGGTCTCAGAACTTTAGGCCTGAGATGAGTTCGAGGAATGGGGCACAAGCAGATAAGAGACCCTAGAATGGAAACAACACTCCTCCTGCTCCTTCTACTTCAGGGAATGCTGCACCTAATCGCAATGGAGGGACTGCTAATGCTACTCAGGCACACAGAGGTGATGTGAGGAGGAACACTGGGCAGGTTCATGTGATGAACCAGACTGAGGCAAACACTAAGGGCAACGTGGTCACCGGTACTTTTTCTATTCATTCGATGTCTGTTTATGTGCTATTTGATTCTGGTGCTTCTCATTCTTTTACGTCTGAACCTCTTGTGAAAAAGTTAAGGTTAGAGAACTCTAGAACTTGTGATGTAGACATCTCTACTCCTTCTGGTGTGATCATAACTTGTAATAATTTGTATCCCGATGTCCCTATTATGTGTGGTAGTACCACCCTAGTAGCTAATTTGATAGCTTTTCCTTTGCATGATTTTGATGTAATTCTAAGGATGGATTGGCTTAGTAAGCATAAAGCCAAGGTAGATTGTGAGAAACAAAAGGTGTCTATAGTTGGTCCTAGTGGAGTCCATGAGTTTTATAGAGGGTCTTCTTTGAAAATCATTTCTGCTTTGACTCTGAAATCCTATTTGAGGAAGGGATGTCCTATGTACTTGTGCCATGTTCACGACACTAGTAAGGAAGAGCCACCTGTTGAAGATGTTCGAATTGCCAATGAGTTTGTAGATGTTTTTCCTGATGATATTCCCGGCATGCCTCCGAGACGTGATGTTGAGTTCAGTGTTGACTTGATGCCTGGAACTGGACCTATTTCTATGCCTCCTTACAGAATGGCGCCTGTTGAAATGAAAGAACTCAAGGCCCAGTTAGAAGAGTTGCTTGATAAGGGCTACATTCGGCCTAGTGTATCTCCATGGGGGTGCTCCTGTTTTATTTGTGAAAAAGAAGGATGGGAGTCTCCGTCTGTGTATTGATTATAGAGAGCTCAACAATGTTATAGTGAAAAACAAGTACCCCTTGCCAAGAATAGATGATCTGTTCGATCAGTTGGTGGGAGTTGGAGTTTTCTCTAAGATTGATCTGAGATCTGGATACCATCAACTTCGTATTGCAGAGAATGATATTCCTAAGACGGCTTTCAGAACTCGCTATGGGCACTATGAGTTTACTGTAATGTTAATGCTCCAGCTGTGTTCATGGACTTGATGAATCGAGTCTTTAGACCGTACCTGGATAAGTTTGTGGTGGTGTTCATAGATGATATACTGATTCATTCAATGGATGCCAGTGAGCATGAAGAACATCTTCGCACTATTCTGCAGGTCCTGAGGGAGAATAAGTTGTATGCTAAGTTCTCCAAGTGTGAATTCTGGCTGGAGAAAGTTGCTTTTCTTGGTCATATCATTTCTAGAGAGGGTGTCTCAGTTGACCCAGCAAAGATCCAAGCTGTTTCTAAATGGCCTACTCCAAAGAGTGTGACTGAGATTCGCAGTTTCCTTGGCTTGGCGGGTTATTATAGGAGGTTTGTGAAGGACTTCTCGAAAATAGCTCGGCCGTTGACTGCATTATTGATGAGAAAGGATACTAAGTACCATTGGGATGATGATTGTGAGAAGGCATTCCAGATTTTGAAGGAGCGTCTCACCACAGCTCCTGTGTTGACTTTACCTGATGGTAACCTAGAGTACGAAGTGTTCACAGATGCTTCGAAGAATGGTCTTGGTTGTGTGCTTATGCAGGATAAAAAAGTGGTTGCTTACGCTTCTAGGCAACTGAAGAACCATGAGTTGAATAATCCGACGCATGATCTAGAATTGGCAGCTGTTGTTTTTGCACTTAAGATCTGGCGTCATTATCTGCTTGGCACATCATTCAAGATATTTTCGGACCATAAGAGTCTGAAATACATCTTCACTCAGAGAGAGCTGAACATGAGGCAAAGGAGGTGGTTAGAACTGATCAAGGATTATGATATGGAGATTCAGTACCATGAGGGTAAGGCTAATGTTATTGCAGATGCACTTAGCAGGAAATCCTCTCACTGTTTGCAGACCATGCGTTCGAGGAATCGTCTTCGAGATGAGTTTCAGAATCTTGATGTGGAGATAGTGCAATTAGGAGCTCAGCTTAATTCTCTTATGATCCAGTCCACTTTGTATGATGAGATCAAAAAAGCACAAGTACAGGATAAGTTCTTAAAGGACAAGCAAGCTAATGAGCCTGTCAATTTCACAGTGGCTGAGGATGGTAGCGTGAGATTCAAGGGGAGATGGTGTGTTCCTAATGTTCCTGAGTTGAAGGAAAATATCTTAGAAGAAGCTCATTCAGCACAGTATTCAGTTCATCCTGGAGGGGATAAGATGTACAAGGATCTCAAGCAGACTTTTTGGTGGCCTCATATGAAGACGGATGTTGCTAAGTACGTTTCGAGATGCTTGACTTGTCAGAAGGTCAAGAGTGAGCACAAGAGACCTCAGGGGATGATTCAACCTTTAGAGGTTCCTGCATGGAAATGGGACTCAATCTCAATGGATTTCTTTTGTGGACTTCCGAGAACACCAAAGGGGAATAATATGATTTGGGTTATCGTGGATCGTCTTACCAAGTCTGCTCATTTTGTTCCCATGAAGGATACTTGGAAGCATGAACGATTGGCTACTGCATATAGAGAGCACGTGATTAGACTTCATGGTGTTCCGAGTGATATCGTTTCAGATAGGGATCGTAGATTCTTGTCTAACTTTTGGCAGAAGCTTCAGGAAGCGTTGGGGACTAAATTGAAGATGAGTACAACTTTTCATCCTGCTACAGATGGCCAGACGGAGCGCACTATTCAAACACTGGAGGACATGTTGAGGGCTTGTGCCTCAGAGTTCCAGGGCTCTTGGGAGGATAAGCTAGATTTGATAGAGTTCTCATATAATAACAACTACCATTCTACCATTCAAATGGCACCATTTGAAGCCTTGTATGGTCGACACTGTCGTACTCCTTTGTGTTGGAGTGATATAGGCGAGTCTATTGTGATTGGTCCAGAGATGATTCAAGAGACTGTTGAGCAGGTAAAGCTCATCCAACAGAAAATGAAGGCGGCACAAGATAGACAGAAGAGCTATGGTGATAAGCATCGTCGTCATGAGGAATTTCAGGTGGGAGAGAAGGTGTTACTTAGTGTTTCTCCTATGAAAGGAGTAATGAGATTTGGAAAGAAGGGAAAGTTGAGCCCTAAGTTCATTGGCCTGTACGAGATTCTGGAGAGAATAGGAGTGGTGGCTTACAGATTGGCGTTGCCGCCAGGCGTTGATCGTGCGCATAACGTGTTCCATGTTTCTCAGTTGCGGCGATACATTAGTGACCCTTCGCATGTACTACAGCTAGAGTCTCTCCTGTTAGATGATAACATGACGACTTATGAGGAGTTTCCAATTCAGATTCTAGATCACAAAGTTCGGAATACTCGCAAAGGAGAGACAAAGATTGTGAAGGTGCTGTGGTCAAACCACAACTCGGAGGAGTCGACTTGGGAAGCTGAGGATGCTATGCGTCTTAAGTATCCCCATCTCTTCACCCATGTAAATTTCTAGTTACGAGGTCGTAACTCCCTTTTTAAGGGGGGTAGAATTCATGCTAATTTAGTACGTTAGTGTTGAAAGTTATTTAATAGCAAGTGTGATTGAAAGTTTTCTTAAAAAGTTTTGATGTGTTTCACTCCCTACTTGTTATATTATGAACATTCCTATGATAGTAGAGAGTTTATGATTTTGATGTGTTAAAGTTATCTATGAGAAATGTGAAATGTAAGTTGAGGTTTTATACCTAAAGTGTTAGTAGTTGGCTAACCTATAAAGTTAATGAGCTATTTTCATAAACAAGAGTATGAGTTTGATCATTTGAGTAATACTTTAAGTTTCGGGACGAAACTTATTTTAAGGGGAATAGACTGTAACACCCCATATTTTTATACCTGATTAGTAATTAGTTATATTATTTTAATTTATAAAAAAAATATATTTTAAAATACCCTTTTATTGAATATATTTTTGTTTCCCATTTGACTTTATCTTAAAAGTGGTCAAAGAACTAACTCCTAAATTTCCTAGGTTAAACACCATAATAGAGTTGTCTAACTATTATAAAGAGACGACGTAACATCTGCATAGGGGAATATATTTATCAAATATGTTTTTTTCTCTAAAAAAAGAGAGAGCATCTCTCTCTAAAACTCAAGGTTTAGAGAAAGACAGGAACTAAAGTAGTCTCCAGAAACACAAACAAAATTAGAACTACCCAACACCTCCCCCCCAGAACTAAAAGTTAGCCTTCTAAAGTCTAAAAATGACATAGCCACCTTTAACACATCCTCTAAATGGTGTAAACTATGAACCAGTTACATTAAGAAGAATGGGAATTCGCATTTTAAAGGAAGAAGAAGATACGGGTCCAGAAGACAACAATCTTTTTATAGCAGTCATAGGTAAAGTTAAAGATCTAAGAGATTTCCAAGAGGAAGAAATAAGAGAATGGGTCCTTATCCACTGGCTAACATATGATGAAATAAGAGTCAAAAAGGTAGGAAAACTTTTCTTTTTCCTTTGTTCTGATGCAAGAGACAGATCCAACCTAGCAACCCTAGGCTCAGCGAATTACCAAGGAGCTCTTTTCCTTTTCACGAAATGTCAACCAAGAACCTCTTTTAGATCTCTAACTTTCCTTAGAGCCCCAATATGGGTAAAAGTAGAGGGTCTACTACTGCTCTACAATAAAACACACATTGCTAGGAAAGCCCTTGAAAGAATAGGAAGAGTTCTATACTTTGATAATTCATCCACAACTCAAGGAATTAAGGACTACAAAAGAGCAAAGGTAGTTATCCCGATTAACAACCCTCTAATCTCAGGGTTCTACTTTGTCTCAGAAAATAATGAACCAGATTGGATAGATCTTCGTTACGAGGGAATTTTCATCTTCTGCGGAAAATGCGGCAGAATAGGACATAGGAGACCAAGATGTCGTCTACCGTTTGAAGTTTCACAACGTCATTTTGAAATGGTCATGGAAGACATAGGGCAAGGTGTAGATCAACCCCTAGTTTCACCAACATTCCAACCACTTTTCACAAACAAGTTGATTGGTCTAAAAAGGGTTGAAAGAAATAGAACAACCAATGTCAGCTTGGTGGATTATTCATGGGATAGGGACGAAGAAGGAGATAGTCTGTCAGAACATACTGTTTCGGATCATGAAGATAATATTGGAAATGGCAACAACAATAATGATCATTCGCAAAACACTTCAAGCAGTTCGGATAACTCAGATGATCAAAACAATAACAACAACAACTTTAATCAAGAGGTTTCATCTATCGCACTACAGAATCATAACTCATCCCAAGAATAATCAGCAAAAAGAAAGAGGCCAGAAGGAGAAGCGTCGCAAAAAACCGGGAAAAAATCCAGATTACAGGACTCACACTCGCTGAAATGGGGAGCCAAAAAGACACGTGGAAAAAGGAGAGCAAATCCAACTCAGGTTAAGAGCACTGCAAAGAGGAGGTGCATTACACGCAACATCACGATCCACGCGCTAGAAGGGAGGTCTTTAAGCAAGGAGACTTTTGAGCCCGCAAATATCTCACTCTATCCAGGTATTCAAATCCCCAACTGCTTTATTAATGTCAACTCAGTGGATTACCACAATACCCCTATGTCAGCTCTCATATGGCTTCATATAATTAGGGATATTTGGGTAATCCACTGCATGGCTAAGATGCCTAACAATAGACATGTGCATATACTCAGCCATTTACTCCTTGCTCAACCAACTCCCGTAATAGCTATAGCTATCTTCCTCAGTTACTTCTCCTCTGTTACTAAAACCAGAAATACTACTACTTCCACTCCACTCTACTTAAACAATTTCCCCACAAAAAAAGGAATTATTTCTCTCACAAGTACCTTTCTTTCCAAAATTTATTCCCCAATGGAGCCCCACTTTCAAGTTATCCTCCCTCACATTTCACCATCCCAGATATTCCCTTTAATGGACCAACCAATTTCTCCCCCGCCACGTCAGTTCTACCATGAAGAAGAGGTTAATCTTGCTGATATATTCACCTCAGTCAATTTAAACAATGCAGACAGACTGTATATCCCTCTTGACCCATTTGCTGATCCTTTTATCCCATTTGGGTCTCTAGAATATTTGGATGCAAATAATATTTTACTCAACCACCCACCTTTATTGAGAAGATACTCAACCCAATTGATGAAAGCCCATCTATAAAAAACAATTCTTCAGTTCTTGATCTTGACAACCTTAAATTTGAACCATGGGATGAACTAGCCCAAATTTTAAACCAAGCTAAACCAAAGGGTTTTGATGAAATTCCTTTTCTGGCCCAAGAAGAAACAGTTGATAACTTTGAAAGCATCACAAAATTTGCTCTCTCACCTAACAACAACCTCATTCCAGCCCCACCAAATTCACCTAGTTCCACAAATTCATTCACCTCTGCTAATTCTGAGTTCCCTATACAAGAGACCCTAATGGAGCTATTTGAGGATCTTAACAAGTCTCCACCACCACCCCCACCAAATACCCCAAATAATATTACCAACTTGGACCAAAACTTTTCTGCTGGTTATCAAAACAAAGGAAAAGCCAAAAGGAGAGATGAAGATGATAGGGTCCATCCTTGGGCTCCTAAGGGGTTCCTGGTCCAAAACATATTTACTGCAAGTTCAAGCCTACCAAGTACTTTAACCAAAGAAAAAACCCTCACCTTCTCAGAATATGCCCAGTTCCCAGTTCTCATTTCAAAACCTGCCATTGGGCCCCCAAAAAGGAAAACCTGTTCTACCTTTGTAATTCCGGACCTAAACATAATTCCTTTTGAAAGTGAAAACAAAAACAGTTCTCAAGTCAGGAAGAGAAAGAAAGTGCAAAAGAAGGACAAAGGAAAAAAACTACTCAAGTTTGGCCTTAGTGACGAAGATGAAGAGGAAGTTAAAATCAAGAAGCTGGCAGATCTTACATTTTCAACAACTGCGAAGAGTGCGACTGTACCTAATCAGTCTTCACCCCCAATATGAGTCTTTTCAGTTGGAATTATAGGGGTCTTAGCAACATCTCAGCCCCTGTCAATCAGTTTATATGTAATGTTGCTAGTTCTTTTAGTATAGATTTTATCTTCCTTTGTGAAACTAAGTGCAATGTAAACTACCTTGAACCAATTTTCTTAAACCTTGGGTTCAATGGCTGTGTAGGAGTAGACGCTCAAAACAACAGTGGAGGGTTGTTCCTCTGTTGGTCTAAGCGTGTAGTAGTTAGTTTAATTTCTCTGTCCAAGAATGTAATTGTATGCAAGGCTTCTGAGCCTTCTGGCTATAATTACTTCGTTGCTTTCGTTTACGGATCGCCTTACATAAGTGAAAGACAGCAAGTATGGGACAATATTACTACTCTGATGATCTCAAACCCTGGTAATTGGATCTTACTAGGAGACTTTAATCAAGTGGAACATAACAATGAAAAATTAGGAGGTGCAAACAAAATACAAGGAGCAAAAAGATTCATTGATTGGAAAATAGAGAACAAATTGTTAGACATTCCTTACCATGGTGTGAACTACACTTGGACTAACAACCATCAAGGAAAAGAGGTTATTTATGAAAGACTAGACAAAGCATTTTGCAATGATGAATGGAAATTCAATCACACAGAAGCTCATGTTACAAACCTTCCTATTCTACTTTCTGATCACAACCCAATCATTCTAGATTCCAGTCCTCAAAAGAAGAAAAGAAAGAGGCCCTATAGACTCGAAAGTTGGTGTCTGGAAAAAGAAGATTTTCATAACAAAGTTGTTCAAATTTGGAAACAAGTTTATCAAGGTTCAGCAGCCTTTACTTTACAAAGAAAACTTGAAGATTTCCTAAACTTTACCAAAAACTGGTGCATTGATTATAAGAGAATCATGAAAATAGATTGGCAACAAATCAATAAGAATCTCACAAGGGTACAGAGCAATATTGTCAACCAAGATGACGCAAAAAAGGATCTAATAGAAAGAGAGGAGACTCTTATTTCCATAGAAGAAAAATGGAAATCCTGGAAACAAAGATCAAAATCGAGGTGGGATAGTTTAGGAGATAAAACTACAGCCTTCTTCTACAAGAGTGTTAAAACAAGATCTTCTAGGAATGAGATAAGGTTTATGACAACGGAGGAAGGAATTCAGTTTTCCTCGCAAACAAGTATCAAAGATCATTTCCTTTCATCTTACAAAAAGTTATATGAAAGACCAGAAAATGAGGAACCAATTCTGTATACAGATACACTCCTAGAAAACCTTCCTCATCTTAGTCAAACACATATTCAGATACTTTCTCAACCTTTCTCTGAAGAAGAAATCAAAGTCTGCAGTTTTCAACTCAAAGCCTCTTAAATCCCCAGGTCCAGATGGTATTCCTCCATCTTTCTTCCATCAGAATTGGGAAACAACAAACAAAAGTGTGTACCAGAGTGCCCTTGATTTCTTCAATAATGGCTTTCTCCTCAAGGAAATGAACAAGACGTACATTGCCTTAGTTCCTAAAGTTGCAAGACCCCAACAAATTAAAGACTTCAGACCGATTAGTCTCTGCAACTCAACCTATAAAGTAATCTCAAAGGCAATAGTTGGAAGGTTGAAAACTATTCTAGGGGACCTAGTGGGAGAATTCCAAAATGCCTTTGTTCCAGGAAGACAATTGACAGATAACTGTCTTATTGCCCATGAGGTGATAAATTGGATCAAAAAGAGGAAAAAAGGCACTCTTTATGCAGGACTTCTGAAAATTGACTTAAGCAAAGCTTACGACAGAATCAGGTGGGACTTTATAGAAGCTATCTTAAAGAAAATGGGCTTCCCTGGATCTTGGATCCAGTGGATAATGCAATGTGTTACCACTGTTTCTTACTCAGTTCTGGTTAATGGTGAACCAATAAGATTCTTTAAGCCTTCAGCGTGTCTAAGAAAAGGTGATCCTCTATCCTCTTATCTATTCATTCTTTGCATGGAAACCCTTTCAACAAAGTTAGTTGCAATCCAAGCAACAAAGGATATACAAGGTTTAAAGATCTCAAGGTCTGCCCCTTCCCTCACACACTTATTCTTCGCTGATGATGCTTTGTTCTTTTTCAAAGCAATTCCTAAAAGTTGTTGGTCTCTTAAGAACCTTCTTCAAGAGTTCTGTTTGAAGTCCGGAGAATTGATAAACTATGGTAAATCACAAGTTTTATTCAGCCCAAATACGCTAAGAAGATTCATCAGTATAATAAGGAAACCTCTAGGGGTCAAGGATGTAAAGGAAGTTGGAACTTACCTTGGGTGTCCGATGGAAGTTGATGGTAGGAAAACTACTCCTCTCAACGAAATATTACAGAAAGTTCAAGATAAGATAATTTCTTGGAAATTTTTACACACATCCCCCTCTGGTAAACTAATTCTCATAAACACAATTTTGGCTTCTCTGGCTGCCCATGTGATTTCTATCTACCTTCTCCCTGCCAAAATAGAGAAGAAAATCACCTCAAATTTCCTAAGATACTGGTGGGCTTCGTCTCAAGATAAAAAGCCAATCTATTGGAAAAAGAGATCAGTCCTAGAATCTGATAAAAGAGAGGGAGGTTTGAGTCTGCGCAATATCAGAAATATGAATATCTCCTTACTAACAAAACAAGCCTGGAGGGTCCATAACAATAAAACTTCTCTCATCCATAGACTCTACCAAGCTAAGTATCACAATGACCCTCTTTCCGCAACTCTTAAAAAACAGGAAACCTTGCTCAACTTCTTTCGCCTACAGGAGCTTATGGAAAGCTTCGTCTCTACTCAAAGAAGGTTTTTATAAGCAAATTGGGAATGGCAACTCTACTGAGATTGAGGTTGATAGATGGTCAGGTCAAAAAGTCATAAAGATGAAACAAAATACAGTTTGTGGCCCCACTTCACAACTCATCACTAAAGTGGCAGACCTCATTAATGAAAGAAGAGAATGGAAAGCGAGCCTCATCTGGAAAATCTTCCAGAAAGAGGATGCAATAAACATCCTTTCAATCCATATTCCAACTACAGACAGTGAAGATAACATAAGGTGGTCACAAACGAAAAATGGTTCCTACTCGGTCAAGACTGGTTATTGGTACCTCAAACAAAAGGAACACAAACAGCATCAAGGATCTAATATCTGGCACTACTTTTGGAATCTTCAAATATTCCCAAAATGAAAATTTTTCATTTGGAGAATTCTCAACAACGCCCTCCCTACCTCAGAAGGTTTGGTAAAAACAAACATTCAAGTGGATATATCTTGCAAACTCTGCAAAATTTATCCAGAGACTCTGGAGCATCTCTTAAGGGATTGTCAATTCTCCAGCAAAATTTGGTGGACAACAATGGGAATTAGAACCTCAACCCCAACCACAATTCCTCTACAAGATTGGATAACAAATTTTTTGAACCTTTTCAAAAAGAGGAAAGCAGAAAACATAGACCAAGAAAACCACCATGAAGTGGAACAATTCATAGCTACATTATGGAGCATCTGGTTACATGGAAACGAAGTTGTCTTCAGAAATGTCAATCCGAATTTACTAACAATCATGAACTTATTCCGAGATAGCAAAGCTAGAATTTCTGCTTTTCAGAGGAAATAAAACGAGGAAAAAAGAAACGGAAGCACATCATTGGAACACCCCTCAAGGAATCTACAAAGCTTGGAAAATAAGAACTTTGATGGATAGCAGCCAAACTACAATAAGTGATGATGGTTCCTGGAAGGTCAACAAGGAAAATCAAAAAGTAAAAGCAGCTATAGCTTGGATTAATGAGCAAAACTTAAATCTTTATAACACAAGGAGAATCTTCGCTTCATCCTCTCTCCAAACTGAAGCTTATGCTGTCCTCCAAGCTATTAATGAGAATGCAGGGGAAGAGAACCTCAAAATTCAAACTGATAATCTAGAAGTAATCAAAGTACTGAATGACCCAAGGAAAGGAGATAGAACCATCTCTCCAATTATAGATAGTATAAGAGATCTAGCTGTAAATTTCAATTATGTTTGTTGTATTAAGGTAAGTAGAAGTAGTGTTCAAAAGGCTCATATACTTGCAGTTACTGCAAGAAAAGAGAGCCCCTAGTTTTCTTTCTGTTTTTCACCTTGTCAAAAAAAAAAAAAAAACTATTATAAAGAGAGGAAAAAAAAATCTAAAGAAAAGAAAAGGAGAGTGGTGTACTGCTTTCTAACTCCCAAAACCCACGACACCTAGCTTCATATTCTTCATCTTCTACCTCTTCTTCAACTCGTTTCAATCACCATTAAAAGCTACTAAATTCTTGATCAACTATCATCACTCATAAACCACCATTCTTCTTCAACAATTTTCGGTTTTGTGGGTCTGTTCGAAGGAAGATTGTGTTTTTTGGGTTGGAGGTTCCGGGTAGAGAATCGGATTAAAGATCAGTTTTTGGGTCCTTTTATAGTGTAATTTCACCCTCATTACTTTCCTTAATCAAGTAAGTTATAGTCTTAAGTTTTAATTTCGTATTTGGTTGATTATAAGAATTTCGGGTTTTTATTAATTAGGGTTCTTGAATAAATCAAATTGGAGGTTATTGCTATTATGAGAAATTCGTATAATTGGTTCAGGTTTGAGGTTTAGTTTCATTAAACTAGCATGTTTTTCGGATTTAATTTACAATATTATGAGTTTCAAAATTTATTACTAAATTCTTGTTAGTTGGATTATTTGTTAGTTGTTTAGTTCGAATTATTCGTCCAATATTATAGTCGTTGTTTAGTTCAAATTATTCGTCCAATATTATAGTCGTCTGAACAACGAAATTTGTGAGAAATTAATATGAGTTTTATTGTAGTCAAGTGTTAAGTTGCCATCTTGCCATTGTTGTGTATATTGTTGTGATGTTTAGTTGTTGTAGGAAAAATTGTTGGTGAATATCATTTGTTGTCATTAGCCGAGGAGGAACTTGTTTGGCTGCTGACCAAACATCCCCTGTCCCAAATTTTTGGGTGCTACCACATTAGTGTAGTTCTTGCAGTTTACTTAGCTTATTGTTGTTATACCATGTTTAGTCTGTGACTTAGGTTGATCATGGTCATAATAAGACTTTAATAGGAAACTAAAATAAAATAAAATGTAGTATTAGTGATAGTTGTATATTATACATACCTGTTTGCGATTTTGTTGGTATATAGTTAGTTCTTTGTCTAAGTTATATGATTAATCCTTAAAACAGTATGAGTACTAATTTGTGTAGTTGACTTTCATCGACTTTTGGCCTAGTGACTTTTGTGCTCTTTTGAAATAAATTGAGATAAGTTGAGTCGTTTTCGAAACCAGTCAAAGCTCATTAACCATGTTATGTTATTTATAGATGAATTGTGTGAAGTATAGTCTAGTGACTTATACTATTATTATATTGTAGATTACGGGTTCGTAGAGGAACCTTTTTGACTTGAGATTGAGATTTATTGACTGTGGTTGCTGATAAGGTGAGATTTCTTACTTTGCTTGTACAAATGAGTTCAGAAATGTTTTCACATTGTTTGGAAATTTATTTTAACAGTGAGATTGTTTTATGAAGTTTATACTTTGAGATTTAAATTATTCTCGATATTTATATCGAAAGAGGTTATGAGATTATTTATGAGATTTATATTAAAAGGAGGAAGTTCCTCAATGTTACCAAGTTTAATGAAAATGTGGGGTTGCCGGTAAGCGGTATTCCTCGAGTATGGAAGTATGTTGAGTTAACAGTGTCTCAACCGTTTATTTAGTAGTTGGGAGTATATTGATCAATACTCTTGCCATTTGTCTTCCTTCTTGGTACGTTATCAAGTTAGGGGTATGCATACTAGGGACTTTGGTGTTTACCTTATCTAGTGAGCCTAGCTAGCTCATTGGATTTTTATTACTTCCTACTCACAGATTACAAAAGAGTTATATTTGAACGTTTTTACGTAAAAGTTCGAAAAGAAAGAAAGATTGGATTTGAGGTGGTTAGAAAGTTAATACTGTACAACTTTTAAATGAATTTGTAAGATATTCCTATATATCTTACCTGCACATTGAATAGTTTTGTTTTATTATAGTATGAAATCTTGCTCAGCCTTTGGCTGATACTACAGTGTTTAATGTGCAGGTACCTGAAGATAGTTAGCTTTTGGTTGGGTTAAATAGTGCGTTGGATCTTCTTTAGCTTAATAGACTTTAAAAAGACTTCCGCTGTTATTTATTTGACTTTAGAATTTACATTCTGGTTTGTAATAATTAATTACTTTCTATCTAGTTGGTCTGTAATAATTATTTAAAATTTATTGTCTATTATTTTAGTTAGAACCATTAGCCTTGCGCTTATTATTATTAATTATCGCGGCGTAGCACCTTTGGATTTTCGAGTTTATTTATTATAAGATGTTTTTAGAATTATTGGAAATTCAGGGTTGTTACAGAACTAGTAGGCACTTTCGCTTATTATGACACTTGAAATCGACCCAAATCACCCTACATCGCATCTCGGGATCCTTGAGGATCCCCAAAATATTTTTTAACCCCATCAAAAAGTTTAAAAGGTAGAAAGTTACAAAATTAAAAACCTACTATTTCTTACCTTTAGGAATATTGTTATTAAAACTATTAAATTTTAATGTATCTAATTTATAAATATGTTTAAATAAAAAAAAAAGTTTTTTTTTTACAAAAATATAAATTCCGTTCCAACAGGTCCAAAACCGGACCGAACAGGAAAATTTCAGGTCCAGACCGGACCGAAAATTCCAGGTCCAAAATTTTTGCAGATTCCGATCCACCGGTCCAGCCGGTTCCGGTCCGGTCCGGTCCTAGACCCATGAACACCCCTAAGTAAGCCATACTGCATTGTTTGATTTGATGTAATTGAAAATGGATAGGTGGTTATGACTATATCAACTGATGTTATTTAATCCAATTGTTTCAAGTAGACAAGGGATATATAAGTTGTTGGTCGGAGCTTTTTCCTAAAAATTGTCTTACGGCTTCAAGTTGTAATTGTTATATTCATGTGGTGTAGTGGATGAGGATCGAAGACTTTTTAAACCGATACAAACAAGGGGTTGTTGTACATGATGAGCTATTACAATGTTGTTTAGTTGGAGGGTTTAGAGGCAGACGTTTCTCATTTCTTTTTTGCCTGAAATAGTTAATAATATTTACATATGTCATTACAACAAGTAATGAATAAAGAATAAGCTTTATTGTCTTTCTATATGGTACCTCTAGGTTTTTTCTTATTTTTTCACAATCCTTGAACTTGCAAAATGTTCGATAACTTTAATTACTTATTGTAAACACATAATGGTGTCTCCCCATTTAAGGATCCGATGATGAAACATACCACAGTCTTAATTGGTCCGACCCAAAGGGGGAACAGTCTGAAAAACCATCCCAAAACCATTTCGAAAAGTGTTAAAGTCCTTTTTTAAAGCCCAATTAATTATTCATGATGATTAATTGTCTTTTTTGAGTCCAATCCTTTGAAAAGCCCAATTAATTGTTTAATAAAAATTAATTGTTTTATTTTAATAAAAAAATATTTTCAAAAGATATTTTTTATATAGTTAAAATCAGATTTTATCCCGTAAAATCAGATTTTCGGAATTAAAGGATAAAAGAAAATCTTTTAAAACGCGTTTTAATAAAGCTGGCAAAGGCACGTCAGGAGCTACCAGCTTGTGCCTTGCGCCTGGCGCACGTCTGTGCGTCAGGCGCAGCTTTGTCCACCTGTGTCAGGTGCACTAATCTGCACCTGACACGTGGATTTCTGACTCACACAGAGTCCTGCGTCAAGCGCAGTGCTCTGCGTGAGACGCGGCTTTTCTTTCTTATCTTTTTCTAAACGCGTACCACGTGTACGCTTTCTACTGGGCATGCCGCGTCATGCGCTTGACACGTCAGCCTGCGCCAGACGCAGCTGGCGCGTGAGGCGCAGTGCCGTTTTTCGTATAAATACACCTGATTTTCGTATAGATTTCAGAACGGATTTTTCACATTAACACACTTCGAACTCGACGAATACCTTACGAACCTCTCTACGAAACACAGAACCTCCCTACAAAACTCATACTTTCAAACACAAACACATTCAATCTACATATTTGAATACACATTCAGATTCTCAGGCTTCACGATTGCTCGTCCCGAAGGTTGTCAATCTCGCAGACCTAAGCCACGGTATAATCATGAGGTTCCTTAAATTAATTTCTATTTTTTATATTGAAGTTACTAATTGTTTCTTTAATGATGTAGATCTTTAATATAAAAATCGTGCCTTTGTATATTCTAATCCCTTTTCTATACTTTATTTTATATTCATATTATTATTATTCATGCCTATTCATATTATATGTTTGCCTGATTACTCTATGCATATTATATGATTGTCCTGCATTATTGCTTCTATCACCCACATATTATTATTGTTAATCAAAGACCTAAAGAACTGTTCTAATATTAATCAGATTAATTTGGACAACCTGCTAGGTTCCTTGTTAATTGATTGCATAATAACATATCACTAAAAAATTAGTCTTTTTATGTGTTTCTTGAACCAACTTAGACTAATTATCTTTAGGGTTCTTAAAACATTATTTAGTTATTCTTTTGCATAAACATTGACATGAATCGATATTTAATAGATACCAGCAATGGGCAACATGGTTCCTGACTGTGTTGTACCCTTACCCACCCGAACTCAATCTTTGGTTCATTTTGACCATTTATGGAGTCTAGATGGGGAAATCTACATTGGATAAGTCCCTAATTTATCCCTACGGTTTTCCAATATCCAATTAGGCTTATGAGTCTTCCTTTAAAGATTTGTTGGCGACTTCAAAACGTTTTCAATACAAAAACCTTTACAGTGGGGTAGTCAAATACAAATACGCGCTCATCCCGCGTAGGTGAAATAAAAACACGCCTACAATTTAGCGACTCCACTGGGGAGGATTTTAAAAAATTAATTTTTTTAAATGAGTAGGTGAAACTCGAAAAATACGATTCATACTCTTTTTATGCTTTAGAATGACATTAGTGTTTTGCATATGCATGGCTATTGTTTAAGCCACCATAAGGACAATCTACCTTGCCTCATTAGCACATGTTCTATGTGTGAGGTCACCCCCGGGGGGTTTGCGCTTTGTCCTTCCAAAAAGCTTCCTGAGCGATAGTATTGGATCTTAGTTATAAGCAAACCTACCCAACCATGACATTATTCTCTTGTTCCTGACTTGAGAACTGGAGTGCGTCTTACACGTGGCCACCTCTTTAAGCAGGGGTACGAAGCATGGGATCAATCTCTTAGTCATGGACCCTTTCAGACTGAACCTAAACCTGACCAATAGTTTCAAATATAGAACTGGACTTTAGGTTGGAACTTTTGCATCCATGTTATATGACATTTACCTGTGCTTACAATTCTTGCCTGTTAGTATCCTGTCAAATTGTCATTATTATGCGTCGTTCCAAAAAATCACGTCTAAACAAAATCGTCAATCGACCAAAACTTCGCCTAAATCCCCGAAAAAAATATGTCGGGGGAGTAGTGCGCCAAGCGCATTAAGTTGCGCCTGGCGCACTACTCCCGCGCCAGACGCATGACTGTGCGCCGCGCGCAGCAATGCAGCGCGGCACGCAGTCCGTGCATCGCATGCTTTTCGTTGATTTATTCGTCGTGGTGGTCGATCCTATGTTCATTTTAGGGGTCTCACCTAATTTAAACAATAAAAATCAGTCTTTTCATGCAAGGTCGAGTCTGTCAAAAAAAAAAATGCATCTAGGGAAAAATGGTCATGGTAGAGTTAGGAATGTCATGCATATCTACTTCTCCCTACTGTTCAACAAATCCCCCTATCAATTCTACCCAATCTTACCTTACCATATTCAATCAATTTCAAAAACTTACATTTTTCAAATATCAATCCTACATCCTCTTCTATTCTACCTTTTTCAAAAGGCATTTACTAAACACCATCATACATGACATTCAAAAAAAAAAAATTTCAAAATCAATCCATCATCTTTTCCTAACAAAAGATAAAAACAAAGGGTTCCTTTCAAATACAAATTTCGAAAAATTTTAAGCCCAGTCCAAACACCTTCATACAATCCAAACAACTCCATTCAATCCATTTGCATTCATTCTAGGCCCATACGCATTAGAGTCCATCTCGCATTCATTTAGGCCCATGTGCATTTCGAGTCCATACATTCACTAGCATTAGAGTCAATCTTAGGCCCATATAAGTCTAGCTCATGTCAAAATCTAGGCCCATTTGCATCTTTATGTGAACCCTAGTCTACATCAACCCCAGTCCAAGTCTAATCCAAGTCTATTCCAATTCAATGTCAAGTCCATGTGCATCTTCAAGTCTAACTTCAAACCAATATAGGACTAAGTCCAAAATTAGGTCCATATAAGGCCCAACTCATTTCCTAAGTCTAGTCGAGTCCATTTCCAAACCTATATAGGACGAAGTCCAAACCATTAAGCCTAGCGAAGCTAGCATCCTTTTAAGACCATAACGACGCCCGTTGACTTAGCGAAGCTAGTCACCCTTAAGACCATAACGGCACCCTTTGCCCTAGCGAAGTTAGTCACATTTAAGACCATAATGGCACCCTTTAGACCTAGCGAAGCTAGTTACCCCTAAGGCCATAAAAGCACCCTCCGAGTTTAGCGAAGCTACTCCCACCTTACATCTAATAGCAGTCCAAGTCTAGTGAAGCTAGTTTACCTTAAGTCCATAATGGCCCAAAACCTTTGATTCTAGCGAAGCTAGTCCATTTTAAATCCATAAAACCCCAAATCATCGAGTCTGGCGAAGCCAATTCCCCCCTAAGTCTAGCGAAGCTAGCATAGGATATCCTTTTGAGTCTATAGTCTGCTTGTTCACCTGTAAGTTCAAAGTCTAGTCCAGTCTGCTTGCATAGTCCAGTCTAGTCCAATCCAGTCCACATCTGCATATGCATATAGTTAGGCCTATGTCAGCATCATAACCATAATCATACCTATTTCTAATTATTTTCCATTTCCATTTCCACTTTCATCTTCATTTCTCATCTCTCATTTCCATTTCCATTTCCATTTCTCCATCCCTCATCCCATTTCTTATTTCGAAAATCCTTTCTTAAAACTTATAAGCGAGGTCCACTCGATTCTGTTCATGACCGGTCGAGAGATTATAACTTCGGAGCTTATAAAGGAGGAACAAAATGTGAGCCTACTCTAAAGCTCATCAAGCGCACTATCACCACCCCGACTTGATTTAGAGTCATGAAGATTACTTTTTGACCGCCTTCACAATAGAGGCGCGATCACTTCTATAGGATCTACCGCCTTCACCTTAGAGGCGTGATCACTTCCACAAGATCTACTCCGAACCCTGCACCTAAAACAAAATCCAAAAGGTGCAACCTACATTTATACCGCGAATTCCAACAGAATAATTACATCTGACATCTAGTGTCAAATACCAACACTGCGCGGCGAAACATGATCCATGACAATAAACTCTTAATACTTGCTACAACGAGAGTCAGTATTACCAGCAACCCTTTTTAGCGTAGTGCATCAACAATTCGAAGGCTTAGTCTTTTATTTCTGGTTTCCTAGGATTAGTCAGAGAGTCCTTACCCTAAGCCATTTATGTCTTTTCCCATTGAGTTTATGTCATTATAGGACTTCATCTATCATAGCCTTTCCGTTTTCATTTCATTTTATTTTTCATTTTCATTTTCATTGGCCTTCCATCATTCTATTTATGCTTCTAATTCAATGATGAAACTTAAATCACCTAACGAACTTGACTAATAATAATAATAAAAAGAGATCTGAAATAAAAAAGGGAGAAAAATGAATAAAAGGACATACTTTGGATTAAGAGTTATTCCCCTCTTCCCTCCATCATCCATAAACCATCATCTCCATTAGCCAAATAAATCATATAAAATCAAAGCTCCACAAATAACCATCAAACCTTTCAATAACCTAAACCAAATACTTGTGTGCAAGCCTTACTACATAAAAAAAGAATCAATCAATGTCTGGCAATAATAAACAAAGTGAAAAAATTCAAAGTGCGAAAAAAAAGCAAAAGCAAAGGAAAAAGCACAGGACAAAAATAAAAGAGTCAAAAAGAAAAAAGCCAAAGGCAAATGAATAAAAAGTCAATCTAGGGGGCTTGCACACAAGTTCCACCCCTCATAATCCTTCAATTCATCAAACTTTTAATCCATATATTTCAAATCGATGATCTCCATTAGCCCAACCAATTAAACCTTCATCTAAACTCCAAGCCCGCTAGGTTGAAAACTCGAAAGGGCGGCCTTGGCAAAAGTTAGGGCACAAAAAAAATATATGATAAAAAAAAGAAATCAAATCCAGAACTACGAATGGTCTGATTCCGCAAGGATACGTAGGAATCCTCATCTCGAGGTCCGACCGCTTCAATAAAAAAATTAGTCATGCTCTAATGTTTTGATTTTCTAGAATTTAGGAGCATATCCTTTCTAGATCCCGACATAGACTCGAGTGTGAACCTAGCCTCGTCAAAGCCATTTCCCACCTACATTGATTTAAGTCATAAATTTAAGCTTTTTATTTTTCAATCCAAGCTCTCCTTTTCCCTGAAGGACTCTCCGACAATGCCATGGTTTCTGGCGATATTTGACTTTGCCTAATCAGCTTCCCAAAGAAGAATCCCCAGTGACAACTTTCAACGTTCAAGACAGATCAACTACATTACAATATCAGATCAAGTACAAGCCTAATTCAAGGCAGGCTCACCCAAAGGGGAGGCTTCCTATATATGTGGTGGTTCCTCCAAATCAAATCAAACTCCCAAAAAGTTGTAATCTGCGGACCTTGTTTACGGACCCCGATTATTTACTAACAACGATTTTTGAAAATCATTCTATCTTTTTCTGATCATTCTACACATCTTCTAGCCTTGTAAAATCCTGACCTTGCATTGCAGCCTTGCAAAACCCTGACCTTGCATTGCATTTCATACATTCTAGTCTTGCATAACCCTAACCTTGCATGACGTGTCATCCCTTAGCTTTGCATAACCTTAATCCTTGCATAGTATCATGTGCATCCTTAGAGAGTCTAAGTTTGCATTATTGCATCATTATGTGCTTTGTCTGAGTTGTTTGCACCTATCTGCTAACATCTTCTTCTACATGTAATCATATTGCTTGTAGTTATTGTCCTGCATACTAACTTTATTTTGCAGAGACCGGCATATATAGATCAGTTCTAAACTGCAAAGCGTTTAGAATCGTTCTTCGTCCCGACACCGTATACTTTGACTTTCGGTTTCCTGAACCTCAGTCAAAGTGGGGGCTTCTGTAGACACATAATCGTGTCTCCCCATTTAAGGATCCGATGATGAAACATACCACGGTCTTAATTGGTCTGACCCAAAGGCAAAGCAATCTGAAAAACCATCCCAAAACCATTTCGAAAAGTGTTAAAGTCCTATTTTAAAGCCCAATTAATTATTCATGATAATTAATTGTATTTTGAGCCCAATCCTTTGAAAAGCCCAATTAATTGTTTAATAATAATTAATTATTTTATTTTAATAAATAAATATTTTCAAAAGATATTTTTTATATAGTTAAAATCAGATTTTATCCCGTAAAATCAGATTTCCAGAATTAAAGGATAAAAGAAAATCTTTTAAAACGTGTTTTAATAAAGCTAGCAAAAGCACATCAGGAGCCAGGCTGGTGCGCCTAGCACACCAGCTTGCGCCTGGCACACGTCTGTGCATCAGGCGCAACTTTATCCACCTGTGTTAGGTGCCCTAACTGACTCACACAAAGTCCTGCGTTAAGCGCAGTGCTTTGCGTGAGACGCGGCTGTTCTTTCTTATCTTTTTCAAAACGCGTACCACGTGTACGCTTTCTACTGGGCATGTCGCGTCATGCGCTTGACACGTCAGCCTGCGCCAAACGCAGCTGGTGCGTGAGGCGCTGTGCCGTTTTCCGTATAAATAGACCTGATTTTCGTACAGATTTTAGAACGAATTTTTCACATTAACACACTTCGAACTCGACGAATACCTTACGAACCTCTCTACGAAACACAAAACCTCCCTACAAAACTCATACTTTCAAACACAAACACATTCAATCTATATACTTACATACACATTCAGATTTTCAGGTTTCACGATTGCTCGTCCCGAAGGTTGTCAATCTCGCAGACCCAAGCCACGGTATAATCATAGGGTCATTAAATAAATTTTTATTTTTTATATTAAAGTTACTAACTGTTTCTTTCATGATGTAGATCTTTAATATAAATATCGTGCATTTGTATATTCTAATCTCTTTTCTATACTTTATTTTATATTCATATTATTATTATTCATGCCTATTCATATTATATGTTTGCCTGGTTATTCTATGCATATTATATGATTGTCCTGCATTATTGCTTCTATCACCCACATGTTATTATTGTTAATCAAAGACCTAAAGAATTGTTCTAATATTAATTAGATTAATGTGGACAACCTGCTAGGTTCCCTGTAAATTGATTGCATAATAACATATCACTAAAAAATTAGTCTTTTATATGTTTCTTGAACCAACCTAGATTAATTATCTTTAGGGTGCTTAAAACATTATTTGGTTATTCTTTTGCATAAACATTGACATGAATCGATATTTAGTAGAAGCTAGCAATGGGCAACATGGTTCCTGACTGTGTTGTACTCTCACCCCCGAACTCAATCTTTGGTTCATTTTGACAATTTATGGAGTCTAGACGGGGAAATCTACATTGGATAAGTCCCTAATTTGTCCCTACTATTTCCCAATATCCAATTAGGTTTATGAGTCTTTATTTAAAGATTTGTTGGCGACTTCAAAACGTTTTCAATACAAAAACCTTTACAGTGGGGTAGTCAAATACAAATACGCGCTCATTCCGCGTAGGCGAAATAAAAACTTGACCTAAAATTTATCATTAATAACGGATGTTAGAATGACATTAAATGGTTTACCTACCACCTTTTCCCTTTTCTATTTGTCTGTTATTTTGTTGATTGGAAAATAGTGGTTTCCCTCCATTTCATTCACTGATATTCAGAACTCTGTTCATCTTTGTTGAAAGCAAAGAATTAAGATCAATTAATGATAAATCCCAAAATCTTGACCTAAAATTTCCCCGTTAATAAATTCATTTGTGCGCTGCGAACGAAGCGTTGGGTAGAAGTTGTGCAACTGGACTTCAAAGAAATAAAAATGGAAGTTTTTTGCAAGATTATCCAAGTACATTATCGTTTCATAATCTAATAGACCTCCTGTACACATGCCTCCATCAAGTCATTCCAGGGGAAGGACAAGCAAGCAGCCCCCAAGCCAACCACCTGCCACTTAAACTGTTCCAAACAAGTACTTATCAAGTGAATCAAGGGCAAGGACAAGTAAGCAGCCCCATAAGCCAACCAACTTAAGAGGGTATCAGTCCCAAGTGAAGAAAATTTATGGAAAGGATGGGAATGGTAAATTAAGTTATGAAGTTTCTCCCATTTGTCTAACATGATGTGGTTTTTGCTATGTAATCTTATTAGCTAAATATCATGTAATGTGCTGTACTTTTTGGTAAATACTTGTCAACAATCCATTTTGATGTTCTTTACGCATTCATGTTATTCCAGTTATGTAATGAATGTTGATGTCTTTTTTTTTAAGCATATCAAACTCTTACGAGAGAAGATTCAACTTCTGGCTTGTAATATGATTGTTCTGCTCATATGGTTTGGTTTGGGGAGCGTACGCGGCAACTTGACTGTGCTCATGTTGAGTTTTTGAGGGGAGTTGCTAACCCTCTTGGCATTAGGGTACTTGGAATGAATATATCTTGATTTGTTAGTTTGATATAGCGCCTTAGCTATGGTGTCTTGCAAACTTACACATTTCTAAATAGCATGTCACACAAATTTGCTATTCATGTTTAGTATACTCGTAACCTCTGGTAATTGTTCTGCTCTCTAAAGTTTGTTAGTTTTGATGTACTTGCATTGAACTTTTATGTTTTCATGAATCATTTGTTCTAGTTATGTAAATGCTGATAATGCCACATATGTTCCATGATTCAGGTGAGTGATAATATGGATCCTAATGAGCTACTACTAGTTAAGCTCATTGACATTCTAAACCCTCAAAACAAGTCTGGGAGGATTACAGTGATTGGCAGGATGGAAGCTGAGAATATGAGGGTAGAGCTTCTGCATCTTATTAATTAGGGAAGTACGTCGTGCTGGTCATATTGTAACTTGGGTTAGTAATCCATTGAATGGGAACACCATCAAGGCTCCATCGGGTTTCTCAAATCAAAACCATGTCTTTTGATTTTATCAGGGTATGTCCAGCTTAACTTTTACTTTACCAATAAGTGCAAACTGATATTATGATGCTTCTACCTCTGACTGTTGTCTTACAAGATTTGTGGGAAGTGAGATTGTTCTTTATAGTTACCTTGGTTGGTAATTGTGGACAAAACCAATATCATGGAAATAGCATGCTGAAACCATTTGTATATTCCCTGCTTAATTGGTCTGTGATATTTCTAACTTTGTAGTTGATGAATAATTCATATATAGTTAATAATTCATATATAGTTGAAAACATCACATCATTTTATCATCTGACTTGTTCATGCCCGTTATTTCTTTTGACTAAAGATAAGATGGTAATTGGCTAAATTCTTAGCTGCTATTATAGAAAATTTCCTCAAGTCTGCTAAGATTTGTTTTTCCGGTTGTGAAACAGGTGGCGACCTTCAAGCAAGTCCGCCAAGAGTGGAGTGGGCGTCTGCTAATGAATAACTGCAAGGAAGTAAACGTAAACTACCCTCTTGGGGATGCGAGGAAACCCCCTCCGACGCTCAAGTTAGTATTGCGTCTGTGAAGGATTTAGAGAGAGAAAGTAGGGAGATAGAGAGAGAATAATGGTGTTCAGAATGTACTTGAAGAATTGTTAGTTTGATGCCTTGAATCTCATCAAACGGAGTTTTCGCAGGCCCACCCGGTCAGGTCGGGCAGGTTCGCCCGACCGGACAGGGTCGCTCGTCCTCAGCAGGCTCTTAAGGTAAGGCGCCCGATCAGGTCGGGCAGGCACGCCCGATCGGGCGTCCTTCGCGAATCACGACCGGACGAACAGCCCCTGATCGTGCCCGAGACATCAACAGGTTTGAAGAAATTGACCGCCCGATCGGGCGGCTGGGTTTTTTGCGCGACTTGGCGATTTCCGAATTGGATTCTTTTTTAGGGTTTTGTGCGGGGTTCCTTATGTTATAAAAGGCCCCCTTGGTATTCATTATTTTGACACAACTTAGGAAACACTTTGAGCCTCTAGAATTTAGGACTCCTTGTAATTATTTTCTCTGTTTTTCTCCATCATAGTGAAGAAGCTCGAATCTCCCACTTGTGGACATAGGTCTATTTTGACCGAACCACGTAAATCCTTGTGTCCTTTTTTGTTTATTTTCTTTATTGCTTTTCTCATCCTTATTATTTCATTGACTTGTTCCTCATTAATCAAACTACAACACCCTGTTTCCTAACAAACTGGTATCAAGAGCTTGGTTGTTTAAGATCTTAGGCGTTTATAGAACGAGTTTGATTCAATTATGTCAATGAAATTCGATATTGAGAAATTTGACAAGCAAGTAAATTTTGGCCTATGGCAATTGAAGATGAAAACCATATTGGTTCAAAGTGGCTGTCACAAGGCTCTTGAAGGTGCATCAAAAAGGCCTTCGGGTATGACGGATGACAAGTGGGAGGAGATCGATTTGAAGGCACTCTCGGCGATTCATTTATGTCTATTTAATGAAGTTTTGAGAGAGGTTGCCAAGGAGACGACTGTTGCGGGTTTGTGGTTGAAGTTGGAGTCACTTTATATGACAAAGAGCGTGACCAACCATCTACTACTCAAATCTAGACTTCATTTTCTCAGTCTAGAAGAAGGTAAACCGCTTGAGTCTCATTTAGATGAATTCTTCTCTATTATTATGGATTTGCAAAACATCGATGTTGAAATCGATGATGAGGATATGGCTATTAGGTTGTTGTGTTCTTTACCGCCTTCGTATAAGCATTTTCGAGATACTTCATTGTATGGTAGAGATGATTTGAGTTTGCATGATGTTAAGGATGCCTTAACTCAGAGAGATTTAATTGACAATAAGTTGGTTAATAAATCTAATAATTCTGCTCAAACTAATGCTTTGGTTGCTAATGGTGGAAAAAACTTTGGCAAGAATAAAATCTGTAACTATTGTCATGTGAAGGGTCATATCAAAGCTGAGTGTTGGAAAATGAAGAAGAAGAATGGGGAAAAGTCCAATGAGGACCAATCCGCAAATATTGCCAACGATGTCTTTGATGATGGTGTTACACTTTAGGGTTACAGGATTTGGAGCTGCGGTTTCTACGATCTCTTCATGGTTGGTGCCCTTTGAGATCTCTTGGTGAAACGAGAAACCGTGTGGATTTTTTGCTATGTAGTCTATGATAGATTGCTTTTGAGTTTGTAACAAATTATCAATTTTTGGTTATGCATTAGAATTTGTTCTAGTTATGCTATTTCTTATCTTAATTTGGTACTTTTGTGTTTTGTTAAGTATAATTGCAATTTAGAAATTATTGATGTCAATTGGTTTCTAGAACTGTTTTGAGTTTGTTGTTGAGATGAAGAAGTGTTTGAAGAGAGTTTGGTCAATTTGAATAAGCATGCTTGGTGTTGGTGGCTTTATACTCTCAATCTAGGCCATGTGATGGTTTCGTATACGGAGTTTTGTGTTCGAAGACGCATGGGTACACAATTATATAAGATGTCCGTTTTTTCTTGATTGCCTAAAGTGAGTAGGCTTATGGAATTTTGTTTAAGGTGGAGGTTCTATGGTTTTTGGGTGAGCATCACTTCTTGGTTCAAGGTGGAGTTATCTTATTTGATCGGTTTCAAGTCAAGGTGGAGATTTGTTAGTTTGATGCCTTGAATCTCGTCAAACGGAGTTATCGCAGGTCCGCCCGGTCAGGTCGGGCAGGTTCACCCGACCGGGCGGGGTCACTGGTCTTCAACAGGCTTTTAAGGCAAGGCGCCTGATCAGGTCGGGTGGGCACGCCCGATCAGGCGTCCTTCGCGAATCATTACCGGGCGAACATCGCCCGATCACTAGTACAAAATCAACGATTTGCGTCAAATGTCAGACCCTCATTTGCGTCGGACATGTGTTCGACGCTACAAGTCTCGACGCAAATGAAGAAGAGATGATCTGCGTCATATCAGGACCTGACGCAGATATTAAACTATTTGCGTCGGACTTAAGCAATGTCCGACGCACATGACCCTTAAGCCCCAGCCCCCAACACCCAGGATGCCAGCTATTTACGTCGGATGCTTCGACACATGCGACGCAGATCAACCAATTTTAATTAAAAAAAGTGAATTTGCGTCGGATTTTGCACTACATCCGACGCAAAAGAGACATTTTAAAAAAAAAAAAATAGAAATTAGTGTCGCCTCTACTGAGCATACACTGCAAATGGCCGTATTGCCAAAACCCAAACTTCAATCACACCAATACTTTCTCAATATAACACAAATTAAGAAACAAAATTCAGTAGCAAACTAAAAAAAAAATTGCGACCATGAATAACACACTGACTTATCCTAGAAATTCTAGAAGAATAATAAAATTAATTACAAAATCATAAAAATTCAAAAAAGAAAAAGTAAGATGAGAAGGATGCTACAAACAGAAAATAACAATGAAAACGGAAGAAAGAAACTTAGATTTGTAATTCTGTCTTTTTCTTTGATTCTATCACCTTAGCATTTCTCTTCGCCATCAGTATTTCATTCATAGGGGAAATTCCCTTATTCAGGAACATCTTGATTGTGTTACTAGTAATCAGAAATCAAATGTTTAATATCTAACTCTGTTTCTCCTCTGTTTCTACTGTCATAGTCATGATTCATCTCTTCCTTATAAAAAATAAGATGTCTGAGTATGTAATAAGCATGCATGAATCGAGCTACATCGACAAAAGCAAAACAAACACCAGAAATATTATTAGAATAAACAAATAAAAAAATAATTTTAAAGAAAAATGAAATAAAAAAGGTAATACTCCTGAGTCTTGAGTCAAACTACTGCAGAGTTCGAAGAAAGCAACATTAACTCAGGATTAGAGCTACTTTTCCGGAAAGATTAATGTAACGACAAATTGATGGCCATGGAGATGAATCAAGACGCTGATGCAGGTTGAAGACGAGAGAGGGATAGAGAGGGGGAAAGAGAGAGGGAGAGAGAGTGACGGCTGAGTTTGAGATAAGGAAATGTGAAATGTTTGTAGGGTTTCAAGATAAACTCCCAAATTAAAAAAGGGGGGGGAGCGAGACCATCTGCGTTGGACGTGTCAAAAGATCGACGCATATCGTTCCACAATCACAAATCGCGAAGTGGGCCTGATATCCATCTGCGTCGGACATTAATTGGATCCGACGCACATGAGTCACACACCCAAATGAGTTAATGTTTTGCGTCGTACATTCATGTAGACCCGACGCACATGAAACATGATTTGCGTCGGACCCCCTTAGTATCCGACGCAAATGGTGCGGCCCTAGCCATCTGCGTTGGTTTGTCAGTTGTGCGACGCAATTTAGGAGACGTAAATCAACGTTTTTCTACTAGTGGATCGTGCCCGAGACATCAGCAGGTTTGAAGAAATTGAGCGCCTGATCGGGCGGATGTCGCCCGACCCGATCGGGCGACTGGGTTTTTTACGCAGCTTGGCGATTTCCGAATTGGATTCTCTTTTAGGGTTTTGTGCGGGGTTCCTTATGTTATAAAAGGCCCCCTTGGTGTTCATTATTTTGACACAATTTATGAAACACTTTTAGCCTATAGAATTTAGGACTCCTTGTAATTATTCTCTCTGTTTTTCTCCATCATAGTGAAGAAGCTCGAATCCCCCACCTGTGGACGTAGGTCTATTTTGACTGAACAACGTAAATCCTTGTGTCCTTTTTTTTGTTTATTTTGTTTATTGCTTTTCTCATCCTTATTATTTTATTGACTTGTTCCGCATTAATCAAACTACAACACCCCGTTTCCTAACAAGAATAGTATCAAATGGCTATTTATAGATGTATTATTCATCCGACATAGTGCCTAATCCTTATACACGTGTATGATTGTGATGTGCATGACATGAGGAAAGATTCCTCTATTTTGTCTTATTAGATGGCCGCCAAAAGTACTGTCGGACAACTTCGTTGAATTGATCTCAAGTGTTGTGTTATGGTTGCCTCTTGATCGCGTTCTGGTATGATGCTCGCAGACATGCTTTTGCGTCCGCTAGCATACTTGGATACTATCCATCCATTTGTTTTTATTTCCTTGGTTTATGCAACCATGACAACAAACTGCTTACTCCATTAGTTAAAAGTGCTATTTATTGTTGGTTATGACTTGTAGTTGGTTCCACTAAAATGAATATTCTGGGTTTGTTGACAAGGCTGATGAGGTTACATCATTCTTTGATGTTCATGATCAAGAAGGAAGCTACCTTGAAGGAGTCAATCTAGAGATGACGGGTCAAAATCTAACGGAGTGTGTCGGAGATGCATGTACCATCACACATGATGATTTGAGCTCTCGTTACGACACACATTGTGATCCAAGACTAAATGTTTCTCAATATCTAAAACTAGCATTAAATATCGCAGAGAGGCTTCTTAGAATGAGACTCGGAGCACTACGTACTCTAGACTCGGGTGCTCCCTAAGAGAATCAAGTTCATGTCCAATATTTCAATTCGGTAAGTTAAATTTATCTTTATCTGACCAGTCCTATATCTCGATAGGAACTTGTGTTTCGTTTACGATTTTGCTACATTTTTTTCCGAACTGTTTTCTTCTTCCTTGTTCATGGATTGTTGTATGCTTTTGGAAGCTATAAACTATAAGATTGTGTCATGAGTTTGATATTAGTTGTCAACATAGTGATTCACATTGTATTTCTCTTCTAGGGTTTAGCTTTTCGTTCTTGTAAATTGGCTTTAACATACTTCCCCAGTTTCACAAAAATATACTCAATTGCACTTAACGCTTGTCAACGTTGAGACGAATCAAAAGGATGCTACATGACTATAGCATAAATGATGGTCAAAGTAGTAAAGATGGATGGTGCCAAAATAATGCAAAGCGGGGGGAGTAATGATTAGCTTGCTTTGTTTTTTTTTTTTTGAAAGGAGCTTGCTTTGGTTAATAGAGAATAAATTTAAATATAAATTTTGTATGAAGGTGAATATAATGATGAATTTACAAATTTTTAATCAGTATATCCACATCATTAACCATTGAATGATTATTTAGTGTTATCATTTTAAAATAAAATATTAATAAATGAAAAGTGTCATTACGCGCTTACGTGGGGCGTAACTCGGACCTAAGAACTAGTTTAATAATCATATGGTGGTATATGAATTATGAAGTTCTTGCATAGTTCCAAATAATTATTGGAGAATTTCTAAAGTATGAAGGTTTTATTATTTATAAGGGGCTTCCCTTTCTGGATGACCTTTTATATTATTAGGGGCTTAAAATGCCCCTTTAACAGAACTTAAAATTTTAAATACTCGACAATGTTTACATATTGACGCACTAGGTCCGTCGTTTTATTTAATTTTTGGCATCAATACATGTTCAATTTAATACTTCAACTAGTTTTTAGGCCCGGGCTATGCCCCGGGTACGTAATTATAATATTCATTTATTAACATTTACTTTATAAATATAACACCAAATATTACTTGATTTGGTGGTTAAGACTTTAGTGTATAAGCTTGAGGTCATGAGATCAAATCTTATAAGATGCATTTTAAGGGATAGCGCCACGAGGCGTAGTTCCTTGCTTAGGAAGAACTTTTAATATATTAGTATAGATTTACAAAAATATATGAAAGCATTTTACGTTAGTGGTCGTCTGAAGAAATAAACAACATTAAAACTTCAGCATAAATAAATGTTTAATACTTTTAATTACAGAGTAAAATTAGAGTGACATTGGAATATAATACAAAATTGGATCATTTGCGGGTTCTGGCGAAAAAGTAAGGAGCAGACATTGCCTTGTTACTCAACAAATATAATATGGCAAAACCAAAGTATTTTTTAGCGGGTTTGAGAAGGTGTCGGCACTCGATCAAGAAATCGTTGGGTTTTATCCAAAAATTAAGAGTTATAAAAGTCCACTTAATAAAAACATTGTTTCACTCTATTTCTTACAACAATTATATTGAATAAACTATATTTTTTACTCTATTTTCGTCAATTTTAGAAAGAAGGGAGAATAAATTAAAAAGGAAAATTGGATTTTAATAATCCAACCTTTAACCGGTCTTCTTAAAACAGTCCCACTATTCACTTTTTTTTGGACAACTCAAACTTTAGGACCCAGCCACTTTTAGTGGACCTGGTTACTGGTGACCGGAAAAAAAAGTCAAAAAAGTCAATTTATTTAATTGACTTTTGTTTTTTTGGGGAGCTGCAATTTCCCTCCTAAAACTTGCCATTAATGCTTCCAACTACCCTCCCTATTACTCCTTCGTCTTCCATGGAACGTTGCTCCTCTCTCTCTCTGAAATTTCTCTCAGTCTCTGGCAAGTGAAGTAAATTCAACAACCAACAAAGTACGAATTACAGGTAAGCACATCATCTCCCTTTATTGCAGTACTGAAAGCACATATTTTTGGAACTAAAAGTTCGATCTTCATTTTGCAATTTTAGGAAATTATTGACTGAACTTGATAATGTGAAACCCTAAACATGATTTCAATCTAAAAATTGGAAGCTGGTGTAATTTGAACCTAAAAATTTGAACCTTGATGATGTTAAGCCTGAAAATTTGAACCCTTGATGATGTTAAGCCTGGAAATTTGAACCTAAAAGTGACGAATTTGAACTTGTAAATAATGTAGGGCATAATTTTGTTGGAATGTGAATTTGAACTTATTTTTGCTCCTTGATTATGCAATGACATGTAACTATTTGTCGTAGGTGAACTTTTCAATTCTTTGTTTTGAGGTTAAAAAATGGATGATGGTACTTTGAGATTCTGGCATGGTGGGCGTTTTGTCAAAGATAGAAATGGGTATTTAGTGTATATGGGAGGAATGGGTAGGACTTTCCCCATTGATCCAGATGAAATATGTATTTGGGATCTAATTGAGCTAGGTAGAAAGTGTGGTAATTACACTGACCAAGTTAGATTATTCTACCTAGTTCCTGGCATGACATTAGCAACTGGATTGAGGAAGGTTTATGAAGATGATGAGGTTTTGGAGATGACTAAACTTCTTGTGCAGAAAAAGTTTATAGAGTTGTATGTCTTGCATGGTGAGAGTGATGACCCACAAACATCCCCATGGACACTGATGACACACCAAACCCACCCATTCCATATCAGCATAAAGCTAAGAAATTAACCCCTAGGAAGGGCCCACAAAAGCCAAATCTTGCCAAAGATATGGGGCCCACAGAAGATGCTGCCACATCATCCACACCAATTCAACCCACTAGTGCTAGTCAAACATATTCCTTCTCAACACCTCTCACTGTTACCCAAACATCTATAACCAGTAACCCTAAACAAATCCCCACCCTTACAGTTTCAGCTTGCACAAGCAACCTAGAGAAAACACCCAACCTGCCCCATACTCTCACTGACCACCATAAAAAAAAACCCACCCACCATCAAAAAAAGCCATCTAAAGGCAAAGCTTCCCAGCTACAACAAGTTGAACCTGATGTTGAGCCTGAACCTGAAGCTGAACCTGAAGTTGAACCTGAGTATGACTTCCTTGACAACAGACCAGAAGAGCCCCTCACATTAAGAGAACTTATAGGTGAGTATTCTAGTGAGGATGAGCTTGATCCAGAGTACGTGGATGATGGTCTAAGTGATGATGAGTTTGATTCAGAAGATCTTGATTTAGATCCAGAGGATGATGTGATAGTGAGTGAGGAAGATGATGACATTCCTGAGGACTATGCAGATGAGTTTTTGGGTGATGAATCTGAAACTAGTGATGATGAGTACATGACTGCAAGGGATAGAGTGAAAAAGTGCAACAATAGGCTGCTTAGCATAGCTCAACAACTTCAAAAAGAGGCTGCAGAGGGTAAACTTGGTGCACAACAGAGACCAAATAGGGCAGCTGAGCAAGTGCATCATGATGGTGGATTTGTTAGTGAATATGAAGAGAGTGATGAGGAAATACACACTCCACCTGACAGTGGAGAAGAAGAAGATGTGATTGGTGCAAGGAGGACTGCTAGAGCTCTTTTAGTGAGTAGTGAAACGATTTCTCAACCTTGATTGGAAGGTAGGGCGGAGGTTTGCCAATAGGGTAGAGTTTAAGAAAGCTGTTGCTAAGTATGGGATATTTCAAGGGAGGAATGTGAGTGTCACCATCAGCAATAGAAAGAGGGGCCAAAGGATAGGAGTCAGGTGTGTTAAAGGCTGCCCATTTTACTTGTATTCATCTTGGGATTCAAGGAGAGCCACTTTTGTGGTAAAGACAGTGAAAGGTGACCATAATTGCCATAGGAATATGAAGAAAAACAAGCAATTGAAGAGTACTTGGTTAGCTGAGCAGTTCTTGGAGGTTTTTAAGGCTAGACCACACTGGCCTGCAAAAGAGGTTGTGGAGACTATAAGGAGAGCTTACAAGCAGATAATCACAAGAGATTTGGCCTATAAAGTGAAGTTCTATGCACACAGAATGTTGCGTGGTTCAATGCAAGGCCACTACAAGAAGCTCCTGCCCTACATGAAAGCTGTTGAAGCAGCAAGCCCTAGGACTAAGTTGGAGTTAGTCACTGAAAACTCACAGTCTCCTTCAGTCTTCCAAAGGTTATTCACCTGCTATGAGGGTCTCCAGAGGGGTTGGTTAGAAGGTTGTAGGAGAGTAATATGTGTAGATGCATGTTTCTTGAAAACATTCTTGGGAGGTCAATTACTATCTACTGTGGGGAGATATAGTAATGACCAAATGTATCCCATTACCTGGGCAGTAGCTGAAGGGGAGAATAACAACAGCTGGGAATGGTTTTTCACCAACCTTCAACAATGTCTTTAGCTTGGAAGTGGAACTGGTTTGACAATAATCTCAGATGAGCATCAGGTATGTGCTTGTTTAATGCTTATTTTTTTGTTGCTGCTGATATGGTGTAGTGCTGCTAGTAATTGATGTTAAGTTGCTATTTTAGTCTTTGGTTTGGTTAAGTCTTGCTACTAATTCGAGTACATGTTGTTGATTAATCATTGTTAGTGCTACTTAATTAGTGCTTGGTTAGTCTTTGCTATTGATGTTAAGTTGCTATTTTAGTGCTGGTTTGGTTAGTGCTGCTATTGATGTTATATGTTGTTGTAATTAGTGTATAATTAGTGCTGGTTTGGTTAGTGCTGCTATTGATGTTATATGTTGTTGTAATTAGTGTATAATTAGTGCTGGTTTGGTTAGTGCTGCTATTGATGTTAAGTCATCTGTTTTAGTGTATAATTAGTGTTGTTTCTTTTTTTGCAAGGCCATCTTGAATGGAGTTGCAAGTGTACTGCCAGATGCAGAGCATAGACATTGTGCAAGGCACATCTTTGCTCTATGGCACAAGTCCTTTAGAGGGGATGAGATGAAACTGTTGTTTTGGAAAATAGCTAAGGCTTATAATGTTGCTGACTACAATGATGCACTTGAGGAACTGGCTGAGTTAAACCCAGATGCAGCTACTGCATTCAAGGCATACAACCCTAAATGCTTCTGTAGGACTTTCTTAGATACTAGTGTGAAGACAGATGCCATAACTAGTAATATGACTGAGACTTTTAACGGTTACATCATAAATGCTAGGACAAAGCATCTCATATATATGTTAGAGGATATAAGAGTTGCTTTAATGCAAAGATTAGTCCTCAAAAGACAAGAAATGACCAAGTCTCAGTCAGTGCTTTGCCCTAGGATCCAAGCCAAGTTAGATTTGGAGAAAATTAAGGCTGCTGATTGTGATGTGTTGCCATCAACAGATACTTTGTTCAATGTGCAGTATTACCTTGATAAGTTGAATGTGGATTTGGAATCCAAGACTTGTACATGCAGAAAATGGGATATGTTAGGCATCCCTTGCAGGCATGCCATAGCTTGCATCTACTTTGTTCACAAAGAAGCTGAGGACTTTGTGCATGACTGTTACAAGAGGGAGGTCTATTTAAGGGCATATGCTGGTTCCATACCTCCTGTGGAAGGTGAGAAGCACTGGCCTAGGATAGAAAGCAATATCAGCCCACCTCCAATTAAAATTGGACATGGCAGGCCTAGGTTGAACAGGAGAAAGGACCCATTTGAAGACCCTAAAAAGCCTGGTAAGCTTACTAGGCATGGTATGGAGATGACATGCAGTCTCTGTCATACCAAGGGCCATAACAAACGAAGGTGCCCCAATAGAGACACTTGCTTCGGGTGTTGTGCCTCCACCAAAAAAGGCTAAGGGGAGACCAAAGAGTGATGGACCAAGCAACCTGCTTCAACATCGATCTTGCTTGCACATTTGGATTCTATAGCACAACCATCAAGATTAGGAAGATGTGGGAGAATGATTAGAGGTGGCAGAGGTTCTAGAGGGGGTGGGAGAGGAAGAGGAAGAGGGGAAAGTGGAGAACATCCTGAAGATAATGGAGGAAGGAGAGGCAGAGGAGGAAGGAGGGGAGGTAATGGAGGCAGGGGAGGTGTCCCTCATGCTAGGACTGCATCAATCAATAATGTGAGTCCTACTTTTTTTCACTTTCTGTTATTATCAGTTTGTGTATTATGTATTTCATTGTTCAGTGCACTTAAACTAACTGTTGTATTATGTGTTTTTGAAGCTATCTCAAGCTTCCACAGTTGACCAAGCAACACAGTAGCATAAATGGACCTCAAGGAAGCATTAAAAATGTTCACATCATTTTGTAATGTTGCTGATTTTGTAATGACAACTTAGATTCCTTGTTCAGATCATTTTTTGCCAAGTTCACATCATTATTCATTCTTGTTTTTGTAATGACAAGTAAAATGTTGTTGTTTTGTAATGATACAATGAATTGTGATGGTTCTATTTGATACCCATTTTGGGGTTGAACAATGAAATGTTTTTTTGGGACAAATTTTTTTTCCATTACCACAATACTTAACAACTTACACTTCATTAGCACACTTACAAAAAGTTGCTGCATCACTTCTACCCAAACCCTTAATTTGCATTCTAACCCAATCATAATTTTGCATCAAACCTAGTTTATTGAAACATAACTACTTCAAATAACATATCAAAATGACAAATAAAATCCAAGAATACATCAAAGCCATAGAGAAGTTATTCTCATTCCTATTGCGCCTCAGCACCTCCACACGCAATTCACTAAGTTCAGTCTTCATCTCCTGCACATCTTCTTCCAGGCTTTCCTTCTTCATCTACAATTTTTTAATTTTTTCATCAAGTAACATCTTGTGGTACTCCAACTCAGCAATGGTCGTATCCCTCTCTAGAATTTTAAATTGGAGGTCCCTAATATCATTTCTTTCATCCATATTTGGCTCAGTCACCCACCTGAAAAAATCGCAACATTGATCAGGCCACTTAGGGCATCCAAGGAACTGCCTCCCACAATTTGACCCTTTCTTCGCAATTCGAGCAACAGCAGCAACCCCACATTTGCACTTCATCCTTTCACTCATTGAGTTTGTTGAAGAACCAGATGCACCTGAGTCATTTCCTCCTTTCATGCTGCGAAATTTTTTTGTGAAGAAAATGTGAGAAGAAGAGAGAGCAATGGGGGAAATAAGATTGTTGAGGAAGATAATATAAAGGAAAGAGAAAGAAAAGAGAAATAAAAGAGAAAGCCTAAATATTACCGTTATTTTACCTGCTATGAAGGAATGATAACCTTTTGTTTCAGGTCATCATTTAATGAGGTTCACTAAAAGTGGTTGGGTCCTAAAGTTTGAGTTGTCCAAAAAAAAGTGAATAGTGGGACTGTTTTAAGAAGACCGGTTAAAGGTTGGATTATTAAAATCCAATTTTCCAATTAAAAATGGGGCAATATACCCCTAAAAAATACACGTGAACATGAAAAAAAATTAGAAACAAAGGAAATAAATTATTAAAAGTGCAATATATAATGAAAAAAGAAGGATGCAAGCTGGAACAACACATCTGGCAAAAAAAGGTCAATTGTCATCACTTGTTATGATTTATGCTGATCTAGTCTTTGATAACTTTTATATAAACGTAGCATAGGGCTAAAAACCTTCCACAGTGAGTTGACCAAAATGAGGATCCCATATTGCATGAGTAATAAGTCTTACATGTAAAGGATTATGTACCCATGATTCATAATTTCCTTGCCAAGTTACATTAAATAGATTTCCGCAAGTTCACAGAAAAATGATTGTTAATTGCCCAAAGTGAGAAGTAAAAATATTATGATAATATATTTTTCAGTAATATCATCATGACTCTCGAAGTCATGTGCAATAGCAGTGTTAAGTTTCATACCATTTTATATATTTGGCCTTCACACTTCGCACCACAACAATTTCGTAGACTATAAAGATAATAACGATGATGTGTGTTTCTGCTTAGAAACTAGTCAAATATGTTAAAGTGTGTCTAGAGAGGTTAAAATCCCGAGTTGGAATATAATCCCGAGTCTTGTCACGGGAAGTCCTGCAAAACAAGGAAAACTGGCCCGGGGGTGTTCCCGGGAAAGCCCCTCCGACGCTCAAGTCAGTTGAGATTGAGGTAGAGAGAGAAAGTGAGTAATTGTAAAGAGATATGCTCTGGTTTGGTTAGGTGAGAATTCAATACCTGCTCATTGATTGAGCTTGTTGCTTTTATAATGTTGGGGATTTCCCAGACAAGAAACCCTATTGGGGAACATTTATGTCTGTAGGAAAGTTGTCTCCCTTTTATGGAAAAGTTGTTTTCTGTCTAAAGAGCTGATGGGCCCCTTGGGGGCATACAAATCAGATCTCTTAGGTGGGCTTTGCATAATATTGTTGGACCAGATCAGGGGTCCAAACAATTAGCCCCACGCTAAGTAATCGGAGTGAGATCCCCGATTTTCAGTGCGGTTGATTGGCGGAATAATCATATTTTCGTTGACGTTATTGCGCACCCCTGCATTTTTCCCGAGATGATGTGGACCCTGACTTGGTCGGTGTAGTGTTCGGTGCTTCAAATATACCCCGGGAGCATCCCGCACTCCTTGTGAGGTGGAACTCGACCCGTTTGGTGTTGCGGGGGCAATTCAGTTATACCCCGAGAGCATCGCGTGCCTCTCATCAGGTGATCCCCGACCAGGGATGGGACAAGTCTCGACTTGGTCGACGATGTTAGGGAGCTCCAGATGCGCCCCGAGAGCATCGCACAACTGTCCTCGGGAGAGTCCCGACCCGAGAGTGTCGGCCTAAGCTATTGGTAACCCCGAAGGGCGAGGCGCCTTACTTTCCTGAAATGCCGAGTTGGCCGCATGGTCCTTCCCCTGGGCGTCCCGAGAGTTCAGTTTTCCCCCGAGTTGATGTTGGGGTCGTACCCGACTCCTATTAATCCCGAGTTGTCATTCAACGTAGGGATATCCTGGTGAGGCTGAGAGGGGCGCGCACCAACTCGGGGGCTAATGCCCCTTGTATGGGGACCCCGAGTTAGTAAATAAGGTACTTAGCGGAATATTGACCGAGTCATGAGCCCCCGGGCAAGGCCGAGGGAGGGCGTGCACCAACTCGGGGTTAGTGAGCAATTGTATGGGGACCCCGAGTTGGTCATGAGGGTACTTAGCCAATATTTGGCTAAGTGTTGAGCCCCCTGGCAAGGCCGAGGAGGGTGTACACCAACTCGGGGGCTAATGACCCATTCCATGGGATCCCGAGTTGGTCATGGGGGTACTTAGCCAATATTTGGCTAAGCGTTGAGCCCCCAGGCAAGGCCGAGGAGGGTGTGCACCAACTCGGGGGCTAATGAGCCTTCCATGGGACCCCGAGTTAGTCGTGAAGGTACTTAGCCAATATTTGGCTAAGTGTTGAGCCCCCTGGCAAGGACGAGGAGGGTGTGCACCAACTCGGGGGCTAATGTGCCCTTCCATGGGACCCCGAGTTGGTCATGAAGGTACTTAGCCAATATTTGGCTAAGTGTTGAGCCCCCTGGCAAGGCCGAGGAGGGTGTGCACCAACTCGGGGGCTAATGAGCCCTACCATGAGATCCCGAGTTGGTCATGAAGATACTTAGCCAATATTTGGCTAAGTGTTGAGCCCCCTAGCAAGGCCGAGGAGGGTGTGCACCATCTCGGGGGCTAATGAGCCCTACCATGGGATCCCGAGTTGGTCATGAAGATACTTAGCCAATATTTGGCTAAGTGTTGAGCCCCCTGGCAAGGCCGAGGAGGGTGTGCACCGACTCGGGGGCTAATGAGCCCTACCATGGGATCCCGAGTTGGTCATGAAGATACTTAGCCAATATTTGGCTAAGTGTTGAGCCCCCTGGCAAGGCCGAGGAGGGTGTGCACCAACTCTGGGGCTAATGAGCCCTACCATAGGATCCCGAGTTGGTCATGAAGATACTTAGCCAATATTGGGCTAAGTGTTGATCCCCCTGGCAAGGCCGAGGAGGGTGTGCACCAGCTCGGGGGCTAATGAGCCCTTCCATGGGATCCCGAGTTGGTCGTGAAGGTACTTAGCCAATATTTGGCTAAGTGTTGAGCCCCCTGACAAGGCCGAGGAGGGTGTGCACCAACTCGGGGGCTAATGAGCCCTTCCATGGAATCCCGAGTTGGTCATGAAGGTACTTAGCCAATATTTGGCTAAGTGTTGAGCTCCCTGGCAAGGCCGAGGAGGGTGTGCACCAACTCGAGGTCTCATGAGCCCTTCCATGGGATCCCGAGTTGGTCATGAAGGTAGTTCTCCAATATTTGGCTAAGTGTTGAGCCCCCTGGCAAGGCCGAGGAGGGTGTGCACCAACTCTGGGGCTAATGAGCCCTTCCATGGGATCCCGAGTTGGTCATGAAGGAGCGTTCATGGTACTTAGCTGATGAACCAGCTGATGGCCCAGTGCTGGTGTGATCCCGAGTAGGGCTAGCCTCTTGAGCTAAACTGGGTCTTTGTCAATTTTTCGGATGTTTGACCATTGACCATTGATTGTTAGTATTTGGATGTTGACCGTTGACTTATCAGTTAAGGTAAATAGGACCTTTGTGTTTTGGGCCTTCCTTCTTGTAGGCCCGTTCTTTCGAAGCCCGCCAAGAGTGGTGCAGAGGTTGTCGTGACACGGAAATAGAGATTGAACTATATAGAGGGAAATGAGTTTTTTCTTCCGTACTTCCAAATCATTTGTGATTTTCTCTCTCTCTCCTCATTCTCCTCATTCTCTTTTCTCCATTCTCTCTCTAAGAGCCTTTACCATTTCATTCAGTCTCGAGTTCACGAGTGCCCGAGTGTGTTCGTCCCGAGACCGAGAATCCCCGAGAAGGTACGCTTTTCCTTAGCCTTATTTCTGTATTTCCTTGCTTCGATAATTAGTGTCCCTAGGATGGATCCCGAGTCTGATCCGAATGTTCCTCCCTCCCCTCCTCATAGGTTATCGGAAGAGATACACGGGGTCGATGGGTTTCTAGTTAGCACCCGCATCCCATGTGAGGACCCATCGTTAGTTCCCGAGGCGGTCCCCTTGCCTAGTCCCTCAGATTCATTTTGCGAGGAAGATGAGGGGGTGGTTCCAGGCCCTTTTGATGTTTCTGTGGCCCATAAGCCTTGTAGTGCTAGCTACCTCGACCGACTTCTCTCGGACGGGGTAGTTACGGTTTCTGAAGAGGCTGAGGATGAAGTCCCGACTACGTCGGGTCAAGAGTACCCTCTTTTGGATCCCGAGGGTGGTCCTCACACTTACTATCCCGATCCCACCTTTATGGCGTATATGGAGAGGAATGCCAAGTATGTTGGGACTAAATTTTGGATTCGGGATCCTTACTTCGTAGTTCGGGCAAAGCATATTGAGTCGGTGTTGACTCCTCCGGTGGGGTGTGTATCGGTTTATCATCAGAGCATGCAAATGGGCCTTAGATTTCCATTGCACTCCTTTATCAAGGACCTTTTGAATGCCTATCAATTGACGCTCACCAACCTTCTTCCTAACAGTTGGTTGACCATAAATGGCTTCATATCAGTTTGTGACCTCCTCAGTGTTACCCCGAGTGTGCGCTTGTGGCACAATGTTTTTACTTTGACGTTAGGTCCCGCCGATCTCCACGGCCCAGGATGGTTCCGCTTCTAATGCAGATCGAGCTATAAGGTCGTCCGTGATCCCCCTTCGAATCAGAAGGGATTTAGGCGGATGTTCTACCATGTCTACACTAGTGGAGACTAGGGGATCCCTATTCTTCCCCCCGAGGAGGGGCCTCGCTTTAGACTCAACCAAACCGTCCTCGAGATATCTCGGGAAGAAGCGGTGGTGGGGATCTATCTTTCCAACACACCAAGGACCCTAACGGGGGCCCTTACATATGTGCCCAAGAATTAGCTGCCCACCCACTACGAGATGCGGAATGAGATGTTCTTGGCATCCGCGGGCTTAAGTTGTAGCTGTGTGATGTTATGGTTTTATATAGTGTTTTTCCCCCTATATTTGAGCTAAAATGTGTATCAATGGTGCTCTTAGGAGCCATTTTATGCTAACTTTCTCCATCGAGTTGTAGTTTTCTGTTCTGTGTCTGATTGCAGGTTTTAGGGAGCTATCTCCCTATTTTCAACCACTATCTAACCATTACACTGGACTGGAGAGGTTCGGAGACATATATGATGAGTTCGGGGGTCCCGAGAATACTTTCCGAGGCCTTGGACAAAAGGAGGAGTGAAGCCTTGGCGTCTGAAGCCAAGGAAGGAGGAATCAGACCTCAGCCCGATGACATCGGGCGCCTCAAGCCCGATCGGGCGTTCATCGCCATTAGAAACAAGTATTGTTGCGGGCCCGATCGGGCGACGTTGCCCGTTCGTAAGTTCGTTGTCAAGCCCGATCGGGCGATCCGGCCCGATTTCATCGGGCGTTCTTGGCGGTGTTGTGCGCTGGATGCTCAGAGTTGGTGTGCGGCCCGATCCCATCGGGCGTGTCGGCCCGATTGGATCGGGCGAGACCTAGTTTTGGATTTCTGCTGCTGCTTTTAACCCGATTTGATCGGACTGACTTGGCCCGATCGGGCTTCTCTTCCGCGCGCTCATTTAATGATTTTCGGGCTACTTAGTATAAATAGGAAAATTAGAGAATATTGGATTGATCTTGGTTTTAGTCCTTATTTTTCTCATAGTTTCTCTCAAGAACCCTAGTTTTATTACTTTTGATTTGGAATTCAAGATCAAACCTTTGGATTATTCGCAAGTTCAATATAGTTCTTCAGTATTGGTAATCTTCTTTATTGCTTTCTCTATTATTGATTAGATTAATTCCTTAGTTATTTGCAATAGTTCAAAGTATGAATTTTTACATTGATTTTGTTATTGTTTTCTCAAGCATGAGTGAGTAGTTTTATTTCTAGGATTGTGGGGATTTATGTATGCAATGAGGGATTGATAGATTAGTGTAATTATCTTTTATTTCAATTGTTTCCTGTGATTGAATCGTTCATGCTAGATTTGTGAATTAGGCCTGATTTGTATTTCTATTATCGCAATATTGAATCTATTTCGAGAGGAGAGATTTCGTATAGGCTTTCAATCATTAGGCATAGTGATCCTTGACCATGCGAGAGCGGCTAGGTGATCTTTGAGGGAGGTAATGTTCGAGAGAAATTACATGTGCCCTAGATAAATTGACTTATTGGGTAGTTATTATTCGTCTCTGATTTCCCAAATTGTATGCATAGTGATCCATAGTCCTAGTTCTTTATTAATTGATTCTTACCTTCGTGTTTAGTTCTGTCATTTGCTTAGTTTAGTCACACACCCATTTTCATCTGATTTAGTTAGTATAATATTAGAATTCAGATACAATAGTATAACTTTCTCCCTGTGGATTCGATCCTGACTTCCCTGACTACTAGTTAGTGGACCTTAGGTTATTTTTAATTAGGTAATACGACTTTAGCCTATCAAATTTTGGCGCCGTTGCCGGGGAGACGGTTTATTTTCATTTTGTCTGAATTATAGTATTACACTAACCTCTACTCCGAAGAACACCTGTTCTTTGGAGCATCTCACATTTGTTTTAGTGTTATTGATGTATGAGTTGGAAATTGAAATCCCCTGATCTCATTCCATTTGACCCGGAGATTGAAAAGACTGCTCGTAGACTCAAAAAGACAACTAAGCAAACCAAGTTGTCTGCAGGGACACCTTCCCAAAAGACACCTTCTCCACCATCTTCACCACAACAAGGCTTCCCTGCCTCACCTATTACTGCTAAAATGGGTGACGAAGCTAAACCGACCTTCAGAGACTATGCACAACCATCTCCTGATAATGTGCCCATTAGGGGTACGGTTGCCTTACTATTCTTCGCTGCAAACTTTGAAATCAAGTCTCATGTTCCGAATATGGTTCGAAATAATCGGTTTTCTTTGGGTTACCATCTCGAAGACCCAAATCGGCACACGCAGCGGTTTTTACAATGTTGTGCTACTCGAAGCAAGGCGGTTGCTGGTGAGATGAAACTCATCTTATTTGGTTTTTCTGCTGCGACAAGGCTCTATTTTGGTATAATAAGTTGCCTTCCACCATCACCACACAGGCGAGCTCTCAAAGATTTTTCTCATCAAGTGGTACCCTTACCAAAAGACTGCAGATACGCGTCATGCCATAGTAACTTTCACCCAAGATCCTGGAGAGTCACTATATGAAGCTTGGGAAAGATTCAAAGATCTGCAGCGTCTTTGTCCCCATCATGGTTTTGACAAGTGGTATATGTGCCACATTTTCTACACTAGAGTTGATGCAGATACGAGACGGGTAATTGGTGGAGCTGCTGGTGGGTTCTTCATGGATAAAGCCGTAGACGAAGGGTATGAACTTCTGGAGAAACTCGCTTCTAACCAAGCGTCTACTATTCGTTCTTCTATGACAAAGGGAGGCAAACATGATGTTGAAGCCATTTCTTTACTGATCGGACAACTAGTTGCTCTTCACCAGAAGATTGATTCTTTGAAGCTAGGTAACAATTCCTCCCCTCACATGAGTGTCAATGCTATGGCTAGTGTTTCTGGTCACAATGCTTTCATCTGTGACGCTTGTGGGATAACTGGACATAACTCTCAAGAGTGCCCCGCTCTTTCACATTCCAATGAGCCAGTGCACGCATTACAGTCACCACACAAGCCTCAGTTCGATCCCTACTCCAATACCTATAATCCCGGGATGAGAGATCATCCAAATCTCTCGTATAGGAGTAATAATGTGATAAACCCGCAACAACAACATTATCCACAACATCATCAACAACAACAATATCAACCACAAGCTCCTCCTGGATATCAGAGAACTCAGTTTCAACAGCATCAATCTACACCTCCTTCAGACCCAGCTATTGCTGAACTCAAAAGTCTAATGTTGCAGATGCAGAAAGGTATTATTTCCTTTCAAGCAGATACCAGGTCTCAATTTGAGAGCCTGCATGCTCAGAATAAGCTGCAAGGGACACATAATAAGATGTTGGAGTCACAAATAGCTCAGCTGGCTAGTTCCTCTGCTAATAGGCCATCTGGGTCATTGCCTTCGCAACCAATGCAACCTAGGGACACCGCCAATGCTATCACCCTTCGCAGTGGAGTGCGATGCGATGCTCGGCAATGCTAGAGGTGGAATCACCAAGTGCTAAGAAACCACAAGAAGTGCCGGAGGATGCTGAACCTCAGGCAGAGCAAGGAGCTGCAGACAAGCCTATGGAGGTGACTAAGGAGAAAACTGTGCCTCCGGTGATCAAGCTACCATTCCCCGAGCGGATGCTCAAGAAGAAGCTCGACCACAAGTATGGTAAGTTTTTAGAGGTGGTAAAGAATCTGCAGGTAACAGTTCCTTTTACTGAATTATTAAATCAAGTGCCTACTTATTCTAAATTTTTGAAAGAACTGTTGATGAGGAAGCGGACTCTCAATGAGGTGGAGACTGTGGCTTTTACTGCTGAATGCAGCGCTCTTTTACAAAACCAGTCTCCACCCAAATTGAAAGATCCATGGAGTTTTTCCATCCCCTGTCACATTGGCACCATATTCATTGACAAAGCTTTATGTGATTTAGGTGCCAGTGTGAGTGTCATGCCTCTTTCTATCTGTAAGCAACTGAACATGGGTGAATTAAAATGTACTACCATTACTCTACAAATGGCTGACCGTTCTGTGAAATACCCCCTAGGTATATTAGAGGACGTTCCTGTTAGAGTTGGTAAATTCTTTATCCCTGTGGACTTTGTTATATTAGACATGGCCGAAGACACTCAAACACCCATTATCCTTGGGAGACCTTTCCTCCATACTGCTGGGGCAGTGATAGATGTTAAGAGTGGGAAACTGACACTGACTGTGGGGGATGATAAGGTCATGTTTAGCCTAAACAATACTTCTAAAAGCCCAATGCTAGAGGAATCATGTTATAGTGTTGATGTTATAGATGAACCGATCCATGATTGCATGCCTCATTCCCCCTCCCATGCTACTTCAAATGATGTGCTTGCTTTAGAGTCTATTGCAGGTGATGAGCATTTTCTAACGGTCTTACAGACTCCCAAAAAGACCATTAGCTATAGCACTGATGACTTGACAGGAATAAGCCCTGACCATAATGAGCACCGCATTCATCTACATGAGGGCCACCACACCAGCATTACAGTCCAACGCGGGTTGCAAGAGGTGGTACAACATGTGGCTACTAAACTGCTCGATCCAGGCTGATGGGCGGCTGATGCCCATGTCCCTTTCCTTTCCCTTGTTGCAATGAGGCCATTGCCAAGTTCAGCTTGGGGGAGGGCTTCTGTAAGTATTAGTATTGTTTTTTTTTTTTTTTTTTTTTTTTTTTTAGGTTAGTTAAGTTAGTTTAATTGCTTTGAAAAAATGAAAAATCACAAAAATACGAGTTGCATACGAATAGATTGATTGCCTCCCTGTGCCCCGAACTTTGCTTTGAAAAATGATTTAGCTAATTATATTGGATAGTTGGGCATTTGTGATTGGGATGTTGTGATGTGATCTCTGATTGCCTTGATCTTGAGTGAATTTTGATGATAAAGTGCCTATTTTAACTGCATGCTTGAATTGGTTAGTTTGTGAGGATTCATTCTAGCCCTCGGATTTATGTCTATATCCGGTCTATTCTTGTGTGTTAGTTCCTCGTAGCATTCTTATCTTAGTTTTGGCATTGTACTCGTTGATTTCTGGTGACTTTAGACATGTGCTGTGATAGAGGCGTTCATTTGTTTAATCTTTAAGCCTCAGAGTTGTTTAATGAATCAATTTTCCCCCCTTGCCCCGCTGAGCCTAATGACTTCTTTTTGGATCTATATTAAACCACATTACACACCTTGAGCCTTTGCAATGACTATTGTCCCAAGCCTAGCTTGGGGGAGCATTTGTTAAGTTTATATCATATTGTGTGGTTGATTCCGTAGGGCGGTTGGAAAATAATGATATTTTGGTACAAAGAAAATAAAGAAAAAGAAAAAAATAAAGTGAAAAATGATAGTGAAAAAATTTGAAAAATTTCTATGATCTTCACTCGTTAACTTTCAAAGCATTGGAAATTATGTTGAAAGATGCAATTATTGGTTGGTTAGTGAAATTTCAAGAGTTGGTTGTTATCTTGGTTATGTTGTTGATGCCATGGGAGTTGTTTCGACCACACTTAGTCCTACTAGTGTTTTTTGCTCCCCTTTCTTGGCTTTTCCACCACATTCCCTAAATAATTTCCGTACCTTTACCCGAGCCCCATTACAACCCTGAGAAAGACCTTTTGAGCACGTGTTTGATTGTTTATTGGAATAATACTGAGTCAATATGCCAAAGTTGAAGATTAAATTCGTTATTTGAGTCGACCTGATTAGGATGAGCGATATTATACCTTTCTAAACACATGAGAGCGTGAGTGGGAAGGGCTATTATGGTTGGGTTGGTGAGAGATCGGGCACATATTTTTCCTGCCACAAAATTAAGAGGAGTGACACCTCGGTGAGCACCTTTTCAAGATTTGCATGATATGTAGGGTAGCTGCGTTTGATGGTTTACTTAAGTGATTGGTAGTCAGGTGATCTGAGCAACTGAACTTGAATTTTGCTTGCTTGAACGATTTTGAGTTGGAAATAATTGAGTTTAAACTTTCCAATATGAGGGGTGAAGCAATCCTATTCTTATTCATGTTATGCTTTGCTTGAGGACAAGCAAAGGTTTAGCTTGGGGGAGTTTGATGTTATGGTTTTATATAGTGTTTTTCCCCCTATATTTGAGCTAAAATGTGTATCAATGGTGCTCTTAGGAGCCATTTTATGCTAACTTTCTCCATCGAGTTGTAGTTTTCTGTTCTGTGTCTGATTGCAGGTTTTAGGGAGCTATCTCCCTATTTTCAACCACTATCTAACCATTACACTGGACTGGAGAGGTTCGGAGACATATATGATGAGTTCGGGGGTCCCGAGAATACTTTCCGAGGCCTTGGACAAAAGGAGGAGTGAAGCCTTGGCGTCTGAAGCCAAGGAAGGAGGAATCGGACCTCAGCCCGATGACATCGGGTGCCTCAAGCCCGATCGGGCGTTCATCGCCATTAGAAACAAGTATTGTTGCGGGCCCGATCGGGCGACGTTGCCCGTTCGTAAGTTCGTTGTCAAGCCCGATCGGGCGATCCGGCCCGATTTCATCGGGCGTTCTTGGCGGTGTTGTGCGCTGGATGCTCAGAGTTGGTGTGCGGCCCGATCCCATCGGGTGTGTCGGCCCGATTGGATCGGGCGAGACCTAGTTTTGGATTTCTGCTGCTGCTTTTAACCCGATTTGATCGGGCTGACTTGGCCCGATCGGGCTTCTCTTCCGCGCGCTCATTTAATGATTTTCGGGCTACTTAGTATAAATAGGAAAATTAGAGAATATTGGATTGATCTTGGTTTTAGTCCTTATTTTTCTCATAGTTTCTCTCAAGAACCCTAGTTTTATTACTTTTGATTTGGAATTCAAGATCAAACCTTTGGATTATTCGCAAGTTCAATATAGTTCTTCAGTATTGGTAATCTTCTTTATTGCTTTCTCTATTATTGATTAGATTAATTCCTTAGTTATTTGCAATAGTTCAAAGTATGAATTTTTACATTGATTTTGTTATTGTTTTCTCAAGCATGAGTGAGTAGTTTTATTTCTAGGATTGTGGGGATCCATGTATGCAATGAGGGATTGATAGATTAGTGTAATTATCTTTTATTTCAATTGTTTCCTGTGATTGAATCGTTCATGCTAGATTTGTGAATTAGGCCTGATTTGTATTTCTATTATAGCAATATTGAATCTACTTCGAGAGGAGAGATTTCGTATAGGCTTTCAATCATTAGGCATAGTGATCCTTGACCATGCGAGAGCGGCTAGGTGATCTTTGAGGGAGGTAATGTTCGAGAGAAATTACATGTGCCCTAGATAAATTGACTTATTGGGTAGTTATTATTCGTCTCTGATTTCCCAAATTGTATGCATAGTGATCCATAGTCCTAGTTCTTTATTAATTGATTCTTACCTTCGTGTTTAGTTCTGTCATTTTCTTAGTTTAGTCACACACCCATTTTCATCTGATTTAGTTAGTATAATATTAGAATTCAGATACAATAGTATAACTTTCTCCCTGTGGATTCGATCCTGACTTCCCTGACTACTAGTTAGTGGACCTTAGGTTATTTTTGATTAGGTGATACGACTTTAGCCTGTCACTGTGACAAGGGTAACTCCCTTTCATTAGATGTATGAATTCCCTTTTATGCAAAATGTTGACATTTTTCCTATTTCAGCTATTGCCCGACACCGACTTGATCCCGCCATGGCCGAGAGGTATATCGACAGTGCTGAGCTAGCTGTCAAGATCTTGGATGAGCTAGATGCGGAGACTATGTCCATCCCTCCACCTCCAAAGGTAAGTCGAACTTGTTATTTGCTTTATTATATATCCCGACTTGTACTGATCCTATCCACTTCCAGGACACCGATTCCAAGAGGGCCAAGAAGCCTCATGTCCGTTCCCGCAAGCTGAAGGGGGACACTGAGAAGGCCCAGGCTTTGGAGAAGGCTGAGTCCAAGGCCTCCGATAGGGCAACTTCGGGTGTTTCCACGGGCAGTAAGAGAAAGCCCGAGGATCAAATTGAAGGCCACGTAGAGGTTTTTGATGAACCTCTCCCCAAGCGATCCCGAGCTGATCAGATAGGGTCTGACGTTCCTTTCACTTCAATTACTAAGCCTCAGAAGTTGGCTAGGGTGAAAAACGTTGTCAAGGCGATCTACACCGATGCCGATGACGAGGCTCTTCTGGCCCTGGGCCATGGGGAAGTCAATGCTCTCTACGAGTCTTGGCTCGAGGTATGTGGTTATCCCGAGCTCAAATATGCTTTTTGATTTCTTTTGACTTTGGCCTTTGTTAACGCCTTTATGTACTAGCAGAGCTCCATCCGAATGACTTCGGTGATCAACCGTCGGGCTCAGTTCGAGGCTGGCGTTGTTGCCTTGAACAAGGAGGTCGATGAACTGAAGAAGAAGGTCGCCGATCATGAGGCTGAGATTGCCAAACTTAACACCGAGCTCAATGATAAAAAAGAGACCTCCGAGGAGGCTCGAACAGCGGTTAATGAAATGCACACGCTGAAAGAGTCCAACAAGAAGATCACGGCTGACCTCGAGGCTACAATCATTGAGCGCAATGCCGCTCACAAGACTGTTGAGGGTCTTCAGCTTCAGTTGGCCGAAGCTGTAAAGAAGGCTAAGAGTTCAAAGCACAAACTACAGAAGGCTCGTTCTAAGCTTGAGAAGGTGCGGGGGGAGTTTTTGCAAGAGTGGAAGAGGTCTCCCGAGGACTTGGCCTTTCTTGGGAAGATGGCTACCAATTCTTATCGCATGGCCGTTCAGGAGACGAAGGAGCGTCTCAAGGGGATTCTTGTTGGTCCAGACTCTACCTTGAATTGGGACGACGTTGAAGCTGAATTCGACCGCCGTATTGCCGAAGAAAAGAAGGTGTCCACAGCTCCCCCTGCTTCCCAAATCCCGACTGCCATTTTTCTGCCGACTATTGCTCAGGCTTCTGCTACTGCTGAGGTTACCCGGAGCTCTGTGGCTCCTACTGCTGACGCTGTTGACCCTGAGGGTCTTTGTTCTGGTAAGAGCTCAGACGAAGAAGATGGTGCGGGTAGCACCGACAGCTCTCCAGACAAGACCTTAGCTGCTTAGTTTTATTTCTGTGCTTTGTACTTAGATTTATCTCCTGGGAGTTATGTTCCCGGGGTCTTTAGGTTGTATTTTCCTTTTGACTTAATGAAATGGTTGTTTTACATTTTTCCCGAGTAAAATTTCCCGAGTAGGGTTTATGTTTCCCCATTTTCCCGAGTATAATTTCCCGAGTAGGGTTTATGTTTCCCCATTTTCCCGAGTATAATCTTTCTGAGCAGTATGTTATTTTGTTAGACGCAACTGTTATGAACCAAGTGTTTTGCAAAA